>JAYGXS010000004.1:25671071-25684580 GCA_036362985.1 Ligula intestinalis | reverse complement strand
CAGACTTGCGCAGAATCTACCCACTCGCTCGCCACTCCCACCTCCGTTTCCGGTGTAAAGACAAAGTCAATAAGACCGGGGATGAGGGAGGGTGTAGATGGCTGGCGCGATAAACACTCAGCACGCGCACACTTGCATCAGCCATCTCGCTAGGTATGCTCCCGACTGCGCGGGAGCGCCATAAAGGCCACATTAAGAGGGAGCCATTGCAGCCTGACTCTCAGTCCTCCCTCTCCTCCCGTACGCACACACAGACACACGCGTACAGAAGGAGCAGCTACGTAGGGGGTCCGAGTTTTCCCGTCAGTTGGCAGACCCTCCAAGCCACGGCTTTTAGCGCACCGTGATAGATTCAGACGCATTCAGATTTATTATAGTGAGGGAAGAATCGCGCCGAGGTCGACCTCACTCTCTCCCCCACCGCATAGTGACCGCCTAGCTTCTCGGGCACCCGCAGTGGGGCCTGAAACCCAGTGGGAGCGCGAGCGCAGTCACCAACAGGGAATCAGAATTGAGAGAAATTGCCAGCGCCTTCCAGGCCGCAGGGACCGTGGTTGGCTGAAGACTGGCATTGCATGTGCATACAGACCATTGGATCTCAGATGGGTGAGAGCAGCCCTGCATGAAGCCTGGGCCAACACCCTCCTGAGAGGGGTAACCAGTCAGTCAACGACTGAAAGGCACTACCCATGCTCCGTCGTTGGTTGGCGTCCGTGGGCGAGGCTGAAAGGAGAGCAAGAGGCAACTGGTGAACTTTGCAATTGTGGATGTGCAGAAGAAGAGGAAGAAGGAAAGAAGAGGAAGAAGATGAAGAGGAGGAGGAGGAGGAGGAGGAGGAGAAGAAGAAGAAGGATAGAAAGAGGAAGAAGGGGGAGGGGAAAGGACGAAGGGGAAAAATAGGGAAAGGGATAGAAAGAAGAAGAAATTGAAGGAGGGAAATAGGGAGAGGAGGCGATGGGGGAACGCAGACGGGCCGAGAGAGAGGGGAGGAGATGAAGTATAGAAAAGAACAATGAGAGCACACACACACACACACACACACACACACACACACACACACACACACACGACAGTTCCCCCGTCGATTTCGACGATGGGCACCACGCGCTCCAACAGGCCGCAGCAAACGTTGAAGCAAGCCGCAACTGACACAAAGGCGAGCTGGGTAAGCAACACGAAAGCGACAGCTAGCAGGAGCAACGCAGAGAACTGGCGCGAAGGAAAACAGGAGTATAGGCAGACTTGCGCAGAATCTACCCACTCGCTCGCCACTCCCACCTCCGTATCCGGTGTAAAGACAATGTCAATAAGACCGGGGATGAGGGAGGGTGTAGATGGCTGGCGCGATAAACACTCAGCATGCGCACACTTGCATCAGCCATCTCGCTAGGTATGCTCCCGACTGCGCGGGAGCGCCATAAAGGCCACATTAAGAGGGAGCCATTGCAGCCTGACTCTCAGTCCTCCCTCTCCTCCCGTACGCACACACAGACACACGCGTCCAGAAGGAGCAGCTACGTAGGGGGTCCGAGTTTTCCCGTCAGTTGGCAGACCCTCCAAGCCACGGCTTTTAGCGCACCGTGATAGATTCAAGCGCATTCAGATTTATTATAGTGAGGGAAGAATCGCGTCGAGGTCGACCTCACTCTCTCCCCCACCGCATAGTGACCGCCTAGCTTCTCGGGCACCCGCAGTGGGGCCTGAAACCCAGTGGGAGCGCGAGCGCAGTCACCAACAGGGAATCAGAAGTGAGAGAAAGTGCCAGCGCCTTCCAGGCCCCAGGGACCGTGGTTGGCTAAAGACTGGCATTGCATGTGCATACAGACCATTGGATCTCAGAAGGGTGAGAGCAGCCCTGCATGAAGCCTGGGCCAACACCCTCCTGAGAGGGGTAACCAGTCAGTCAACGACTGAAAGGCACTACCCGTGCTCCGTTGCCGGTCGGCGTCCGTGGGCGACCCTGAAAGGAGAGCAAGAGACAATTGGTGAACTTCGCAATTGTGGATGTGCAGAAGAAGAGGAAGAAGGAAAGAAGAAGAAGAAGAAGAAGAAGGAGCAGAAGAAGAAGAGTAGAAGGAAGATGGAGTAGAAAAAAAAGAGGAAAAAGGAGGAGGGGAAAGGACGAAGGGAAAAAATAGGAAAAGGAAAGAGGAAGGTAGGGAGAGGAGGCGAGGGGAGAACGCAGGCAGGCCGAGAGAGAGGGGAGGAGATGATGTGTAGAAAAGAACAATGAGAGCAAAATTTCAGCTTACCTTGCAGCAGAGAATCTTCAGTAGCTACTGAGGCTGACGTTTGTGCTAAAGACAGAACTGAACTGAACTGAACTGCAGGCGCCGCTATTATGAGTATGATTGCGGTAATGGAGCGAGTAGTATAAACTACAGGAGCTATTATGGGGCAGTAAGGCAATACAGTATTCAACAAATTCAGCAAGAACGGCCTCCACTTACCTGAGGGAGGAGGCATTCACCTGTGTTCCCAACAGACGAGATTACGCAATCGTGACGCGAGGCGACTAGTGAGTGGGGCTGAGGTTGGTGGTGGGGACGTGTTAGGTGCTGGGTGTGCCGACATCACGGTCAGTGCCGCTGTCGTGAATGCGCATGTGACCTAGTAGGCCCATGCGATGAGCGAATGATCGGGGGCAGTGTAAGCAGTGAAGACGGCGGTCTCGTCTGTGTGTTGGTGCTCCAGGCACTAGTTCACCAGTCTCTGTGCGATGGATTCGCAAGTGACCGATTAGACCGATGCGTGAGGTGAATGTGCGATTGCAGTGAGGGCATATCAGGCCCTCAGAGCTGGTGGGGTGTTCAGGTGAGGAATTTGTTACGGGCGGTAATGTGTCAGAGGGAGTGGAAGAAGTTGTGGGTGAGTTGGAGTCGGTGGACGAGGGCAACGAGGTATCTCTCGCGTCGGTAATTGCCGTCGAGGTGGAGTGTGGAGTAGGGTCTGGCGGAGTGTTTGGTGCAGTCGACGTGGATGCTGTCGGAGGAGGGTTGCACGGCTTCCGGAGGTGACCGACCAGGCCAATGCGTGCACGGAAGGTGCGTTGACAACGCGGACACGTTGGAAGGGCTTGGGTGGTGGCAGCGTGCGTCCGTGGATTGTGAGACTTGCGTGTCGTCCGTTTTGCCTTGGCGGCGGCGATCCGACTAGCTTCGTAGATTGCGGCGCCCGTTTTGACCGCTCTTCGCCACGCGGTTCGGTCCAGGGCAAGCTCCTCCCAGTTCAGCGTGTTGATTTGGAGACGCTTCAGCGAGTTCTTCAGGGTGTCCTTGTAGCGTCTCTTCTGTCCTCCTTTGCGACGAGTACCTACGGCGACATCGCCATAGAACAGTCGCTTGGGTAGCCGTTCATCATTCATACGTACCACGTGTCCGCTCCAGCGCAGTTGTATCTGCCTGAGCATGGCCTGGATGCTGAGAACTCCCGTTCTCTCCAGGATTTCCGTGTCCGGAATCCTCTCCTGCCACTTCACCTTCAATATGCGGCGTAGGCAGCTGATGTGAAAATGGTTCAGTTTGCGCGCTTGGCTAGCATAGATAGTCCAAGTCTCCGCTCCGTACAAGAGTGTTGACAGCACAACAGCCTTGTACATCTTCAATTTTGTTGACAGTTGAAGACCATGACGATTCCAGACGGAGGCTTGGAGCCGACCGAACGCTTGACTGGCTTTGGAGATTCTGCAGGCAATCTCGGCGTCTATTTTAGTGTTGCGGGAAAGCGTACTGCCGAGGTAGGTGAAGTTGTCCACGTTCTGCAGTACGGCTCCGTTGACGTTGATGTGTGCGGGGTTGAGGTCAGCACCTGGTGGCGGTTGATGCATAACCACCGTCTTGTCCGTGTTGATGGTGAGGCCAAAGTTGGCGCAACCTGCTGCAAAGAGGTCCATGCTCCTTTGCATGTCGGCTTCGGTGGTGGCGTTGAGAGCGCAGTCGTCCGCAAACAGCAGATCATGAACTCTGGTTGTGGAGACGCGCGTGGGGGCCTGCATCCGACGAATGTTGAGGAGGTTTCCGTCCGTTCTGTAGTTGAGGGGGATTCCGGGACGCTCGTCACGGTAGGCATCCATCAGCATGGCAGAGAACATGAGACTGAAGAGGGTGGGTGCGAGGACACAGCCCTGCTTCACTCCATTGGTCACCGCGAAGGCTTCAGACAACGTTCCGTAGTCCGTGACGCGCGCCATCATCCCATCATGGAGTTGTCGAACCATGTGGGTGAAATGTTCCGGACAGCCAAACTTCTGCATAACCTTCCAGAGTCCGGGCCGGTTCACCGTGTCAAAGGCCTTTGTCAGATCGACGAACGTAGTGTAGAGGTGGGTCCGCATCTCTTGACATTTCTCCTGCAGCTGACGCGCGGCAAATATCATGTCAGTGGTGCCGCGGTGACGCCGAAAACCACACTGACTTTCAGGCAGAAGCCCTTGTTCCAGGTGGCTATTCAGACGATTGAGAAGAATGCGTGAGAAGATTTTTCCGGCAATATTCAGCAGTGAGATGCCGCGGTGGTTGTCACACACCTGGCGATTCCCCTTACGCTTGTAGAGGTGGACGATGGTGGCGTCCTTGAAATCCTGGGGAACTTGGCCCTGTCGCCACATCTCTTGGAACAGGGCGGTGAGGTGAGTTATGAGTTGGTGACCACCATATTTGTAAATCTCCGCCGGGATCCCGTCGGACCCGGGTGCCTTCCCGCTGGACAGCTGTTGCACAGCCTTCATGGTCTCCTCAGGGGTTGGTGGGAGGTCGAGATCAGCATTAATTTCGACTTGGGGCAGCCGCTCAATGGCAGCCTCAGAGGTGGTAGAGGGCCGGTTGAGTACACTTTGGAAGTGCTCGGCCCAGCGGCTCAGAAGTTGCGTCTTCTCGGTGATGAGGGTGGTACCGTCCGCGCTGAGAAGTGGGGCTGTGCCCCTCACTACGGGGCCGTAGACTGCTTTGAGTGCTGCGAAGAAGTTCTTCCATTCATTGCGATCCGCATAGCCTTGGATTTCCTCACCCTTACGAACCATCCAAGCGTCCTGCATTTCCCGCAGCCGCTGCTGTACAAGACGGCGATTTTGGTAGTAGGCTGCTTTCGTGGCGTCGGTAGGGTGAGCGACATATTCGTTGCGGAGGCGATTCTTCTCAGAGATGAGAGTACTGATGGCTGCGTCATTTTCGTCGAACCAGTCTTGGTGTTGGCGGGGCGCGGGTCCAAGGATGCGTTTTGCAGTGGATTGAACAGCGTCCCGTAGTTTACACCATTGGGTCTCCACGGAGGTGTTCTCTTCTACGATTGGGAGGTTATCGAGCTGATGAGTCAGCTCGTTGCTGAAACGGAAGCGGTTAGCAGGCAAGCTTAACAGATCAGTATTCAACTTACCTGGGGGTCGCTTACCTTGAGGTCTCCTGCGTGGTTGAAGACGGATCCGCATCTTGGAGATGATGAGACGATGATCGGTATCACCATCGGCACCCGGCATTGCCTTTGTCACCAACACGTCCTGCTGGTCGCGTCGCCGCACGAGCACATAATCCAGAAGATGCCACTGACGGGACCTGGGGTGCATCCAGGTCGCCTTGTGCTGCAGCGGTTGGCTGAAATAGGTGTTGGTCAGTATGAGACCGTGCACCGCGCAGGTGCGGAGGAGGAGTAGGCCATTGTCGTTGAGTCCTCGGAGGCCGTGGGGTCCGAGCACTCCTCTCCAGGCGGCGTGGTCTGTGCCGACGCGGGCATTGAAGTCACCAAGGACTATCAATTTGTCCGCCTTCGGCACAGAGGCCAGGAGGGCGTGCAGATCCTCGTAGAACTTGTTCTTTGTCTCCTCAGAGCTGGTCATCGGAGGAGCGTAAACACTAACGATAGTGGCGAATTTGCCACCCCAGAGAGGCAGGCGGAGACTCATCAGGCGTTCGTTGATACCCTGCGGTGTACAGGGTAGTCGTCCCACGATGTCCTTCCGGATGGCAAAGGCGACGCCGGCCTCGCGTCGCTGTGCCGTCGGACGGCCCACATAGAAGAAGGTGTAGCCGGCACCCACCTCTTCTATGGAACCTTCACCGGAGAAGCGGGTTTCACTGAGTGCGGCGATGTCCACCTTGAAGCGCGCCAGCTCCCGGGCGATGAGCGCTGTTCTCCGTTCTGGTCGTATGCTCCTCGGGTTATCTAAAAGGGAACGAACATTCCAAGCGCCGAAGGTGATAGGACTTACCTGAGCTCCCTGAGCTGTCGTCCTGTGAGCTCTGGGAGCTGTCCTGCGGGAAGGAAACGGGTTAGAGGGAGGGTGGGGAAGAGAGAAGTTTTGATTTGCGTTTGTAGTGTTTCGACCGCGTGTTTGCATTCTGTCAGCCACGGTCAACTGGCAGATGTCGCAACCCAGCGTGTTTGGAGTCCACCTTTTCTAGGTCCATCAACCCTCTCGCGAGGGGCAGCAGCGCTACTCCACAAAGGGACTGCCGGTCACTCACAACTGCTGCCGAACTGCACCATGGGCCGCGAGTTTTTTGGTGCCGAACGACCACTTGGCTGTGAGCCTGCCTTCAGCTTAGCTGAGGACTTTTAGGGGGGGGGGAGAATTTGGGAATTAGGGGGTGGGAGCAGCAGTAATTATCTTAGTAGCAGTAGCGGTGAGGGGGCTGTGTCTTACATATAAATGAAGGCGTTCTAATGCTACGGCATCTGACTGTGGGTAGAACTGCTGCTACGAGTTAGGTGTTATTGATGCTACTGTGGAGGCAAACTCTGTCAGGATAAGAGTGCTAGTCATGACGGTAGGACTACTATTTGACTAGGAATCGCTACGATGGAGAAGCTCACTTTAAGAGCACGGTAATGGAATGGTATAGGTATGGTTGTACAGTCAACACTAGAAATATCAGGCATAGTAACATATAACAAATACCAAACAGAAAAAATAATACGATAGACTAGATTTAACAAGTGTAGCAAGACTGTAAAAAAGCGAGGAAAGTGAACAGTAAAGTTCAAACAGACAATGGTACCGTTTACAGTAAGTAGCGCCCTTTCACCAACTACGTCTACTAGGATGCTTACCGCTGCAACCCGGGGACATACCGGGCGTGTGGACACACACCGGAGACCCTCACTTGGTTTAGCCCGCTGATCGAGGCGGGGAGCCGGGGGGTGGCCGCCAGGCAAAGCCTAGCTCCGGGGAGCCACAAGTGAGAGTTGGATGCCAGCCAGGGACGCTAGGCGCAGCCACCACCTACGCGAGGAAGATGATGCGATCTGCCACGACCTTCACGTTCAACCCCCAGCTGGACACCCCATACCCCCCAACACACACACACACACACACACACACACACGACAGTTCCCCCATCGATTTCGACGATGGGCACCACGCGCTCCAACAAGCCGCAGAAAACGATGAACCAAGCCGCAACTGACACTGATGTGAGCTGGGCAAGCAACACGAAAGCGACAGCAAGCAGGAGCGACGCAGAGAACTCGTACGAGAGAAAACAGGAGTTTAGGCAGACTCGCACAGAATCTACCCACTCGCTTGCCACTCCCACCTCCGTATCCGGTGTAGAGACAAAGTCAATAAGACCGGGGATGAGGGAGGGTGTCGATGGCTTGCGCGATAAACACTCAGCACGCGCACATTTGACACAGCCATCTCCCTAGGTATGCTCCCGGTTGCGCGGGAGCGCCATAAACGCCACATTGAGGGAGCCATTGCAGCCTGACTCTCAGTCCTCCCCCTCCTTCCGTATGCACACACAGACACACGCGTACAGAAGGAGCAGCTACGTGGGGGCCCGATTTTTCCTGTCAGTTGGCAGACCCTCCAAGCCACGGCTTTTAGCGCACCGTGATAGCTTCAGACGCATTCAGATTTATTATAGTGAGGGAAGAAACGCGCCGAGGTCGACCACACTCTCGTCCCCACCGAATGGTGACCGCCTAGCTTTTCGGACACCCGCTGTGGGGCCACACACACGTATATTGCCGCAGCTTTACTGAATCCCAAAAAACGTGACCAGAGAACATCACTTACACGTGAATTGTTTGACACGACTCAAAGGTTTACTGTGGGAAAACTGGGTGCGTATAGTCCGAGAGCCCCAACGAGACACCCTGAAGAGGCCTATAGCGTGGTAGAAAGGCTATTGTAATTAACCCTTACGGCTGCGATCTTCCAGACCCGGTTCCTTAGGAGAGGAGAGAAGTTTTGAGAAGGCCAGATCAGTAGGAAGGAAATATTCTGTACAGAGTGAATAGGAGAATAGACAGTAGGAACTTGCCTACCAGAAGACCGCACAACTGCGAGCCAGCGGACAGAGTCTGAAGTGAGGTTGTAGTGACTAGCTCGCACCGAAGTGAACTCTCCTGAAGTCCTGCAGCCGTTGATCTCGGCGTCTGGGAACAGCCAATCACAATATCCGCAAAGTTGCTTTCTGGCCCGGCGACGAATGGCAGGCCTGCACGCGTGAATGCTTCATCTGTCTACTGGCCTGACTGCTGTCAAACTGGCAACTGGACCCGATTGGTTTTCCTGGCTGGTCGTGTGCTCCCAAGTCAAACTTCTTCCTCTTTTTCTCCGTTCCTCTGTGTACACAATAAACTGTTCCTTTCTACTCGGGCCTCTACCGACTTCTTCTCTAATAAGTAACCATGGCCTGAAGATCACAGTTGCTAGGGTTTAACTTACTTAAACCCGTGCGATAAGGTCTGCTGGGCAGTCGTCACATGAGGGTCTGTGTGAGTCGGAGACCGGAAAACAGTGAGCGTTTCAACAGTGCACTTCGTTTGGATCTAGTCACTCTAGGTTCGTTGTCGAATCGGACCCTTCGCAGGTGCGTCGTGCAGCAGTAAAGACATCTGTCAAAGGCGTTTCCTGGCGGTTAATCCGTCCACCTGCGGACCCAAGGAGAAGAGAGAGAGAGACTGAGAAAAAAGCCACTACCACAAGTGGTAATCGCACAGAAAGTGTGTGTGGTTTGCTCGCACAGAGCAGTGGTATGTAAAGTAACAAAAAACAGTGTAGGTGGTGGCTATTAGTCAGCATTCTGAATCATTCGTTAACAGCGTCAACATTCCAAAGGACGCCGCAGAATACCCACGGCTCGGCATGCTGTCCAGACGACCGGTTACCAACTGCGAGGGCTATGAAAAAATTTGCGTGGGCAATACCTTGACACCATTAAACACGTCTGATTTGAATGTGGCCGCAAAGCAACAAGCGTACCTGCGTGCGTTAGCTGCGGACAACCGGGGAGGGAGGTAGGACTGCGGACTAAAACTGTCACAGTGAGGAAGAGAGAGAGAGAGAGAGAGAGAGAGGGAGGCGAGAGAGATACGTTTTATTTTGAAAGTGTCATTCCAATAGTTTTGGCAGAAAGTTCTCCATTCACTCTAGATAAAAACGGACATGTAAAACAGATAACGTTGGAAGATCCCAAGTGATACCTAGCGGCCACGAACTGCAAATCTCCATTTCCTGAATGAGTCACAAAATTTAGGCTAAATTGACTTCCTTCAAAATGGTGCTAGCACCGTTCTCGGATGACATCGTTAAGGTAGTTCAAATAGGTGAAAGTTAGTGGTTAATGAGCAAAATAAGCCAATCAACGTAAATATAAATGAAGAGTATAAAAAACATGGTGGCTCAATTTTAAAAGCCTGCATTTGGAAGAAATCCCTGAATGCGAGGGACCATTTAGTCATACTTAAAATGGATGTCCTATCTGATGAAATGTTAACCAAAATTACAACCATTTTTCTGATTAAAAGATGTCGCTTCAAAAAGACAGTAATAATAATTATCGTACAACATGATCCCAAGATCTTTCCATCACACTGGGTTGGTGGCTTTCGAAATAGCTTCCCATCTGTTGCCTCTGGAAAAAAACTATAGAAATCACTATTAAAGTGGTGTACATTTGCCAAATGATTTTCAATACTCCTATGCATTCAAATATATTTGAAGCAAATATGTCCAAAAGCATCATTTTTGTGCTCATTGAGTAGTAACTTACGTCTTCTTAAAAAGTGGTACTCGAAAGAGGTGTTTCTTTCGGTCGTAAAAAACAATTTCAAACCCATGCAATTTTGAATTCCATTTGCTTCTCCAACTTGCATTCTGGGTTTAATTAGCACAAGCTATATATTTGCTGCATAAAGGAAATCCATGCAATTCTAGACGCTATTCATAAAGGACAGTGGATATGGACCACATTCTACTACGCAGTCTCAAAAATCTCATTAAAAATTTTGTAAAACCGAAAAATACGCTTTTATCGAGTATAAATTTAAAAGGAGATTTAAGTTGCTACCTAAAATGTGCGAGAAAGAATACTTCCGTGCATGTCTGCTATAAAATATTTTTTTTGCATTTAGTACAGCCTAGAAAATAAATGAAGGAAAGCACAGTACTTAAGTGTTCATTGTTTGCAGAGGGGAGGTTTTACAGGTGGCTCACTCAGAAGCTAGCTTACTGACGTGACTTTAATAGCAGGAGATTAGGCTGAACTGACGTAAAACTTTCGGTGAGAATATATTATATGTAACTCAACAGAAACTAAAAACCCCAGAATTCTGTAGCACGGGACCGGTATGGGTGGGGCACTAAAGGGGAATCGAAGAGAAAATAAAAAAAATATATAGCAACCCGAAACAGAAAATAGTAGATAAATAATCAAAAATGCGCTTAAATACTGATACTAAGGCGCTCACAAATCTGGTTACGGGACATGCTCGTCTCGTTTTGCCTTGGAGCTCAAAAATAACAAGCCCGTGGGGCAACTGTACAGGTGATTGCCAGTAGAGGTGAATAGGCGAGCTCCAGGAAGCAGTTCAGAAGAAGAGGATACGACCACCGGTTCAAGAGTTTTTTTTCCTGACGTTTCGGATTCTGTCTATAATCCTTAATCATAGGTAATAGGGAGATTACTCCGGACGCGAATCGCCGAGCAGGCAGCGGCGATGAGGGAGAAAGACGCCAACTCCCAGGTTGCAGCTCGCTCGACGGGACCTGACCATATTTTTAAGTTTTACGAGGCCGACATCGTCGCAAGACGTGACAACCGCGTGAGCCGCGAGCTGCTTGAGTCATGGTTCTCAGACCCACAGTCCATCAACAAGAGCAACGATTTGGCGTTCCCATATGATATACTGAGAAATTTGCTGAGCAAGAGAATCAGTCACGTGGGAAGGGCTGAGCGTAACAATAACTCTGACGACAGCGGGCATAATCGTCGCGCAATTATCAAGCCCGCATCCAACGCCGGCAAGGAACTTGTGGCAATTAATGAACCATCACCGCACCAAGTAAGACCTCCAGCTATAGCTACAGGAACTGACAATTATAGTATGTTTGAATGACAGCTACGAACTATAAATATCATGCGATCTCTACATGTTTCACCAGTATCTGCGCATGGCTCCGAATTTCCTACGATTACCTATGATTAAGGATTCTCGACAGAATCTGAAACGTCAGGCAAATAAGACTCTAGTTCCAGTGGTCGCATCTTCTTCTTCTTCCGTACAATAGACTGTATATCTGGTGAAATGTGACGACTGCATTTTCAATGAGTGGTTTAGCACAAACTGCAGGTCGTCTATTTTGTTCACTGAATTAACTTGAGACGCAAAATGCTGTTCAGTAGAAAAGACTTCAGTTCAACTCACTAGACTGAAGGGAATGATGGGTCAACGCGGACAAAATCAAACTTTTCTTGATATCCATAACATTTACTACGCTAGTAAACGCTGTGGAACAGCTTGTCTTGTTTATGCGTGCTGCACAATAACAGAAAATTAATATAAACTAGAAAACTTTCAGCTATGTCTTTTCAGAGAACGAAAAATTTTGCTTTGCATTCATAAAATGTAGGTAAATGCAAATGAGAAAACAAAATATTTTCGCGAAACGAAGAGCGGATTAAGTTCAAAATTACCTGGTTTGCAAATCCAGTACCTTATGCGCCATAAAATTAAGTTATCAACGAATAGCAGCGAATATGCGTGCCCCAGGTTCTTGCTGTAAAGAAGACGAAGACGCGATCTCTGGAACGATAGTTTTATTCTGAGCTTTCGGCTCCACACGAGAAGCCATCGTCAGAGTAAATGAGAGAAGCAAGCGTCAGCTACGCATAAATGGGGTTGGTAAGGGAGGGGGTGGTGGTGGCAATTATTGATTGGTCTTTGTCCACGCCAATTCCATTCTCACCCTATCTTATCGCGTCTCCGAAGCGCGTCCCTGGAGTAACGGCATGTGACCTTGAGGTAGTGGCCTGCGTGCTTGTAGAGGAACTGGGCCCTGGTTTCTGTTCACGGGCACGGATGGCAAAATAACAGGGCGGTATATCCACATGCCTGTTTATGGAGTTAGAATCTGACATCCAGGCCTCCAGCAGTTCGCGTCCCGTCCTATTACCGGCCCGTGCCATTATCCGTGTGTTCGAGAAGTCAAATGCGTGGCCTTCCTCCAGAGTGTGGGTAGCGATCTGGGATTGTGGGTCGCCTTTCCGCACTGCACGTTTGTGCTCCGTTATTCTTGAGCTAAGTTGCCGCCCGGTCTGCCCTGTATAATGGCAAGAACAATCGCGACATGGCACTTGATAAATGGCGCCAGACTGCTCACCTACATCCAACGGGTCTTTTATTTGCATGACTCGTGCACGCATGGTAGCTGCCGGGCGATTAGCAATACCCACGCCGAGCTCTACAGCGATACGCTCGGTTGCTTCTGACACGTTTTTAATGTACGGCAGAGCGTGCCAGAGCGTTGGTGGTCCCCTTTCTTTTGTTCCCCGTGGGCGCGTTCGGAGGCATCGGTGGATGAAGCTGTTGGGGTATCCGTTCCTGGCAAGTTGGTCCCGAAGATGTCGCAATTCTTGCGCTCGTCCTTCCGGTTCACTGCAGTGTGTTTTCACCCTCTGAAATAGTGCTCGAATGCAGCCACGTTTATGCGTTAGTGGGTGGTTGCTATGGAAGCTGAGCACCTGGGTTGTGTTAGTTGCCTTCCTATAAACCACGGTGCTGAGTTCCCCGTTGGGTCTGCGCGTGACGAGGACATCCAGGAACGGTAGTTGTCCGGCACTCTCTTCCTCCTTTGTGAATTGGATGTCTGGGAAGATACCGTTAAGCAGGTTTTGGAAGTCTGCCAGCCTGCTCCGTTCGATTATAACAAAAGTGTCGTCCACGTATCGGCACCAGAATGCAGGCTCAAATTGGTCGAAGGCGACTTTTTCCAGCTCCTGTAAGACCAGTTCTGCGATGAGACTGGAAATTGGGGATCCCATCGGCGTCCCTTTGGTCTGTTCGTATGTTTGACCATTAAATGTGAAAAAATTTCTTTGGCAGAAAACGAAGAGTTGCATGAGATGGTTAATTTTTAGGGGACCCCTCGATTCATCATATTTCTCTTCGAGTCGCTTGCGTAGGACGTCGCGTGCCAGGTCCGGAGGGATAGATGTAAATAGTGAAACGACATCAAAAGATACCATGGTTTGATCCGGTTGAAGCGTTCTGCCCCGGATAGCGGCTAGA
>JAYGXS010000004.1:25599602-25664214 GCA_036362985.1 Ligula intestinalis | reverse complement strand
CTCAGAATAAAACTATCGTTCCAGAGATCGCGTCTTCGTCTTCTTTATAAGTAATCAACTTGTGCGGCTATAGCTCGTTTTACTATACCGAAAATAAGGACCGTAATTAAGCATGGATATGAACACCCGCGAAATGCCGTCACTTTTCTCTGCCACAACGTTAAAGTACCCCGTCCAAACAATTTCTTTCGATAGAGGCGAATGAATGAATCGAAAAACTTGAAACGCAACGAGCAGAAGATTACCAGATTTTGCGAAATCTTAGCATATATTGCGTCACTCTGTTGTACATTTGCAATCTTAAATCCGAGGCTAGAAGCAAACAAATATACTGAAAACTGCTCCAGTATACAGAGAAAGCGAGTTCTTTTATTTTCAGCAGAACATTTATCCCTTGTTTTCTGGGAAATCGAAAGCCGGACAGACTTTCCCATATTTACCTTGACTTATCCCTCGAAAACGGTTAAGTCCGCAGATATTTGACGTCAAAAGATTTCATTCAAGCACTTTTCCAAAAGGTAATTTGTTATAGAAGGCTTTTCAATTGATCTTAGGTACATTAATTTGTGAATTTTTCTGTGGACATTTAATTTCCTTGAGAAGGACTTGATATGTTTGGTTACTTCTAAAACCATGACCCGAACAGATGGCTGCATAAGAAAGAATGCCCAAACCTCCCTATTTAGGTAAATGCTTTTGAGAAATATCTTATGTTGAGGTTGTTGGAAATCAATTATAACAGCGTCTGTATTTATGGAAAATCGACTGAAAATATTTACAATAGTAAAGTGTTAACCAGCATTTCAAGAACGACCTTAACCTCGTTGTAAGCAAACTCTCCAAATAATTAACAAAGAGATGTGACGGAAGAAAATTTCTCTCAATGTACACAGGATGGTATGAATTTGATAACATGTAAAACTGTAATCTAACTTTTAGACAACAGCCAGCCTCCCCGAATGTGGCCTCCAATAGATTGTTATCTCTGCCAACAACCCGAATCTCAATCCTATAGAAAATCTTTTTGCAATTGTCAAAATACCTTGTCACAGGACAAAAAACATATTTTCGTGCAAGGAAAACTTAACTTTATACTGAATAACCACATTCAACAAACCACTATAGACAACCTGTTTATCGATACAAGAGAATAGATAAATTCCAGGAAGCAGTTCAGAAGTGGAGGATACAGTCGCGAGAACAAGAAGTTTATTTGCCTGACATTTAGGATTCTGTCGACAACCTCTTCATCAAAGGTACCCTTAGAGTAGGGTGGTTACAACTTGCTGTAAATACTGTGTAATCTGTGCATGTATAACCCTTATCCGTGCAGGCATCATCCTATTCAACGGTTACCTCTGATGAAAGCGTCCTCGACAGAATTCGGAACGTCAGGCAGATAAACTGCCTGTTCTAGCGATCGCATCTTCTACTTCTGAACCTGGCTATTTTCAAGTCTGACAGACTTAATGCTGTTTAAATGTAAACGTACAGCTAATAACGTACTAATATTCTGTATTTTTACTTATTCTGTATTAATTTACCGTTATTTTGCGCTCCCTTGCCTGAAACACATTTATATTTAACATTGGATCAGTAACCGGTAATATAGCTACTATCTGAATTTCGAGTTTTTAGTGGATATTAGCTATTTTTATGTAAGTAAACAGTAATTTATCAACCAGCTTATGCGTTTTTTTACTCATAGTACTTAATTTACTACTGTAAAACTCGGGGGATGCAGCTTGCGACGATTTCGTGGCATTTGCTTGTCTATACCACGACATTTCATTAGTTTATAACTCTGCTGTAGAGTGTGGCATTCAATGACCAGAGGTTGCGGGTTCGAATCTCGGAGTTCGCCGCTCCTGGCATTGGTATGACTAGCTGATGATGGCTAATGAGCCAGAAATGGTCATTCCGTTCTCCATTTCTTCTGTTGGTTCCAATTCAACTTAACCTAATGCTGATGTCTCCGATGGAATACGGTCGGAACGACAGGCGATCACACCTCCCACCTGTGGAAATTTTACTAATAGAGGCAAGATCCGGGGCGAGGTGTACTTGACTCCTGATGATGAATGAACCGTAACTGAGCCTTCCAGTTTTTCTCGTTTTTCAGCTAACATATCTACACTGTTTTGTATTACAAGCGCACTTGGATGATGTAAAATCTGGCGGAACATGTGATTTTGAATGTACTTGACCTGGCTCAATGCGTCGCCATTCACCTTCTTGCAAATCCATCAAATTAGGTTCTTTTTCATAGAATAACTCCTGCCGATTTGTGCATTTTGGGTACTGAACCTGAAAGGCCTGTCCGCTGTCGCCATTACGTTAAACCGAACATCTAATGAGTACTCTACTCTAAAAGAGAGAACCAGAAAGACACATTTCCCGCCATCTATGTGTCAACCGCTTTTAGTCTCCCGCCCACCGCCCTCCCTTGCTTTCTTAAAGGCCAGCTCTCGGTTTGTTGTCTACAAAGTCTCTGCAAATCCCAATAATTCGTAATTTTAACACTTTATCCGTTAGATCCCACAGCAGTGGTCTAGTGTGGCTATTCATAGCTTTTGCAACTGGTTTTCTAGGTCCATAACTACCTCCCCACTCCGATGATGTTGTCCATTTGTCCATCGACGAAAATAAAACTGTCATAACTAAGGTGCGCGTCTGCGTTGAAAAAAAAACGGTGAACAAGAAGAGGAGGCAGTTGTTATCGCACTTCCTGTCATACGACGCACAAATAAACGTCTCGGCAAAACAAGTCAAAAAGGGTTTTTTATGACTTCTAATTCTGTTTGAACTCCTTTAAGTTGTTCTAGTCGTGTAATGGGTGACCTTAGAAAAATAAAAACGAATTTAACTTTGAGGCAGACGTTTTTCTAATGGGGACTTCTTTTTCTAGGGGCCGAAAAAGAACTTGAAACGCTGGATACAAATATCTGTTTAAATTCCATGTACGGCAACCTTTTCTTCTGGTTCGCTGCAGTGCGTCTCAACGCACCGATAAGCGTCCCCTACGCAACTGCGTTTGCGGTTGATTGGGCGGTTGCTGCGGAAGTTTAGTATTTGCATTGTGTTTGTCGATTTCCTGAATACTCTGGTTTTTAGGCCAACACGATCTTTGCGGCAGACGAGAACATCAAAGAAGGCCAGCTGGTTGGTTTCTTGTTCCTCCATCGTAAATTGCGTGCCCGGGAAGACGCTGTTGAGACGTTCTTTGAACGTGAGCAACTGATCCCGTTCGATGACGACGAAGTAATCATCTACATACGACGCCCAGAATTTCGGTCGGTGGTGCTGGAAGACCAACACTATGAGTCCCGAAATCGGTGAACCCATTGGCGTTCCCCTCACTTGCTTGTATATTGTTCCGTCAAATGTGAAGTATATCCTTAGACAGAACTTCAGGAACTGTAAGATTTGGGCATGTCCGAGGCGATTCTCCGTCTCATCGTATTTGCTTCGTAGGAGTAGTTCGATGGTCTCGACTGCCAGATCCTGGGGAATAGAAGTAAACATAGACGTGACATCGAAGGAAACCATGACATTAATTGGCCGAAGACTTGCCCCTTTACGTTTCTCCAAGAATTGTGTCATGGTTTCCTTCGTTGTCGCGTCCATTTTTACTTCTATGTCCTAGGATCAAAGTCGAAATAGTCCTACGCAGCAAATAAGATGAAACTGAGAATCACCTCAGACATGCCCAAATCCTAAAATTCTTGAAGTTCTGTCTCAGGACATACTTCACGTTTGACGGAACAATCTGCTGATAATTGCCGCTAAATCGTAGCTTTCTTTCACGCGAGCTTCAGAGTCCCTACTAACCAATGAAATTGAAACAAAAATCGGCCTCAATTGAGCGTTTATAAGAAGATCCACTGGCAGGCTCGTCTTCGGACTCATAGTAAAGTGAGGGTACCGAAAAAAAAACAGCTTTGATCGAGAGTGTATGCGAAAATTGATAATGGTGTGGCGTGGAGATTGCGCAATTGACTAAAAATCCGCATGTGTGGTGGTCCTCCAGCACCACAGCCTGAAATACTTGACTCCGTAGGTGGATGTCATCTTCGTCGTCCCCAAGCGGGAGCAGGTGATGACATTCGAAGGACATTTCGGTGTCCTATTCCCAGGCATGAAATTCAGGAGGTAAGCTGAAGGAAGAAGCTACATGAAGAATCTCGACGTTTTGGTCTACATTCCATTTGCCAGGTGGTCAGATCAATTGGCTACCCACACAACCTCAAAAACCGGTACATGCAGGCGCTAGTCGAGTTATTAAGTCATACCGGAGCCAACTTCTGACAACACTGCAAGCGCCTCGGATGTCGTCGGGCCAATTCACACACAACTCGGAGTAGGGTTTGCAGGTCGACCGGAAGCAGCCTGCTAACTTCAAGCAAGGAGGCCGAAGTGCCTGGAGTCGTTTACCTGAGTCAATGCAGGGGCGGGCAAGGGGGACATGCCAGAGCTGCTGGGAGAGTGCTAAGCCATGGATGGTCGATCAAGCATAAGCAATGAGGGTGAAGAACATTCGCTTTTAAGTCACCGCTCACTAGACGTAACACAGCCATGCGAGGCGGAAATCTTCGCTGTAGGAAGAGGAGGGGCCGTTAAAACCGCGTTGGTTGCTCGCCGTTTGAGTCGTGGTTTCCTGGTACGCAGTCCATCAACATACGTAATGCCCAACGCAAACATTTGGCTGGGAGGAACAAAGCAGGCACGTCGGCGACACTTGTTTACACGGTCACGGATGGCTGAAGGTAGTTGGTAAGAACTAAGTTAACACGCCGTAGTCGCGACTCACCAAATGGGGGCAGGGCTACGCAGCCCAGTTCTAAGAGGTCGAACTTTTGGCAACTGAGTGATCTGCTTGCTGCTTGAGTCCTAATCCTCTCGTCCGCAGTCACAGTGGTCAACTGCTCGAATGAGGCCGACCAGATTGTCCTCGAACAGAGTAAAATCCCCTGAGACGCGTGAAGAAGGTAGTACTTATAAGTAGATATACACTTTTGTAAGAACTATCTGCCTAACGTCTTGTTGCCATCTCTGGTTCTGTAGTTTACAGTCCATGAATCTCTGCCGAACTAGACGCGAACTTTTTGCCTATTGAAAACAATCATTGCTGCTGAGTCAACTGGCCAAATGATTACCACGCCCAACACTGGAAGAAATAGGAATAAGAAACACTCCGGCAACACAGGTCGCCTAGCACAAAATTACAGGGAGTGAAAAGAAGACGACTGGGTCGCTGGAACAATAATTTTATTCGCCTGACTTTTCGAGATCCGTCGCGGATTTATCATCAGAGACATAAGCAGAAAACAGAAGCAGATACCCCCATTACAGGAAATGTTAATACTGCGTTGTCCCATGAGTTCGGGTAGATTTCACTCATTCAAGATTTTTTATGTTACATTTAGTTTGATGCATTGATATCACAGGTCATGTCGTTTCTCTAGCCAAGTGCTTCCAGAATTTATTTGTAATCTACATTATCTTTTGATTAATTACAGTCTAAGGAAAATTGAGTGCCAGGTCAATGAGTACGAAAAGTTCCGATTTCTTCGTTTATTCAAGTTGAATATTGAAGGCAAAGCAGTAGAAAGCACCAGAAACGAGAGAGGATTCTATTTCTGATAGAACCAGCTCGGAAATGGTTTACCTGCTTCAAAGAAGACAATTTCAGTACGACGGACGCCTCGTGCTCTGGACGGAAACCAGCTCTCATTTTTCTTGACCAAAATTTTGTCAAAGTTTCCAATGAATGCGTGCATGCATTCTGTTGTGCACTATATTTCAACTTTTGGACCACCCGTTTTTAGTCGTCCTCGTCGCTTAGCCGCTGACAAGTTAGCTATCGCTAAGGCCGAATTCAGTCCCATGATGGAGCTTGGCATAGTAAGGCCTTCCACTAGTCCATGGGCTGCACCTTTAAATATGGTGTGTAAAAAGTCTCTCGTTGACTGGCGCCCCTGCGGAGACTATCGACGATTGAACACCTGCACTGTGCCTGATCGATATCCATTACCGCATATACATGACTTTTCATCTAGCCTATCAGGAGCAGCAGTGTTTTCCAGTATTGACTTAGTAAAAGCCTTCCATCAGATACCCGTTGCTCCAGAAGACATTTCGAAAACGGCGATTACTACACCGTTTGGTCTGTTCGAGTTTGTTAGGATGCCCTTTGGACAACGTAACTCTGCTCAAACTTTTCAGCATTTCATCAACGAAGTCCTCCGCGATTTACCTGTCGTTTTTGTGTATGTCGATGATGTTCTGGTAGCGAGTTCGAATGAAACTGAACACCTTCAACATCTCCGCCTAATTTGGAGTGATTCAGCCAATTTGGTGTTTTCATTAACGCATCTAAATGCGTTTTCGGTGTACCATCACTGTTTTTCCTAAGACATCGCGTAGATACTTTTGTTGTCATCCCATAGATGCCAAAGTTTCAGCTATTCGCGGGTTCCCTAGTCCCACTTCTTTGCAACAACTGCGCCGTTTTATAGGCCTTGTCAATTTCTATCGACGTTTCATCGCACAATGCGCTGAATTGATGTTGGCATTTACTTACCTTTTACGCGGAAGCAACCGCGAGTTTTCTTTTCCTGACACAGCATTCAACCCTTTCAATCGTGTCAGAAAGGTTTTGGCAAATACAACTGCCCTCGCTCACCCTATACCTGATGTGCCACTCTCCATTGTTGCTGATGCCTCAAATTGCGCTATAGGTGCCGTCCTTCAACAACAGACACCTACGGGCATCCAGCCCTTGACTTTATACTCTTCCGAACTGACACCACCACAAACTCGCTATAGCACTTTTGTTAGAGAACGCCTTGCCATTTATTTAGCCACTAAACATTTCCGCAACTTTATTGAGGGAAGAGATTTTTGTATCTATACAGACCAAAAACCTCTTACTTATGCCCTTTTCACTTCCTCTGACAAGTATTCACCCCGGGGGGCCCGCCATCTTGATTTTATTGCTCAGTATACCACAGATATTAGATTCCTTAAGGGCCTTTATAATCAAGTTGCTAGCTGCCTTTCTCAACCTGGAATTAATGCCATCACTCAGCCTTCTATCGAATTGGAGCCTATGGCAGAACTGAAAAACCACCCGTCCTTTACTGAAAGCCTTGAACATACTAGTCTTCAACTCGAAGCTATTCCTTTATCCACCAAGCCTGGTGCAATTTTATGTGGCGTATCGCGCGGGGCCTCCCACCTGTAGTGCCAAGCAAGATGAGACGAGACGTTTTTACTGCATTGCACAATCTTGTTCAGCCTGGCATCCGCAGTACCCAGCGCCTGGTGAGCGAGCGTTTCGTTTGGCCAAGCATGAACACTGATATCCGCCAGTGGACCCGTTCATGTTTGAGCTTGTCAGAAGGCCAAGGTCGGGCGACACAAAAAAGCCCCAATTTGCACATTTCTTGCACCCGATGCACGTTTTGCACATGTCCATATCGATTTGGTAGGTCCTTTGCCAACATCGCGTGGTTGCAACGAGTTACTTACTGCCATTGACCGATTCACTCGTTGGCCCATTGCAACCCCCACAACTGGTATAACCGCAGATTCGGTTGCTCACGCCTTCTTGGAACACTGGATCTCCCATTATGGCGTCCCCTCAACTATTACCACTGATCGAGGCCAACAGTTCGAATCCAGACTTTTTAACGGCCTTACCGACTTACTCGGATGTTCCCGCATACGCACGTCAGCCTACCACCCCTCATCAAATGGCTTAGTTGAACGTTTAGATCGTCTACTCAAAGCCTCGCTCCGAGCTCACGACAATCCTTCCCATTGGAGCGAGCACCTACCTTTGGTCATGCTTGGCATTCGTACTGCCCTCAAGCTTGACATGGAGTGCTCCTCTGCTGAGCTTGTTGACGGTACTACCCTGCGGATCCCTGGTGACTTTTTCGGGCACTCTCAAAGCTCAGCCGATTTGGATTCCACGGATTATGTGAAAAGACTGCGCCAAGCCATGTCTCATCTGCGTGCAATTCCTCCACGTACTTCAACAAGTAAGTCATACATTGACCCTAAATTACTAACATGTTCCTTTGTATTTATTCGCGTAGATAGTGTTCGCCGACCACTACAACAACCCTACGACGGACCATATAAGGTAATATCTCGCACGGACAAGCATTTTACGATTGCCCGGGGCGGCCGCACCGACGTGGTCTCAGTCGATCGCCTGAAGGCGGCTTATACCGATTCTCCTTCGACAGCCCCAACCGAACAACCTCCGCCCGGCACATTGCCAACTCCTTTATCCACGACTCCACTTACACGTGCCAGCCTCGCGTTTTCCCCCACCCCAAATCCCCCTCTCCTTACACTCAGCGTACGTCATGTCCGTTTCCCCGACCGTTATCACTTGCAACATATGCTTAACACTCCCATATTATTCACACATTAACAGTGTCTTTTTCTGAACTCCGTTCTCCTAGGGAGGGGGGTAGTATTGTAGTGAAACTGAACTGCTCCTTTGTTTTACTCAGTTAAATTTGCCTTGCATGAACTGACACAACTTTTAAATAACACTTTAAACAGGCACGTGCTTTTATCCACAAGCGACTTTGTTCTTATTTACTAGTTCGTAACAGTTCGGATAGTCCTATATCAGGTTCTTGGATAGACTATATCGCATCCTAACAATCTGTTTAATGTCACTACAAACTCTTGCTGTTTTGGTCATTATTATATTTGGCTGTTACTTTTACAATTAACGTCAAATAAGGTATTACTGGTCTAACCACATTGGTGACCCAGATGTGATCTGAACTCGCAACTCCTGATGTGGCCTGCTGCCCCTGTGATAATGTTGACTTCCCGACTTGTCCCTACAATAGAAAAGTGCTCTAATGAGAGCGACAAGGACTTCCTCGATCCGAGTGAAGACATGTGCGATGCGTGGAGAACATATGTTAAGGATAACTTCTATGGCCGCGTAATCGGGACACGAGAGCAGGAAATGCCCAAAAAATATGTGAATTTACGCCAAATTCCAGAGAAATTAGGTTTCGGATTAACGTGAAGGCTGGGAATAGGCTTAGGGTTAGGTTTAAGGTTGGAGTTAGGGTCAGGACAATGTTACTGGCCAAGACTTGCGGTAGTGTTAACTATCAAATTTAGGGTAATGATAGTTCATAGGCACCTTCAAATTAAGCCGAAACTCCAGAGTTCTGTTTTACGGGACCGGTGGTAAACTGAAAGTTTTGACTTTCCCATGTAGACATACCATATTCATTGGACCACATATTTGAACAGGAACCAAACGGTGCAACTCGTGAAAAGTTACTTTGTTAATTATGTAATTCTGTTGCATCTAGGTATCTGCTATACAGTTTACCTCCCTTGGCCGACTGCACACAGGAATCCCACACCGCCAGCAGCCACGCAGCCTGAAACCACGCTACCTGCAGCCACAGAGAGCGCGCCTCGCGCATGACGTCGACCGTGAGAACGCCCCCCCCCCGCTCCACGCGCGCCACAACCCAAGGTCCCGGGCATGTTGAGTCCGCCATGCGCCAGACGAGGGAACGACGAGATGACTAATTGCTCCCCTCCCCCCGCACCTCAAGAACTATATAAGCAGTGTACATAACTGTACGTTGAAATCGCTTATTTTCCATGTCACTGTAAAGGTATGATGATAAATGACCGAAAACAGCTGTTTGCCAATACGATTTTTCTATCGTAAACGAAATGGGAGTTTTTGTAGCATTAGTGGTAAGCTTAAGACACGGGAATATTTACCCTTCCTGGAGTTTATCGCCAGGTCACCTATTTTAACTGGGTGGGGAGGGGGTCCTACTACCGTGTCCTGTTTAGGCGACCAGCCAAATCTGCCTTACCGAAGTTATTACATGTAGACGATGCGTCTGATGTTGTTTTCGGTATGAAAACGTGAATCCGACGAAGCCAGGCGAAAGAAAACCCGTTTAAATAATCTAGACCTTTTCTTTTCATTTTCGTCGTGGAACTCCCTTCCCCCCCTTTTTTTTTGCTCTCTCCCATCTGCAGACTTTTCGACTTAGTCTCATCACATAGTCACAAAGATTATGCAGAGCAAGAAGACTCCTGATGATCGCCACACCAGCACGTCATCTTTGTCGCCGGGGCTAGTCGTCCTTTCCCTCCAGACAAAGTGCCATAATCGTTAGTGGGATCCTGCCTCCTCCTATACGTCTGTGCACACGCACTACCCGCCTGGCTGCACGCTCGTCAAGGTCATCAAATGTGTACTTTTGTCGGCCTGCTACTTTGGCGCGTCGACCACAGCAACAACAAGACGTATTTCACGACTTATAGTGAGGGCTTCTGTACGTTATGCATGAGTCACCCGGTTGGTTTTCGTTTACATTTGCTGCGGCTGCCGTTGGCGTCTGCTTTTTTTCTTGCCGGGTAGGAAGGGCGCCGTCTTGTCTGCGAGGTGTTGTTTCCTGCCTCGGTTCTTTGCTGGTGTGTAGGTTTGTGCACAACCAATACAGTCTTCGCCTCTCCTCCTGCGAGGGGAAGTTTCGTGCCCATAATGATCCGACCGAAGGGTAACAGTCTCGCCCTTGCATGTTTCGTAGACACCCAGACAGCCTGCATTTTTAATGGGAATTGAAGCTTTTGGCATAGGAGAGGGGAAAAAGTCTCAGGGTTACGGGTGAAATCGTTTGAGCTTTGAGTTAGTCTTCTGTGTCTCTGATAGGATACCACTACATGAACAAACACATTAAAAAACTTACCCTTTTGCTTGATTCCTCGAGCGGTCTAATACTTAATTAGCACCCTTGGCAATCGTAAAGCCTCTCGCTCTTTAAATACAACTTTTGTCACGTCAGTTGTCTCTACAAGACTAGGTCAAATGAATTTTTATTTTATTTGAAAATAAAGTTTAGAAACCTGCTGTCATCTCGGACAAAACACCCTTCGAAAAAAATGCCCAAAAAGAGGAGGGTAGTGTGCTGTTCGCAATATGACAACTATTCGCATCCCTAACTGCAACAGTGAGGATTGGAGGGCTATAATTTCTAGCTTGTGCAGAGGGCTTGATTATTATTATCATTATTATTATTATTATTATTATTATTATTATTTTGTTTTTCCTTCAGAAATAGGATTGCGATAAAAAACCACCAAGTGCTCGTCTTCCGTTCTATGTGCTACTGAGAAGTCCAACCAGATGTTTTCGGGCAAAACGTCTAGGGCTGTAACGACGTGTGCCTGCAACTTAATGCTCAGTAGTATCCTCTGAAAATTCAGTGCGAGAATAAACTTATACATCTCACCCTACGCCAGTAGTAGCCTGGTTGAAGTTCTGTTTGCAGTCGATTTCACCGAACACAAGGACGCCCATTCCGAGTCCAACCAATCCAGTTACGAGCTCAGCATGAATTTTGCTAAATGCTACAGTAGTAGAACGTGAAATTATATCTGGTGTTTTTGATTTTCCAAGGAGTCCAATGATTACGCTCGATCACATCGGTGGCTTGCCTATGCCTCGGTCGCTGGGTTACTACTGCAGCGCATCAACCCCTACGGGTTCTCAGTACGAAATGGTAACAAGCGTAACGGTGACAAGGACGGAGGTAGGGAGTGGGATGGGGCGGTGGTAGTAGTAATAATAATAATATTAGTAGTAGTAGTGGTAGTTTAGTAACCTTTGTGTAACACGTAGTTTTTTTCACACATCAAACCGAAATATAATTGGAGAGTCAAGGTTCCGCGTGAATCGGCAACGATCTATCCATGTCAGAAACTAATCTTCACAGTGCCAACTGACTAATATAATATCCACATGCACTGCATTAGTTATTCCTGCGCACATCAAACCAAATCAGGCGACAAAATTGCAGCTTAAAGGGTTGCGAGTCTGCGGGCTACAAACCCATTGCTTCGTGCAATCCAACCTGAGTCCTGGGGGGAATCATTTTCTTGAAAATTATGGCGTGTGTTTCTTGACCAATAAAACGTCTACCTTTTAAAGTAAAGGCCCATTAGGCACGTTCAGTATACTAAACGTCCTATTCATTGAGCAAAAAATCGCGTAATCAAACAGTTCCTGTCTAGAACAGCCACTGGCGTCCAGCAGGCAAATTTTCGCCATATTTTATCAGGCGGGTTTGGTTTTTTATTTTTAAGCACAGGACATCGTGACTTATTTTGATGACAAACTGAATATTGGAACATCTCATAATCATCATGGGTAAAACCATAAACAATGCGAGAGATATCCTCTAGCTTGCACCAGCAGCGTACAGGGGGACAACGCTTGTCAATTTGGCCATTTCCCACATACAGACAAAACTAATTGGCGCAATTGGAAACAAGTCGAAGCATCTCATCGCAATGTCGTCAGAATGTGTTTGAGCAGTAGCCGAACATGGCAAATAGCTACAGTTCAACAGCAATAAAAAGGAGCTATTAACAAACAATCTGCACGAAGCACGAAATATTACATTCAAAGACGATTATAAGGAAGAATTTTTTTTTAAAAAAACAGCAAAAACAAGGTGTAAGTAAATAACCCGAACATCAGCATTAAATCACCATTGAACCCTATGCAAAAGATAGGAAACGTGCCCGAAGGCCGCGTTCGCCAGCTCTATTGCGCTACACGGTCGAATTTCGTGATGTCCCATAACCTGCCCTGAAGGGGTTAGGGCCGTTGAACATTCTGATGCATCTGTCGAAGTCATGCTCTACAGAGATGTGCCCTGTACTTCCAACAGGAAAATGTCCCACCGCTTTAGAGCATCCTGTGCTGACATAAAACACACCAAATTTTCTATCATCTGTACATTGCGCCTCAACTTTTCATAGTCGAGTTGTATGATTTACCCCCCTCCCTCTCCGCCCCGAGTCACATGGCGTTGCTAGCGGACACCAACAACACCCTGTTTGAAGTTTTGTCGTGGCCAGCAGACCGGCTAGGGGGCTACTTTCCAGTGTAGTTGACGCACCTACCACGGCAAGCAGCTGAAGAGGTTAACTGAATTTATTGGAGTGACACCGGTGTCTGAAAGCGCGAAGCAAGTCATGCTCACGCTGTTATAGTCCGATATCGGAGCACGTTGTGCATTCACCGTCCCTACCCCTTTACCTTGGTTGGTGCATGGGTGTGAGGAGTGCAGGCAACAACACGCCAAGCCAGGTACATCACGTACGTCACATTAAGAATGACGTAGGAAGCGGAACAAAGACGTAGTGGATCACGCACTACTCGCCTGTTCCTGTTGGCCAGATCCGTGCGTGTTCACAGTTTGGAGAAGACGGCACTGTGGCGGCGGATGGCGAGGAGACAGTGACGATAACTCCCCTGCTCTGGGGGAAGATCTGACGCCTTCACGAAAATGGCATCTGGAAAAAAAGGTTACATAAAGAAGTACCTGCTCGGCTAGGGAGGAGGGGCAACTTCAGCGAGTTCAAGTTTTATTCTCGCGTATCTAATCGACAAAAACCACCCAATCGACGCCAAAGAAGGCTTTCAGGTTGTCTACCAGCCACCAGCAAACTATTCTAAAGGTCTATACCAATAAGTACTAACGAGCACTTATGCGAGCCCAATGCATTGTTGTCAGAAGGTATTGGTACAGGCAGTCTTATCGAAGGGTGTTAAGGCCAAGAAGGATAACCCTAACAGCTACGATCTTCCACGCCCGTGGTTCCTTTAGGTGAGTAGAGAGAAGATGGTGGGAAAGCCAGCTTGTTAGGAAACGTGTATTATGCAGAAGGATAGGAAAATAGGTAGAAAGAGTTTTGACTCTCGGATGACCGCAGTCCGGCTGCCAGGGCATCAATTCCGGAGTCACGAGAGCATCAGGAGTCGCCGACGCATGTTTTGTTACAGCAGCCAATCAGGCGGCTAATGTCTAGACCAGCCGCGTGGGGTAACCTTGAGATGGGCGAAGGCTGGCTACCGTGAGCGCGCGGTCACGCTGAGGCGTATGTACGCGTCGGTCAAGGACAGTTAGCGCCTAGCCCCAGGAGGCAGTGGGCGCGTAGGCAGGTTAAAGGCGCCATGCGTCAGCGGCTGCTCTTGGGTTCCAAGTGACTGCAAAGGGCCACTACAGTCTGTCTTCCCTGGCTGATTACAGGTGTGTTCACAGGCTGCCATAAATTCTTATCAACGGTGCTGCGCACTCCGAGTGCCTTACCCTACCGCAACCCTCGCTTGAACGCCCTCAACACACCAGCTCTGTCATGTAGGCGGCTTGGGAATGAAGACTTCGATTAGCCCCCCCCTTCCCCTCAAACACGAAAAGCCTACAGTTAATGGAGTACCGACAAATACCAGAGAGAAGGGAATAGCCATTTCTGGATTATTAGTTGTCATGGCCCAGTTATACATAACCCCAAATGTGCAACGCCTGAGATTCCAACTCGAGATCTCTAGTTTCTGGGACGAAAGCCCGCGGTGGAGCCCAAAGAACACAACAGGATGCCAGAGTCTCAGCAGCCGATCGCTGAGTGCCCATCCACTGGTGTTAATATTCCGGCCGAAACTGAGAGAACAACGAGTCCTTGGCTCATTGGTAGTGCGCTCAATTCAGTGACCACAGATGCTGGGTTAGAATCTTAGGCACTCCCATCTTCAGATTTTTTATGACTGGCTGATGACGGCTAACAAGCCAGAAATGACCAATCCGGTCACCCTTTTGCTTGAGGACACTCCATTATTTGCATATGTTACCAGTTGCTAGGCGACTACCTGCGAGGGCTCTAGATTGAGCCTCAAGGCACAACGGGGCGAGTATGTCGCTTCACTTGATCGGTGAACGCATATCCATCATGAAATACAAACCTTGTCCACAGCTCACAAACTCATTCTCGATGTAATTGCAATGGCCTGACGATGAATTGCCGAAAACACGTCTTTGAAAATAGATTGTACAAGAAGTATTAAAGTGGAACCGGCAGAGATAAGGGAGAGCAGAATGGCCATTTCTAGCTTATTAGCCGTCATAAGCCAGTTATACCCAAGCCCAGCGGTGCCCACCCCGAAATTCGGATCCGGGACCTTTGCTCATCGAGTGCAGCAGTCTACCACTGCACTGCGGGCTCACTGATTTTGTCGCTTTCGATCGGGAGTATTCTGATTGGTAGGACGCTCACCGATCTGGTTATGTCCCCTAATCAGATCGGTGATTGGGCAATGGCTGCACAACCAATCAGTCAGCAGGCGGTCCCGACTGCTTCATGAGCAGTCGATCTCCGGCAGCATCCAGCGCTCAGGACTCTGATAGCTCGGAATCTGCCAACAAAACTCGGATCCTTACTGTTGTTGAATACGATGTCATCCGGCCGGATAATAGATTTTGGAACGTATCCCAACGGTAATAAACTAGTAAATAAGATAAGGCGTGGAAGGCCAGAGTATTAGGGATAATTTAATGAAGTATAGAAGAAGTAGAATATGAGTAATGGGTAAGTGACTCCCAGACGAGTGCAGTCCAGCCATGAGCGGGTCAAATCCAGAGTCGCATTCTGATGGTGAGGTCACTGGGTCCGGTTGTCTGCAACCGACAATGAGTTGTCGGCTCCGGGCGTCTCTGAGCGTAAGCAATCCCCACAGTAAGGTGCTTTGTGAACTGGCCTTGGAACGTAATTGGCCAGTCAGGACCAAGCACGTCCGTGACCTTGATCAGAGGTTTGACAGCGTCTGGCGCGCATGGGCTGGTGGACACGAGAGCCAGACACACAGGTCATGCCCTACAGGCATGTGAGCAAAGCATGGCTTACAATATGAGGTTGCAACATCGTGAAGGAAAAATCACAGCTGTTCATGTCTGTTCTTGCTTTAACTGTCGAATAAATTGAGGCGGTGGAGGCCGTCTTTGCCGCTGGGGGAGATTCCCTTTCCAGCCAAGTTCCACTACATGCGCTGGCGCCGAAGTGCCGCTGCTGTCCGTACTGGCCTGCCTCGCTGCGATATCTCGTTGGCGGCCTCCCTGGGACTTTACGCATGACTCTACAGCAGCAACAATTAACGAGCTCAGTGGTGGCAACTGGCGATAAATGTTACCCCAAAGACAGATGGTGGTTAACTTGACAGTTTCTTCGGGTTTGTAGTGGGCAGATAAAGAACCATTTGTCAGCACCACAAGCCCGCCCTTGAGGCCTTTACGTCCGACTATAAAGGTCAGCAGAGCCAAAACGACGCACAGCATGACTGGACTGGAACAAGGAGACAAACCGTTTCGTCCAATTACCAAGGTGATAGGGAGGGGGGGGGGGGCAGTCGGGTAAGAGGAAGACAAAGTAGGAAGATAGGCATCGGGGAGAAGCTTTTGGTGTGTGCATCTGCTACTGAGGGGGGCAGGGGAGGGCGGACTGGCTGCAGTCGGCTTAGATTCTAGATTCATCGGGTCCCGCTGCCCGTAAGTTTATTTTATCCCTGATTATATGGGCATCATAAACTAACGGTGTCGTCCGCCTGGACACTGACTGCACACTGAAGGCCTATAAGAAATGTGGGTTTTAGATGGACACACTGCGTTCGATAATGCTGGAAACTGTGTTTGGGGGTGCTTGGCTTCGGTCATTAGAATTGACTTACTAGTGGTGCCCGCTAAACGGACCGCTGGGCCAACAAGGAGACCAGATCAGGGAACGGCATTATTCGCATTATTCGGACTGCGATCTCATAACAAATGTCTAAAATTTGGGTGGGGAGTGTCGTGGCACGCATAGGTGTTGACTCACGCTGTTCCGGTGGTCATAGTCGCAAATGATGGTTGGATTGTCGTACTTACCTATGATTAGTTTCAGCTTTCATCGCCGGTGGTCATTCTGAGGGTGATAATTGTTTGCTCACCCGCATCCGATTCGTTACTTTCATCATCGATACAAGTGCATCGCCGTTTTAATTGTTGTGATGAGTATGTTGTTAATTGCCGTGATAATGACTGGTCAGGTGGGTTCTCTGACGCTGTCACTGAAAGCGCCCTTCTTCCGCACACTTCCCGGCCTGGCAACTTTCCCCTTCCAAACAGTCTCAATACTGAGCACGGAGAGGGAGAGGAATGTCGTTGCGCCGTCAGCACCCCTACCTGTGGCCATCTCTGATGCTGAGTTTGAATGAGGCTTCAAAACGTCGGGTGAAGCGAATTCAGGCTCCGAAGATCTCATCTCCTTCATCCCGAGCACTTTGAACAGTATCGATCACAGAAGTCACAGTATGGGAAGGGCCTGTAGTGACTGGCTCAACACGAAGTGCACTTGTGAACGCCTGTCGTGACTAGCTCAGGTTAAAGTGCACTCTCGGAAGTGCTCGCTGTTTCCGGTCTCTGTAACAGCCAATCACAGACCGACTCACACAGGCCCTTATCTGACTACTGCCGAGCAGACCTGACTTCAGACGTCGTCCGCGGGCTTGCGGTTGTGCTTTCGTCTTGTAGTCAATTTCCTACTGCCTACTCTCCTATTCATTCTGTACAGAATATACTCTTCCTTACAATCTGGCTTTACCAAGACTTCTCTCTCCTCTCCTAATGAACCGGGCCTGGAAGATTGTAGTTGCCAGGGTTAAACTTTCTTAGCCTTAACACTCCTCGATAACTAGTGACTTCCCGACGTGTCCCTACGATAACTGGTGACTTCCCGACGTGTCCCACGTACCGCGATAGGTCTGTGTCACGAAAAAAGCTTAAGCGTAGTAAGTTCAGAGTGTGAAAACGCGTGCGCAGACCGTTGGCAATGTTCTCGGCTAGTTCAGTTGTCACGGGCAACAGGGTTCACTGCTGCCCCACGACTTGGATCCAGCCGCGACTAGTGTCTGCCTTTTCCACGCACCGAAGGATGGAGCGCTCGTGCATCCGAACGCGCACACTTTAGGGCAAAATTTAAAATGCAAAACTCAACTTCAAAACAAATGACAGATGCAGCGATGATATTTTCCATACAAAATACACATTTTTATGCTCTACGTCGATGTTTCGTATTACCACCGCTTAATGCAACTAACTCGCCGTGCCATGCTTTCACTTCTCTAACTGATTCAGCTATAACACGGGGCAGCAGTTTAACTTAGGCCACCAAACAGCACCTTTAAATTATTATTATTTGCACGCCATAATTAAAATGGTCCAATAATTTTTTGGTATAAACTGGAAGGCAGGCATCCCAAAAAATGTAATTTCAAGGAATGGCGTCCTTTGGGAAAATAAGGAAATGTACTGAATAAATTTCCTCATTTTCCCAAAGGACACCTTTCGTTGAAATTGACCCAATAATGCCCAAGTGGAAACAATCTTTGACTTATAAAATCTCTATCTCAAATCTCCGGAGATTATATAGAGGTGATATAGACTTGTTATAGAGTCGATGATTTTGTCCAGTTGGGCACTATTGTGCCACTTTAAGTATCGCGCGCAAATATTGAATTACTTGATTATTTCAAAACTTATTCCGGGAAAAGTAGCTTACGTAGGCCCACTTATATACCTCTAGTCGCAGCATTTTGTCCTGCAAAAACGGTGGGGGGTGGGGGTGGGGAAATAGGATAGGCAGAGAAGGAAATTATTAGAAGCAAGTGTAAAGTGAAAAAAATGTAGTCGAAGTTGCTTCCCGCGGCCACTGGGAGTAAGTTTTTCCGCATGAAAATTGAAGGTGTGTGCCGCGCTTCGCACCGCGGACTGTACTAATCTAACTCCAGAACGATAATTTGAACCCCAGTTAAGTTGAAGTAGACGACCCCCTAAACAACATTTCAATTTTTCGGGAAATTCAAGAAATCTGTAATTTGATAATTGCGTTTTTCCGCAATAAGTTAGACGATTATATAGATTAGGTCTACAGATATAAATCAACAACACTTGTAAATGCAGTAAAATAAAAATGCATCTATCCTTTAGTAAAGTTTATTCCACTGCGTGTCCTAAATCCCCACCCATAAAACCCTATAACCACCGTTTTCGTAGGAAAACATGCAGGGAGTACGGATTAATGTGTGGGCCTACATAAGCTACTGTTGCCCTTATTTCTACTGTTTCTTCTTTCTTACGCTTTACTTTTTTTATCATTTTTTCTTCCTCCTGACATGTCCCGCTCATTTAATTTTTATTACCACCTGTTCCGTATTTCAGAATGGCGGGATTTTTGCGTGCTGTTTGGTGACCCAAATTTAACTGTTACTGAACACGGTTATAAGTACTGTATCCCCATGTTTAGTTGGCCCTGTGCTTAATTCCGGCAGATGGTTAGGGCTAGGAGTTAGTGTTAGGGGTAAGAGGGTTCGGGTTATAGTCAGGCCAATACGGGAATAAGTGTCCCCCGGGTAAGTCAACCCAAGGCCACTTGCAATACGATGGTGTTCATATACCCGCGCCGAACTGTAATTCGTGCCAGCCATTGGACAGAAACCCTATCTGACTCATTTTTCGTCCTAAGTAGTCCCGCGAGTTGTAAACTCAGCCCAGATCTGAACGTCATCACAGGCATGAACAATATCCTACCCCGCTCGCCTACTTTTAGCCCGATAGCCCACCACTGTGTTGTTACAATGAGACCCTGAATTTCTTAGTTTCGATGTGAGTGGTTGCGAACTTTCCGAACTTTCTTCGGATGAAGACGACTTGGCCGCTGGAACAAGAGGTCAATTAGCCTGGCGTTTCGGCCTCTCACTCGAACCCGCCATCAGAGACAGTGTAATGGGAGGATTGAGAGTTCATTTTTCTCATGTTCGTCTTCCCCACCGTTAACCTGGACAGTTGACTGAAGCATTTTATGGCGGAATTCTCACCGACTATTCACCCAACCGGGAGTAAATCGTCCCAATGCCTCGGATTTCGTTGGACCTGTTGTGACTAGCTCGCGTCGAAGTGGACTTTCCCAAGGGCCTACCGATGCGGTTCTCGACGTCTGCGAACAGCCAATCACAGTTGCCGCATAGATTTCTTTTGGGCCTGATACGAATAGCAAGCCTGCACACGTGAATTGCTTTCTCCGCCCACTGGCTTGACTGCTGTCAAACCAGCCCGTGGACCCACCCGGCCTCCTGGCTGTTCGTATGCTCTCCAAGTAAAATTTCTTTTCATCTGTTTTCCGTTTCTCTGTGTTCATAATATACTGTTCCTAAAAATCTGGCCTCTACTGACTTCGCCTCTATTAAGTAACCATGGTCTGAAGATCACAGTTGCTAGGGTTTAACTTACTTAACCCCCTGCGATAGACCTTCTAACCAACAGGTCGCGGGCTCGAGCCTCGGGAGTTGCAACCCTTGGAGTTTGTTATAGCTCACTGATGATGGTCAATAAACCATTCCATTCTCTCTTGTTTTGCTCGGTAATGTCCTTCGAATACGTCAATATAGCTCGTGTGGACAGAATCCAACACCTGTGCGCACCCAGGACGTCTACTGATGGATCGCATGCATTCATTAGTTCACAGATTGTGCGCAACGATGTTTAAAACCGCCAGGACTTGTACGCTGCTAAAGCAAGCATGGGTGTTAGTTCTCGTTGGCGCCCTAGTTACCCATCGTCCAGGCCGTTTGCATACTAATGCGTCATTTCCGGTGTGAAATTGAGTCAGTCTCAGTTGTTGCTATCCTATGCGAAAAAAACGGACAATGACTGTGACGCCGAGGCTTAAAGTGCATAAACATGGTGGTATGACTACTCGTACTTCCACCTGCCCCCCTCCCCTCCCCACTCCAACGAAACTGTCTAGACTGTCCATACTCGACCCACTGATCGCCAGTGCATACAAACTGACGTCCAATCTGGATTCGGTCAGAGACGATTGTGACCCCGAAAAAGATAACTAAGGCTGGTCGTAGTTAAATTTAAATTCATATTTAGTTCCGCTGTTCAGCGGAGACGGAAACATTCGCGATGGCAAAGTTTACCTTAAGTGGAATATTCACTCCACTGAGAAACCCCAGCTGGCATATTCAATTCAGCAGGGACGGTGACTTGCGATGCCCCGACCGCTCCCTCACCTACCATGGGATGGTATCCTCATCACATTCCCAGCCGACTGACAGGTCAGATGAGTCTTCTGGTGCATTGGAAAATGGAGAAAGCGAGAAGTCTTTACTTAAGTACCCTTTCTCAAGGTGCTTCAGCGTATTCTTCTCAATAATAAATGTGAGGCCCTTGAAACCATGAAAACAGGCTACACTTCGTGGTCTGAACGATTGCCAATTAAGGGGAGTGTAGTAGCACTGCAGACAAACTCCCTCCTAATTCGTGACGCCACAGACGATATGACTCTGCGCCTAGGACCTCGCGCGAAGGCAGTTTTCGGCGTGCCTCGGGCCAGGCGCAAACTGGCGTATGACTCCTCACTGCTCGCGAATGTACGCCCCATGCTTCCCCCATTCTGGCCTCAACCCACAATGGCTTGACCTGAATCCGTCCAATGAGGTTCCCGCGTTAGGAGACTAGCCTTATTTAGTAGGCTGGCCTCAATCCCTCTGGACACAGACCTCAATGCACTCATTGTTTCCAGACATCGCTTCGGACCCAACCCGACTATGGAACCGAGTACATTCGTCCGAGTCTAATCTCCTCCGACCTATTCTTCCAATAATTTGCCCAGAATACACTCTTCCTACCAATCTAGCCTTCCCATGACTTCTCTCTTCTCCTAAGGAACCGGGCCTGGAAGATCGCAGTTGTTAGCGCCCAACGTATTAACCTTAACACTCCTCGATAGCGGCACTCGAGATATAGAGGTATTCAGACAGGAAGTACACTTTGTAAATACAACCCCTACCACAGGCCTTAATGTACCTGTTGGCTGGCTCCATTCGAATCCAACCTAGCAACAAATTCCTGTCTTTAGCTCTCCATGCAGATCTGTTCCACGCAGCGGTCCCAACCCGTTAAACTATATTAGAGGACGCGCGTTACTGCAGCCAGCAGTGTGAGCACCTGCTTCCAGTCTTTCCACTGGCTTTCAGTGAGACTGGCAGAAGAAAGCTGTCTCACGATGCGTAAGTCATCTTCCCCCTGTCATCCCTGTGCCACAGAATACCGTAGGTGTGTGGTGACCCGCTCCGCGCAGGCGAGCATGTGCTAAAGCTCACCACTGTCAACGAGTACACATGCACTGGCCGCCTACCCCCGTCTGTTTAGCCTATCCATCTGACCAATCACCTGTCAAGGCGCACTCACACAAAGGCAGCCCCGCGGTCACCTCCCTTCAGACCCGGTGCTCTAGCCGGCGGTTACTCACTCGTCTGATAGGCAATTTTCTCCTGCCTATTCTCCTCTTCCTTCTGTAGAGAATAAATTGTTCCTTCTTGCTGGAAATGCGCCCATTCCCATGATTACTTATCTCACGGAAAGGCCGTGAGTGCAGATTACGCCGCTGTCACGAGAGCGCGCCGTGACTATCGATTTTCCTTCATAGCTGATTGGCCCACTGACTCAGCTATGGGCCTCGCGTTCCCGCTTAAGTACATGCACCCTTTGTGTGAGAATGACTTGCGCTGCATTTCTGTAACGTGATTGTCTCAGTAAACTCTCTCTCTCTCTCTCTCTGGCCAACCGGTCTACTCTCTGCCTCACGCTTACGGGTTCCTTGGTTCGGCGTTCGACTGAAGTATCAGTACCAGACGCGGTCATAACACTTCCATTCTGGCCTCCTTTTTCTTCTTTTCTCTTAAGGAATTGGGTCTGAAGATCGCAGTTGCTTGGGTTTAATTTACTTAACCCCGTATGATAGGTGACTCAGGTTAATTTGAATATTTCATTACTGCTTTACTATTCAGCCGTGGTAGGACTCAGTAGCTGCCCGAGCTGTCTCTGCAGCCCTATTCCGGGAAGTACTGCCTACACTTTAGCCGGGAAATTGGCCAGTAGAGGTGTCCATGCCAGGACCACGCCCTCGGCAAGATGGCAGCTGAATACGCGATTAATATGGAGCGGTTAAGTACACAATCAGAAGGCTATACAAAATAACACCCTTACCCCTGCACACTCCCCTTATCCTTCTGGCAACCGGGAATGTTAGTTTCATTTTAGCCCACCCAATCACCAGCAGATCAGAGGGGAGGACGACTTGATAGTTCTGGCTTAGACGCTTCCCAGTAGACGAAATACGACGGTCCTCCGGTAGACTTTGCATTAGTTCATTCTATAAGCAGCCTTTAGGACACTCTCAACTGCGTGAGGTCCGAGAACCTTCACTGAGTCAGTTCGTGTGTGGTGTGCGCAGAGAAGAGCTGTTTTACTTTGACAGCCACTGCGCCCACGACAACCTCTGGTCGTGGTGACTATGTTCCGCCATCGCGGAGTGGCAGATTCAGAAAGACGGAGACAGTGACGTAGCATTTCTGCCTCCTGCCTAAAAAATTTACTCGCAAGTTACCACCCCGAAGACAGGGCTGGAGGTCATCAGTTGCAATAGTTCTGAACGATGGAGACGAAATCGCTGAAACAAGAAGTTTATTCGTCTGACTTGTTGGATTTACACTGAAATGCATCGTCAGAAACAGATGCAGTACTGCAGTAGCTATAGGGATAAAATTGCTATTTTACCGTATACTCCTCCAAATGGGTCATAAGCACTTGATGGAACCGAAGTAACTCAGCGCCTTGCCACCTGTCCCTCTCTGTCGCTCCGCCAGGAATGGACATACGTCATTGGTGGACAATTCGCGCCGTGTACGTGTTTCCGATTCGGTCCCCTAAAGGACCCGCGTGGTAGATGGGTTGGATCAACATGGGGACCAGATCAGAGCATGGCAGGCATTATTCGGATCACGCCCCGAAAATGGGAGGCGAACTTTATGGAACTCCAACTCCGTGACATCTGAGTCAGGCTTGGCAACTCCGGTTACCTGCGTCCGATCCCATCTCTGACCATCTTGCTGTCGACTTGACGTCGGGCAGAGGCCAGCGAAGGAAGAGAGTGAGAGGAAGTGCAGCAGACGGAACGTAAGTCTACGAGCAAGTCTACGGTGTCATAGCAACTGCATCCTAGACATATCACAATAACTGGGCAAACACTATCCCTATCTTATTTTGCCTTTGATTTTTAATCCCAGCGATCTTGTCCCCATCTTCCCAACTGCTTCCCTAGACTCACCTCTTCGCTGCTAGTGTGTGTGTGTGAATACGTCGGCGTCATGAGCCAGGCCGGGGGCGTCCGTATGCCTTCCCACGCTGTTTGCACTTTTAGCCCCTCCAACTTATGCACAGCGCTAAACTGGGGCGTCGGCCTCCAGCCTCAGCACACGGGCCTTCCAGCGAACGAGCGTTTCCTTCCCCCCATCCCTGCCGCCCATAAAAGAAGCTCAAAAGAAGGGGGAGGGAGGGGACAAAGCTGGCAGGACATTCCTTTGATGTTGTCCGCGAAGCTCCGCAAAGCATCTATTTGCCCTAAATTCACACGGACACAGTGGGCGAAGTCGTCCGGGTCGTTCTTTTTTCCGGGTAAATATGCTGCTGGGCGTCCTCAGGCAGGGCTATCAAAAAAACATGTTTACGTTGCCGCTGCTGCTGCTGCTACTACTCAGGCTGTTAACCAAGGGCTCCTCCATTCGGCATCGACCGTGCCTTTCAGGGCAGGCCAGAGAGCTCGGTTTCTGTCTATAGGTCGGCCGTTGCCGACCTTGGTCAACGCCCTTCCGCGCCAAGGTCATTCACGACCACTGAGCGTACTTCGCTAGCCTTAGTGTCTGGCCGAGGCAACCAAGCACACGCATTTCGATAAAAACAAAACCCGCCACGCCTCGGTTACCATAGCCTGCAGTAGATGTACTTTCTGCTAATAATCAAATGTGCCGGGTAGACCTCTGGTGGATTCTAGATTGATTTTACTTATAAAAGCCTGCTTGGGCAGGCAGCTTGCTGTATCAGAATTTGTAAATTCCATACCCTGCAGTAGGCTGGGCGGTTAAAGTGACCCACGTGGGATTCAACTCACGGCTCTCGGTGGGGCCTCGACTGGCCAGAGCGTTAGCTGTACTAAAGCGTCCGCCGAGTTTTTCACAGCAGAATCAGATAAGTAGTAGTAATTATCGTGCAGCATAATCCCAAGACATTTCAGTCACATTAGAATGTCGGCTTTTGAATGAGTTACTTTCCGACAGCCTACGAAACCTACGCTCTGTAAGAATAACCACTTAAGTAGTATGCATTTTCTTTCGTTTATTTTTGACGCCCGATAAGTTCAAATTCAGCTTAGAGAAAACATGCCTCAACATAGTAGTGCTTGTATATATTTCCTAACAATTTACGTCTTCTGAAAATCTTATAGCGGAATAAAAATTTTTTTCTAATTGCCGTATAATTTTGAACTCAACCTACTGTTACTCCTGCATTCAGAGTGTCTAGACTACACGCTTTAGATATTCCGACAAAGGAAAATCTAAAATTTACATTGGTTGTGGACCGCGTCGTGTACCTTATGAGCACCAATAATCAGGGGAAAATGTGATACTTCAAGACTGGACGGTTTAGGGCCTTAAACAGTTTCATATTTCATGGAAAGGCATTCTTTGGGAAATAGGTAGTTTATTGCGTAAATTTTCGACACTGGTTCCCCAGTTTCATATTTATAACCTCTTTTAAACCCGAGAGATACACTTTGTTCAAGTATACTACTTGAAGAAGGCGTAATTTTCTACGAAATGAATGCAAGAAATAATATTTTCTGGCAAGTTTTCTGTAAACAAATACTTGAGTTTATGCGAGCATCGAGGACCGATGAGAAAAAGCCATACTACTTAAGCGGTCATTTCGTTTACATGATGTAGGCGCTTGGTAAAAGGCCCATTAAAAAGCTGGCATACTGGCATGACTTAAATCCTTTGGGACCATGCTGCATGGTAATTAACACTGCAATTCTACTTGAGTACTCTTTTGGCATCGAAAATACAGTTAAGAATTCGGGTTAAAGTGCCGCGACATAGCACATCCAATGTGCCAGTCGAACAGAGGTCTCCCTGGACTCCACCCCCAGAAGCCAATAAAAGCGCCAGGCAGAACAGTTTCCCCGACGTGACTCGCTGCTGTTGGCCCAAACCAACAACACACGGCCCTCTCCTAAATAAATTCACTCTGATGGTGACTGCTAACCGGGACTTGCCCTAATAGCTGTGACGTTTACGGTGCAACCTACTTCCTATCAGCTATACTTCTATTTACGAGAATGTTTGTGTGCACGAGTATTGCTGGAGTCGAAGATGCAATCGCTGGAACAAGAAGTATACTGGCCTGACGTTTCGGATTCTCGCTCGAAGCCATAATCAGAGGCAATGGCAGAATCTGATTATGGGTTCGAGTGGGCAGCTGAAACGTCAGGTCAATTAACCTTTTGTTCAAGCGATCACATCTTCTGCTTCTGAGTAAATATTTCGTTAACGTATCAGACAGAGAAACAAGTTACGGAATTTTATCCCATGGCCTAAATCCACTAAATACCGGGAGCAAGTCAACAGAAAATCTGGTCGACTTATTCGAACTCGATAGTTTAACACACACTCTGGAAGAATGACTCATTACAAAATTTTATCGGCGTTTTATTTCCAGCTGAGATTTACAGTCCGTTGAATTCCTAAAAACATTATCTACGTATTGGCGGCCAAAATCTTCTAGGCTCCACAAACAATAAGGACATTATAAGATCGATCAAAGGGGTCGGTTGTACGAATATTTCTCGAGTGATTGACGATACGATAAGTGTCCACCTTCTGAAAGGATAATGATTTCACACTTATACCCAAACACATCCTCAGCAATCATATCATAAGCCAAGGGACCTAGCTTACACATTTCGTCTTCAATGACCTCTTATTGGTCGTTCATTATTTCCTAGTGGTGATGGTGGTGGTGATTGCAGTAGAGTTCATTTGTATAAAAGAATGTTTTAGTCTGCCCACAATCCACAGACTTATCACTAACAAGTTTTGCAAAAGCTCAAAACTGGTGGCTAATTATCCCGACGAGATGTAAATATCACCCTTGTCATCACGCCTCTGGATACTAATGGGGCCTTCGTGGACCAACTCATTCACAAGTCTGTGTCACAGTGGACGCAGAAGAAGCCAGCAGAATTCCATATATTGACGTCATCGTTTTTACGTATGGCATGGTCGGAAAATCGATCAATTGTCTTCTAGGACAGTAGCAATCTTCTGGTATTTGAGCACACCTACCTGGGAATACCGTTTCCTCAGTTCTGTTGCGTTCAGCAAAACCCGCTCCCAGCGATTACAGAGCAAGGTTCCGCCCACTCTTGGTAAGGGGATGAGAGGACCAGGTGGAATTTAAAAGCCCAAACAAGGCCTGAAGCAGTTCTCGTGACCTGTCTCGGAGACCAATGCCCTTCAGTGACGCGTCAATTATGACCTACCGCACTAATTGCTCCTGTAATTATGGTGGCATGGGTGACAAAGGACGCGCGACATGGCCACACCAGGGCGTGAACTGACAATTAGGGTGTCGAAAGTAGTTTGTGTCGACAACACAAGAAGATGGAATAAACTGGAGCAGGTTAACTGTGGGATAATAAACTGTACAAAGACTGCATCAGGCGTCAGTTGCCGGCTCTGTCTGAACGCCAGGTGTGCCCGTGAAGTTCTGTATGTTATGAGGTCTTGAGTGCGGGAAGACTGCTCTATAGTCTGAAGCTAATCAAATGAAGCGGGAGTATAGATTATCTTCGAGTGTACGCAGGGCAAGTTGACAGAGATCGCGAGAAAGGAGAAGAGCGCGCAGCGTGCAAGGCTTGACGAACGAAGACAGCGTTAGTCAGCGTAGTGGCGCTGGGTGCGCAGGCTCCCACAAGGCAATGAAGAAGGGTGTTCACCCGCTGTCGGATGCAGTTACGACAGGGCCCAGTATTTTGCTCGTAAGGGGACGCGCCGAAATCAAAATTGTCTGGGTTATGTTTGATAACTGGCAAGCTGACGTCAGGTCAAGCAAAGGGCAAGTCTGTAGTGGGCATTAGCGTCACTGTGGGAATTCGTGGGCACTGACTCATCACTCCAAGGCTTTAGTCATGCTGACTGCCCGCACCCTGGCTATCTCTCGCTCAATGTCTTGCGCGACCTGCTAACACGCGATGTCGCGGTCGGACTAATAAGAATCAAGGCTGACCGAGAGAGAGACAACTGTCAGCGGCCGCCCAAATTGTTGCCGCTAGATCACACTTCAGAGCTGACCCGACCAGGGAACGGTTGCACTAGTCTGCGCGTCACATCTCCTCCTAACTATTCTCCTTTCATCTGTAAATAATACATTATTCCTACTACTCTGGCCTTCCAATGACTTCTCTCCCATCTCCTAAGAAACCGGGCCTGGAAGATAGCAGCCGTTAGGGTTAACTTTAATAGCCATAGCACTACGCGATAAGTCTATCCACCTCCCATGCCTGAGATCCTACAAGCAAAGGGGGAGAGGAGAGGTCGTATCGGAGTTTGTCCATTGCAGTATCCCCTTCTGAAAGCCCCGCGCAGCAGAGGAAGATCTGTAGTGGTCTCGGCCGTCCAACGCCCTCTATTGCTTTGTCCGGTGTCATTGTTCAACGCCAGCTGCCTCGAGGTCATCCAATACCTCAGTCAGTGCTTACAGTCATGCTGGCCTGCAGATATTTTACCTACTTCCACTCGGACACACACACACACACACACGTGCGTCTAGGTTCTTGCGGCCGCCAAAGCACTACTCGAACAAGTCTCTTTTTCCTTACCCTCGGCCGCCAGACGTCACTTAGGACCACGGCGCTCCAGCGGAATGACGTGTGCTCCGAAGTCCAACTTCTTTCCATCTATTCTCCGTTCCTTTTTTGTACACAATAAACTATTCCTTCTACTCTGGCCTTCCCAAGACTTCTCCCATCTCCTAAGGAACCGGGCCTGGAAGATTGCAGCTGTTAGGGTTAACCGTCTTAGCCTTAACTCCTATAGATCTGCAGTCTAGCCATAACAGCACAGATGAAATATCTCCGGAAAACAGCTATGCAGGGCGTCCTTATTCATGAAGGTAAGGCTGCATCGCAATCTACACGGGGCAGGGCAATAGGAACCGCCCTGTGGCTTTGTGCCAAATTCTGGGGCAATCAGGTCTACAATTAAGGTTAGTTGGGATTAAGCTCAGAGTTGGGGTTAAGTTCAGAACTTTGTTAAGAGTTAGGGTTTCTGTTCGTGATAACCGTAGGCTTCAAGGTAAATATTTCCGTGTCTTGATAATGATGGTCAACACACGGAAATATTTACGCTTCCTGAAATTTACCACAAGGCCATCTCTGTTAAGCGGGCGGGACGTTTCTATTCTGGTGTCATCTTGAGGCTGCCATAAAGGTCATCCTTACCTCCATAAAAACATGATGGATAAGCCGCTCACGACCCACACTCTTACCGTACGAGAGCGTGGAGTGACTAACTCCACACTAAGTGCACTTGTGAACGGCTGTCGTGACTAGTTCAATTTGAAGTGCACTCTGGGGAACATTTGCTGCTTCCATCTTCTTGAACAGCCAATCACAGGCCGACTCACACAGGACCTCATTTGGCGACTGCCGAACAGACATCATTGCACACGCTGTCCGCTGACCTGCGGTTGTGCAGTCGTCTAGTAGTCAATTTCCTACTGCCTATTCTCCCATTCATTCTGTACAGAATATACTCTTCCTAACAATCTGGCTTTCCCAAGACTTCTCTCGTCTCCTAAGGAACAGGGCCTGGAAGATCGCAGTCGTTAGGGTTAAACTTTAGTAGCCTTAAAGACTCCTCGATAAACGTACCAAAAACAAAATCAATGACCGTAAGCAAGTAGGTTGGCAATACTGCCCTTTACCGCTGAGTACGTTTCCTATGCACTCCTCCTGCTTATCTGGTCAAGTAGTATTCATGAGGAACGGTGTTGGACGATCTGCTATTTTTGTTTTAACGCACGGTGGCGGGTAAGTCAATTATTCTAGGACTTGACGCCGTGACACACGTGCTGTATGTTGTGTTTTCTCCCTGTCAGTTCAACTCTGCGAGCAGATGCAAGACGCACCGCCGGCTTCAACTTCCAACTCGGCCATCCCAGATAATAATACCGATTGAACCAATCCCTTGTACCAGAACATCCCAACTTGGCCCATAATAATTTCTAATACTCGAGTACACCTCTTCGTCACTCTGTGTCTCTCTCGCTCGCTCTTCTGTCTGTTGACTCTGTATGACGTTTCCCATCACGACTAATGACGGTGAAGATAATCACGAGGAGCAGCTGTTCAAAGACGCGTTGGTGAATAATGAGTTCGAACAGCGCAAAACACGTTTGGGCAGGTGCATCACGCCTAATGAACAATACTTTGAAGAGAATGATTTGCATCGTAATCTAATGATAGATTAAATAGACAATGACATTACAATTAGCTATGGGGCAGGGTTCGTGGGTGTACGAGCCACACAAAGACATCGAAAACCAGGGCGGGTGTGCCCTGTATCTGATCGCTGACGCCTATCTACTAATTAAATCGAAAATTCACGTTTTTGGGTAACCCCTCCCCCATAGACAAAAACAACTTGTTTTCCTGTCTACAAGCTGTCGTAAAGCGGACTAACTACGGCCCTTGCCAAGTTATTTCCAGCCTTGCAGCTGCAGACATCTGCCTACCCCCTAACAGTATTCACCTCCTTTCTATTTGGTGGCCACTTGCGTTCCGCGTCGTCACCTCAAAGGCGGATGCTTGTAACTCTGCCCCTCCCCTCCCCTCGGATGAATTCGTCGCGCAGTTGTACCTCCTCGAATTTCACAAGTTCGTTGTTACCATCTTGTCCTGGACTTTGTGCATATAAGAACGAGAATGTGCCCCAAGGCAGAGCGGGACGAGTGAGTTTCTTTGGCGCTCGGTGAACTTTCATCAAAGCGTGTCAATTTTCCCGATCTAACCTTACAATGCGAGGATCTCGTGACTCATTGTTTAGAGCGTTAGACATCTGATCAAAAGTTCGCAGTTTTGATCCTCGAGTGTTGGTGCAACATTTTGCGTTGGGTATGATGGGCTGCTGCGGGCTAATGAGCCATAACTATACAATTTGTTCTACGAATGAAAGAGAACGTTCGAGTTCCAGGTATTTGCATCTGTAAAGAAGACAGTTTTCACAGTAACTATCCACTTGCTCATAAATGGAGCTGTGTAAAACACTCTTCAAACGGATTCAGACTCACTGCAGTAAGCCGGAGGAAAAGGTACGCGAGGCCCGATATCACTGCGACCAATTTATGCGCAATGGTTATCCAAAGGTATTTATAAACCGATGCCTACGCGTTCGGCCCCGAAGACCTAAACAGAAGAACCATGGAGGATATGGCACGCTCTTCCATACATATATGACGCCTCAGAAGCGACTGAGCGCGTCGCTGTGGGACTAGGTGTTGAAATTGTACACAGACTCAACTCTACCATGCGCAACAGGGTGATGAAAATAAAAGGCCGGCTTACGCAGAATGAACAATCTGGAGTAGTTTATCGCATCCCATGCCTACGCTGTCCCTGTAACTACACAAGCCAAACTGAACGCATGCTCGGATCGCGCATGCATGAACACAAGTTGGTGGTACGACGAAACGAGGAATTATCACAAGTTGCAGCTCACACCTACGAAACAGATCATGAGTTCAACTTCGCTGCCGTCAAGGTACTCGCATAGGCGGGAAACAAGATGAGCAGAGAATTTATCGAAGCCTGATCCACGGACGATAATTCTCTCAACAGATGTGTCGAGTTGGTGCCGACCTACAGGGCCTTACGCTTTTACAAACGATCACATTCAGACGTCCGTCATAATTGGCCCCATTTTCGGTGCTGAAGTGGCCATTAGGCGCCCAAACCTAAAAGTTATCGATGTTTTACACGTTAAAATTTTAACTGTTTGTTCACAGGCTATAACCACCCACTCTTTTGTCGCTGCTTCCCATCTCTGACGATGGACTCCGGTAAGAGTCTAAAAGCTCATAATAAAATACAAATCGTTCCGGTGTTCGATCATCTGTCTTCTTTACCGATACATGATAGTCTTCCTTTTCCTTGCCGGTAATGTTATCCGCCTTAATTACTAGCCGCCGTGCGAACGCTGGCGGGCCCCCAGAGTGAGCCCAAGGCAGAGCGGGGCGAATGAGTTCCGTGAGCCATTGGTGAACTTTAATCAACGAGAAGTACGTGTGTTGCTTGGCGAACAAGATATAAATAGTCCGCAACCAGCTTAAGGTGTCAAAAGCATCGGGATTAGAGTTAAGAAAACTGCGCCTTCGACAGTGTGATCAACTCGCTCAGCTTAAATAACGTGTTATTAATCCGGCGAAATTGCTTCAGGGGATTAAAGACAGAGTCCTTCCCCCCCGAAAGGTGTCTTCTGCCTGACGCATTTATCCATCGGAATTAGGAGAAATCCCGCGGATCAGGCTTCATCCGTCATTCAGTCGTCGTTCATGTTTGCTCTTCACAATATTCGGACAATAGAAGCGAACGGGAATACGATTCAAAATAGTGACAACTGTCTACACTTTCCAACGAATTACATTGACATTTTTTGTTTGGATACTAGTTTACCCTACCCGAGATCGAAAGCCGCCGAGGAGGAAAAGGCTTGACTCCCTTTTCCCCATTTTAGAAGGGTATAAAATCGGACGATAGCTTTGGTTGTAAAGATATCATCTAGTTTATTTGTCAGAAGCAAACTGGCATGCCCTGAGAGGGATCTTGGTGTGCGCCTCGGTCGAAGCCATAATCCGTGGCCAACTTCTAAAGTTTGAAGACTGATCGGACCAGGCCGTTTATGGCGTCCTAAACAGGACAGAAAAATGTAGACGCCCCGCATAAGTAAAAGAATTTGGCCCTGGAAATAAGTCCAGGAAGGTAAAATATCACCCTGCCCTAGCTGTTGCAATATTTTGAATATAAAGTCGAACCGTAGTCCTACTTTTTAATCTTTACTATCGCAAAAGGTTTAATGTCCTGGCGTTTCGGATTCCGTCGGGAATCCTTAGTCAAAGGTAATGGTGTCATAGTCATGCGCAGATAGGGTTGAAAGATGCACAGGTTGCGCGGTATATATAGTTCATAGTGATCATCTGCGTGCGTACGATAATTATTCAGTTCTGTAGCCATCGCTTGGGTCTTAAACTCTTGTTTCAGTGGTCACATCTCCTTCGCCTGAACTGCTTCCTGGAACTCGCATGTTCACCACTAGTGGCTTAACTATCGCGTTGGTGTTAAGGCTGATAGAGTTAACCCTTAATGGCTGTGCTCTTCCAGGCCCGGGTACTTAGGAGAAGAGAGAATTCATGGGAAGGCCAGATTGGTAGGAAGAGTGTGGTCTATACAGAAGGGTTGTATAATAGTTAGGAGGAAGTTTGACTTGTAGGAGTGTAGGCCTGCACCCGAGTGCGGCAGTGACCGGATTGATGTCTGGGGGCAGACACCGCATTGAGGTTTGTGTCCAGACGGATTGAGGCCAACCTACGAAATGAGGCCAGTATACTAACGCGGGAATCTCATTGGACCGACTGAGGTCAAGCCACCGTGGATTGAGGCCAGGACGGAAAAGCAAGGTGCGCACGTTTGTGCTCGGTCCAAGGCACGCCGAAAACTGCCTTCGTGCGGGGTCCTATACTCTGAATGACCTCGTCTCTGGCGTCTCGCGTTGAGAGAAGGTTGGCTGCAGAAACACTACAAACTCTATCTTTAATCCTAACCATACATTTTACGCTAACCCTAATCTTCATCATAAACTTAACCACAATTTACCTTAAGCCTAAATGCAACCCTAACTCTCTGTTTAACCGTAAGCCTGGGCACAAACCTAGCTCTAGTATCCACGAAAGCTGGTGCAAAGACACCCGTATTGCGGGTGATGTCTCGTTTAGGGAGTCATACAAGTTATACTTACTGTTTATTCGCCTGACGTTCCAGATTCCAGCTCGAACCCATCTTCAGAGACATCAGAGCCGTATCTGGTGTTGTTCCTAAATACGGGTTCGAGTTGGAATGCAAAACGACAGGCGAATAACATTATTTCCCCGACGACTGCGTCTACTTTTTTCTTATTTACTTCCTGTGACTTACACTTTTATCGGCGAACAGTTAACTCTTAGCTACCGTAACAGACACGAATAAGTTTTCAGCCAAATCTATGGATCAGAGAGAGACAGTATGATAGCGACAGGGAATCAGTTGCACAAAGTAGCGATTACATATCACAGATAATTTGTCACTTTTTGAACTCTGACCACCAGGCTGACATCACTGGCGTGCGAAACAGCTCGTGAGTGAAGGAATCCTGACATTCTGATGAGGACTCAATAAAAAATCGGGTCGATATCGTGCCTGCATAACAGACACTGTGTGGAAATTTTCAAGAAATAGGCAGGAGACAGATTACTCAGATGACATCCCTCAGGATAAATATTCTTATTATGGTCCTGTTTTAGCCCCAAAGCGTGAAGAGTCAGGAAATGTTGTTTCATTCCCGCAAGTCCGGACCTCAGTCTAGTCTGGTATACAAATCCTCATTTTCATAGTCAAAGCGGACTATAATTTCTTTTCTTAGAGGATTGCAACAAAAGGTAGCCAAAACGTAAATTTTCACCTTTACCTGGAGAGCAGTGGGGCACATCCTACTCCTAAACTGAACAGAATTCCAAACTCTAAGATGATTCACGAATGGGGGTGGAGGGTCGGCTACATCTACTCATATAAAGCAAACCTCCCAGAACAGCTGGTGTTTTTCCACACCTCGTCACCCCAATAACATAGAGCATTAAGAGGTGTATCTACAAGGCCATGGAGAACTCGGATGACCATTTTCGGCTTACCGGTAGTTGTCTTTCATTCATGGACAAATTCCAGACAGGGTCTGGCACACACTTGAACTCAGATACAGCGATTTGAAGTTCAACTCACTTGATAGAACACGGACTCATAAACCCAACTAAACTCAAGCCAGACCGCTGAATGATGCTAGCGTGTGCCTTTGTCTAGCACACTTGTTCGTTTTCATTGGTATTCTCTTACTGTGTTGCATCGCAGACAGACATGAGGAATAACTAGGTCACCCACTTTGTGGCTTACTTGCCAAGCGCCTTGGTGACAACAGAAAGTTAGAATTGATCACTGAATGCTTTGCTATGTGTATGATACATAAAGAGCCATATTTTACTCCTTAAAAATACAGAAATTAGGGCTTTATCCCAGAAGGTAGGTGCATTCACATTAATACGTTTCGGAGGAACAAGGCCCGGACCTACAGTTCCCTTAGTACTGAAACTGAATCAGGAAACAACCCTGCTAAATCACGACCCTGTTATTAGGCGTAACTGGCCCCTGGATTAAAGCAACAGCTTTGAGAATAAACTTGTAGGATCTTCCACGCTGCACTTTTAAATCCTCAAACTTTATTTCTTTCGATCGAAAATGCCTGAATGGGCGCATTTAACGGTCTCTTTCTACACCCCTGGAGGAAAGAAATACCATTTTTTGGCTAAATGGGCTACTTCGAGGGCATTTATCGACTGTCGAAATCGCACGTCTCACCTCAGTGTACGGCGAACACCTGCTCACCAGGGGGGCGGGGCTGTGCCCTGCACGCCATAAACCGCTCCGTCGTGCCATTATGGAGGGCGGCACGTCAACGCGACATAATCGATAACGGGGAAGACGGTGTCGACTATTCGCGCGAATCGGGAGGGTGGCGGGGGGGGAGAGGAGGCTGACGTGTCGGCCACCGCGTTACATTCACGCCGATTTGGCCCGGCGGGAGTTTGCTGTCAGGGCAGCTAATGTCTTGTTTTTCTGTCTACGGCCCGACGTAAATCGGTGCAAAGGGATGATTTCTATAGTCAGCACCTCTGGGTTTTTCACATCGGAAAGCGTGCTTCTTTACGCCCACGATCCGAAGTTAAGGTGAAGCAGACATGACAAGCGCCTGTACTCTGCCTATAATATAGTACCATTATTGTGGATATTCGTGCAGAAATAAACATGGCAGATCCCTGGTCAAGGGAGTTTTCCTTTTTGTTCAAAGCATTTGCCAATGAAATGCAGACGAGAGGTTCCGAGATTATTCACTCTGCCCAACCGCCAGGCACCAGATGAGTCAGACTTGGGCCTAACCAATATGTCTTCGTCGGCATTCAGGATTTGTTTCGTGACTTGGCTGGTAGTAACCACTTCCCTTTCATGAGATAAATGGTTAGGGCCTTGTCATTCATCGTAATGCCATTCATCTTCAATGCTTACGTGGGTTCAGACTTGCGCGTCAAAGGGAATCTTCGGTTTTCTCAAAATTGCAGGGTAACAGTGTTTCGGCTGACCTCGAGTCCCTCCAGTTCGCTGTTTTCGAACTTGAAGGTGACTTTAGGTTGTCTGTGCACCATTATGGATGAAGGAACTCTGTGTCGTCGTCATCGTCGTCGTTCCGCTCACAGCCTCCACCTGATTATGATGATTTCGACAGATCTGGCATCGAAAAGCAACACCTGCAATTTTTTCCCTACATTAGATCCTGTATCGGCTTCTCGTTCCTAGATGATGTCAGTAATGCTTTTGTAGTGACTAGCTCCACACGAAGTGCACTTGTGAACGCTTGTCCTGACTAGCCCAAGTCGGAGTGCGCTTTGAGAACGTTTGATGCTTCCGGCTTCCACAACAGCCAATCACAGGCCGACTCACACAGGATCCCATGTGACGACTGCCGAGCAGACATGACTTCAGACGCTGTCCGGTGGCTTGTAGTTGTGCGGTCGTCTGGTGGTAAATTTCCTACTGCCTGTTCTCCTATTCATTCTGTACGGAATATACTCCTCCTAACAATCTGGCTTTCCCAAGACTTCTCTCCACTCCTAAGAAACCGGGCCTGGAAGATCGCAGTTGCTAGGGTTCAACCTTCTAAACCTTAACCACCACGCGATAATTGGTGACTTCCCACGTGTCCATGGTTCGCGGACTGCCTCGCCCGAAGCTGTTTGGCTCCATTCTCGCATCTGAATTCACGACAAATGGCTTTCATTTGGTCCTTCTGCCGACGCTACTTGTATTGATAGAGATTGCTTATACGCACCATCTCGCGACGGGGCATGGGAGCCGAAATCGTTCACAAAGTTCGTATTTCTTTGCTACATTCCAGAGAAACGAGAACTAGGGTTAAGTTTAGGCTTAGTGTTAAGATTAGGCTTACGATTATGGTTAGTGCTTTGGTTTTGGTTAGTGATAGGATTCAGACAAGGATACATTCACCCTTTCTGGAAGATGGCGCAAAGCGACTTGTAACGGTGGGAGTCAAGAAACGTTCTTGTTCCCTCAGTCTGACAAACGGATTCAATAACCAGTTCCGATCCTTGTAGAAAGCCGTGATGGAACACTGTCTTACTCCCCACGTCAGTTTTTCAAGGGGGCTTTATGTACCTGCTATGTCCCCCAGTTGTATGTTAGAAAGAAAAGACAGACAGGGTAATGGAGAACAGTTTACTGCAACAGTCTCTGTGTGTACAGCAGCTGCTGCGCGTGTGCCTCAACTTCTCAGCGTCCCTGTGGACAGCGCCGTCTCGCCTGCAGCCTGTCCGGTGTGTCGGTTGCACGTCCTCTCGTAGGCAGCAGAATCCGCCTTCTGTCCGTAGCCTCGTATTTAAGGGCCAAGAGTATTTGTCGCTTTGTCTCTTCTTAGTGATCCCTGCGTGGGACGCTTATCCGGACAGCCGCTGTGTGATGCTGACGACCTCAGTGTGAGACAACCCGGCAGCGCTGTTTCGTGCCCGCATAACTCTTTGTGCCCTCGCGTGGTGTCGACACTTGAACGTCGCGCTTAACGCGGCCCTTTGTGCAATGGCGTATCGCGTACTGTTGTCTCCTTGTCATCCTGACCCGAGGACGGCTAGAGTGTTGACTCATCTTCGGTGCCGTCCTTGTTCGGACGGTACCACCTTTAGGTAGCATTTTATCGTCGAGACCGGTAAAACGCCTCTCCTCGCGAAATTCAAATATTTCCCATCGTTTAACCGTCGTCTCATTAGCCCAGTGCCTGCATGCTGTCTGACGCAGGATAATTGCTGTCAGGGTAGTGTACTGGGTCCGCCCCTATTTTGCCTATTTGTCAACGACGTTTCAGATTGTTTTCAGTATGGTAGACCCTTCATGTACGCTGATGATTTAAAAGTCGCTTATCGATATAAACCGGCAGATCGCAACATCGTGCTCAAGCTGATAAAAAAGGATCTTCAGGCCTTCGCCCAGTGGTGTTGCACATGGCGCCTCACGCTTTCATGGCACAAATGTTCCGTTATGGTTGTTGGCGACGATCATCAACCGGAATTAAGCATCGACGGCCACGAACTAAATGTCCCAGGAGTTATCAAGGATTTGGGCATATCCTACACTTATAGTCTCAATTTGTCAGAGAACTGTGCCCTGATAGTCTCGAAAGCACGCCGGACCACCGGATTTATCCTTAGAAATTTTAAGACTATAAAGGTTAGAACTAGCCTTTATAATATGTACGTGAGACCTAGTCTTGAATACTGCTCACCCTTATTCAGTCTTCTGCGCACTAGTGAACGGAAGAAAATAGAATCGGTGCAGCACTTCTTCACTAGAAGAGTTTTCACTACAGAACACCGTAACTTAGCCTACCAACAAAGGTGCGAATTTATAAAGCTGGATCCCCTGTGGCTTCGTAGATTGCAGAAGGGTCTATTTTTTACTGTTTAAACTTTTGAATGGTCAAACCTTTAATCCTCTCAGTACAATAAGGCAGCTTGAGCACTCTCGACACGCCAGTCATCGATATGTATTTTTATTTCTTCCTATGGCACGTGCAGTTAAGTACCGGCAATTCTTTTCAGTAAACGCCATATCAATCTGGAATAAGCTGCCCAAAAGTATGAAAACCCAGCAAAGCTACCCTATGTTTAAGAGAGCTATCACTGGTTTTCTACATTCAGGACAACTTTCACAAATTTTAGGTGCTGACTCGGTGGAATCTCTCTTTCACTCTGATGGTGTTCGTGGACTTTGAACCCCGCCAGGCTTCAGGCTGAAAATAATGCTGCTGAAGCAGCAGCCCGCAGTCTGCTAACCCTTCAGCCGATAGCGCGCAACTTTTGCCGACAACCATTGAAGGAAGACTGAGAACACTGTGTTCTTGTGCCAACCCTCTTTGTCTCGAAATAATGTCCTTAAACGATATGCAACATTTCTCCTGCTGATGTGCCAACTCAGCTTACAGCTGTACATATATTCCGTTTGTATCATACCTTTGAAGTCAGGTTTTTTCACTTGAAACAAATTCCCTATCTCGCCCAGTATTGAAAAAACACAAAACCTGAAACAAAACCAATACTGGCTGCAACATAGGGAGTTTGTTTTAGGTTTTTTTCCGGTCTTCGAGGTTTTGGAAGGCGCCCAAGAGGTGCATTACCAACTCTTTACAATTACCTGTAAACTGGCATGATAAACATATTATTATTATTTTTTTCTGTGGACCGCGTGGGAGACAGCGGCCAAAATGTTGCTTTGCTGAATGCCCGGGAAGAGTCGAACTTGTACCTGTTAAGCATAGCCACTGACGGCTTGACTGCCCAGAACTGCAGTCGATAAGCGAAAGAATGGTTTGACCGTCGTCTTATTAGCCCAGTGCCTGCATGCTGTCTGACGCAGGATAATTGCTGTCAATTACGCATCTTCTGTACCATGCAGCCGGTTCACCACCCGGTTCACTACAGCTTTTCTGACCGTCCTGACACGCCAATTTACTGCGTAATTTTGCCTTCCTCTTGATAATGTAGGACAAATATGCTTGCGAAGCCCTGTTCGTCGGTTTTTTTATCCAGCAATAATTGACGGCTGAGTTTCTCGACTGTGCTTGCGATTGACTGGGTGAGATTACTGACCGATTTCTTCTGTATTAACTACTTGCGTTTGACTCGAATGTAGAAGTACTTGACTTTGGTCAGTAGGGTTGATGGGACCTGGGCTTCAAAGTTCCGCTAATGAGCTAGGTGTTCATTCCTTGTTAACCAAGATTGGCATTAGAGACACTACACCGGCTGAGTAATTGACGATTTGATCTGAATGCTGAACAAGGCACTTTCGCCGAGTTTTGCCCCGAAGTTCAGGTGAAGGTCCTCACAATGACTGAAATAGTTCAGCAAAAGGGATAAACTCGAAGTGGAGTAACACCACAGATAGTTTGTAACAAAAGTATTTACTGTTAGGAGGGTTTGGCAGATTGGAATAATTCAGTTGACCCAATTGTAAAAAATTCGGGGCCTCGGTGGGATTTGAACCCACAGAGCAGGGAGGGCTTTGGTACAGCCAACGCTCTACCATTGAACTACAGAGGCACAATCGGGTTAGTTAAAAAGTATTTACACCGCAAATACAGAGGCTGACGAATCGATTGGTCCCCAAAGCAATTGTCAACAGTTTTCTATTTTACGATTTTGACAGCCAGCATATCGTCATCGCTATGTATGCGGATACGAAAAGACACAAAATTGCATTTCCAAAGGGATCAAAAACAGCGGTTTTAGCTCTACCTTTTATGAATGGAAGGCTGGAGCAAAAGTCTGCCGATAATTTTGATGAAGACAGACCTGACTATGCGTTCTGATAACGTAACTTACGATCGGTGTAAATATAGAGGGTCAATTATTACTGGTATATTCATACCAAAAAGACAGATGAATTTGAAACAGAAAATTCTGGCCCATTTGGCATCGTCATCCAACCAGCAGGCCTCTCAGTAGAATATAAAACGGTGGCCTAGTTTCGCTTTTGCAGCACTACTTCTCGATTTTAGCGCGTTCGTTGAGGTGTGATCACCTGCAGAGACACCTGAATGGAATACCAACTCGACGGAAGGACCGTATTCTAGCTCGAACTCTGACTTAATCACGTGACTGCCTCGCGGAGGGCACCTCTTAGCGCTGCCGCTCAAAGTCCTGCGTATGAGTCAGGAGCGAAGCGGCTAAAGCATCCGGACGGAGGCAATATTTTACTTAGACCTACAAAACTCCTAACTGATGACTCATTTGCCGCCCCACACCCCTCCCCACCTAGGTGGTTGTTACAGCTTCTCAAAGCGTCAGCCACAGGAAGTCCCTGTTTCTTCTTCTTTCCTCTCTGCGCAGTCATCTTAGGAGGCTTTTTTTGGCGGACAGGTGCATGAGTCACCCTCGTTGCTGCTAGTTTTCTACAGGCTCGTCACAGCTTGTCAGATGTGAATACGCTACAGCATTGAAAAGAGAGTACTTCAACTGTGCGGATGTTGGTTTTTGATGGTCGAAAGACAGTGTATTTGCTTGAGAGCGGCGAGGAGAAGACTGTCGCATAGGAAAACGGAAGGTAATAATACTAGCAATAATAATAATAATAATAATAATAATAATAATAATAATAATAAGAAGAAGAAGAAGAAGAAGAAGAAGAAGAGAAGACGACTGACTCGGGTTTGTTTATCATGCTGATACCTCGGATAGTAAAGGCTGTTGTCTACTATAAAGAGGCGTATAGTCTGATTTTTACTTCCAGGCGTAGTCCAGTAGCTCAGTCATTGTATCAGTTAAAACGTTTGTGAATAAGGACCTCTTAAGAGCTCTCATGTTCTAGTTCCAGTCGAGCTACCAATAATGCTTCCCTCCCTATTGTCTAAAAGGGTACATTTCAACCACCAGGTTTTCGTTACTTTGCGTGTACGTGCTGTTCGTGAATCAGTACAACACTGGATGCGATGGATGGTTCAGTTATGACGACCGCTGACGGGTTCCACTCCTCCTCCTTATATGCGCCAGACAAAATTTGAATTATTTCGAGGATTGGTTAACCTGCTACTTGACTTCGAATCAGATGGAGAAACGCTTAGTGGGGTATTTATTTTTGCTTTTCAGACGCAGAATTCTTCCTTTTCTTGGAGGGCTCTCTACGAGGCATGGATAACAGTTTACATGAAACAACAAACGGATATTGGTGCAGTGACTGTACAAGAGAAAACTCTCTCAATCAATTACAGAACCTAGCCCCCACCTGCAGAATGGTATGTCCACTATTTGCTCTCTTATGTCCTCCAGCTACCAAAAAATTCTCAGATCTATTTGGACTATTACAGCCTAGCCCTACAGCAACAAACTAGAAGTGCTTCACTGCAAACTTCACAGCCAGTAAACGCCTTCAGACAGTTACTGTTTCAGGCGAGGAAATGGGCAGCAACTGCATACAAAGAAAGAATTAGACGATGCCACTGGCTAAGACCACAGTCTGACCGTATGATGAGCCAAGAGTATTTTAGCTTACGACTACTAGGCCGCCAGTTTGTTCTTGAAAAGCAAGCAGGCAGTGCGCCGTGGGTTCAGATTTTCAAAGTGCTTTCGTGTATTTTCTAAAGGGGCTATTGATATGTGTTAAGGCTAAGAAGGTTTAACCTTAACGGCTGCGATCTTCCAGGCCAGGTTCCTTAGGAGATGAGAGAGAGGAGTCTTGGGAAAGCCAGATTGTTAGAAATACTTTATTCTGCAGAAGGATAGAAGAAGGGGTTGTGAAAGATTTTACGGCCGGACCGTACGTCTAGTCGCGAGGCGTGCTAGGTCCGGAATGATGCCTGGGAGCAGACATTCGAGCGACCACTGTTGGCTGCAACCTTGAAGGTCATTGGTTGGACCGCACGTGGGTGCATTAGTAGGTCGCGCGTCAGTGCGTCTGGTGGCAGCCAAGGCTTTGTGGTTTGTCCAGGCGGATTGAGGTCACGACACGAAGGCCAGATGCGCTCACTTGTGCCTGGTCCCAAAGGAGCGCCGTCAACAGCAGTGGGACACGATGAGTCGCGATCACGGGGTTTCCACAGTGGCACTAACACCCACTACAGGAAAATCAAATACTGGTGATTGGTTAGTTGGGGCATTGTGCGACGCAAGCAGCCTGCTATACACCACCCTAGACCACGAGCGACACGAATTGTGTGAGAAGATAGAATCAACTTTAAGTCCCGAGGTGTAAAAAATACCTAAAGTCAGCCGGGTGTGATGAGGAGTGCTTGAAAACTGCTGGCTAACCTGCAAATTTACTGAGCATCAGCTGGAGCCATGTTTGGGGATGCAATCTTCACGGCTATTCCGAGGTAAAACCATTCATTTTCTAGAACGTTTTCTTTTTACCTGGGACGATTGATAGATCAGGTGAAATAAGAGAAAATAAGTTGACGCAGTCGCTTGACAAGGATGGACCTTGTCAACCGAAGGCACAACCACACGACCACTCAAAATGACTGTTTTCACTGCTTGGTACGTGTTTATCGCGTGGTGTTAAGGCTGTTGCAGTTAACCCTAACGGCTGCGCTCTTCGAGGTCCGGTTCCTGAGGAGAGGACAGAAGTCATGGGAAGGCCAGCTTGAGAGGAAGTGTTTTCCGTACAGAGGGGTTGAAGAATAAATTGTAGGAGATTGACTTCCAGACGACCGCACAACGGCAAGCCAGCGGACGGCGTCTGAAGTGAGGTCTGCTCGGCAGTCGTTACATGAGGTCCGGAAGCAGTAAGCCTTCCGAAAGTGCACTTCGACATGAGCTAGTCACGGCAGGCGTTCACAAGCGCACATGGTGTTGAGCTAGTCAATACATGTTTTGCCATTAATTCCCGACCGCTCCATTAAATTCATTAGTTAGAATATGAATAACAACATTAAACCTTACCGTTACGTTCACATATTGCGAAAAGGGCGTAAGCCGTAATTTCGTTCAGTCAAATTTAATAAAATCAAAGTTATTTGGCCAAGCGCATATACGACAGTGTTCATGATTACCGACATCTACTGCAAATAAAATACGTCTCAGCTCTTTTAAACAATCGGCAACATTGGGGTCTTTACAGTCACGTCGGTCTCCACCCCGTGCAAATCACGCTAAAATGTCCATGCTTCAACGAAACGATGTGGTGCGTGGTATAGGTGTGGCCCGTCTAACACACGACCAGCTGACCTCTATTAACCCCCTAGAGCCGTCTCGAGCACTGATATTGAGAAGGTGCAAGCTGATGCTTTCAAATAGACAAGAAACGTGCCTTTTGATCTCATCCGTCTCATTTGGTACACCTTTACCACACTGACATCCAACACGTGCAGTGAAATGGATAGTCAGTGAAAAGGGGGATGTTAGCGGTAGCATCATCAGATTCGTAGCATTTGTTGCCTTAGTCTTCGATGCGAACGGTTAAAAGAGAACAGAGGATCTGCTGTTTTTACTGTCACATCTGAGGGGTAGATAAACCACCAGCTCAGACCACTGAACTTGTTAGGTAAGAATCGGGAGACAAAATGATCCTGGTGGCCATTCAATCAGATGCTATCTACAGGAGATTTAAGCCTTTTCTTTAAAACAATAGTACTGATATGTTTGAAAATGCAGCAGCCTAAAAACGGGTGGTGATGGGGTAACATTCTGTTTTCACACTGTAAACCCAAATAAGTCTTTCTCAGTCCAGATATCAAACCGGTAGACGTAAACCCACCTCACGTGACCTTGTCTCCAGAACAGGAAAAGAGTGCGAAGAGGAGGTGAGGCCAGTTTGATGCACTCTTCAACGCATGTCGCGACGCCCTGGCAGGTGTGGTTCGAATGACTACCGAATGGCTTAGATGGCTACCTCAGGGAAGTCCATCTCGATGCGAGTGGCATATCAGGACGCGCGTGGCACACCAATAGGCGGCGAGGGTCGAAGGTCAGCCCAGCCAATAAGCTCGCTCTACTCTTCAGCCCATCTCAGGTGACCTTGTCATGGGAACACGAGAGGAGTGTGAAGGCGGAGGCAAGATTGGTGTCCTTTTTAATACTGGCGCTGTGTCGCGCCGCCCTAGCCATTGTGACTCGTAAGGCTACCTAGTGTCAGGCAGTCTTCTAGAGGGCCATTTGGGTTGCCATGGGCCCTCATGCTGACAATGATTGCCAGGCGAAGCGGTGGCTAAACCAATCTGCCAGAGTTCCGGTCTGGACTTTGCGTAGGCCTGAAGTCTAGACTATGACTGGTTGATGTCTGCAAACAATGCAGAAGTGGTCATTCCAGTCTTCTTGAGGCCGCTAGTCACCTTTCGATTTCTGGCTGCCAGTCGCGTCGTGCGACCGCCCACATAGCCCCTAGACATGAGCTAAAAACAGAGGGTAAATAATTCACAAGTCGTCCTATAATTGGTATAAGAGTCGGTGAATTCCACTCCCGTTTAAGTGACTACGCATTGGGAGGAAACACAGATCTCAGCGATAATAGTTAACCTATGCAGAGCCTTTATCCTCTAGCCCGTCTTAAGACAAACCTTGGTGTGTCATGTCAGGAAAGTGTAACGATTACGCTTCTGTCGACTTTCCTTGAGGATCGCGAGTTTCTGAACAAATTTGGTGGCTTGGGTATTAAAAAGGACCCTTAAAGGTAGCAGCATTTGCTTCACCATTTCTTCTAAAAGAAACGTTGGTATTATTTTTTAGGTTTGCGACACAAATGTGTACGGGCCATTGTTTTATTAAACGTGAGCCAGGCTCAATATAACGCCCCTCGCTTATGCCATAGCGTAGTGAAACAAATAAAATAAATTTTAGAATCATTGTTTCCGCCTATGAAAGGAACCGAAACGGCAAGCCCCTTGACCCTAAACTTAACCCCAACCATAACCTCATGCTATCCGTTTAATTGCCTTAACCTCAGCTCTAACTCAAATGAAGGGCAAGGCGGCCCATTCGTGGGTCAACTTACAGGGCAAGGTCTAATTAGCGTGGGACGGTTCATCACATGACGAAATTACCACATCCAATTTAAACAACAGTAACTCCCATCAGGTGACTTAGCCGGAGGCGTGCAAACTCCTCAAAAGACGGTAAGTGATCTCACGTGCGCATACACACCTCTTAAGGCGAAAAAAACCAAAGAAATGCATACATACATACATTTTGCACGCTTTTCAGCTTCCTTGATCTCCCAAATTCCTGTTTTTTATACTGCCTTAAGCAGCTGCATAAATGCTTAACTGTATGTTGCGGAGTACACACAATTTCTCAGATAAGGCAACCTATCCTTTATCGAATGCCTGTGGGGGTTCTAGTTAGTACCTTCAAGAGCAATATGATTGCGCTAATAGAGTTGAGGCTTCGGCGTGGTCAGCTGGTGGCCGTCAGGCTATAATGCATGTCTAGGTCCCCGAACCAGCAGCTTCGTGGGTGCGACGACATACGCATAGGGCAGGCGTTGGTTGGGGTGCACCGAGTCTGAGCGTGTGTAAGACGGAGGCTTGGCATCAGATCACTCACCACACCCAGTCGCATCAGCATTCAGCCGAGAGGCCACATGCAGTGGTGCATAAGAAGGGGGGAGAGTGGACAAGACCGATCTGCAGGGACCTTTCCTCATGCCGAGTCAGCTCATTCCATACTTTAATAAATCTGATGCGCTATATCTTACCACGACACGTTAGAAGTCCCGGCGTGGATGGATATCTCAGGCGTAGCATATCTCAGGCCTAACCAGAACTGGGGGGAGGGTGTCAGACTAAAGTTCTCTGATTAATGAGTCTCCCCCCCCCCTCATTCTCCTCTACCCCTCACCCACTCCTTTTTCCCCCCACTCTTCACCCTCCCTCTCTTCCCCTATTGATTGTTTCCTGCCCCCTATTACTGTTGCTCGCTTTTCGTTGACGGTTTATCGCTGACGATGGACTCCCGCAAGAGCCCGAAAGCTCAGATGAATAAAAGTACGATTCCGGTGATCACACCGACTTCTTCTGAAGTTCCTCTTTATGACTGCGACTCTTGCAGCGCACACAACAGTTCGACCGTCGATTTCGACGAGGCCAACCGTGCAGAGAAGCAGTGGAAAACATAAACGTGCGGCGAATCCCGTTAAGGGACTTAACTGAGCCCTTCAAATAACCTGCACATTGCACTATTTCGAATATACTTTGTTGTGGTCTCCAGCGCTACATACTAGTACTAAAAGCAGGCACAGACTTGTGTTATTTGTTGACATTTATGTGAAAATATTTAGGTGAATATTTAATTAACTAACAACTGCTGCATTGCGCAGGCTAAAAAACACCCCTCACCCGACGCCGTTTTGATATTTGTACGTTTTCTGAGTCTAGCATGCTTTTCACAGTAATTGCGTTTGGCAGTACGCATTTTCTTTACAAATATTTTTTAAACTTCGAAATAAGTCGTGAGCATATGAGCTCCAGGCCCAGCGATATTCGATTTTGTTTGAATATTCTTCAGTATAAACTCAGAAAAAGAAGATCCTCTTACGGAAACAAAAACTATATATACAGCGGACGTTTCAGCTTCACACCGGAAGTCCTTATCAGACGAAGAAACTGACAGAAGCGGAGATGGTACTACGGGAACGACGATATCAGCCGTGTAGCTTACTACAGGACTCTGACTCACACGTGGACCAGTTTACGGTGAAGCGAACAGCGCAGCATCTACTACACCCTCTCATCCCTGGTTGCGATGACAAGACCAGCGGAAGCGGGCTTTTGGACAGTAGTTGACAAAATTGAACCACCATCTATGCACGCCACAGCCGAACAGTTCCCCGCAGAATATAACAGGTATTCACGAGGGTGGCTCGGATCTCACATCAGAAGTGGAGGAGGGGGCAAATTGAACCACACAGGATCGAATTACACCGCACCTCCCCTCTAGTTTGCATACTTATAGGCCACAACATTCCAGCGCGACAGATTGTAAATAGTGAATGATTAACATCGCTGACAAAAACAAAGGAGACTGGACTGGCCATTTATGGCTTCCTAGCCGGCACCAGCCAGTCGTACGCAATCCAAAGTAGTGCATCACTCGGGGCTCAGATTTGTTGATTAGAATTCCGACGCTCTAACCACTAAGCCACGGGTTCCTAGTCTTGCTAGACTAGATAGGTGAGTGTTCATTTGGCAGTGTCCATACTCTAGATCAATACCGGCAAGACAACGAGCCCGCGGCTCAATTGCTAGAGCGTTTGACTTCTAATCAACAGGGCGCGTGTTCAAGCCTTGGGGATGCACCAGCTGGAGTTTGGTATAGCTGGCTGATGACGGCTAATAAGGAGGAAACGGTTACCCCAGTCTCCCTTGCCTTTGTCGGCATTGTGCATCTGCCTGCAATATTAGTCGCTGTGTGGCTGGGGCTTGGGAATGAACCCCAAGGCAGAACGGGACGAGTGGGTCCCGTAACCGATTGGTGAGCCCTTACCAGCTAGTAAGAAATGCACTGATATGCCGCTGGAATGGGATCCCAGCCCAGGCGTCACTCCTTCTCTCCTCTCTCTTGCATTAGTCAGCTGTCCGCGTACGTCAACCTACAGTTGTGATTAGATACAGTGGCTGACGGGACGTGACGCCTACGTCCTCACATACGGTAGTAATTATGGGATTTGCGTCGTCTGCGCGGCCCCATCAGCGTGTGCTGTGATCCAGTCGGTCCCCCGTTTGGGTCAACCCCACTACCGGGCGGCCCACTATGAATTCCCTGAAATTATGCAGTCACATACCACTTGACTGGTGTGCAGCATTTGGGCCAACGGTTGCCGATGCTTCATCGCCGGTGTTCGCAGTCATCGTGACAACTAGAAAAATTCTCTCCTTTGCTAGGAGCATTCTTGAGTTGCCCGCACCCTGTGAGACTGATCCGACAGAATCCTAACGGTGTGCAGACAGGTGTCTATTTTGAGCATTCCACCCTCACTTGGAGACCAGTGATTGAGACAGCCAGTGTGCGAAGAAACTGCAGTTTTGTCAAACCTGCAGGTATGTGGACTGAAGCCGCCAAAGCCCTAAAGTAATCTCCGAATTATTGCACAGACAGAGATCACGCCGAGGTCCGCTCCTTCCGGAGCTAAGATATGCGGTTTCATCTCCGATTTAGGCCGTTGAATACAAAGCTGGTAGACATGCGCTACATGCCGTAGTTTCCGCTCCCCGTCTGGCTGCGACCGTAAACCGGGTCATTAAACAGTGGGAGGACATAACAGGGCGGCCTTGTTGCGTAACTGCCACCGAAATCAGTTGAAAGGAAGGGGGGAGGTAAACCAACTAGTGGGTTGAATTAAATGTAGGTACTCGTGTTTTGCACGGGAAAACTGCTGTAACCGCTACCCTTGATTTTGGCGACGCTTAGAACTCGAAGCATGCTCTTATGTGACAGCTACAAGCGACATGAGACAGGACAATAGCAAATAGGTGACCACACCGAGCTCAGTCATAACACCAGAGGCGTGCTCACACCAAACCACCAGTATCCCAATCCGTGTACGGCGACCCAGTAGTCCAGCAGGTGAATAGTTCATCTGACGATTGCAAGAGCAAACAAACTTCAAACGAAACAATCACCCGGCCGTTGCGAAAACAGTCTGGAAGCGCAGTAACTGAAGAAATAGTACCAGGACTTGCGGTTAAAGGGAGACGCCCAGAAGCATTAAAAAACTGCCCCTTAGCGCAAGGCCGCGCGTGCATGTGTGCTACCTCTCCGCTTGCTGCCACCAACGCCCCTTTCAAATCGATAACATGTACCTGACTTAGGATTAATTATTCCGACTCGACGGAAAAGACTCGTGAGCGCCCACCACACTTCATAGATTTTAACCGACTAAACCAGGTGTGGATCCTGGAGATACGCCCGTGTGTATTTAGAATTCCCCCTGGAGTCCATCTAGTCGACAAGTAGCCGTTCCCGGTCAGTGGTGTGAGGTACTGAACCACCACCAACGCAGGACCGCCTGACCCTGGAGGCACACTAACGGAAACCAGTAGATGTCGCACAGCGCTACCTTCGTCGAAACAGATGATCTGACTGTACTGTTAAATAGCGGATGGCCGCCACCGACGTTAATCTCCGGCAAGAAGTACACATACGCACGCAATAGCAGCAGCAGGAGCTTAATCGCATTAATTTAATGAAATGTGGTTTAGGAATTCAATAAAAGCGCGCGCGTGTGCGCAGAACTCGATGCCTGTCCCCGAGACAGTCAACATTGCAGGCTCACGCAGGCAGAAATACAAAGGCTGCGGCGGCCGCCAACACCGCAGGAAAACTTGTCGGCGACACTGGGGTGCCATCGCGGCACAGCTGTCGCGTCGACGACACAGGGTAGGGGGCAGATAGAGAGAGCGAGAGAGAGATGGCAATAAAATCAGTCTGATGAAATTACATTTTTTGAGGCGGGGGTCGATTTGCATACGCACAAGATGAATTATACAGGGAGGGGGCCACGAAGGGAAACGCCCCTAAGCACGTACACAGGTGGGGGAGCGGTGGGGGGAGATGGTACCAGAGTACGTTTTGTCTGTCAAGGGGGACATGGGAGGGAGGGAGAGGCGTAAGGACCAGTGTCAAACCTAGTTCTCCGCCGTCTGCTCGTCTGTCGACACTACGCAGTGGCCGTTGGTGGCAACCTCATGGCCGTTAGTCAGAGCCTGTTCGGGCGCTACGTCCATGCCCAGGCTGGCGAGTTTTTCGGAAATGCCAGTGTCGGCTAGTAGGCCCTCGGTCGCAGGTTCAGCTGGCTAAAAATGAACGAAACCAAGAGCACTAACAGTAAAAGTAGACAACTTGAGTCTGGAGCTTGAACAATTGGAAGAACAAAGCCACATGGGTAAGGGGTGGGTTTACGAATCCATCCTCGAATGTACTTTTTGTACGAGATACTAAGGTCGACATAGGCAAGGAAGTTGGGTATAAACGAAAACACATAGGTGAGGGAAGTGGTAATACCGGCAAAGCCACAGGCTCACATGTCGACAGACATGACAGGGTACCTCTCAAGTCAGGATGGGAAAAGTAAGCGCGTTTCTCGTGAAACTAGATTCAAAGGGCGGGGATTCCAACCCCCTTCCAATCCGTGTTCGATTATTATGTCGAAAGTGTCAGTCTGGCCATCCTAAGTTAAGATATCATACCTCCTCGAATTTTTGATGAGTAGGTTCGGCAAATGCGAGTTGGTCAGGGCCCATCAGATGATAATGATGACCGTTGGTGGTGGGGGTAATTTCCACCATCTGTTCAAAGCCACCATTGGACTCCTCTCCAAATCCAGCAGCCTGATCCTTGGTGACGATAGGTTCCGCCTGGGTTGATATCTCCGTACAGGCCTCATTCGCGGGGGCGTTGATCCACTGTAGACAGACAGACACACATGGGTATAGGTGAAGGCAGCTAGGTTTCCACAGGACCCCGCTACCGCTATACAGCAGTAGGCCGAGCCTGGACGTGGACGGCTTGCAAGCGATGGCGTACACTTAAAACGGTGCAGGGGTACCCACCGCGGAGGGGGTACTGCTGTGTATTAGCGGATGTGAGGAGAATGCACAATGACCACGTAGAGAACGGAAAAGACGAAGAGACAACAACAGCGGACAGAAAACACAGAAAACGCGTTTGGCTTCAGCGAATGTTAGGTGTGAGCCAAAACGGAGCGTCTGTGAGCACAGTTAACACTTAAGAAGAGCACAATGCGTACCTTGGATTCGACTGCGGTCTCCTCGACCGGCGGCTGTTGCATCTCACCTTCGTGGGTTTCAGGAGCTGGTGCCTGTTCGACGGCTGGTACCTCAGCGGCAGTCTTAGCCTCTTCACCTTCCGCAGCCGGAGTTTTGGTTTTCTGTTCGTTTTCAGGTTCAGCAGCGGTGGCGGCAGTCTCCGCTTTACGGGGCTTCTTCATGGAAATCTTCTTCTGGATCCAATTAATTGGATTCTTCTTCTTGTGGGGCTTGGCTTCCTCGCCATTCACGGTGGCGGCAGCTGATTGGTCAGCGGGTGCTACTGCGGAGGCATCGCCCTCACAGGCAGCGTTAGCGGTCTCTTGGTGAGGGGCTGTATCACCAGCAGCAACGGCCTCGACGGTGCCATTTTCGTTCAACTGGAGGGTTGGGGGAGGATAAGTTGGTCAATAGATAAAGCTAAAACTAACAAGAACATGCGGATTATTGGTATACTGAAGACTGCTAGCTTCGGGGAAAATCGTCGTACGTACGAGCCTGCATTTCTAGAGCATAACGCCTAACAAGCGATCTCGTCATCGATAGTCTCCTAGTCGGTGATTTTCCAATCAAACGGAGGTTGCGCGCATGACGTACGGAATTCGTATCTTATGAAAGGAGGACATAACGCCTGTCAGCCCTAATGTTGGCTACATATGCTTTCGGACTTAAAAATGCAGCATTCGATGTAAAAAGTGGAGTAAATTAAAACACGGAGTTACCCGCCTTAGCCTTATTCTAGATTGCGCGTTTGCGTGAGTTGTGGGGACCCCCATAAAGTTAAAGCAAGTCTGAGACTTCCAACAAAACACCAACAGGGGAGCACTACTTTAAATAAACGGGACGATGAATACAGTTCCTCTGGTATTGGTTGGGGAAGATACCTTACAAGTAACAGAGAAACGGCCAGTCCTGAAGTTACATTTCAGTCAGAACTTCCACGTCCTTAACCCTATCGACTCGTACTGAATTAGGTGGCTGGAAATGAAATTTTCTGCACGCCCACCGTATTAAGTGTAGACCATGCACTAACTTGGAAAGATTACGGCTTTAATGCGTTAGATGGAAGATCACTTGCGAGATCGCCCCCACGATATTACGTTCATTGTGAGGGTTGGTAAGGGGGAATATACATGACTCTTTTGGTCAGGTGTCTCATCTTCCGCATTTCCGGTTAATGTTGGTTTCTAAATAAAGTGGCCCGCAACCGAACGTCAGTGATCGCATTCGGTCAACGGGCTTATCGCGCCTCGCAAAAACCTAGTCAACAATCGAAAACTACGAGGCTGAACTCCACGTGAGATGAGTACGATACTATCTTCACAGTGACGTACCTCCTTGCAGGTTCCGGGAGTTTCGTCATGCGTGGCACCCTACAGGAATAGAAAAAAAAATCGATTTTGAAAAGCCGTCAGTTCCAGAAAACAAATCTACTAAGAATCAGATTGCGTGTACACCGAACTTAAATGCGTTTTAGGAGGTTTGCAGTGATTATTTTTATACTGAAGACAGTCAATCAGAATGACTGAGACCTTATGCAGATCTGAATAGAGGGATAAAATTGATGCGGTCAGTTGGTGTAACTTTATTCTAGCGTCATCTACGCGAACGAAACCTCCAATGCCGGTAAATTACTATTGGAGACTTAGTCTAGCAACTCTATTTTTTTCGGTTCGATGATACAGAGAACAGTAGCTCATTTGCCTACCCAGATAGCAGTCGGTTGGAGGGTGGCTGACCTCCATGATTTTAGTATAGAAGTTGAACCGTACGATTACAACCGCCTGATTAAGTTCCGGTATGCGGCACGTGATTTTGTAAATGCAGGCATGTGTCAACCGCAGACCCTGTCTATATAGGGCAGATACCGGGCGTGCCACACCATGTAAATGGAAGCAGCACAATTTCCCAACTATTGGAGCACGAAAATGTACAAACAGCACGCGAATCAATAGCAAAAATTTTACAATTGAAAGCAATCTATGAGCTAGTTATGGCAGAAAGATTGTCCGTCGTCGGAGGATCCGGCAGAAGGGACCACATACATAAGGATTCCAAAATAAACTGTTCGATAGGATCAGGTTTGCCCATTTGAGGTTATGCAAAAATGTAGTTTGAGATGATTGACTACTTCGAACTTAATGTGGGCTACCGATACTTTTTGCCATTAAATTACAGCCTGCAGATCACAAAGGTAAATAAACGAGGAAAAACTACGACCAAAATAAAAAAGGGATTATGAGACAGTATATCACTCACTGTTTCCTGTTGTGCTCCGTTAATCACAAGCTTGGACTGTTTAGCTCCCATGTCTGGCTGTAGAAAGGCGAGAATTCAGTCGAACGCACAGCGCAGCTAGAGACCACTACAACGGCTGTCCAAATACTCCCGCCGCACCAACACCTCGCCGCTGCAGCATGCCAGTGACTCACAGGCCAATTTCTGCCTCCTGATTGGTCAGTGTGAAAGCTGGTCGGTAATTGTGGACAGACAGACAGGCACAGGAGGACCTATCTATGGCTGCAGTGTGTCCCTACAGTCATTTGAGTTGAAGTTGACCAATCATAGACCTGGAGCAGGTGCCTTTGTTCGTCGCCCGGGCGTGTCGCGGTCGCGCGCCTGCGGCGAGTGCGCGGACTTAGTCATGGACCACGTAGCGCGCACAGGGTGTGTTGACGGCTGCCACCCCGCGTGATCATCGGACCCTGACCTCATTGCGCCGCCGGGGGTAGCGATCAATAGGTGTGGGCGCGATCAGAAGAAGCCCTGGCGGCGACATCGGTCCGGGCTCCCGACTGTAGCCCTGCAGGTCTGCCGCGGCCGCGGGGCGTGCCGTAATCTTTTTTTAGCCGACGAAGAAACTGAACCCAAATTTGTGGCAGCGACTGTATGTTCTTTGTGCGGCCTTTTAATTTACTTAAAAAGTAGCCTCTGACTTTGGAGTGAAGTCCTCAAAACGAGTCCTTTTTCAGGATCAGTCCAAAATTTATTAGGCATGTTTCAGCCAAATAGTCCTGTAATATGCACAAGTTTTCTGTGAGAAGACCGCTGTACACACTTGAGCAACGAGTGACTCCCGGTTGCCTGTGTGGAATGACCAATGCGCGCATAGAATACGTTTGTAACACGTAGTCGGAGCCAGTGGATACGCCACAGTCCCAACGACTGAGTTGGCCTACTGCATGGCCTATTTAAGCTAGGGGATCGATGCTTTGTCTGCCCTCAAAGAACAACTTATCTTCCGATGTCATCTTCATGTGGGGCGGAAATCGTAAAGTACGACAGGCGATCGGTTTATAGATTGCACCTAAATCAAAGAATATAGAGAGTATGCGAGAAAATTCGAGGTCCAGATAAAATATTCCTTACATCATCTCAGGATGAGGAAGAAAAGAATACGATTTCTGAGACCAAAGTATATTCAGGCTGACGTTTCGAAAGCTCGCCCGCTTTCATCGTCAGGGCAAGGTGTCTGTATTCCTGTGTGCGTCAGATAGATGTGAACGTCCATTCGCCCATGCGTCAGTCGATTGCGCCGATCGATTTTCTTGGCTGTTTGAATTGCTCGCGCCGTCGTGAGCTATGTCAAGTCGTTTTTGTGACTCGTGAGAGTTTCCACCCTCTTTGCTCGCGGCTACCGGTTGTCGGCCCTGTTTATCTCTCTCCGCCAAACCTATTGCTCCGTGGTGGTTAATAATGAACCGCCGTCAAAGGATGGCTGGAACGATATGAAACGGTGCATTAGTAACAGATCTCTGTTGGTAGTCATCAGTAGTGTGTGAATCGCTTTGAACTATTGCAGGCTAACGACCTGAAAGCCGCCAAAAAGAAGCTTGACTGAGCATAAATAACCAGTGGGTGCGCTCGGATTGGGTCCTGCAGCGTTGCATGTGTCGTTCTCTCAGATGGAACGAATACAAGTGGATCGGTGATGGAGGTATTTTCTGTGTTTGGACAGGTGCCTAGAGTCTTGGGAGAGTATTTAGGCCTGTCTTAACAAGAAGGGTATTGTAATAATGTGGTCGTATATACTCACGATATCATCTAACCTGTTATTCGTCGATGAACGTTCACAGGTCGTTAACGGAATTTACTCGTCCCGCTCTGTCTTGGTGCTCACTCTCGAGTCTGTGGCCGCACATTGGCTAGTATTGTAGACAGATGAACACTGCCGGCAACGATACCCGTCAAACCTGTCTGTATCTATTTTTAGGACGAAATTGACCTACCTCATTGAAGCCGCAGAATTCAGGCTTTCAGGTAGCCCCATAATATTGGATGTCTCCTGCATCTAGCATTACGTCTTATACCTGGATCTCCTGACGTCAAGCTAGCAGACCATACTTGAGCCCACCTTACCTGGATGGTTCCCAGGCCACCGGAACTGCATAAACGGTTTCCAAACAACGGTTGTTGTTTTGATTAGCTATAATATGATAGCAAAGGGTTGAATTTCATATCGGTAAGGCACGAGAATAGGACCGCTTCCTTGCGCATAAAGGCATAACTCTGCCACAAAGCCTACCCCTACACTTAACCCTGGCCTTAACGCTAACTCTAATCTCCCTGGAAATAAGGGGCGAGGTCCAGGAAATAATGCAATTCCTAGTCCCTTGCGTGGTCGCCATACCTCTCCGAAACTGCAATTTTGCCTAAAAATGGGGTTTTCGCTAGTTGATCCATTGTGTTGGTCATTATTAGGCAACGATAATTTCTGTAGCCGCCCAAACAGGACACAGAACTAGAAACGTCCCGCTAGTTAGCTGGCTGGCCTTGCGATCGATTTCAGGATGGGCAGATATTCCCGGGCTTTAACCATAACCTAAGACTAAACCGTCACCTTAATGTTAACCCTAGCCCTACACCAAGTTGAAAGCGATTCATTTTGGCTTATACTTGACGACTTTTCCCAGGACATTTATCCGTGATATCGAAAATTGCAATCATTGGCGATTAGGGATTACTTGTGCTTCCCCAGTGTTGTGAGTTTGTGCGCCTAATTTTATACATCTTGAATGGAGGGTGTTTTGTGCTAACAATTTTGGAATTTTGTTTTCAAAATAAAGCGTATATCTCTCTCCTAGCATAATCCTGAATCTAACTTCAACTTTGACGTTAACTCCAACTTTCAACCTAACCCTCACCTAAATGCTAGACCTAATTTCTCCGGAATTCGGCGCAGAGACACATGCATTGTGAATGGTTCCTGTTTCCTTTTCATATTTAGGCGGCCATTCAAATCATCCCTTCTCATTATTCGACTGACTTTCTAATAGTCTGACTGGAAGACCGACACAATCAGCAATTATGTTGACTTATTTAATGCAGTTCACTAGGGTGGGGGGTCAATTTTTGGACTATGAATGCACATTAACATGTGCGACTAATTGCTTATCATATAGATAGAGAAGTAGAAGGCGTTTCGATCACCAGGATCATAGCTTACTTGTCTGAGCATTCGGGCTCTTTCTGGAATCCATCGTCAGCGATAAAAAGGCGTCAACAAAAGACAAGCAACAGTTATAGGAGGCAGGGGCCAATCAACCGTTATGGAGGGGAGGGTGGGGGCAGCCAACGACCGGCGCAATCAGTCCGGAGATGCCTGCACAGGGAGATGTATACCGGCGTCAGATGGATAAATCGAAATCCAGAAAGAGCTTGAAAGCTCAGACAAATAAAACTACGATTTCGGTTATCGAAACGCCTTCCACTTCTTTATCTACACACATACCTGGGATCGAACATTTGCCTCAATCCGTGTTTATCGTTTGCTAAACCGAACTACTTACAGGAAGCCCATAGACATGTCTTGCAACCTTTTGTGTCGTTCGTCTGTCTGGCCTCATTTATTTTGACACATCCCGTAACTTTTCCATTCAGATTTTAGAATTCAAGCGCCCTATTTTCTTATTTACCTTAAGCTGTTTAAATTAATTAAGAATGATGTTCTAAATGGTATTAAAGTCCCCGAAGGAAGCTCTTGTACATTCTGCGGAAGACAGCTGCCATCAATATCTGAGTTGGATTATGTCGACTTCAGCGTCTTGAGAGTACAGTGATGAGCCGAGACTGGACTAGACACTCACTCAGTCTAAACCTATCAAGGACTGAGAGGGGAGAAGGAGGTGTCCAACAATAAGTTCATTTCGCTGCTCTCACCTTCATGCTCACTGGTTATTGGATGTTTAAACGTTTGTCATTCTATCTTTCCCTATATTATTGTAAATGTCTGATTATGCATAATCGAAAACGTACGTTCGCCAAACTTAACTGCTTCAATGGTTATATGTGTATCATCGCTGAATTCACGCAGTTATTTCGAAATTTACTTGTGTGATTTCGTCAGAAAACTGCTAGGTATAGAGGCTAACCTTACTTTTTAAACTGTGAATGTTTCTTTGAGTGATTTATCACTGACGATTTTCGGGAGTAGAATAGCAGTTAGCAGTGTGCTGGGAATAACGAGTAAGTATTAGGAAACAACCAGTTGGGGACAGAGGTGACTTATATGTACGTAGAAACCTGAACTGCGCCCTGAGGCCTCGATAGGGGATTAGAGACGGTTAAAGACTCCTACATTTCGTGCCGTTCTAGGTGGCCTTTAAGCCTCACTGTTGACACCTGCTTTCGTTGCCTGCAGCCTGCCTTCAAATGTAACTTCGAGTGGCATGGAGGCCTACCTGACGGCTTGTGAGACGCTGTCAACTGCATCGGGGTCCATTGTGGTTTTGTTTCTCGCCTCGCTCTGACAGGCAAAGATTTACAAGGCTGTGCAGGTAAACACTCGCTTTAAGCCCCCTGACGAACGTATTGCAACTTAAGCTTTTTGATTTCCTTAGAAATTAACTTCTATTCTCGGTATAGATCAGTTTATTCAAGTTCTATAGGCACAGACAGAAATGTTATGTTTACATTTGGACCAAACTCCATCAGCCACTATGGCATAATCACGTAATATACACACGCCGCCAAAGGACAGAAAGTAGTAAAAATTTATTTTCTGATCTGTCATACTGCCAGGACAGGTACTAGCTAAAAACCCAGACACCTGTTCCACCAGTATTCTGCCGCTACTCGACACAGCTGCGTAAAACCATGACATAAAAGCTTTTCCCCATCCCTTTTAAACTATCAATGCATTTGGACAGATACTGTAGCACAATTGGCCGATAGCTAAAGCTTTTCGTGTTTGAGGTACAGTGAAGCATATCGAAATTGGAATCCAAAAAGGCTAAACGCATTTGGACAGAGATTTTGGTAAGATACACTGAACAGTAACCGCATATCGCTAAAGGTTTCCACCTAGGAAGTGCAGCGGAATGTTAAATTCTGAATACGTCCACAAAAAAGCCACAGAAACATAATATACGAAAAGCACGGAACGAGAATGTTTATTAGGAACCCTTACTCTTCGCTCTAGCGCCTGGTGTCAAGAGTTTAGCGTTGTTTTATTGGAAGACTGTCTCGGCATGCACGAGGCAGGGTCTATACCATTGATGGATCTGCGGGCGGCCGGGGTCGATTATTCATTTCATCGGGTTCATTTTGTAGGAAGTAATTTAATGACCTTGATTGTGAGAGCCTGGTTAATAAAGATTGGAAGTGAAGATAGACGTGCCGCCAGGATCTGGTATGACCTTTCTGACAGGGACTGACCTCGTTCAGTTTCCTTGAGAGTTGTGCTGACGCAGTGATGTTCAAGTAAGTGGTGCGACCAAAGGAGTTTCTGGCTGGCATTTCGAATGCGCTATCGCATCCATAATCAGAGGCAGTTACATATAAAATTGCTGGAAGTGCAAGTGCTGCTGTTGCTGGGCCATTACACACACAGTAGATTTGCTATCTACTGAAATGTCAGCCGAAATTCTGAAATGTGTTTTCGCTTAGAAAGTATTACTTACGTAGGGTTGTTACATTAATAACCATCCTCAGATAGTTCAGAAACGTCAGGATGTCGGCTTTTTAACGAGACTCTTTTTGTTCACCTACCGTCTGCAAAAAATGACTACTTATACAGTATAATATTTTTACTATTGATTTTCACTGCCATTCTAGGTTCACACATGCATTATTGAAAAGCTCACAAAAATATTCTTTCTTGTATATGCATTCGGCCGAAAACATGTGTTTGCCCACACGAATTCTCAATTACGTAGTTGTCAACTTTTATGCTAAAAAGGTATCTTTCGATTTTAAAATTTAAATTTCCGACTAATATTGAAATCGACTTGCTGTTATACTTGCATTTGGCGTAGCTAGACTAAAAGTTTATATTTCCCGGGTAAGGAAAGGCTGTTAAGAAGTCATTCTAGAGGGCTCATAACCAACTGCGTTGGATGTAAAGCATATTGTCTACTTAACGATTTAAATAACGAAAGGAACAGATACGAAACTCGATGATTGTCATGATTATAAACTTGTTAAAACCGAATGATATCCATTCTTCAAGTATGCTACGCAAAACCATAATTTGCTCATAAAGGAGAACAAGAAAGCCTATTTTTGTGCATGTCTTCTACAAAAGCATATTTAAATGTAGAATGGCGTCGAACGCCAATGGAAAAGAGACGTAGTATTTAAGTGGTCATCGTTTTTACCTATTGCCATTTTTTTCGGGCCGCCAAGAAGCCGTCATCTTGATTCGGTTGACATTTCTTGGAAGTACAGTTGCTGTTCAAACTCATAAACTCCAAACATTTTCACAAGAACCTCCGTTACGCAAACGCAGCCCAAGCTACGCCCCCCCCCCAAAGTTTTACAGCGATAAAGTAATGGTCGTTCTTAAAAATAGGGCACTTTGCGATTTATAATATAATATTACATTGTTGAGAAATTTCAGTGCTTTTAGCAAAACGGAAAATTCCGAACAAGTGGAAATCGTAATTACTAGGTAAACTTGTAGAGGAAACCTGTTCATGCAAAAAGCGAGCGAATAAAGCAGCCCAAGTAGAATTACGCTGCAAAATAATCGTTATGTAGAATTTTCGGACAAATATGCTTCCATATTATGTGGAATGTAATGTATGACTGTTACCGAACAGCCCAAAGTTTGCGTATGTATTCGAACATGGATTCGCGGAAATTGCTAGTTGTTTTTTCCGTTTATACATTGTTTGGGTTACGTTGGGCTAAGGCAATCAGAGTTTCGCTCTATTACGCCGATTGCGAGGTCACAGGATTAAGATAGTTCGTAAATCCACATGCGGGCTTGCCGGTCAGGGACTTATATATTGAAACGGAATTGTCGCGTGCAATTGTACAAGTACCATGTTCCGCATACTAAGAGAAACGTTCTAACGCCGCATTTCCTTGTAATTGTTTGGGATATTTATTACGACAAAGTTCAGATCGTTCTTGAAATGGTCATTAGCAATTTACGATTTCTATTGATTTCAGTCGATTGGCCGTAAACAAGGATTATTGGCATGACTGATTATAGAGGCCCCAAAATTCCTATCGACTTATAATGAAAAAACTACTTTTATATGTTCAGCTGCCCGGCTTTGAATTTTTTCGTTAAATTTTACCAATAGAAGGATGAATTCCCATTTATGCTAAATTCCGCCTACATAAAGTCGAGGTTCACTTATTTGGCATTCGTAACCTGCGCAACAGAAGTTCATGCTGACCGAATTGTATTCTATTTTAGCCTATTAAAACAAACCCAATCTTATTTAATTAAATATTTTTGACCAATTCCGCCACAATTACACATTAATTTAAGCTCACTAGCCAATAATTAAATGTTTGACCACAAAATATGTACGTTAAGCAGTTGGGGATAGGTATCGCGAGGGGGCCCAACAAATCAGTTTTGACGGATTATGTTCTACGTGCTTACCAAAACCTTCAAAATAAGATATTTCCTAAAAGCATTTACCTAACTAACGAGTTTTTAAACCTTTCTTATGCAGTTGTCTATTTAGGTCACAGTATAAGAATCACCCAAACACGTCAACACCTTTCTGAGAAAAATTAACGTCCACCACAAAAGTCACGAATGAATATGCCTCAGGTTAATTAAGAAGCTTTCTGTAACAAGTTACCTCTTAAAAAGCGCTTTTATTCGCTATTTCGGAGTTAAAGTCAAGATAAAAATGGAAAATTTTGGCCAGTTTTTTGACTTCCCTAAAAATTAGGGACACATCTGTGAGATACGATTTGGTCTGGCCGGATAATAGACGAGAGAACGTATCCCAACATTTATAAGCTAGGTGAATAGAATAAGGAGTGGAAAGCCATAGTGTCAGGGAGAATTGAGTAGGGTAGGAACAAGCGTGGTATGTAAGCAATAGGAAAGTGACTTCCAGACGAGTGCAGGCCAGCCATGAATGAGCCGGAGTCCAGAGAGTCTGCAACCAAACAGTGAGTCGTCGGCTCTGGAAGTGACTGAGCGTTAACAACTCCCCCTACACTGCCCTTGCGAAGTGGGTGGCCAGTGAGCCAGACAGAGAATGACTTTGGCACTGCCGGGGCGTACGCGTTGGCGCACATGAAAGCCAGACATGTGGGACATGCAGTTGTTTGAGTACAAGGTCGCTACACATCTAATGAACAAGAAAAACTCATTTTCCTATGTATACCGGAGCAGTTCTCAGTATATTTGTTTACTTATAGGCTCAGTTCAAAGATAATAAACTGCGGAGCAAAGGGCAGAAAAGAAACGATGATTTTGCAAAAACTAATAGTCTTCTGCCTGTTCCGTTTCAATTTTTTCTATAAGTTGATTCTGACCTATAGATAGAAAATGTTTAGACACCTTTTGCTCACGGCTTGACAGATAAAATTGATGGCATGTGTAGGATGTTTCTTTACGGTCGTTAGTTTCGGTGAGGTCAAACAAATTACAGCCTTATGAGTTTATTAATTAATTTTATGACACAAAACTTATAAAATTTTCAAAATTTAATTTTTCAAATTTAATTTTTCAAATTTAATTCGTTTTTCCTTTCCAACAATAGTGCGTTATCCCATAATTGCCCTTACCTAAATTTCCCGAAGGCGAAACAAAATTGTCCGTTCTCTAAGCATATATAATTAAAGAGTTTTTTGTTTTTATTTATGCTCTTTTCCGCAGAGTTTACTGGCGTAGGAAATTCCTTGGATATCAACAAACATTAGATTTGACCCCATTTCGTCCTTATTTATCCCCTTCAAGTATACTGATCTGAATTGAGGTCTTTTCTAGTAAACAGCATTTTGCGCCTCGAGTAAACTCAATGAACAAAATCGACAACCTCAAATGTGTGTTAAATCTCCCTTTCAAATTTTGATCTTCAAATTTCATCAGATATACAATCTACTGTATGTTGGGCAACGGCAGGTAATATAAGCCCCTCCCACCCCCCTGGTCACCACTAATCCCAGGATCGTATCAAACGGGAATGCTGTTTCACGTCCACCTCCTTGTCATAATCATGTTTCACTGCATGCTGTTGAGCGTCCACAGTGAGTAGTGGCCCGCAACCACCACTAGCATCAGCTACCTAGTTGACAAATAAGTAATCATCTGATATATGCATACAGGCGTTATCTCCATTCACAAACTGTCTATATGGGGAAATTGACTACAGTCAGCGACCGACCGCGTGCAATGTTAACCAAAAGGCGTTTTAAACCGGAAATGAATCCGTAATTGGTATTGCAAAATGAAATTTTTTGGAACAAACAGTAGACAGCCTAACTCATGAAATGCGAAGATTGTAATTTAAAGGGGTGGTTCAACACTTATTTGAGGATGTTTATTTGGCAACAATAGCTTATGTAGTCCCCCTCACTAATCCCTAGTCCCAGCATGTTGACCCACGAAAACAGTGTCTACACGGTTTTGTGGGTAGGCAATTAGGATACGCAGCGAAATATACTTTAATATTCTGAATAGTCGAAATGTTCGAGGCCCAGGTAATTGAATAGAAAGCGGGAAGACGATATCTGAGATCAGCTTCCCGCCTTCTATACTTTTACATGTGCTATATCCATTTTTATTGCATTGTATTTAGAAGTATTGTTAGTTTATATTTGTAGATTTTTGTTATCTTTATTATCGCTTGACATATTGCGGTAAAATCCGATTATCGAGTTGCAGGTTTCCTGAAATTCCCGAAAAATAAAAATGGTGGTTTGGAGGTCGTCTACTTCAACTTAGCTGAGGTCCACCTTGCCGTTCTGAAGTTAGATTAGTATAGCCCGCGGCGCTCCGCGCACACTTCTAAATTAACTGCAAAAGAACTTACTACCAGCGACCGCGGGAAACAAATTCGACTGCATTTTTCACTTTACACTGACTTCTACAAATTTCCTTCGCTGTCTATTCTAGTTCCCCACCCCCCAAAACCCCATAAACCCCCCCCCCCTTTTCGTAAGACAAAGTGCTTGGACTACGGGTTTATGAGGGTGACTACCTGAGCTAATTTTGCCGTTTATTTTGTTCATTGACTTGACTGGAGACCTAAAATGCTGTTTACCAGAATAGAGTTCATTTTATCTTAGTATATTGAAGGGAAATATGGGAAGAATTGGGCAAAATCCAATGGTTTTTGCCTGCGTTATTAAACGTCGCGGTTTAAAATGCCTTATTTATGCGTTTTGTACTATAAATGGGCATAAATATAAAAGCCGGAACTGTTTTGACTATCGCCTTTCAGCGACCGGAAAGTTTCAGTTTGTCGCCATGAAAATCAAGCAAATGCAACCATGACAAATTTCATAATTTTCGGTAAAGGAAGGTGGTTCAGTTTTAAAAATCGGTTTTGCAAATCTGCTACGTATTTTGCCATAAAATCCAGTAATAAAAGTAGGAGGCTGTAGGTTGTTTTACCAGCCGATAACTGCAACCGTTAGCAAGCATATAAATATGAACACACGCGACATATAGTCACTTTTCTCTGTTATTCTGTACGAAAAAGATGTCCAAACATTTTCTATCTACACTTCAGTATGAACGAATAGGGAAAATTGAAACGCAACGGACCGAAGATTATTAGTTTTTGCAAAGTCGTGGTAAATATTCTGCCACTTCGCTGCACATTCGCAATCTTAGAACGGAGCCTAAAAGTAAAAAAAAAAACTCGAGACCTGCTTCAGTAAACACAGAAACAATTTATTTCAGTTTAAGCAGAAGATTTTTTCCCTAACTTTCAGGAAAGTCAAAAA
>JAYGXS010000004.1:25536491-25584602 GCA_036362985.1 Ligula intestinalis | reverse complement strand
GGCCTAGAAGGCATTTGGAGCTTTCAGGAGACGTAGAAATGAATCCAGGAACCAGGTGGCCTTGTCCTTGCTGTGGAAAGTCAGCACACAAAGGAAGTGCCCGGTGCGACATTTGTAGAGCCTGGGAGCATCTAAAATGTTTACAGATGACAGAAGGGCAGGCCACATCCACAAAGGAAAAGAATGAGATCCAGTACCACAAGCGCAGCGCAGAGACGTCGACCTAACCGGAACACCCCACGGGTACGAGAGGCCTTGCTCGTACGACTACGAGTGCTGGCTATACCCATAGGACCTGTGTCGGACCCTCGCTCGAACATGCAGTGTTGCCCGCTCACTCGCATCAGCCAATTGCAGGGACCTCAGTGTCTTCCGCATCCCTCCCAGCCATATCCACCAACCTCAACAGAAACTACTGCTGCAACTGTGAGGCGACTATAGCGGGTAACATCATACCATTACAATGTCCTGACTGTTCTGCTTGCTGCCATAAATCATGCTCTGGTATGACCCGTTGGAAACTCACACAAGTAACAAAAGAACATGGAGAATGGAGATGCGCTGAACATGGTGGTCCATCAAATCCCAATCTTACCAAACGGAGAGTATCCCAACAGGAAAGATGCAGGAAATGCAACAACCTGATACACTCCCGAAACAGAGGACTCCGATTTGAGAGATGTCTGAAAGTGTTCGATCGCAAGTGCTCTTCGCTGGAGAGACCCGCCTGAGAAAGTGCTTTGAAGGAAACCTGGCAGTGCCACGCTTGCCTTGTGGAACTCAAACCCAACCAACAGGTGACTACTGATGAGAGAATAAAGGACCCCAGCTATCTACGCATCTTGCAATGGAACTACGATGGCCTGATGCCCAAAGTCACGGAGCTGTGCAATTTACTCACAGAACAGAATATTGACGTGTGCTGCCTTCAGGAGATGAAACTCAGAGATACCCAACTGACGCCTACATTCCCAGGATACGAGGCCCTAAGACGGGACAGAGAATTGGGTTTCGGAGGAGGTCTGATGACGATTATCGGAGATAGCATCCCTCATGAGTTGGTACGAGCCCAACAAACCAGCATCCAAGAACTTCAACACATCTGACTGGTTCACGAAGGACAACCTGATCTGGAGATTACCAGCATATATATCCTGCCAATACGTGCTAGAAATGATGGGACTTTCATTGAAGAACCTAATAGCCATATACTCCCTAGTCACCCCAGAATGATGTAGCTCGGTGACTTCAATGCGCACTCGGGACTATGGCAGGACGAAGTGAGAGAAGACAAGCGAAGGAGAAGAATAGGAGACCGGATAAGAGAGGAAGAGCTTGCCATCCTGAATGACCCGGTATGCATAACTTGTCTCCGAAATGGCGGACGCTCAGGCACATCTCCGGACATATCCATCACTACAGCGACAATGGCAGCAGAGTCAACCTGGACAGTACTCAACACGTCCGGCTCCGACCACAAACCCATTGTCATCCAGAGGGCACAGCAAGACGATAAATCAACCAGCAAGATTAATCTGTTCCGCTGGAAGATATCCGTAGTGGACTGGGAAAAGTTCAACGAAATCACCGAAAATTATCTACACAACCATCCACCCCAGACATCAAAGATTGCAGATAGCGGTGGAACCTTCACTGAAGCAATCATGGAAGGGCTTCGCCGAACTGCTAGCGTATGGTGGACTGCAAAAGTTGAGGAGGTCACAAAGGAGTGAGATAGGCTGGCCAGTGAGGGGAAGAGGAATACAGTGGAGTGGACCCAGGCATGCAAATAAGTAAGAACGACTATAAGCGAAGAGTGGACAAGGACATGGCGAGCGTATCTCGACACTGTCAGAGAGGACGATGACCCATCTAAAATGTTGAGTACTATTCATATGCTACAAAGGAAAAACAAGTCAACGTCTGACCATGTTATCCTGCAGGGTGACCACCGCCTCGTCACCGACAAACAGAAGGTTAACGTTTTTGGAAGTCAGTATGCCAGTGTGAGCCGACTGAGACTGGCCAAAAATGAAAGAGCGATGAAGGGATACGCGGTGGAAGCACGGAAAGAAGCCCTACACCTTGAGAACAATAACTCCTACGGACGGGAGTTTACTATCAACGAACTGACTGAATCCTTAAAACAACTTAAGGACAAAAAGGTAGGTGGAGCGGATGAAATCCCGCCCCCCCCAAGGCAGTAAAAAACCTATCTACAAATAACAAATAGACTCTATTAAGCATTATAAATCAGAGCTGGCGGGATAAGGCAATACCCCAGAGCTGGAAAACAGCCATTATAGTACCAATCTTGAAGGCCGGCAAAGACGCGGGGAAACTGGAATCGTACAGATCCATCAGTCTGACCACTGTGGTGGGAAAGGTCTGTGAACGAATGGTCGAACGCAGACTCCGACACTGGGTTGAAGGCAACCAGAAGCTGGTAGACTACCAGGCCGGTTTCCGGAAGATGAGGAGCACTGAGGACCAACTGATTCGACTATCTCAGTCAGTATCAGATAGTTTCCATAGTAAGCCAAGTAGAAGGATAGCTTTGGCTCTCATCGATTTCGAAAAAGTCTACGACACGGTATGGAGAACCGGTCTAGCGCTGAAAATGGCAAAAATGAAGGTACCAAATTGCCTACAGATTTGGATCGAGAGCTGGCTGACCAACCGTCTAATGCATGTGCGATACAACGGACGCCTCAGTATGGAGTTCAGACTTACAAGGGGCCTCCCACAGGAGCAGTTCTCTTCCCCTCCTTTTCGACATCTTTATAAATGACCTTGGGGATGGCATCTGAGAGGACGTTGAGATAAGCCTTTTGGCGGACGACGCTACGGTATGGCGCCAAGATACCAACCCCGACAGGGCTATCCAGCGAGTGCAGACTTCGACAGAAATGATGGTCCAATGGAGCCGAAAGTGGAAGATGCAAGTAAACGTCCAAAATACGGAGTTAATGGTGTTCAGTACGACCCCGAGTGAAAGAAAAGGAGTCAGGGCGATCGAGGTTGATGGATTGCAAATCATCCAAAGACCGACGGCGAAATTCCTTGAAGTGGTGTATGACTCGGGGCTAACGTTTAATAGATACACTGATTTCGTCCTAGAAAAGTCGGAGAAGCGACTTAATAGGACGAGGGCCTTAGGTGGAACAACCTGGGGATGGCGACCGGAGGACATCAAAAAAGTCTACACTGCCTGTGTGCGGCCGGTGATTGAGAACGGATCAGCAGCATGGATGCCGTGGATCTGCCGCTCACGAATTGACAGGTTGGAACGCCTGAACCTGAAAGCAGCTCGAACTACAAAGAGCCTCCCAATCTCATCTCCGACGGAGATGGTGCTACTAGAGGCCGATATCCAGATGATAAGGGAGAGGGGCAAGTTTGAAGCCATCAGGGCCTACGAACACAGCCTAAGACTCCCCGCACAAAGTCTCCGCAAACAGATGGCCGAAAAGCAGTAGCCAACCCGGCTAAAGCGGACCTCAGCCTAGAGGGAGAATGCGCACAGATGCTTGCACCAAACTCTGGGAGAGGATTCGGAGATGCCTAGAGAGGTTTGCGCTACAAACACGCTAGCCCCATGGCGATGACCCAACATCAATCTCCTAAGGAATTTTGAAGATCTCTGCAGCAAGGCAGAGATGGTAGAAAATCGGCAGCGAATGGAGGATGAGCTCAATTCCCTACCGAAAACGTCCCTGACTATTTATACCGACTAGTCGGCGAATGATGGATGAAGACAGGGAGATGCGGGAGTCGTGGTGACGAAAGGAAGTTGGAATAACTACTCAACAATTGCAACGTCCAGGAGAAGGGGCGTATGCTACAGCTCATCCTTTGATGCCGAGAAGCTAGCCCTACTGATGGCGGCGGAATGGCTAGAGCACCCACCCGACGATTAGAGTTCTGCTAGAATCCTTACTGACAGTAAATCCGTTGTAGATGCCCTACAGAACTTCGGGACAGGAGAAGATCTTCAGAAACCGTTGGTACAACAAGTGATGAATGTTCCGGAGAGAGCCACAACAGGAAGGAGAGTGGAAATTGCGTGAATTCCCAGCCACGTGGGTATCCCCTGGAATGAACAAGCAGACGCTGAAGCATCAGCGGCCAGGACTGAACCGGACGGTAGACCGACATCCTTTGCGGCAACAATGAAAGCAGTCAGACGAATGACCCCCAGGACACAATTGACACATGAACGCGGCCATCAACTGGGATGAAGAAAAGAAAATGACTTGGCTAGATAGAACGACCCTAGTGAGATTTAGGACCGGGCATTGTCCAAAGCTGAATCACATCAGGAAGCGGTACAATCTGACTGATGATTCCACATGTGCAGCTTGTGGGGAGGAAGAGACCAACGAACACCTGATGGAATGTGCAGCCGAGATGGTTTCCAGAGTTCAGGAGTTTGGTGTCGACTACAGACTGAGAGCGCCAATCGACCTAACCATCCGAAGACCCTCTGCCACAGTCCGGTATCTGAAGAAGATCCGGAAGTCGTGGTTCTAAAGCCACTTACCTTACAATTGATCCTGCAACAACAGCAACAACAACAACAACAACAACCACCACCACCACGTCCATCCGTGTACACAATATATTGTTCCTACTACTCTGGCCTTCCCAAGACTTTTTCACTGAAGATCGCCTGAAGATCGCAGTTGCTAGGATATCACATATCCACTGACTGACGGAACTGCTGGCGAGTAGTTTTTGCACAAGTTACCTGTGGGATTAAATTATTTTGTATTTTTCAGTTAGGCGTGTGACTTATATGCCATAAAAACCGGAGGTTATATGAGTTGCAGCAGGCCCCGCTGGGATCAACAGTGTCAATGAAACTTGCGTGTTCCAGTTAATTACCGTCTCAGGGTCTTAGGGCCTTGAACAAACGTAAACAAGCGCTAAAACTGACAACTGACATTAAGGGAAACATTTTGCCTGATTGGAATAATATAAATTTACACCACATCTATGCGTTCATGCACGCCTTAAACCATATCACATAAAACGCTTACGAAATACTATGACGAACAATGTCTTCAACATGAACGTTGTCAGCTTAAGGGAGTAACCTTGTCATCTCACTCCTGAAGCCACAATATCACATATGTACAGGCAGTCGGCACTGCAGGGTTTGCAGTACATCAAAGGGCTCAAAGTGTTCTCGTACAAAACCTTTACCGAGTGAAAGTAAATCACCATAAATGACAACCCCCCCTCAAAGTGTCAGCGGTTTGCCTACATTACTGGCAGCACCGAATATGTTACACCCTGCTACACGCATCACTAGCAGTGGGTTAGATCACTAGGTAAAACTCTTGGCCCCGGTGATCTTCAGGCCCAGTTTCCTGTGCGAAGAGAATAAATGTAAAAAAAACATTAAATGGGAAGAATCGTGCATTCTGCACAGAGGTAGTGGGCAATAGACTGGATGAAGTTAACTGTCAGACGAGGGCACGTTGTGACTAGCTTGCGTCGAAGTGAACTTTCCTGAAGTCCCACAGCCGTTGATCTCGACGTCTGGGAACAGCCAATCACAGTTACCGCATAGATGCCTTCTGGGCCGGCGAAGAATAGCAAGCCTGCACACGTGAATGCTTGCTCTCTGGGCCGTGGGGATTTCCTGCAACTATGCCTCACTTTGGATCACGCCGCCCCAGCGAAAGATCGTGCTCTCTGTAGTCCATCTTCTTCCATATTATTTTTCGTTCCTCTGTTTACACAATATACTGCTCCTACTACTCTGGCCTCTACCGACTTCTTCTTTACTAAGTAACCATCGTCTGAATATCGCAGTTGCAAAGATTTAACTTACTTAACCCTCGGCGATATTCACGACCCGGAAGCGTCTGAGTGTGACAGTCATCGCAGGTATGTCCTGTGCGAATCAGCCTCGGAGAGGTGATTGGCCAGTGCGGATTGGGGTGCACTTGAGCACTTGCTAGCAGCTGGGAGTGCGCCTGCACTTGGAGATGAGTCACTACAGATTTCAAAAACTCCCCAAAACTGCCTGACTGACGGCTCAAGTTTGAGCTTACGTGCGTTAGAATATTGTAGCTTCCTCGACGCACCCATACAAAAAATGCAACGACGGTGTGTTCACATTATGCTGAGAGGAGTTTTCAAATGTGGAGCAGAAAATGTGAGCCAAATGACCTTGAACACCTTCATACGTGAAAACTGAAATCGATAGTTTTTGCAGTTTACTTATCAGTTATACACTTAATATGTTCTTAAGACAAAACTGTGTGAGTAAAGCATAAGAATTTTCGAGCACGAGAACAGTTGGCTTACCATTTTAAGATTTCGAAGTCGTGCAGGAGTTCATTGTAAAACAGAGCAGCAGAATCGGTCCAAACAAAAAGGGGACATGTATGGCGGGGGGAAGGGGACGCAAGCCAATCAGTCATCAATGACTTATTTCTGGAGGTGCCTGTGCAGGGCTCTGTATGCAGGCGACAAATCGATAATTGACTCCATAAAACTGCCTGGTGGATAGCTTAATTTTGAGCTCTTGTGAGTCAGAACATTTTAGCTTCATCCACGCACCCATACGAAAACAGTGCCATGACTGTGTTTGCGACGCGCTGAGAGGCTCAGACTATATTTAAGTTTGAACATTCTTACCTCCATTTTCCTTGACTGTCCCTTGCGATTGAATACGCTGGCAACACCGCTGGAATTTTACCTCTGGCTATACAAAGACTTCATGTTGTAATTATTTTATTAATATTCTACACACCTTCGTACTCTAACCACAGATTTTTTGGGTTTGGAGCAGAAGGTGTGAGCGAAATAACCTTGAACACTGTGATACACACGAGGACAAAACCCCTTGAAAGGGAAAAACTGAAATCCGTACTTTGTGCAGCTTCCTTATAAGACACACGCTGAATATGTACTTAAGGGAAAACTGTGTGAGTACAAGAAAAGGCTGTTCGAGCAGGACAACAGTTCGGTTATTATTCTGAGCTTTCAAACTGTTGCGCATATTAATAGTCGAACCCAGCGGCAACAGTAGCAGGAAAAATATGGCAAGTATGGGGGTGCAAGCCAATCTGATAGCAGTGACTCATGCCCGGAGGTGCCTGCGCAGGGCTCTGTACACCGGCGCCAAATCGATACATAGATTGATACACTTCCCGTCCTGATTAAAAGGACCATGGCAAGAGCGTGTAGTAGCCTGCACTCAGTACTGCTGCGCTTGTAGTGGTCGTTGCCTGCCCGACGCCTGGCCTTTCTGTCGTGACCTCAATCCACCTAGACCTCATGGTCGTGGCGGCCGCCAGACTGACTGGCGCGCGAGACGCATCTGTCCACGTCGATGTTTACCCACACGCTGTCCAACCAATCACAGGCCCACCGGTCAATGAACGCTCTCTCTCGCTCTTTCAACTGGCCTGACTGCTGTCAAACCAACACTTGGACTCGAATGGCTATCCTGGCCGATTGTTAACTCTCCAAGTCAAATCTCTTTCCAGCTATTCTCCGTTCCTTTGTATGCACAATATACCTTTCCAAACAATCTGGCGTCTACCGACTTCTCTTCTAAGTACCCATGGTCTGAAGATCATAGTTGCTAGGGTTTAACTCACGTAACCACCTGCGATACGCCAACTCATCCTCTCTGCGCCCGACAAGCCTCTGGATCCCCCTGCATCTTTGTCAATCACTGCATTATGCCCGCGATTACCTGTCCGTCCTATGCTCCTCACGGCGACTCGCCTTCTGACGTGCACTTTAGTTCGAGCCAATCCATCTACGCCGTTCCACCCGATTGGCTGCACAGGCGACTAAGAACATTCCGCAGTGAAGTCTACGCAGCAGCGGACACAGCGGCTCACTCAACCTGCCTGAAGATACAGTGTGTCCTATCGCTTGGCAGGGCCAAGTTGTAAGGCCCTTTTTACGCAGTAAAAGCTCTTCTTACCAACTCCGTCTTACCTGAATTTTGATTTGGGGAACCGTTTGTTATCAACACAACCAACCTCCGAAAAGAGAAGCTATGTAAGAATTAAAAATTAAATGTCAAACGATGTGAGCAGCTAGCACATTCCAAGCCGTCGAACAGGGGGTCTCTATGTTCGATAAGACAAAAACCTGAATGAACAATGTCATAGGTACAACATATTTAGAGCAACGAACGCATGTAAACGATTTCTCTTGAGCCAATCAGATTCGCTTCTAGATTGGCCATCGGTGCGATTGGCAAATGACTCGACGGCTTACTGCAACTGGAAATTTGAATTATCGATCGATTGACGGCCTGTGTAAATTCGCCCGTGTAGGCCAATCGATAGCCCGCTTGGGGTGCGGCTATGGCTTGCAAGCTACTGCTTGTTAAGGCTGTTCGTTAGGCCGTCCTAGAATCTTTGTTCAGTAAAACAAGCGGTAGAGTTAGCTTAGGTTGCGTAGATAATTAAAGGCAAGAAAGTCGGGCACCACCGCACACTTTCGTTTGTGAGCACAATATTCTCAGATGTAGTCGAGGCAGGGTGTGGATCGGCAGACTATTCTGATTATCTCCATGAAATAACTTCCGACACACTGAAGAAGGTAAGCGTTAATCTGCGGAATTCGCAACCTAAAAACGCTCCGCTAAGTCAGTTTGGCTGCAGAGAACTGCCTTCATTTAGGATCGAGCGAGATCACCGATGAAGATAAGTATTATCCTCGGGACGAGACCAATTATTCCAGGCTACTATGGCATCCTTTTGCTTTAGTGACCTCCAATGCGTGCACAGAAGAACGAACCAATACATATTCTCCTATGTACGAAATGTAAAATTGTCGTCGAACTTGAAAATTGTGAGCACTTTAGGTGACCCGAAATGAGACGTCGTCGAATACGCGAATGCGTGCGCACAGCCAGATAAACGGTGGAAAGTTGCTACAACTTGCTCAAACTTACTGATCGGCCAGGTTGCTGGCGAATGAATGTTAAGAAAGCTAGCTGTTGGGTTAAGTTATTTGGACTTTTCCCCTAAGGCGTGTGACTTCAATTCAGAAGGCCATAACAACATAGCACCATGTGATTTGCAGCAAACAACCCGTTGACAAAAGTGCTAAGAAACTCTGTGTGCTCGGATTAATTAAGGTCTCAGGGTCAACGCGTTGAAAAAAAAACGCAGACAAGCACTGAAACCGACAATTGACGATTCATTTAGCAGATTGGAATAATTAATTTATAAGCAAGTCCATGCCTTCATGCATTCCTTAAATCATATCTCGTTACGTGCTTACAGGATGCTACAACAAAGGCTGTTTTCGACGTGAACTAGAAAGGCTGGAATGAAAATATCGAAGGAATTTGGAAAATCTACCACGAGCAAGAGATTGGATGTTCGGAAATTTTGCATAATACACGACTAAGGACCTGCAAGGTGCTCCTGGAGAACCGCATCGACTGTGAAATTAGAGGCGTAAAGGATGAGAGAGTTAGTAGCATCAGGGACTGGGCACATCAAGAGGATGACATCAGCTGAGGCAGTCTTGACTTTGTCGAAAGCAACGAGAGCATTTACGGATAGCTCGACCCGAAAGGAGGTTCGTGAGTGGCAGAATTTTGTCGGCACAGTTAAGGAGAAACCGGCGGTAAAAATTCACCATACCCAAAAACCACTGGAGTTGACGCCTGGAAGAAAGAGGAGGGAAATCACGGATGGCCGCAACCTGGGAAGAGAGAGGATGGATGCCATTGGTGTTAACCTGGTGTCCAAGAAACTCAAGAGAGGGAACGCCACAGACACACTTGGACGGGTTGAAGACAAAGCCAAATTGTTGAAGTTGATCGAACACCGTTGCGAGATGCTCCATGTGGTCTTTGGTGGAGGAGCTGGCAACCAAAACGTCGTCGATGTAGGAGTAGACAAAAGAGAGGCCACGAAGCACTGTCTACAAACGTCTGGGACATTTGGAAAACATTGCGGTGTCCAAACGGCATGCGCAGGAATTCAACCAGGCAAAAGGAGGTTGCGACAGCGGTCTTTGAAACGTCCTCAGTAACTATAGTGATTTGATAGGAGGCACGGGCCAGATCGATCTTCAAAGAACGGGATAGCGGTCCGGGATAGTGACATTTTTCATACCCATGTAGTAACCACAGGGACACCAGTCACCATTGACAGCCTTTGGGGACCATATGGAGAGGGCATGCCCATCTGAAGCATATACTCGAACTCGGCCTTAGCGGCAGCAAGATATGCAGGCACGAAACGAGAAAGCACAAGAGGTCCGACGGTTCGGATGTGTTGCACAATATCGTTAGGTGATGTGAAAACAGTATAGGTGGGACGAATGAGACCAGGATTTCACCCCAGCTGGACTAGCTGCTACCAACGTATCTGTTAAGCAACTGTGAGCCTGTGGAGACCAGTCAGCCCTGTATATTGGGAAACTATATTTGAGTCTTTCTGATGACGCTGCTACGCCACTATCTTCTAAAGGGTGTGTAATCTCGTTATGATATCGCCGTGTTAGAGATAATGAGTGGTATATGAAAACAATGACTATAGGGTTTAATTGCAACGCAACAGAAGAAATATGCGGTGATAGGTACCGAAAGTGTTAAAATGTTATAGAAAGCTGTAGCAACCTCCTGGTGTAAGCCATGCTTTGTTCGTACGCCTTTGGGGCATGTCTAGCATATCTGTTACTCGTGTCCACTGAGCACGTGCGCACCAGAGCGTGTCAAAGGCAGGCTAGGGTCACAGACGTGTGTTCACCCTCTGTCTGTCCTAACTGGCCAACCACTTTTCAAGGCCAGTTCACAAAGGACCTTAGTGTGGTAAATGCTTACGCTCAGACACTCCCAGAGCCGGCGACTTCACTGCCGGTTGCAGACATTCGGACCCGATGAACCCACTGCCGGAATGCGACTTTGGACGCGGCCTGCTCATTGCTGGGCTGCATTCGTCTGGGAGTCAATAACCCCACTACTCATATTCTTTTCCTTCTGCACTGTATTTAATTATCCTTAACGCTCTGGCCTTCCACGCATATGTTATCTACTAGTTTATAACCGTTGGGATACGTTCTATCGCTTATCATCAGGCCGCACTACTTCATATCCTACAAAGCGATGCAGTAGCACAAAAGTATATAATGTCAGAGCAGTGTATAGTGTTCTATAAAATGTAATATGAACTGAAACAAATGCACAATAAAAGGTACGGTAGGCAACGATAGGGGAAATTGACAGAGTCGACGGTATGAAATCTGCTGTACCATGTCACGAGGCGCGAATTCTGAAAAAAATGTACCAAAAGCAAAAAAAGACAAGTAAAACAACTACAGGGGTCAGCCTTAGCTTCTTCTGTTACAGTACGTATCCACAAGTTCTTTCCCTTTAAGGTGGTCACATGGACTATATCACATGTTTCATAGGACTCGAAAAATCACGCAACCACTGTTTCCGCAAATTATGATCATTTTTTCTAAATTAATTTATGTAGCTTTCACCTATTGGGCTTCTGTAGGCCTAAAATTCATTCGTTGAAGCTACTAAATTTTTAAACCCCAACGTTGGCGACCTATATATGCACTGAGTGGAAAAGGGTCTAATTTCTTTATCATCTAGGTAGCTAGAATCATGGACAGGAATTAATCACCTGTAATGTAGTTTTTCGAATCCCAATCAACTAGTAGGGGTTTGGCAGCTGCAACAATTACCAACGAATCGGGCGGCTAAAATCAGTCTACACAACGTGATGGCGTGCGCAGAGAAAACTTTCATAAGGTCCCTGCTGTTCCTCTGGCTAAGAGCCCCACCATTTGTCTGCAGCCATTGGACAGAGTCAACGGCTGGTATCTTCACAGATGGCCAAGTTTATTCCACGCACTGATGTTGGGAAAATCGAAGGAATAGGGAGGCCGATCGTCTTGAGTCTTTAAATGCCCGAATCTTCCGTGAAATCCTACTTTGGGTCCCAGAAATTGTTTAAATAATCTTATGTTTTCGCAACAAAATAACTTTCCATAAATAAAAACAAAAATTCACTTACATATCTTACCTATTTATATTTAATTGGGTGTGACAAATTTGGACATTTTTTACTTTCTTTTACTTGATAGTTTATTGGATTCCTTGATATTCCTGAAAAAATGTGTTGGTTAGTACGTTGCCTCCTTTAACCTGCCTAAGGTCCAACTTATCGTTCTGGAGTTAGATTGGTATAGCTTGCGGTGCGAAGCCCCGCTCACCCCTTCAATTAACATGCGCAACAACTTCGTGTTAGTTTATTTCAGTTGTTTTATTTAACTTATTTATATTTAATTTTAGTTTTCAGTTCATTATTATGCTTACTATTTTTATTTAGTTTCAGATTACTTTTTAGTTAAGTGAGTCTAGCTTACTTTAGTTTACGTTTTTTAAGTTAGTTGATTTTAGTTTTAGTTAGTCTTTTTTAATTTAGTTGTTTCGCAATATTAGCATAATTGCACATTTTGCTTATAGCGCGCTTTTTGTTTATGAACATTAGATTATTAAAATAATTATTCCTGTTTTTAAAATTTAATAAACTTTATTTTATTTATTTATATTAGCTTTCTCTTGCATTGCCCAGACCTGACACTCTTTGTTACACCCGATCCTGTTTTGCAGAAAGATGGGGCTTTTGCGTGCTGATCTGGGACCTAAAGTAGGATTATGCCGCATCTTTTTCTTAACAAAAGAGGATATGACAGGAGAGCATGGGAAAGCAGTAGGAAGAATGCATGAATAAGCAGAGTGCCGCGTTAATCAAAGACAACAAGAAATTCAAGGATGAATAGAAAGAGGAGAAATGATACCTCAAAGTCAGGAACCTCTCCATTTTTCTATTAAACTGATTGAGTTCATGCCCAGCATGAAGTCTACCCTTCCAAAATCACTTTAAGTCCTAAATTCTGAACGCGAGTAAAAACCGTAGGTGAATTTTAGTTAACCACTCCCCTATTGTCCCAATAAGCCCAAATCGCCACTTTTATACAGAATTTGCGTTCTTAAGAGCTTAAGAGAAAGGAGCGAAAAATCGGAATATACCATTGTCTGCAGGCATTTACTTATACGCTTGAATGTTCTACATTTAATCCATCAATCCAAACTGTAATTTGAGAGAATGTTCCCAATAAAGTAGAGCTTGCGTTAGCCAATTACGAGTTTACCTACTGAAAGGAAGCAAATGTGCATTCAAGACAAATGGTAAATCTGAAGCCTTATGTTCACTTACTGATTTTACATTCTGCGAGCCTAAGAAGAACATTTCTATTTCTGTTCTTAGGTCTTGTGTTAATTAAGATCAAAAACGCTCTTTGCATACCCTTTTGCCAACAAAATTATCTGAGATAATATCATTCTCAGTTGTTTTGAGGTTTTTAAAACAGACTTCATTTTACGTGCCTTGCCGTTTGGCTTTTGCCGATGTTACCTCACTTTTGTGGGCGTGTATATTGAGATTCTAATTAGAATGTCTTGCAACTCTCGAAGAAAATAGGAAGCGTACTGTTCACTTGACAAAACATGTCAGCTTATGCGTAAGCTAGCATCAAAACGTAGAAGAGAACCGTCACCAGAAATGGAATAAGCACGGATTGAAGTATTACTGGTTGACTTATTAGCAATATATTGTTATGCGAAAACTGACGCATTGCGAGACGCAAGGTGCAGTTGGAGCATGCACTTCTGAAATTTATGAGAGGCACATAAGTGATAAGGCATACTTAAATTATGAAGTGAAATTTGTCGGGAATAAGTGGTGTGAGTTATGTGAGCAACAGTGCGTAACCGTACACATGCTCAATGCCATAAGTTAGGAAAGACTGCTCATCATTCGCAAACCGACATCAACGAGCGTACCACAGCTGTAAAGTACCAAGGAACAAAATTATGCGGATTTAAAGCATAAAAGGAATGTTTGAAGTAATATTCTGCTGTCTAGAAATGCGGCGAATTCCGAAAACGTTAAAAACTGCTACCTCTGAGTAAACTTAAGGTTTAAGTGTACGCAAACCTGTCTACAAAAAAACGAGCAAATGAAGTAACATAATTAGAATTACGCTTGAAAATGGTATTACGGAAGCTGAAGATGCGATCACTGGAACAAGATGTTTAATTTCCTGACGTTTCGGATTCTCTCGAGAGTCCTTAATCATAGGTAATGGTAGGATAGTCTGAGCCATGCGCGAATGGTATTACAGTTTTCAAAGGTGCCCATTAACAAGTAGGCTTAAGTTCGAGTGTAGTTTCCAACAGGGTTTTGAGGAAAATAGACCACTCTTCTTTCCTTTTTTAGGTTCCTTGAGATGCGGTTGACTAAAAGCAAACAGGTCTTGCTTGATTTAGCCTATAGAGACATTAAATGCTTTTCATAATATCAGACGTTGACAGACTGGTCAATGGCTAATAAAAGTAAACAGACCTATCAGAGTAATCGTAAACGTATCATTTGTGTATATCAAGAGATATTTCCCTGTCGCAAAATTTATTTTTAGCTATTTATGGTGCTGCATTACGATGCGTTTCAGATAACCCTTAAAATAGTGAGAATACTTTTTCACATAAACATAAATCCTGCTTAGTGTGTTAATAAAAACCTTCGAAATAACGTTGCTGAATAGCATTTACGGAAATAATGAGTTCTTTAACGTTTAATTTAATGCATATGGTTGGTTAAATCCTGTTGGTAGACTCAACGAAACATAGAAACTCATAGCCGAGGAAAATAAACTTCTAGAAAAAATTCGGTGGTTTATATGCTTGTGACCAATAAAAAAGCATTATCCTCTGAGGTACTCTTCGTTAGACACCTTGCGGATAGAGGTCTACGTACATAACCTTTTTCCATGGTTCCGTAAAAATTAATCGGGGAAGTTTGACCAGTTTTTGGATTCCAAATAATGTCTTTTGTCAGACTCTACTCTCAGGTCTCACTTCAGAAACCCCTGATGGACGTGAAATTCTATCTACAAAACACCCCAGAAAATCACTTTTAAGACAGCATACATGTTCTTCTGTTAAATTACACGCTTAGGATGACCCAAATTGTCATCTTAAAGAGATAACTCTTACTTGGTAAGTTTTGGAAATTATGAAATGCAACTAACGACTTTTTACGCAATCGATCAGACACGTCTGAGAGGCTCGCTTCGGGCTCGCTGACATTTCACGGACAGCTATAAGTTCAGCAGACCCCAGCGTGTGCAGATTACTTAAGCTACAAAATTCATCTGATACATCAATAGTAGAATGCATATGACAGTATCCACTAATTATATTTCACTTTGTAATCACTAACCATCATCCCGATATGTGACCCCATGAAAATTGTGTTCATTTGAACTCGCAACTTGTACAATCAAAAACGCTAGTTGACGTAAGAAATCGAAACTCGAAAATTCCAAACGTGTTATTGTTTCATTTCCGGTCCTCGAATGTGAGTTTAAATAGATTTGCTAGCTAGCCGGCTGTTCAGAGGCTACGATACCGCATTTCTACTTTAATTTTTGGAACAAATTAAGATTATGGATTACCTAAGGTCTATTCCTAAAGAATTTTATTTTGGATTTTAAGTTTTTCAGCAAGCTATTTTTGGTGGTTGAATTAATATTTAACGGAAATATCTATTCGCACCGTAAGATACCGACAACTACCTGCTCACATTCATACAGCACACAAACCTAGATTTGACTGACCTATAATTACGCAATTTCTTGAATTAATTCCCCAGTCTACCTTCTACCGCTGTAGCTCATAAAAAAATCGGTGTGAATTGAATCTAATTTTCGAGTGCTTTCTTTTGCCTATTGCATAATATTTACCGGGACCTTTACAACAATTCCCTGAGTTAACTGATTATAGTCATCCCTTTGTTTACAGTCACTGTTGTCTGTGTCAATTTATTGGAACTGGAGAGACTGTCTTAACATACAAACAGTGATCAGTATCCGCCAGTAATCCTACTTAATCAAATGATGAAGGAACACGTTACCTCTCTACTTGCTGTCGAAGAATTTTCCGCTTAATCGCTGAAATGTACATAGGTCCCTGACATTCGTCCGAAAACCTTGGTAACTTCAGAGATGAGATTATAGTTTGACAGATCCAGATGGTTATCTGCGGTAATAATCACTCAAATGAATCTCGGTTGGTGGTTTAGAGGCCCTTAAAGCGCATGTTATAGAACATGTGACGATTCATGCGGGACACAGTAAAGAGGAGAGAACATGTGGATGAGTAATGTCAGGTACGCATCATGATCCACCGCTCCCACGAAGACAGTCGCTTCACAGGTCTCCATGGATATATGCCCCATAGTCTTGCATAACACGTTTTGTAGGAGCTTTAAACGGTGATAGAGGCTTCCACGTGTGCCCTATGAAAAGGTCTGTTTCAGTGAAACGATAGAATTTAAAATTATTTGGAAAGGTTTACAGTCTGCGCAGAAAGGTCTTACTCAATACAAGAACACTTCTGGATAGAAAGGAAGCCAAAATTACTTATTAAATCCTTTCAGTAAATATTCGCAGCAGACAATTTATCTATCATCGCCTCAGTACCATGCTTAATTCCTATACACTTTTACTTATTACTGACCAGTTACACGTAAAATTGCATTGTGCCTTATGAGTTGTGCGCGTCTCATGCAGTTCAGAAATATATGCTTGTAGTCACCGCTAGCACTACTCGGAACTCTTGATCAGCCGCACGTGAGAATCGGAGTCTGCGGGATATCTATGAAATTTGCTACGCTATTTAATATAACAGAACTGAAACTTTTGCTTTTTATATGCTCCCCTCAAGGAGTACAATCAAAGGCCTTCCGAAACCGTAAAAGCTGATCTTAATTTAGTGGAAATTAAATGGAGGTAAGTTAAAAGAATCGCACTGTTTTTCTGAAATGAGAAACAAATTCAATTTAAAAATTACTCTGTGCCATTTTCTGAATTTTTTGTCCCAAAACACAGAAATAGAACTGTCTGGCTGTATCTTATTTTACCGCATCGAATAGTTGCGACCGTTAACAAAAATGTCTATACTTTACCGTGTACATAGGCAGTGAAAATGATCGTGTTAACTATGCGCAAATGGTAAGATACTTCTTTGTAGAAAATAGTTTCTGCCAATGCGTATCATAGAAACCCCACGGACAAAAGATTGACCGCTTTCGCAAAATCTTCGTACACATTCGGGCACTCTTTGGTACCAACTGTTGGCCCTACCTAGTAAATGAAGACAAATGGTGGGGGCGCTTAGCCAGGGAAACAACAAGCATCTTAGCAAATTCTTATGTGCGCATGCTACCGGGTAGTGTAGCCTAATTTTGGTCACCCCGAGTTGTCAGGAATGGTTGCAACTGCTATTCCTGATAATTTATTGGTGTTCAGACAACTACATGGCAGAGGATTAATTCCTGTCAGTGACTCTAGTTACCCAAAAGATAATGAAACTCGTACCTACTAGTCTACTCGGTGCCCTAACATTTGCTGTTGAGTACTGAAGCGTGTGTAAGTCGCCAGAATTGGGTTAAAAAGCTCAGTAACTTAATCGACGTGACTTTAATCCTACAGAGGCTCCATAAGTGCCGTGACTAGCTCAACACGAAATGCACTTGCGAACGCCTGTCGTGACTAGCTCAAGTCGAAGTGCACTTTCGATAGTGCTCAATAACAGCCAATCACAGACCGATTCACATAGGACCTCATTTGAAAACTACCGAGCAGACCTGACTTCAGAAGCCGTCCGCTGGCTTGCGGTTGTGCGGTCGTCTGGTAGTCAATTTTCCTACTGCCTCTTCTCCAATTCATTTTGCAAAGAATATATTCTTCCTACTATAGTAGTCGCCGGTTAATAAGCCCGCCACTTATGAAGCCCAATTTGGTCTGGGCTCGAGTTAGGCTTAATAGCCGGCGACTACTGTACTCTGGTCTTCCCATAACTTCTCTCCCATGCCCTAATAAAGCGGGCCTGGAAGATCGTAGCTGTCAGGCTTAACCTCCTTAGATTAAACACTCCTCGATTGATTCTCACCATCAGCGAAATTCACCTAAATGAAGGTCGGAAAAAATAAGAATTGACAGAAACAGACGTTAGGAATTGTTTCGAGTCCCATGAAACACTTTGCGCAGTCCGTGTGACGATTCACATGTAACATAGTAAAGAGCTTACGGATACAGACTGTAACAGAAGATGCTACAGCCAACACCCCGTAATTGTTTTACTTGACATTTTTTCCTTTTATTGCTTTTTTCAGAATTCGTGCCTCTTGACAGGAGTCAGCCGCTTCCACATCATATGTACATGCTGTTAAGCCCCCTATTATATGGGGGATAGGGTAGAAGATTTGGATACGTAAGTTGACCCAGTTGTGAAAAATGCGTGGTCTGGGTGGGATTCGAACACACCTCAGCAGGGGAAGGCTTTATTACAGCTAATGCTCTATTAATTGAGCTACAAACGCACGCCGAAAGTCGTGCCAACCTCCTGTCTAATAATTAAAGCATACCTAGCAGTCATTCTGGCGGAAATCCTGTTTGGGCAGTCAGCTCACTGTGTCCATATTGGTGGCTAGGCGGGTAAATGAACCCAAGTGCGATTACATTCATGGTTTTCGGCGAGCCTATCAAGGCATTAAGGCTTATAGAGAACGATCTCCAGGCCTGTTTCCTTAGGAGAAGAGAAGAAATGTGAAGCCAGGGTGGTAGGAATACTTTATTCTGTACAGATGGAATGGAGCATATGCAGGAAGCCGTGGAATGTCGGGCGGCACGTCCATCGGCTAGGGCGGCTTGGTCCGAAGGCGAATGACCAGACATAATGAGGTCAGCCTGCGACTACGGGTGTGGTATTGGCCGCCGCGTTCTCGCGGAATCTGCAACACCTATAATTGGCTGTTCCACAGTTGACAAGGCAGCTTTCGCCTTCGTAGCTCAATCGGTAGAGCGTTGGGTGCACTAATGTCTTTCCCTGATGACGTGGGTTCGAATCCCACGGAGGCCACGAATTTTTCATAACCGGGTTATCTAGATTATTCAGATCTGCTACCCGCCCCCCAATAATAGGGGACTTAATAAAATATATGAGGTGGAAGCGGCTGAACCGTGTCACGAGGCGCAAATTGTGAAAGAAAGTGCCAAATAGGGTCAACTAAAGTCTCCTATTTTTGTGGTGTATAACCTCAGTTGTTGAAACTGAAAATTTGACGGGATTAGGAGTGTGGAACCTCATTTATTCATCCTCTATTCGTCCACGAAGGTCTTACTGGATGTTGTATTAAACTGGCATAAAGGTACTGCTACCCTACTCCCTCAAATAGTCATCCAGACCATCTGCAGTAAGGACGATGTTTGGCCGCACCATTTTCCCGCAGATTTTTAATTTAAAATTCGAACATATTTATGAATACTCTTCGACATCTTAGAGATAATTACAGCCTAATTAGTCTGTGCTTTTTTCATCTCCTTAACGATTACATTTACTGACTACGCCATCGCGACGATGCAGCTCATTAGACAAGCTGTTTAAAGTACGGAAAATGCTCATAAAACTACGGATCGATATGCGTCTGGCTGGGAAGGCCCCGGCGTGAGCTCCAATACCAATTTCGATGAGCCTTTGGCGGTCGTGCGATCAGCCCTGCACTAACACATTTTTCCTCCTGCCAGATTGCAGGCTCGCATGTGACTCTTCGACCCGTACCGATAGCCGCGAAGCCTTTCCGCCCAATCAGCGTGACCCATTTCCTGATTGGTTACAGGACAGGTCAGAGGTTGTCTCCAACCCTGCGCAGAGGCGCAGAACACAGAATGCGGACACACAACTGTTTGGTCTACTGCGAGCCGTTCCTTTCTGCAGCGCCTTTTGTTAGTTCCTTTTCCCACAGTTTAATCTCCTACCTTATTGGTCTTGCTGACTTCTGACTTGGGGAACCTTTGTAGTGGTCACTGCCGTCCGACGCCCTGCATTGCTTTGTCCGGCGTCATTGTTCAAGGCCAGCTGCCTCAAAGTCATCCAATACCTCAGTCAGCGCTTACAGACGCGCTGACCTGCAGAGACTTGACCTACTTCCACTCGGACACACACGCGTGTGTCTAAGTTCTCGCGGCTGCCCAAGCACCACTCGAACAAGTCCCCTTTTCTCCACTCTCGGCCACCAGACATGACTTAGGACCACGGCGTTCCGGTGGAATTGTAGTGGGCCGTTGCCTGCAGATGTCTGGCCTTCCTGTCGTGGCCTCAATCTGTCTGGGGCTCAAGGTCGTTGCGGTCGCCAGATTTACTAGCGCGCGTGCCATGGACCACCCACATGCTGTCCAACCAATCACAGGCCGATCTAGCCAATGAACACGCTCTCTCTGTCTACTGGCCTGACTGCTCTCAAACAGTCACTTGGGACCCGGTCAATCTCCTGAGCGGACGTGTTCTCCCAAGTCAGACTTCCTTTATCTATTCTCCTTTCCCTTGTGTATATAATATACTCTTCCAACTTCTCCGGCCTTCACCGACTTCTTCTCAACTAAGTCACCATTGTCTGAAGATCGCAGTTGTCGGGTTTGACTCACTTAACCCCCTGCGATAGAAGGACGTGTGCTCCGAAGTCCAACTTCTTCCCATCTATTCTCCGTTCCTTTGTGTACACAATAAACTATTCCTCTTATTCCAGCCTGTACTGACTTCTTCTCCACTAAGTAACCATGTTCTGAAGATCGCAGTTGCCTGGGTTTGACTTACTCAACCCCCTGCGATACCTTCTCTAGTCGATTATCACTCCTTTCAACAAGCCTGCTCAGCAGTATGACGAGCCTGCCGAAGAATCTTCCCAAGTTGGTGAATATTCGCTAACGGAATCGACAGGACAGCGGACACCCGACTACGACTTTTCTTCGCATGACTGTCAGCAACTGTTCGCCTGCATTTCCCGGCGGGGCACATAACTCACCCCCGCGGACCTTTGGCTCAAGCCGGTCGAGGTATCGGCATTTCTCCGTCCTCCAACTATTACCAGTTTGGATTCCGGCAGGACTCCTTATCAAACAATGGGCTACAACAGCCACACCCACAGAGGACAGCGGATTCGTTGTATTTTGGTAAAGGTTGGGGAGGGGGTAGGTAGTAGCATAGGAGTTAAGGCTAATGCGGTTAACCCTAACACCTACAATCATTTATACCCTGGTTCCTTAGATTGGAGGGAAGACGGTGGAAAGGCGAGAGTAGACGGAACATTATATTGTTTACAGAGAGGAAGGGGAAAGCCACCAATTGGTCTTGCAAGGCGTCTGAACGTGAGGCCGGCGTCGTCATGACCGCCGCGCGCGAGGTGCGATTCCAAGTGAGGTTTAAGAGCCGTTAGGCCAGGAGACACAGAGAGAGAGTGAGTCCATTGGCTAGGTTGGCCTGTGATTTGCTGGACACCGTGCGGGTGGACAGTGTGTGGGTGGATAGAGTATGGCTCGACTCCGTTGATGGACATCTTGGGTGGCTCGTGTCTCGCAGCAGTCGCAACGAACTTGAGATGCAGACAGATTGAGATCACGAGAGGAAAGCCAGACAAAGAGCAGGCAACGACCCACTACAGTAGTAAATGAACAATGAATTCGCCTTCGAATTCCGGATGATCCAAAGATTAGAAATGTGGGGGGTTTTACGACAAAAACGAACAAACTGGAGATTAAAACTTTAACATCCCCTGTCTTTTGCATGACTGATGGGTTGAATCTTTCGACTATCTCTAAGATAAAGCGTATTGACTCTCCTGTTTACTGTATCGGTCAACTTCTTACTGATGTTATGTGTCCTTAATGCCTTAGATTTTTTCATTTCAGCCTTTCCAATCTACGTTAAAAGCAATGCTTTATCGCAGCATAAGGTAAGCGTTTTATGTGATGTGATTTAAGGAGTGCATGAAGGCATAGCATTAGTTAAAGATTCAATTGTTCCGATTTGGAACATGGGTCCATTACGAATTATTTGTCGGTTTCAACACTTGCTTGTGTTTTTTCAACACGTGGACCCTGAAATGTTAACTAATCTGAGCACGCAAGCTTCCTTAACACTTTTTCCAACGAGTTTTTTTTGCTGCAAATAACACGATGTTATCTTTTTATAATCTTCTGAACCTAAGTCACATATCTAGAGGCAAAAGTAAGGAGAACTTAATCCAACAGTGAGCATTGTTAATAGTTATGCTTCAGAATCTTGGTCAGTCAGTAAGTTTGAGCAAGGTGTAGCAACTTTTCACCGTTTATCTGGCTGCGCGCACGCAATCGCGTATTTGACGATGTCTCATTTTGGGGTCAGTCTATCACTTAAAATGCTGACAGTCTTCAAGTCCTTTAACATACTTGTCCAATTTACATGGCATCAATATGTAGGGGGTCTCCTCTTTCTGCGTGCATTAAAGGTAGCTATAGCACGCAGACGACAGAGGAGCATGAAATTATCGGTCTCATCCCGAAGATAATACTTATCCTCATCGGTGATCTCGCTCAATCCTAGATGAAGGCAATTCTCTGCAGCCAAACTGACTTAGCAGAGCGTCTTTAGGTTGCGGATTCTGCAGATGAATGTCTACCTTCTTCAGTGTGTTGGAAGTTATTTAATGGAGAAAATCAGAAGAGTCTGTCGATCCATGCCTTTCTCCGACTACACCTGGCACTCTTTTGCTCGCAAGCGAAATTATGCTGAGGTGACAGACTTTCTTGGCTTAAATTATCTACACATCCTAAGCCAACCCTACTGCTTGTTTTAGTAAACATAGGGACCCCCTACTTGAAGGCTCGAGTGTAGCGGGTGTTGGCTGTTCACGTCGTCTGGAATTTAATTTTCAATTCGTTCATAGCTCTTTCCTCGTCCTCATCCTTGTACGCCGGGTTCATAGTAACATCCTTTGCGTTTCCTACGGCGGTGAACCCAGACTGAAACGAACATGCAACCCATTTTGGCTCTGGTCATGAAGAAAATCAGAATAGTTCGTCGATTCACTTCTGACACTTCTTTGTTCGCAAACGACACTCGAAGTTTCTCTTTGTTTTGGAAGAAGTATAGGCCGAACTCGGAAACATAGAAGATCCTAAGTCCTACAGGTGTCCCCACATTGAATTACGTGACTTTTCTACTACTGACTTAACGGGAACCGACCATGTACCCTAATCCATACCATAATGATAACCTTACTCCTCACACACTTAGCTCTTGCCCCAACTCTTAAATGAATCTTGATCTTATCACCAATTCTGTCTCGAAAACTAACCCTTGTCCTAACACGTACCGTTCTGGAAGTCATGCAAGACTGTATGTGGTAGGAGGTCCATATTTCCTGACACGAGCCTGACTCTTAGGCCCAAATATATAAATGTACGGCAAATAACTGATGCTTATGTCAAAAGCAAGGTGTCGTCAAAGTGAATACTGCGATATCAGTGGCATTTCTGAAGTTAATATTAGCTGAACAGAAGTCGCAAATAAAGCACATTAGCATACACCCAAAATTGTAAGTGCTCTTAATGATAATTGTTCTTCTCATGCTTTTTTCAAAGTAAGTGTATATGCCAAACACAGTTTTTTGCGGATAATGCATGATTCACTTTCCCAAAAATATGCAGTTATCACGACCGAGCAAAGAGCATTCTGGGATAGTGTGTCCCATCCCATGCGTAGGCTGTCCATGCAACTACACAGGTCAAACTGGATGTGTGCTAGGATCACGCATGCATGAATTTAAGCAGGCTGTGTGATGCGGTGATGACGTATCGCAAGTATATGCGCCCGCGTACGAAACAGACCACGAGTTCAACTCCGCAACCATCATGACATAATCGTCCATGCTGGAAACAAGATGAGCCGAGAAATGCTTGAAGCCTGGCCTACGGACCGAGACTCAATCAATCCTGGTATCGATTTGGCGTCGGCCTACAGAGCCCTGCGCAGGCACCTCCAGGCATGAGTCATTGATAGCAGATTGGCTTGAGCCCCCATAATTGCCATCTTCTTTTGCTACTACTGCTGCTGCTATGTTTGACGATGAACACTTGCAAGAGTGTCCGAAACAAACTGTTCTCGTGCCCGACCAGTATTCTCCCTAAGTCATACTCAACTTTTTTCCTTAAGAACCTATTCAGTGTGTAACTGATAAGGAAACAGCAGGAAATACGAATTTCAGTTTTCTTCTTTTCTGGGTTTGATCTTCGTCTGCACGACAGTCCTCAATGTCATGTCGCTCACACCTGCTCCACACTGGAAAAATCATATCAGCGCGGTGCGAACACAGTCATTGCGCTGTTTTTGTATGGGTGCGTGGAAGAAGCTAAAATATACTGACTCACAAAAGCTCAAACTTACGCTGTCAGCCAGGCGGTTTTAAGGAAGTCCTGCAATCGCTGTATCTAGTGATGCGTGTAGCAGGGTATAGCATGGTCGGTACTGCCAGTTAGGTAAACAAACAGTTGGCACTTAGAGATCGTCGTGTGTGGTGGGCTACCCTTACTTGATAGACATGTTGTATGAGAACAACTTGAGCCCTTTGATGTAGTACGGCCTCTACAGTGGTGACATGTGTGTCACTGTGGCTTCAGGAGTGAGATGAGCGGGCTACTTCATCAACCCGTAACGTGCAAGATGACAATCCACTCAGGCGGAATCGTCACGCTTGGGACCAGGTGCCTCTGCTATTGATTGGTGCACATGCCTCTCCTTTCCGCTCCTCAGTTGGGTGATATAAAATACTTGAATTTTATATACAAGTACAGCTTTTGTGGCAGCAAAAGTCATAGAGACCCTAGCTCCAATGACTTTCACTGTCACGTTCCTGAACAGAAAGTGCATTTGGACGTCGTTTAAGACGAAAGATGGCAGAACAGGTTAGGACAAGTTTGCAGCCGGTCTACGAGGATGCACGCCCAACGCCGAGACAGCTGGCGACCTGAGTGAAGCTGTGAGATTCATGGGAGATCTTTGAGCGAGGGCATGTTTGGGTCGACCTTGAAGTTGATTGGTCCACTTGGATGGTTGTGATTGGCCTAGAACCCGAGTGCAAATAATATGCTTGCAAGTACCCGCGAGAGGCACAGTGTTGCAAGTCGCGCCTGCATACACCACAACTATGCATTTTTGCGGACCCCCAGTTATTGGGTCCTCAATGACGCATCAGCAGACGCCAACAGCAGCGGCCTGATTGATCATGATACGTGGATGTAGGCTTCCTGGAAAACTTAAGACATCCTTGTTAACTTTGCGAAAATTCTCACTGAAAAGTTCAGAAGATAAATTGGCCAACATACGTTCGTTTTCGATAAATTCTCGTCAGGCCTTTACAGTTACATGATAATTAAATAAATAAACTATGCGCACACCTTATCCCCTGTCGTGGCCGCCGGTTCGGCTAGACACCGATATTTTTGCCCTCAGTTGGCGCCCTACCCCCCCCCCCCCCCATCGACCCTGACAGCAACAACAGTCCATCTTTCCACCAACCATCATAGTTTATTGATGTCAATTCCTTGTTAATCTATTTGACTTGCTCTTCAAGATTTACCGTCAGCTATGCGAGTAGAACTTCCTATCAGGTCTTCAAGCTGGTCTCATGACGTGTTTCGCAGGTCCTGGGGCTTATGATCAGAGACCTCGAACTTTGAACGCCAGAAAGGAGCAGGCAGTTTGTGACGCGCGCCACTGACAACGGGACGATATCAAAAGTCTTTGCAGTGGCCAACAGAGTGAAGTAGGGCTGCGTCCTCGTGCCTATCCTCTACAGTCTCATGTCCACTGCCAAGCTGATGGACAGCTACCGTGAGGAGTGCCTTAGGATCCGCATCGTCTACAGAACTGATGGGTGCCTGCTCAAAATCCGACGTATGCGCGCTCCAACGCGCGTATCCACGACCGCAGTCTGCGACATGCTCTTCGCGGACGACTGCGCTCTGAACACCACGGCAGAACAGGACAGGCAGAGGAGCATGGAGCTCTTCGCCTCCGACTGCACTACATCTGGACTCCCCACCAACACGGAAAAAATGGTGGTCATGCGCCAACTATCGCCCAACTTGGAACACAATGCTCCTAGTATTAAGTCCCCATCGCAAAACTGTGCACGTTTTTAGTTGTTTCCGCCCTAAGAGAGGTGTGTGCGCACATGAATTTGCGTACCGTCTTTTGGGTAGGTTTCAAGCCTCCGCTTAAGTTGTAAGATTTATATTCGTCGGCCCTGTCAGCAGCAATCAGGAGATAGTGAAAAGAGCAAGCTTCGGTCAACCTATTAGAGGCATTTTTCATCCGATTGAAATAAATGTTGCCTTAATTGAATGTATTAGGCTCATCATGTGATGAACCCTCCCACGCGAGTGAGACCTTACCCTGTCGGTAGCAGTCAGGAGACCTTGGAAAGAGCGAACTTCGGTCATTAAGTTAAAGACCTGATGGAAGTTAATGTTGATTTAATTGACTGCGGTAGTTCCGTCATGTGATGCACTCTCCCATGATAATTAGACCTTGCCCTGTAAGTTGACCCATAAATGGGAACCAAGTACTGCCACCCTGCTCTTCAATGGAGTAAGGACTGAGGTTAGGGCAAGTATGCAGATGGCATAAGATTATGGTTCGAGTTGAATTTAGGGTCAGGGAGCTTGTCATCAAGGTTGTAGACAGGGAACAACCGTTGATATGCGTCTCGGTGATCGGACAGGTCATTAAGGTAAGCCAAAATTTTCAATTCAACAATACATGAACCTTTTATGTGGCATATGCGCACTTTTTATGCTCAGCAGGGGTTGTACTTCGCCTTCCTAAGTGGAAACAATGATTCGCAACGTTAAAACAGTCCAAGGATCCCGCGGTGTTGAAGGCACTCAATGGGTACCTGCGTTTCAACACCAAGCTTGCAGAGGCGAAGGTTTTGGCCAAGTTTACTAGGGACTGTATGGAAAGACATGAGTATCCAAATGAATACTGGAGAGCTCTACGTCGCAATCGTACTGCTATCACTACTGACACCTTAAGAAGATAAGCTGAAAACCAGTTAGAAAGAACTCGGATAAGGATGGGAGAACTAGAGCATCACGTGTGCCAGCGCGCTGCCGTTCTGGACACCCTCAATGACGAAGAAAGGCGAGACTTCATTAGCTACACAAAGATCATAGAAACGAAACGGGGAGAAGCAAAAAGATCGTCACTGCTACAAAGGGTGCATGAAAGGAAACCCCAGGCAAGACTGCCTAAAGACCCAGATCGGTACGTGTACAATCATTCCTCTTTGACGCTTGATAAGACAACAGTTGAGGCATTATCTCTTGGCAAAAAATTCTGCATACCTGCTCGAAGGGTTAATCAGTTAGAATTGGAAACCCAGTTTGAAAACCTGTTCAACCAAACTTACGAATTAAAACCTATCTCAACTGAAAGTATCCAGCATTTAAAATCGACACTAGTGAATTGTAGTTACCAGTACTTGAATCAGAGACCAATCAGTCGCGGAGTGCTGTTAAAATCACACATGAAGAACTTAAAGCAGTTGCGAGAAAATAAAGACATCCTGATTACTAGACCTGATAAAGGAGCAGGTGTCGTCATAATGAACAGGTTGGATTACCTTCGAAAAATGCATACTATCTTGTCAGACCAGACGAAGTTTAAGAAAGTAGACAAAGAGAAGGATCGCACGGATGAAGAAGAGGCACACTTGACTGACTCCAAACGGCAGGTTTCATAATTGAGCGTGACCTCGAACGTCTCCGGCCAGTAGGTACGCATATCCCTCGTCTCTATGGCCTCCCAAAAATCCACAAGGATGGCCTGCCAGTTCGTCCGATCTTGGACATGCGTTGCTCGCCCTACCATACGATAGTTAAGTGGTTAGCGGATAAACTCAAACCGCTGCAGCAGCAACTAGTACCACGGAGCTATCAAGACACGTTCACATTTATTGACGACATCAGGGACATAAACCTAAATGGCAGGATGATGCTCTCCTTAGACGTCTCGTCGCTATTTATGAACGTCCCGGTCGTGGAAACAGTAGATTACATCTGCGATTTCCTATTGACAAATCAGACAGAAGTAGGAATTCCAATAGAAGCCCTAAAGGAACTGCTACTAAAATGCACATTAAATTTGCAGTTCCTTTTTGATAACCAACTATATCGACAGATAGACAGCGTCGTCATGGGCTCCCCCCTTGGGCCTCTCCTAGCAAATATCTTCATGGGCAAGCTGAAGAAGTTTCAACTTAGCGACAAGATTCATGAATTTAAGCACTACAGTCGCTATGTCGATGATATCTTTGCTATCGGCCCAGCAGACACTAAGATAGACTCGCTTCTAAATACTGTCAACCAAACACATCCCTCCATAAAGTTCACATTGGAGATGGAAACGGCAGGTTCGCTTCCGTTCTTGGACTTTCTCCTAAGCAGACGACCTGATGGTAGCCTCCGAAGGAGCGTTAATAGAAAGAAAACCTCGTCCGGACAGTACACGAACTTTCACAGCTTTGTACCCATCCAGAAGAAGCGTAATCTAGTCCGCTGCTTAACGCGAAGGGCTAGAAAAATCTGCTCGGACGATACTATCGAAAGAGAGCTCACGAAGATCCAGGACCTGCTTCGAGAGAATGGGTACCTTGAAAAGTTTATTCAGAAGAACATGATGGAGAGAGAACGCAAACCCTTAACACCCACCGTGGAAAAGAAGACCATTTTCCTCAAAGTCCCCTTTCAAGGGGACGCAGCAAGTGAACTGTTAAGCCGACGCCTTAACCAAGCCGTATCACGAACCTTCCCAGTGGCGAAATTTCGGGTGTTATTCTCAACAAACCCGGTCATACACGGCGAAGGTAAGGATAAGCTGCCAGCCCAGACCACTTCCATGTGCATTTACTCATTTACTTGTTCCTGTGGTGCAGGTTACATAGGTCGCGCGAGCCGGCGCTTATCCAAGAGGATACGGGAGCATCTGCCAGCATGGCTTAACAAAGGCGAAGTCAGGAACATCAACAGTTCCATTCTTGCTCATATGATGGACTCTGGACACCGTGTTGACCCGAACGAAGCCTTTAAGGTGATCTACAAGGGCTCACCAGATTACCCAAAGTCCCTGGGTCAACGGCTGCTGGAAACAGCGGAGGCCACGGCCATTCGCCTGATAAAGCCGGTGTTGTGCGCGCAGAAGAACCTTCTTCAGGCCCCAAGCCTAGCATGGCCAACGGCCGCAGAACTACCAGCATTTTCCACGCGTTCCTTTCCCTCTCCTTCTCCTAATTACCCTGTCACTACTCACTTTTTATCAACCCAAACCCCAAGCCCCCATTCCCAAGACTAAGTTGATAAGAACGATAATTAATTGATTGCTTGTCACCCTGTACCTTCCCCTTCCATATAAATGTAATGGCCCGAAGAGAATTTATCGAAAGTATACGTATGCTCGCCAACTGTCCTTCTGGATTCTAGAATTAGCTATATGTGTTTCAACAATTCGCCCACTCTATGGCATAAGGGAGGGGCGTACTAGTGAGCTTGGCCCACGTACTATACGTACTTGCAACAGAACAATGGCTACTACACAGTTTAGTGGCAAACCCAAAATGGGTACCGATGATTTTTTTTAAAAAAATGATGAAACATATGCTGCCGTCCTTTTAATGCCTAAACCACTAAATGATAAGGAAAATCACGATCCTCAAAGAATAATTAGTCTTACCCCACGAAAAGGCAAAATCACTTGCCGTTCCTGATGTGATAACCTAGCAGTTTTCTTAATCCAGAGTACATGATATAGGTTCTGAACAGGTTAACTATTATCGCTCAGATCTTCGTTTTCTCTCAATGCATGCCAATTGACACGGGCGTTCAACTGATCGACTCTTATGCCGATTGCAGGACGAGCTTTGAAGTATTTATTCTCGGTTTGTAACTCCTGTCTAGACTCCACGTTGGCTGGCAGCCAAAAATCGAAAAGTGACTAACGGCCTCAAGAAGACTGGAATGACCACTTCTGCACTGTTTGCAGACATCAACCAGCCAAAGTCTAGAAGCTAGACCCACGCCTACGCAACGTCAAGACAAAAGAGCCCTGGAAAATTATTATAGCTCTGTTATGACCTGTGCCTTGTACTGCAACGTTAGTCGAACGCCGAACCAAAGAACCTGTAAGAGTGAGACAGAGAGAAGACAGGTTGGGCAGAGAGAGGGAGATACTGAGACAAGCACGTTACAGCAAATCAGAGCAAGTCGATAATTTAAAATTTAATCCGAATCTCAGCCGCCGAGCCCCAGCCAATCACGCCGGCAGCCAAAAGTTGATTGGCTCAATGGACCTAGCCCACCGTCGTTTGTTGCCCTAATTTTGTTGGTACCGGACACACACTCAAGGACTTGCTCTGACTTGCTGTAACTTGCTTGTCTCAGTATACTCCCTCTTTCTGGCCAAGCGGTCTTCTCTCTGTCTCATTCTTACGGACTCTTGATTTCGGCGTTCGATTTAAGTAGTAGTACCAGGCGCTGGTCATAACAAGCTCCCGCTTCATCCGGCAAACATTGTCAGCAGGAGGACCTGTAGTTGGTGTTAGCGCCACTATGGGAACCCGTGATCTCTGACTCATCACGCCCGGGCTGCAGCCATCCTGACTACCCACACCCTGGCCATCTCTCGCTCAATGTCTGGCGCGACCTACTAACATGTGATGTCGCAGTCTGACCAATTACCATCAAGGCTGACCGAGACAACTTTCGGTGGCCACCCGTTTTACTGCCGCTAGACCACACTCCTGATCTAGCCCGCCTCGCGGCAGGATGTTCACTCCGGTAGTCAAGACTTCGTCCTAATTATTCTCATTTCCGGCTGTACAGAATAACTCTTCCTATCACTCCGGCCTTCCCATGACTTCTCTACTCTCCTACGGAACCGGGTGTGGAAGATCGCAGCCGTTAGGGTTAAACCTTCTTAACCTTAGCACCACCTCGATAAACCCATTACGAACCCATTGGCCGTCCGGAGGACTGAGTCGTCTAACCACTCGGTAGCCTCCCAAGTCACAATGGACAGGGCACCGCGACCCATCACCAGAGTTAAAAATCCACACCTCCTCTTCGCAGTCCTATCGTGCTCCCGAGGCAAGGTCACCTGAGAGAGAGTGAAGATCAGAGCGAGCGTATTGGTTGGGCTGAGCGTTGCCCCTCCTCGCCCGTTGGTGTGTCACGCGTGTGCTAGTTTGCTACCCTGCATCAAGAAGGTCTTCCTTGGGATAGCACTTCAAACCACTCGGTAGCCTGTCGAGCTACAACTACTAGGACGTCGCAACGAGTGTACCAAACTATCCCTACCTCCTCTTCGCACTGTTTTCCTTTCCTGGAGACAAGGCCACGTGAACTGGGCTGACGCCGATAGTAAGTATAGTTCTTATGCCCAATCCCCTCCCAACCACACGTCTACTGGTTTGATATCTGTACGGAGTAAGACTTATGTGAGTTACCTTTGCGAGAGCAGAATGTTACCCCGACACCATCCGTTTTTTGGCTCCCACATAAAACGAAAACGGGGCAGAAATTAGGGCATCCGAAAATCACTTCGTTATTTTCACACGTGCATTAAGACTATTGTTTTGAAGGAAATACTTAAACTTCCTGTAAATAACATTTGATTGAATGGCCATAAGAATGATTCTATTTGCCGATCCTAAAGTAACAATTTCAGGGATGTGGTCGCGTGGTTTATCAGCCCTCGACAAACATTCCCCAAAAAGACAGTAAGCACACCAGCCCCTCTGCTCACTTCCAACCATTTATCATCGACGACTAAGGCAACCAGTGCTGCAAATCTGATGGTTTCAAGGACAAAATCAAAATCTTCCTCGACTAGCCACTTCTCTACACGTGTTGGACGTTAGCCTGGTAAAGGTGTACCAAATGAGACCAAACGCACATTTTTTGTCGATTCGGCAACATTCGCTCTCACCTTCTCAATGCAAGTAATCAAGACGGCCCCCAATGTTTAACGGAGGTCGGCTGGTTATGGGTGGGGCAGGCCGCACCAATAACACACCCAAAATAGTTTCTTTTAAGCATGATTGACACGGCGTGGGGACCAATTTGGCTGCAAAGAGACCTGTGCTACACTGTGTCGGCACTCGAGACGGCCCTTGAAGATTAACAGAGGTAGGCTGATCATGGGTGAGACGACCCACGTCTGCAGCACGACCCAAATCATTTCGTTTAAGCATGGCAAATTTTGCGTGGGTGGCACAAATTGGCTGCAAAGACACTTGCGTTGCCAACTGTCTACAACAGCTGAAACTTATTTTTGGATACTACATAGGTCGAAAATAACCAACAGCCAACCGTATGTGAGCAGAAGAAGCTGCAATCGCTACGTCAACTTATGTTTGCTTATTCAGCCTTATCTATCTATCGTACCAGGTAAAAAGCTGTTTAGAAAAGGAATTGTTTTGCTTCGGAATAGCCGTGAGTAGTGCAGCTCCACTCCGGTTTATGCTCAGTCAATTTGCAGGTTAGCTAGTAATCCTCAAGTTCGTTCCATCTCCCAATCGCACACGGATGACTGCGGATCATAGACTCCGAATAGGAAAATCGTGTACTAACTGCGAGCGGTTTCTGTGGGAGGCTGCCGGTAGTGCCGTCTACTATGACCTCAGGGGTTCTGGTAGAGCTGTTCGCAACCTGACCAGCCAAATCAACACAGTTGCCAAGCTCCTGAACCCAGCCGCAAAGTTCAACCGTCTATTCTAGTTCTGCACAAGAAAGTTGTCGCCTCGTGTTTCTCGGGTTTACCCATTGATGGCTCTGCCATCCTGACAGACTTCCACTGTCTTCACCAGAGAGCCATTGTTGAAGAAAAATGAAGTTGCAAGGCCCCGGTCCTTTTGTACAGCTATCCACCTCCCACTGCGACCTCAGAAAAACAACTCCCGAGGGTCACTCGCTGTACCTTGGCTCAACTACGCAGTGGCTACTTCATGCTTCTTCGTCAGAACCGACACCGACTCGACCCATCCACACTCGACAGCTGCCCCGAGTGTGGTGTTGCTCCGCATGACCGTCAGCATCTATTCGCCTGCTGTTCCTGGCCAGACACCCAATTCACCCTCGCGGACCTTTGGCTCAAACCGGTCGAGGTCTCGGCTCTTCTCCGTCTTCAAACTACAACCAGTTTGGATTCCGGCGAGGACTACTGATCAAATAATGGGCTACGACACACACACAAACAAACACACACACACACACACACACTATGAGGGTTATTTTCGCCTTTCACACCTCCAGAATTAAAGGTGACATACTCTTGTCACATAGCATTTTATTGTGGTCTAGGGTGGTGTACTCCGAGCTGTTCAAGTCGCACCATGTCCAAACTCGCCAGATGTAGAGGATTCCATCTTTCAGTATCCGTTCGGTGGCTTTATCACAGGGGGTTAAGTAAGTTAAACCCAAGCAACTGCGATCTTCAGACCATGGTTACTTAGTAGAGGAGAAACCAGTGGAGGCCAGTGTTAGGAACAGTATATTGTGTACACGGAGGAACGAAGAATAGATGGAAGCAGTCTGAATTGGGAGAACACGACCACCCAGGAGACAGGCCGAGTTCCAAGTGCTGAATTGACAGCAGTCAGGCTACTAGACACAGATGGAGAGCTTTCATTGGCTAGGTCGGCCTTGCGGTTTTTGGCCAAGCAGATAGATGGCGTCGGGAACACGTGCAAGCTTGCTATTCGTCACCGGCCCCAAACTGCATCTATGCGGGAACTGTGATTGGCTGATCCAGGCATCGAGACTAGCTTCTGTGAGCCTTCAGGAAAGTTCACTTCGACTCGAGCTACCAACAACAGCTTCACCATTCACTAATAACTGCTTTTCATCCTTATAGCAATTAGAGGACGAGTTTTGAATTATTTACTCTCTATTTTTAGCTCCTGTCTAGGCTCCACGGGGGCGTTCGCACGGCGTGACTGGCAGCCAGAGTTCGAAAAGCGACAAGCGACTCCAAGAAGACTGGAATGCCTACCTCTGCATTGTTTGCAGACACCAAACAGCCATAAAAGCCTTGTTTCTTGTCTATTCAGGAGCATCTCACCACTCTCACCACCTCAGTGTCACTAATCGAGACCGTCCCTAGCGTTTAACAGAGGTCGGCTGGTCATGGGTAGGGCGGACCACGCCTCTAGCACGCCCCATATAGTTTCTGTTAATCGTGATTGACGCGGGGTGGGGTGACTGCAAAGAGATTTTTGCTGCTAGCTGTCTATAAGAACCGAAACGTACTTTTTGATGCTGAAATCGTCGAAAATAACTGGCACTGCCCTATCTGTGCTCGGCAAAATGACCTCACTTTGGTTCGACTTGCCAGATTGCTGTTGACATAGTAGTCAGTTTTCTAAAGACCCTAGCCACTTTTTGGAGGCTTCTTCTGAGTCGAGAGCATAGCTTTTTAATGCCTTTGCCATTATTTTTGTGGGATGTTGAGTTCAGGGGCGAAGTCTTCTATGTCAGCATGGTTATTGTGACTAATAAGTTTGATGGATTGGTAGTGGATTACTGTCGAAGCCGAATTTCAAGCAGTAAGTAAAATAATTTTCGAGTGGTGGTCTGGATGTGCCTAGGGTTGAGAAGGTCCATCCTTGTAAACCCCCTGTGGCAACTTTTTTTCGCTTATTCTAACTTATGAATCTATCGTCCTAGGTAAAAGGCAATTCCAGATACGGAAATGTTTTGCTTAGTAGTGGCTGCGAGGAGTCCTCATCAAAACATGGCTCCAATTGATGCTCAGTCAAGTAAAAGCTTGGTGATTTGTTGTGAAACTCTCTCCTTTTCCTCATCGCATACAGGGGTAACTTTATAGTTAATGAGAAAGGCAATCGATAATGCGATCCCTCCCTAGGAACACTTCAGGCTATGTTGAATCCAATACCCTGAATATGACGAAATCGACTGCGTACCCGGTCTAGTGAAAAGGAACAGTAGGAGCAAGATGTCCGCTATTGATCCGAAATGCAACCCTGTTAAAGTGTAGCGGATAACATTTATACACCAACTTAAACAAAGGGTGATAAATACAAGTTACAGAAGTGCGTAACAGCTAGAATAAGTCTAGAAAGTTGTGTACAAATGGAAGTACGACAAAGTTGTAGATAAGTACAATTATGGCAAAGGAGGATCCGAACAGGATGGTCATTTACTGACTACGAGCGGTTTCCGTCAGAAGTTGTCTGTGGTATGCTAGTGCCGCCTACTATGAGGTTTAGTTCCGCCTTTTACACCTCCGGCCTTAAAGTTGACATATTCTTGTCGCCTAGCCTTTGCTCATGGTCTAGGGCGGTGTACTGGTAGTTGTTTACGTCCCACCATGTCAAAACTCACCATTTGTTGAGGATTCCATCTTTCAGTATCCATTCAGGAGCTTTGTAGGGGTCTAAGCCGTGGGTGTGCGCAGAGCACTACGATTATCCCGCCCAGTTGCCTAAAGGAACAGAAGGGGTAAGACCAGTAAGAGTTGTTCATTGCATACAGAAAGTCAGTGGTGATCTGGAGCCCCAACGCGTAACAGATTCGAACCATGAACTGGTCGCTTGCTCAAGTGCTTGACCAATAGCAGTCTATGGCACCTGTGATTAGTTGTCCCAGGGGAAGATAGAGGAGAGCAATCACGTGACAGTTTGCGGGCTTGGTATCAGCGCCACAGCTTCATCATCCCCTAGCAGTGGCTTGTCACTTTAGAAAATACGTTAAAGCACTTTAAGCATCTGAACCCATCACTCACTGCCTGCTTAATTTTAGTTTCAGTAAGGATCATAAACAATCGTGCAGTAGTACTACCAGTGTTACGCTAAAGTAAGTTTGGCTCATCTTACGGTCATGCTGAGATCGTAGCCAGTGTTAACTTCCAGCATTTTTTTCATATGCAGTTGCTGCCCTTTTCTGTGCCTGAGGTACCAATTACATGTGAGCGTTTGCTGAATGCGATGTTTTCAGACGATCACTTCTAGTTAGTTACTGTATGACTGCGCGGTACTAGGTCGGAGAAAGTTTTGGTAGGCGCATGACGCAGGAGATCAAATAGTTGACATGACAGTCAGCGTGTGGAGGTTAGGTTGTGCAATGGGTTGCGAGAGTTTTTTTCTTTTAAAGTGACTGAGCCAACCTCGGTTTGTTAGTTCACATGCACTGTTTTTTTCATGCCTTTTAGAAGGCCTGTATTGACTAGCTCAACACGAAATGAATTTGTGAACGCCTGTCATAACTAGCTCAAGGGGAAGTGCACTTTCGAAGGGCTCGCTTCTTTCGGCTTCTCTAACAGCCAATCACAGGCGGATTCACACAGGACCTAGTGTGACGGCTGCCGAAAAGATCTCACTTCAGACGCCGTCCGCTGGCTTATGGTTATGCGGTCGTCTGGTAGTCAATTTCCTACTGCCTATTCTCCCATTCATTCTGTACAGGATATATTCTTCCTAAGCACCTCTCTTTCGCAAGACTTCTGCCCTTTCATAAGGAACCGAACCTGGAAGATCGCAGCCGTTAGGGTTAAGCCTTCTTAGCCTTAACACACCTCGATAAGTCGTCTCAGAAAACGAAGAGTTCTGTTAGAAATAAATTGTCACGGGTTTCTGAAGAAGCTTACAGGTACACCGTTCAGTTTCGACTCCGATATCTCCAGACATAATCGTCACAAACCGTGCTTACACTGTTTTCTCTTGTGGTTCCTCATCGAAAAAAGTTCTTGCACTGTTAGCTGTCACCAAAGCAGAGCGGCCAGGTCTTAACGTGTCAGATTTTGAAAATCCGTTAAAGGTATTTCATTAAATATAAGAGGTGAGCGTGTACCATCTTATAAATAGGAACTTTGAACTCACAATAAGGATTAGGGCACCAGAAAATTATATAATGCACAAGGACGGGAAACTTTGGTGTGACCTAGTAGTAACTGTAAAACTTTCTCAGAGCACAGCCCATCTGATGTTCAGTAAAGTAGCAGGTTAACGATTCGTCAGGTAATTGTGGTTACTGGGGCTGCCAGCAACAAGAAAGGCCTTTCCATGCGATGTGGTCAGTCTTATTTTTCGAGTAAGTGCTTGTGCTCTATTTCGGACCTCGGGCAGTCCTGTCTGTCTGTTTTCGGAGTTACCCTGTTGTGACTAGCTCGCATCGAAGTGAACTTTCCCAAAGGCCCACCGATGCGGTTCTCGACGCCTGCGAACAGCCAATCACAGATGCCACAAAGATGGTCCTAAACACGGCGACGATTAGCATGCCTGTACGCGTTCCCGATGTGATCTGTCTGTCTGGCCGAACACCTTTAAGACCAACCCAGCCAATTAACGTTCTTTGTACGGCCACTGGCATTCCAGCTGCTAATCCCACACTTGGGACCTGCCTAGATTCCTAGCTGGTCGTGTTCTCCCAAGTCAAATTTCTTCCCTATTATTCTTCGTTCCTCTATGAACACCATATACTGTTCCTACTACTCTGGCCTCAACTGTCTTCTTCTCTTCTAAGTAACCATGGCCTGAAGATCGCAGTTGCTAGGGTTTAACTTACTTAACCTCCTGCGGTAACCCAATCTACTCCTAATCCCAGATCTTAAGATGAGCCCACTTTTAATCTATGCTACTCTTTTGGCAATACAGCAGGGCAAACACATTAAACTGACGACATCAGATCTACGGTGACCCGATGAACTTCCGCATTTGTTCTGACTTGACCGTTGAATATAATCTGTTGATAACAGCGCAGTGGAAGTGTGCATGTTAAGGTTTCTGGTCGCCAATCTTGCTTGGGTGTAGAACCGACTCAAGCATTGTATACAGTCGGCAACCTGACCCACAAAATACACGTAAATTCACAAACAACACTTAATCACTCCGACGCTGGTCTACAAACACTGAAATACGCATTCAGCTAAAAACGGACGATGTGCGCTTACTTAAGAATAGCAAATTTGCAGAAGGGGAGACTGCTGAAATGCGAACCAAGAAAACTGGGGCCCTTATGCGCTAGAAACCACACGGGAATACAATGGAACCGAATTACGAACGCAGCCCTCCGCAACTATATTACGCAGCTTCACAAAATCAAGGAAATTCGTTTTGGAATTGGGGTAGATCCACCAGTAATTATATAATAGGGATTGAAGGTTAGCGGGTTGCAAAAACCACGCAGTTATTCTGCTCAAATATGCATTTGAACTTTCGGAACGAAGCTCTAATCGTTTGCTGCACAAAACGTTCACACATCCACCACACATTCCTAGCTGAGGAACGTAAAAGGTCCAACGTAAAAGGCTTAGGAACAGGATTTACGTAATCCTCCAGCATAATTTGCGGTATGGTAGTCCATAAAGCCTTTTCTGCCTAAAGAAATCGATTTAAAATAAAACGAAAAGACTAGAAATCAAGTGATGCCACTTATGCATTATTGAAACTGCGACTTATTACGTCAAAAAGGTGTTTGATCTCATAAGTAGGGAGTTTGAAAGAACACAGTTTTTTTCCCGAGGTCACATATCGGGATTCTTGTCAGTGATTAAAAACGGAAATGCATTAAGCGCATGGGATCATATGCATGCCACTATTGATGCATGTGGATAATTTTTCTTTCATGTAATTTATTCGCACATTCCAACCACGATGGAGTCTGCTGACTGCATGGGTGGCCTTGAACTGTCAGCGAGCACATTGAACCTCTCGCGTGTGTGTCTGATCGATGACTCATACAGTCGTTATCTGCACTGCATAATTCCCAAACTTTGCCGAATAAGCGTCTTATTTCTGGCAGATGGTGGTTTAGGTCGTATGAGTTGGCTCTTCTGAGCGTGAAACATAACACAAGAAAGTTGGTGTTGTTTTAATAGTGCTCTTATGAGGTGTTCTGGAGATAGAAGGTTGCGTCCGTCAGTTTCTTCCAAAGGGAAACCTGGAAACAGCTGGAGACGCTACTAGGTAGTTGCATTTTTGTCAGGGACAGGTGATTGAGCGATTGCTCAGCGGAGACGAGCGTGGTTATCGTGTAACACTGGATTATAATCAGTCAAATTATATTTTTTTAGTTTTGCAGCAGAATTATAAACTTGAAACAAAGACATAAATCCACTCAAAACAAAACATATACAGGTATCTCTTCTTGCACATAGGTGACAACAGAGGTGACGACTCAGCGCTGAGCTAGTAAACTTGTTACGTTTGCTCGTTAAAAAGGACATGAGAGCAGGAACCACCCGGTCCAAGTAAAAAGTAAGTACTGTGCATGATTGCAGGAGAAGTAAATACTCCCGTGTCCTAAACCTAACGTTAGCCGTACCGTACCCTAAACCCACAGGTTACCCTAACCCTGGACTTCATCCGAACCTAGCTTAACGCCTTAATTCTAAAATTAAACTCAACCCTTAATATAAACCTACGTGTTTTACACTGGATGCTGGCGCAAAAATGCCTGTAATGCGGCTGATACTTTTCCTCATGTCCTGTTTTAGGAGGCCATATAAGCCATCTAACAACTGCGATTTTCAGGCCAGGTTCCTTAGGAGAGGAGAAGTCATAGGAGACCTGAGTGGCAAGAAAAGTATATTTTTTACTGAAGGAATGGAGCATAGGCAGTAGGAGACCGACTGTCTGACGACCGCACAACCGCAAGCCGGCGGACGGCATCAGGAATAAAATCTACTCAGCAGTCGTCACATGAGGTCCTGTATGAGTCGGTTTGTGATTGGCTGTTATAGAGGCCGGAAACAGCGAGCGTTCACAAGCGTGCGCTCGACATGGAAATATTCCTCACACATCCTTACCCAAAAGAGCGCGATAAAATTATGTTCAGGCAACTTTGAAGGAGTCTGAAATGGCCATTAACTTCTTTCAGGAACCGACTACGTTCCCTATAGTTCAAGGACGCTTAAAGGACACCTAAAGTATAGAGTTCGTGTATACCAAAGGAAGTTCCAAGGAAGGGTTCCCCAACCAACGAAGCTCGACTCGGGAGCATGGAAGGTAAGCCAGAGCTAGTCGAAACAACTACAGGTGCCCTTCTGCTAAGTGAGGTTATGTTTCTGCGAAATATTTTTTCAGTAGAAAATGCCCGATAAAATAAACAGTACCTGGGAATGTGATAGATGGACGAGGTTGTGTCAATACAGTGAAACTGACAAAGATAAGGGAGACCGGAATGCCCATTTCCGACTTATTAGCCGTCATCAGTTAGTCATATCCAATCTTGCGTATGGATCACCTGAGATCCGAAGCCACAACATTTGTTCATTAAGTGTAATGCAATTATTGCACTAGATTGTTGGCGGTGTACCAGTGGGTGACGTAATATTGTGCATTCAATAAAACACGCAGTGAATTAAGCTCTTAAACGTCAGACCTGCTGTAAAGTTTCTGATAAAATCTGATTATGACGGGTTTTAGACATAATCAGGGTTACAAATACTTGATCGCGTCAAGTATTTGTGCATTATATACCGCTAGTCAGATGGTACGTAACACACTACCTTATACAGTAGATTGCCCAACTTATGCAATGTGAAAGAGAGCAGTTTTACATGCATTGAAGGCTGTATGTGTTTGTTTAATGAACTGAGTTGAGGTGCAAAATGCTGTTTACCAGAAAAGGCTTCAGTTCAAATCAGTGAACTGCAGGGAGAAATTTGCAAATTTTGGCAAAATCCAACGTTTCTTGACATCCAAAGAAATGAATACGCTAGTTAACGCTGCGGATTAATTCCTCTGGTAAGTCAGGCAATTTTTACCTATAGCTCTCCGGAGAACGGAATACATTGTTTTGCGTTCACGAAAATCCGGTAATTGCAAGCATGAGAAGTCGCATTGCTTTCGGTAAAAGAGGGGCAAATTTGTTACGTTTCGTGCAATTAATAAACGCGTGCGGCTGTAGTTCATTTTACCACACCGATAGCTGGGGCAGTAAACAAGCATATATGTGAACACCCGTAACATGCCGTCACTTTTTGCTGTCACGTCGTACACGAAAGATATCCAAACAATTCCCATATACAGTGAGCGAGCACGGAACATTGAAACGGTACGGACAGCAAGTTATCAGTATACATTCAGCCATTCTGTTCTGCATTTTCAATTTTAGAAGGGATATAGAGTGGACAAATATACGGGAAAATACTCAAGTATACTAAGAATAGTGCGATCTTTTATTTTCAGCAAAAGGTTTGGCCCTAATTTTCAGGGAATTCAAAAGACCGGTCAAACTTTACCTTTTTCGATGGTTAAGTCAAGGTAAAAATGCCAAAGTAGTCGGTTATTTGACGTCAAAGTATCTAAGTAAAACACTTTTAAAAAAGACGACTTGTTATAGGAAGCTTCTAAATTGATCTTAGGCAGATTATTTTTTGACTTATGTTGTTTTCACTCATTTTTCTCGATAATGACTTGACATTTTCGGGTGTGACTACAGACATAACCCAAACAGACAGCTGTCTTAGAAAGTATGTAATTAAACCCACTTTTTCGATAAAGGTTTTTAAGGAATTGCTAGCACGTAGAAAGGAATCAATTTTTATGGACAATTGATTAAAAATACTGAAAATCGTAAACTTTATACTAATAGTTTAGGAATAATCTGAACCTTGTCACAATCGAACACCCGAAATAATTGCAAGGACACGTGACAAAAGGAAACTTCTCTAAATATATAAAGAATTGTACTTTAACGATTACACTTCAAAATGCCACTTATATTTTCTAGTCACTAACTGGCATTTCCACATGTGAGCTTCTGAAATATTTTATTTGTACAACGTGCAGATCGGTGTAATAAAGGGGAAATATGGTTGCCTCAGTCCAAAGTATTGTAGGATACAAAGTAGTTTGGCCGGTTAATAGATGATAGAACGTATCCCAGTGGTTATTACCTAGTAAATAAGACAAGGTGTGGAAGACCAGAGTTTTATGAGTAATTTAACTAAGTACAAAAGGAGTAGAAAATGAGTAATAGTTAAGTGAGGGCAGTCCAGCGGTGAACGGGCCGAGTCGAGAATCGCATTCCGGAGGCGAGATCACCGAGTCCGCTGTGAAGTCGCCGTCTCCGGGAGTGTCTGAGCGTCAACAGTCTCCACACTATGGTCCTTTGTGAACTGGCCTTCAGAAGTGATTGGTCAGTTAGGACAGACGGACGTCCCTGACCCTAACCGGAACTTTGACACCGTCTGGTGCGCACGTGCTGGTGGACACGAGAGCCAGAGAGGGCGCGAATGCCCCAAAGGCATGCGAGAAAAACATGGCTTAGAATACGAGGTGGCTAGCGTATCTCACATAATATATAACGGAGGAAACAGCAGGAACTTTTAATGATATCAGATTGGAATGGATACTCGAACGGTTTCGACGTTCTTGCATCTTCTGACTTTGTATCCAGTAGAAACGCGCACGTGAAAACCCAAATTATAACAACGATCAGCGTAGTACGGTGCTATTTAACACACAGTGAAGGCCATACCAGGTTATAATTTTGTGTGTTTGTAACCCGCGCACGATCCTGCCTAACGTCCTCTTTACTTCATATTGAGAGAGGGCACAGGTGGTTAAGAGAAGCAAAAGAGTAAAAGTGCGGTTGATACGGCAAAAGTCTGCCATCTCTTGGAACTAATCCTCTTGCAAGTCCCCGTTGCTGACCCACCTCGCTGTAGGGCACACGTTGAACCTAGTCAAATGCGACAGTCGTACGTTCGCACCGAGTGTGACTGGTCATAGTGAAGAACAAAGCCAGGATACGAGCTACATAACCCTACCACCCCCGCACTTCAATCATATATCACCTCCTTGTATGATTCAACCCGACTTGATAATGAGGTTGGGGTTAGTATGTCTGACCTCAAGTCTGTCTCGGGCGCCTACATGTCGCACGCATACACTGCAATATTTAGGGCTTAGACGCAGGCCTAGAGCAGCCAGCCAACCGCATACCATCACTTGGTGCGATGCCCCATTTTTTCCCAGCTCAAAAGCCGCTCAGCTTGTCTAGGTAACCAATGCATATGCACCGTACCAGCACTCAATCACATGGCCTCCAAAAGCCTCTAGATGTCAAAAAGAAAAAGGAGACTTAGACTGGAAGAACCCCTCGTGGGTTATGCTGTAGCTACCCGCTCTCACGGTAGTCAGTGCACCGCTTACCAATGTCGCCGATGGTCAGCCTAACACGACTGACATGCACTATATGCGCGTGTGATTCAACTTTCAGATTGTGACGCCGATCGATATTTCTCTCTTCACCGGTTTAGTCTCAATTAGAAAAACTTTGGCCGCCTGAACTTCGGTCGAACTTTGTCCGGTTATAGTGAGAGCTGCAGCTACATGTGGTCTCATGTATACGCTGGTTGTACTATCTTCCACCCCCGTTGCCCACCTCACGCATGCGGTCACGTGATGACAGTTCTTGAACTGCCTCTGAGCCAGTAAGTCACAGGCGCCGCAATCTGCTATTTGACCATCGATTGATCAAGCGGCCAATCAATCACTCTCAAATGACGTTTATTCCCTCCTGTCCACCCCAGGCTAGCGGACAGACGTGTGCGCAGGCTCGGAGCTTGTCGCGCATCGGGGTCTCTGAGAGCCACTACGATTCTGTACAAAACACAAGCACCTACTGGTGTTTACTCTTCTCCTTCAAACTCAAGTTGGACGTGAGAATTCTTGTGTTCCGAGTACAAGCACTGTTTAGACTGGGGAAGTGGATCCGACAAAGCAAAGGCAGACCGGAATGGCCATTTCTGGCTCGTTAGCCGTCATCAGCCAGTCATACTTAATCTCAATGGTAGGAACCTTCGAGATTTGAACCCGGGACGTTTAGTCATTGATTTAAATATTCTACCACGAGTCCACGAGCTCCCTGCTTTGTCAGTTGAGATCGGGAAGACGATAAATATATGTGTCTCGCCGATCTAGTAGAGGAACACTTAAGTTCCGCTTTGCCCAGGTGCTTACAACGTAAAACCGCCAAAATGTCACATAGTCATTAGGATGATATGATGAAATGGATCCGACAAAGCAAAGGGAGCTTAGACTCCTACACAGTTTCAGCGTCAGTAAAGGCTTGCATATCCAACTGTCTGTCCTTCCTCCTGATTTGGGGAACCCTATGTTTTCGAACATTGTACTGCCACAGTATGCTAGTATCAGCCCTGAATACTAGGCCGGGGTTAGCTGAGAACTGAAAGGATCATTTGATTCAAAGGTTGGGTAGTGATCTTGTATTCTAAGCCATGCTTTGCTTGCACGCCCGTGAGGCATATCTGTTACTCGTGTCCACTATGAACTTGCGCAACAGAGCGTATCAAAGGCAGGTTAAGGTCACGGACGTGTGTTTAACCTCTGTCTGTCCTAACTAGCAAACTAATTTCAAAGGCCAGTTCACAACGGATAAGTGTGGTGACCGCTTACGCTCAGACACCCCTGAACGCGGCTACCTCACTGCCTGTCATGCAGACTTCCGAACACAGCGACCTCACTGCCGAAATTCGACCCTGGACTGCACTTGTTCGGGAGCCAGTTATTCATTACTCATACTCTACTCCTTATACACTTAATAAATTATTCATAACACTCTGACCTTCTAAGCCTCTTATTATTTACTAGTTTATAACCATTGGGATACGTCTATCTTCTATTAGCCGGCCGGATTACTTCGTGGTCTACAGTTTTGTGGCACTTGATATCGCTTTACATCTCACAGTGCAGCGTCACTTCTTTTGGTGGATAAGCACGGACGCACGCACACGCGCACTAACAAACGCACAACCTGCCTAATCAGCCTGTATATGTTCTCCACAAGAAATCCGTCATTACAAAGTCACCACAGCGTGCCTCATTAAAGGTGGGTAATGAATAAAACATAAAAACCTACATGAGTTGCATTTAAAAGTAACGTTTTTTCTGAATGAAAAAGCCTCCTAAATTCATGCAACGGTTGACGTAAATTAGAAGGCAAAACTGCAAGGACACAGGAGGGGGACTGCCCCGCCTAAGTCATAAAGGTGTCCCTGCATGTAAGTCCAGGAAAGGCGTATTTTCCTGTGTCCCAATCCGAAGGCTAGCCCAACATAAACCTAAACCGTAGCTTTAATATTAAGCTTAACCTTAGCGTAAGCACCAGCGCGAAAGTTAACCCTAACTTCAAGCCTAAACCTGAACCTAACTTTAACTCTAACACTAACCCCGAAATGTCAGAGAATTTTGCCCGAAACTAGATCTCCTGCGGGTGCTCCTCTTTCCCATGTCCTGCTTAGGGGCACCATATAAGTAAGCCTTCCGGACGATACAGTCGAAAGAATGAAAGCTATTTCGCTGATGTATTAAACCTGGAATGGACACCTGTAAATAGGTAATAGTTGGAAGGAAGTCAAACAGTTAACCTGCTTACAGCCGAATTGGAAGAAAATGATTAAAAAGAAACGACTAGTACAACTTGGCAGGCAGAAGAAAAGGTGTAGTTGTAGTGGGTCGTGCCTGGCCGACTAGCTCGCGTCGAAGTGCACTTTCCCAAAGGCGCGCCGATGCGGTTTTTCGACGTCTCGATCAGCCACTCACGATTCGCGCATCTACGCGGTTTGGGCCAAGTGACGAATGGCAAGCTTGCACGCGTTCCCGACGCAAGCTGCTTCTTTGCCCAAAATCGCAAGGCCAACCCAGTCAATGAACGCGCTCTCTCTGTGTCTGCTGGCCTGATTGCTGCTAAGACCTCACTTCGGACCCGGCCGATCTCCTTGGTGGTCAGGCTCTCCTAAGTCAATTTTTTCTCATGTATTCTCCTTTCCCTTGTGTACACGATATACACTTCCCTCTACTCTGGCCTTTGCGGACTTCTCCTCTACTAAGTAGCCATGGTCTGAAGATCACAGTTACTGGGTTTAACTCGCTTAACCCCCTGCAATATAGTGACTAGCTCATCAAGAAGTGCATTTGTGAACGCCGAGCTCAAGTCGAAGTGTACTTTCGGAACGTTTTGTACTTCCGGCATCTCGAACAGCCAACCACAGGACGACTCACACAAGACCCCATATAACGATGGCCGAGTAGACAGGACTTCGAACCTAGCCCGATAGTCAAATCTCTTACAAACTATTTTCCTTCCACTTTGGCCTTCGCATGAATTCTCTCTTCTCCTAAGGAACCGGGCCTGAGAGATCGCAGCCGTTAGGGTTAACTCTAATAGTCTGAGCATCTTGATAAAGGCATGATCGTGCATCGACTTTTAATCATCTGACTCTTAGGAAAGAGGAAAGGACAAATTAAGTAAGGCAAAAATCAGTTGCCCTTATTAATGCATTTATATTTTTGATCGTTTGCAAATCCCACACTCTGTGGAAGAGAACAACTTTTTTTGCGGGATCATTTAAAATCGATTTTCGAGGCTCTTATAAATTAAAGTTTAAAAGTATCCTTTGTTTTGGTAATTTTGTAGACAAAATTTGTTTATCTTCAGATTTTGTATTCAAACAAAGTGTATCTGTAGGGTTTAAAACATTTTAAAGTCTATAACAACTTTGAGACCAGTCTGCTTGATACCATACAGGGCTTTAAGAACGCTTTTAATGGCTATGGAATATGCTGTATACTTAAAGAGGAGCATTAATAAAGTTACAGATATGATGCCATCGAACTGATCTTCAATGGTCATAAAATCTCACGTAGAAGCATTTTTCAGAACAGGACACTTAATGGCGTTGGTACGGTGTATTCGCAGTTGAAATTTTACCTGAGAGTTCGTTAGTTAATAATCTAATTAAAAGCGAAATGCCAGTCACTGACAGGGTAGCAGCAAATAGGAATAAAATGAATTCACACTCTTAACTATTCTGCCATAAGGAAATCTGCCCCAATATCAAGTTACATTGTCAATGAGATAAAAAAAACTTTCAGCCATTATCTCTACCTACTTCAGAAAGTGATCCGATATTTGGAATGTGTCTTAAAGTTTGGTAAAGTGACTGAGGTTTCCTAGAAATAATTAATCGAAGGCCAGTACATGACATGAGGAATAAAATTGGTCAATTAATTACAGCGATTATATAATCGTCAGGTTAGGGAAAGGGAAAGGGGGAGGGGGAGGAAAAGGGTGAGGGGAATTAAGCAGCTGAGATTTCCCTCGTCTCCTAAACGCGGGCGCCTGCGCGGGTAGGACGCTGGTTGCCATGCCCAGATGAGACAGGGGGGATGTTCTCGCGGTCTGCGGATTGAGTTCTGTATGTCAGCCGCGCAGCTTGCGTTTGACTATTCTCCGAAGATTCGTCTTCGTAGATTCGTCCTCGACCATCTTGAAAATTCTGAGAGACGAGCCTTCGAGAACTACGTAAAGACAATCAGAAATAGGCGAACCGAGGTCAAGTGGACCAAGCTCCTACGAAGTCTTCAACCAGTGAAAGCACAGACAGCGCTTCCGAATAATCCAGAGCAATACGTGCATAACCTTTCGTCACTACATCTTAACAGGACGCTCCTAGAAGTATTATCTCTTGGTCCTAAGTGTTGCGTCCCACAACGGAAGCAAAAACAGCTAGACCCGGAAATACAATTTGAGAGTCTCTTCAGTCAGACCTCGGACCTAAAACCCTCAGAGGCCAGGGAAGTTGATTATCTGAAATCGACTCTTGTCAATTGCTGTCATCAATACTTAAGAAAGGCTCCGAAATCCATACGCCCCCTGACCAAGGTTCATCTCGATAGTCTCAAGGAGCTGCGCCGAAATGAAAACATATTAATTACAAGACCGGACAAGGGTTCGGGGATTGTGTTGATGGACAAGAAAGATTATGTGACAAAACTTCAAGAAATATTATCAAATCACACAAAATTTTCACAATCCGATAAATACAAGGACAGGACTGAAGCTGTTGAAGACAAACTGACAAAGTTACTAAAAGAGCTGCACAAAGAAGGACGTTTATCAGACAAGGAGCTGGAGGAAATAAGGCCGATTGGTACTACAATACCAAGAATGTATGGCCTCCCGAAAATCCATAAACAAGGTGTGCCACACCGTCCGATCTTGGACATGAGAAACTCACCGTACCACGCCGTGGCAAAATGGCTTGCCGAAAAGTTAAAACCACTTCAGAGCCGCTTGTACCCAAGAAGCCTGAAAGACACGTTTGAATTCGTG
>JAYGXS010000004.1:25468760-25536091 GCA_036362985.1 Ligula intestinalis | reverse complement strand
ACGTTTGAATTCGTGGAGGCTGTCAAGGATACTAATATTGGCGAAACGATGATGCTGTCATAAGATGTATCCTCACTGTTCACCAACGTCCCGGTAGTTGAAACCATAGAATATCTATGCGACTTCATACGGGAAACACACTACCATATAGGGATGACAGTGGAGAGGCTGAAAGATCTACTGACTTGCTGTACACAAAATGTACAGTTTATCTGTAAGGGCCAGTTATACAGGCAAATTGACGGAGTGGCCATGGGCTCACCACTTGGACCATTCCTGGCAAATTTCTTTATGGGCAAGATCGAGGAAACGAAGCTCAAAGACACTATCAATGACCTTAAGTTCGATGGTCGATATGTGGACGACATCTTTTGCCTGACAAAGAAGACCGCTGATATCGATGGTCTAGTCCAAAAATTTAATACCGCCCACACAGCACTCACATTTACAGTGGAAACAGAGGCGAACGAGGAACTCGCTTTCCTAGACGTCCTCTTACACAGACAAGAAGATGGCTCAATACAACGCCGACTCTTTAGAAAGAAAACCTGGACTGGGCAATGCGTTAATTTTCAGAGTTTCATCCCCCTTAACGTCAAACGGAACTAAGTCCAGGGAATGGCAGCCAGAATACGCCGTATCTGCTCTCCTGAAATAGTGGAAGTAGAATTGCAGCAACTAAAGGATACACTCCAAGAAAACGGTTATCCGGAACGGTTCATCCTTCAGAACATCAAGGAACGTGCCCCAAAGGTCACAATTGCAACGGCGGAAAAGAAAGATCTGTTTATAAGACTGCCGTTAATTGGAGACGCAACGAGTGAACTAGTAAGAAGGCTCCTGAAGACAGCGGTTATGAATGCCTTCCCGGCTGCAAACTTGCGGGTTCTCTTCACTAATTCTCCCCTTCTACGAATGGGAGGTAAGGACAGACTACCGTTTCAGGCCACATCTATGTGCATCTATTCGTTCACCTGTTCCTGTGGAGCGGGCTATACTGGCCGAACAACGCAACGTCTGGAGAAGAGAATGCGCGAGCACATACCAGCTTGGCTCAGCAGAGGGGAGAATAGACCGAACTCAAGCTCAATCCTCGCCCACCTAATTGATAAAAACCACCAAGTGGACGCGAGTGAAGCCTTTCGGGTCATTTACCGCACGCCAACGCACTTATCCAAAGGCCTGCGGAAACGGGTGTTAGCCACAGCAGAAGCAGTGGCAATCCGGCTAGCAAAACCCATTCTATGCTGTCAAAACGCGCAAATTCAAGCCATCGGCCTCCCTTGGCCGACTGCACGCGGAAACCCAACACCTACTGTAGCCAAAGAAGACGAATCTACGGAGAATAATCAAACGCAAGCTGCGCGGCTGACATACAGAACTCAATCCGCAGACCGCGAGAACATCCCCCCTGTCTCATCTGGGCATGGCAACCAGCGTCCTACCCGCGCAGGCGCCCGCGTTCAGGAGACGAGGAAAAACTCAGCTGCTTAATTACCCTTACCCTTTTCCTCCCCCTCCCCCTTTCCCTAACCTGACGATCATATAATCGCTGTAATTAATTGACCAATTTTATTCACCATGTCATGTACTGGCCTGACGATAAATGACCGAAAACGATCGCTTGCCAACACGAATTTTCAATCGTATAAATGGGAATTTTCGCTGAATTAATCGAAGTTCGCCTTTGACAGTTCATTTACAGGGAACCACTTCATATCTGAACCATTTCTTCGAACAGACGAAATACCTGAACTGTAAGTTGGTCATTTAGCTACATGCATTGTGTTTTACTCTTGGAAGTTTTAGTTGAGTAAGTTAAACCATTGCAACTGTGATCTTCAGACCATGGTTACTTAGGAGTTAGGAAGTCTTGGTAAGGTCGGAGTTTTAGGAACAGTATATTGTGTACACAGAGGAACGGAGAATAGATAGAAGAAAACTGACTTGGGAGAACATGACCAGCCAGGAGAGTCAGCCGGGTCCGATTGCCAGTTTAATAGCAGTCAGGCCAGCGGGCAGGGAGAGCAGTTCATGAGTGCCGGCCTGCTATTCGTCGCTGGGCTAAGAATGCAGGCTTGTGGCAACTGTGATTGGCTGCTCCAAAACGCCAAGAACCGCAGTCGTGAGATTCTAGTGAAGTTCACTTCGACAGGAGCTAGTCAAAACATCCGTACACAGACTACCAGTTGTGGCAGAAGCATTCAAGTACACAGACAGGGGTGGGGACACACCGACTGATGGATGTCTTCCGACCAACCGTCTCCGAATGTTAATCAGCAGCCATGCCAAGGCAAATTCGATCAAGCTATCCCAGTATCCAGTTCCGGCAGTTGGTTTCCTGTTCGTGACCGCTGCCACTCAGCCGAAGCTAGTTTATTTCAGAAATACAAGATCGGTGCTCCTCCATGTAAAAATACCTCATATGCAGCAACTTCAGAGACTGACAAGTGGTGGGATGCTGATTCCCCTTGGTTAGATGAAGTGCTTGTTATAGAAGCCGTTTGTGGAGCATCGGCACTGCATGTATGTGCATTTCGGTGGTTCTGATCCAGATTAGTAGTTTGCATTATGATTGACTGAATGGGAATTTAAAAAAAACTGGAAACCCAGAGAATATGTCAAAGGGGGTTGCTTGACAAAGAGATGAATGCGTTGCTTTAACGATAAAAAATTTAGTTTCTTAAAAAATCCAAAGGATCACCAGAGAAAAAGAATTTTATGTCCGTTCCTTCTAAGCAAGAGAATTAACCAAGACGAAATGATACGGTTCGTACGCAATTCCTTTTTAGTTCAGGTGTTTCTTCAGTGGATGTGCTTAAGGTAGCTGACTCAGTTGTAGAAAACTCGGCGACCTCGTCGGTTTTCGAACCTACGACGTTATGTAGAAGGCTTTTGTACAGCCAATGGGCTGCGAAGTCTAGACTGCGAACTCCGACTTTTACATGCATAGGCTTAATTCATTGTTCAACCTAGGCAAAATATAGGATAAATAAAAGCTAATACGGTAGGCTGACTTCGAAAGTAGGTTTTTCTAAAAAACGTGTTTCTGTTACCGTTTTCTGCTATTGTCAGTGACTGTCAGCCATCCTGCCTCCTGTCTTCCGGCCTCTATAATTAGATCGAGCTTACACACCACTTGTGAATCGTGGCATTCCTAGCTCAAGGAGGTAGAGCGTTGATGCGTAGAAGACCTTCCCTCCTATGCGGGTTCGAATTTCCGCCGAATGCCTCCAGTTTTTTCACAATTGGATAAACTAAATTGACCAAATCTGCCAAACCTCCTTAATAATATGCTGATAATGTTCTGGTAGCAAGTTTCAAGGTACAGGAACATCTGCAGCATAAACGTCTAATTTTTGAGCGATTAAGCCAATTCGGTATTTTTATTGATGTTTCGAACTGCGTTTTTGGTGTACTATCGTTACTTTTCCTAGGACATCGCATATATGCTTTTGGTTGTTATCCCATAGATGCCAAAGTTTGAGCTGTTCGCGAGTTCTCTATCCCCACTTCTTTTTTAAAACTGCGCTGTTTTATAAGCCTTGTCCATTTCTATCGAAATTTCCTCCATCCTTGCACTCAATCGATGTTACCACTTGGTAACCTTTTACGCAGGAGCAACCGCGGGTTTTCTTGCCCTAACACAGCCGTAGATGCTTTCAAACGTGTCAGAAAGGCTCTTGCGAATGCCATTGTCCTCGTTCATCTGCCAAACTGACACCCCTACAAACTCACTATATCAATAAGATAACTTCTTCCATTAATTTAGCCACTAAACATTTCCGTAATTTTGAAGAAGGCAGATATGTTTGCATTAATACTGACGAAAAGTATACACCCTGTGAGGCTCGCCATCTCGATTAATTACGCAGTACACCACCGATATTAATTCTTTTAAGACACTCCCCTTTTCTCCTTTTAACATTTTTTAACTGTGTTCTCTTAGGAAGGGGATTATTGAAGTGACCTTGAACAGCTTTTTGTTTTACTCACTTAAATATACCTTGTAAGTAACTTGCCAAACTTTCACTAAGACACTAAAGAGCACATTGTTTTAGCGGCCAACGTCTTTGTTCTTTGTTTTGTTTGTTGGGAACTGTTTGTAACTGTTGGGATACTTCCACCTTTGATTCCTGGATAGACTATTACATATCCCATAAGAATATTCTTTATATTAAATAACTAATCTTCAGGAAGTGCATTCGAATATAACCATTATTATCGTGTATTCCGCAACCTGGTCATTTACTTTAAGCATATTTTATTGCGTGCTTCTTACTAGAAGGCCATATTGCCACCGAGACGCTTTGACTTGAGATCCTATTCTACAATTAGAAGTATTCCGGCAGTCAATAAACCATACTTTAGGCCCTAATCAATTATACGCCTCTCCCCACGACAGAACGCAGGAATAGCAAAGTCCCCGGCATACAGCCGCCTTTGAGATCAAAAGTGGAAATTTTCCCCTGTCCTTACCGTAGCACGACGCCTAACCTACACTCTAGCCCTAACACCCCGAAATTTAGCATTGAACCACCTTGCTATGGCTGGGTCTTATTCTAATGTTCTGCGGGGGCATAAAAACGAACCCTACGATATAATCTTTCGCTGTGATTTTCTTTTATGTTTAACTCATTAACAGATACAATGGATGTGCGATCATGCAAACTGTTAACACAAACTCCTCAAATATATTCTATTTCTGAAAAGCGGGGCTGCACAAATACTCATAATGCAGCCTAGTCCTAAGATAATTTAGCTATATCATGATGCTGGCTTTCGAACGAGCTGATTTCCGACCGACTGCACACACTACTTAAGAAGTATGACTTTATCCCAATAGTTTTCGAGGACACTATAAATTCAAATACATTTCAAAGAAAAAATCTATAAAACTATTATTTCAAACACTTCTCTGTTAGAAAATTGCGTCTTTTTCAAACGTTTCAATTGAAGAAATAGTCTCTTTCAGGAAAAAGAGGTTTTCAACTTTTGAATAATTTTGAACCAGGCTTGTGGTTACAATTGCGTTGAGAGTTTACAAAATATAACCTGCATACATTATTTTTAAAGGGAATCATAAATTTTTTCAGTTTTGAGGAAACATCCTTTAATTTTCATGAAATTTAGCTGTGCATGTAACCCATATTGCATACTTTATGAACAGTGCTAATAGCTGGACAGATACTATGAATAGGCATTTTAAGGTCTTTAAAAACTTATGATTGGAAACTATCTTTTAAAATCTAAAAGATATCATTTCTTTTAGTATAAAATTTGACGAAGCTGTAATTTTCTGTGAGAGGAGCATAAGAAAGACCGTTTTTCATAGGCTTTCTACAAATATATTTAAGTATATTAGGACACCCCTAATTCAGTGGTATAACTGAATATCCCGTAAGTAGTCATTCTTACAGTGACAACTAGGAAGAGGCTTGCTTAAATGATGGCCTCCTGACGTGACTAATATGCCTTGGGTTTCGCCTGCATGATAATTGTTTCTAAAACTTCGCTAAAGTAATACTTACGAAACAAAAACAAAAACACATTTCAGATTTTGGTTTGCGTTTTATGGGATAGTGCATCCATTGTACCGTATCCCAGCCCTCATCCTAACGCCAATATTCCTGGAATTCAGCTTAACGCCGCCGTAGTACGGTTGGTTTCTCTTCTCATATCCTTCGGTGGGAAGGAGGGTTAACATAAACGACCTCTTCCGTAAATTAGTTTTGTATCAGATTTATGCATTTCAGGTGATATTCTATTGGTCTCTGAACCCGCTGTTTAAATGTATTGATGGAGTTAATTCATCAACAGGTACGCTTCAGCCCTTTATGAGAGAGGTTTTACAGAATAATATTTTATCGACAGTCTCCACAGGTGGTTATTATTTGACAGGCAGAGGAGTGAACTGAATTTGTTGTTTGAAAATTATTGGCGAGAAAAAAAAAAGAAAAATGCTTGCGGGAATGAGCGATAGGTCAGCTGCAGGTACAACAACAGTTCTAGGACCCACGTGCTTGAGTAGCGACCTTGAACATTTCCAGGCCCTCTTAACAACTCTAATCCCGTTGGTCTGTCTCAACCAAACAGCGGTTTTCCCTTAAATTTGTTTGATACTTTTTTACGAAGCGTTAAAGCACCAGGCCCTGACTAAAATTACATCAAAGACCGCACGAGAATGCTGCAAGACCCGCCGACGAAACGAAACCTTCGAATTTGAATCATGCACAAAAACAGTAAATGCAAATTAGGCAGAAACACTTTTCCAGGTGGCTGAGACGACACCAAACTCGCGGTACTTCGTAATTCGAGTTAATACTTTTGGTAGAGCGTGCAACACGCTCAAAGTAAAGGTAAATACCGACTGTCAGAGCAATCGATTTCCGGGAGGGTTTGAAGCGTGTGATCTGTGCTGACGGTACACTCGTGCAACTTTGAGTTGCGTCGTTACCTAGGCATCACCAGACCCCTGCCCAATTACTCACAGTGAATGTTTTTGCGACTAATTTCCACCAATTTTTTGAAGTTTTTAGGGGCGAAGTTATGACAATTAAATATACTCGTGTGCTCTGCGACAAGAGGAAATTAACTGCAAACGGTGGGCGCACATCGGCTACGACTATGCAGCTGGAAGGTTAGGTGGTCTAAATACTCAAAAATTTAATTAAATGTTCAAGTGCAAGTGGGTAAGTAGTCACGGGTAGTGGTTGAATTCACATTCACGCGTTTTATTGCCCTGTAAGGTCACATACTCATAGGGTTACCCGAGTACTTAACAAAGGTAAACATTGCCACCCCACGTGCCTTCAATCACATAGGTTTTAACTCAAATTAAAGAAGGGCGTGGATAGAAAGTAGATCAATGAAACTAGTAAGGATGCATAAAATGCTGCGCTACGAATTCCCCAAGGAACCACAGTACCCTTGACATGCGTGAATTAGCCTCGTGGGAAATCATTATAGTGATTTTCACGATTCGGCGAATAAAGCAGCTTATTTAATGCCTATAAAAATTATCCCTGAGTGTTACCCTTTGGTTAATCAGACAGTCCAATTTAAATGTACAGAAATGAAAAGCTCTGAAACTTACTTGGTCGCGTCTTATAATAAGCTATTAAAAATACGTTTTTTATCATTTGTTAAGCTACAGTAAGGCATTTCAAGTCTTAAAGATTTTGCTTATCGTCCTCCAGCGATTTATTCCGCTAAACAAATGTGACACATCTTCAAGAGTCTTTGTGCTTGTAAAGTTTGTTGCGAGAAAATGTCTTCAGTGTCGTCAGCTAATTGTAAAAAAATTCACTTTTTCCGTTTAACGTGTTCACACCATTCTCTTTTTTATTTTCTCGAGGAAATTAATATTTTGCGGAGAAATTAGTAAGCAGAAGGCTGTATTGATTAGATAGCTCTTTTCTCCAAAGGAAAAATAAAGTAGTTTTTCATAGGTGGGCTGTTTATTTGAAATATATTTTATACTCATTACTGTATTCCTTTAGAACATATAACAACAGATTACCTTACCTCGCGAACATAGAAACACGTTTTCTGATGACTCTGATCAGGAGAAACCACCCTTATGAGAAAATAGCCGTCAAACTAACTTCCGTATAACTTCGAGCAACAATTCCTTAATTCCAAAAACCACATTGATTCAAGGCAGAAGAGACCAGAAGAGACCAAAACGTGCTATAAGCTGAACTAAATGAACCTTTTTAGAATAGTATTCGCAACCAAAGTAAGCCCAACCATGTATGTACTTACTTATGCACACACAAATATTTTATGCATCTACTAATGGCGAATGGTCACCCATTACAAGAAAAAATTTAAATAATTAAGTGAAAATACCCGCGTGATGTTGAATATAATTATTGGATCATTCTGAATGACATGGCTCATGTCATCTCGTGTACTTGCATATCTAATTTAATGTTGGTTCTGATTTTCTTTTAAGAACAAATTATATACGCCTGGTAAGTATGTTCAGGGTAAGAATATGTTTACGATCAGACTTGAGACCTTATAACCATACTCCCGCGTTCTGTCAAGAAACTGTCAAGCAAGTTAACTACACCTTTAGCGGTTATGATCCGATTACCTTATCAAAGACAGCTAGAGACATAAGAGTCGTGCAGAGGAGATGTGCAAAAATATGTTCTCTGTATTATAAAAATGGAAATTAAACAGGTGAAAATGTGATTTCCAAACAAACTTCGTCAAACTGTACATGCCTATTAGATTTTTTGGGTTCGGCGGAATCCTGCTTGCCTGAGCCTGCGGTCCTCGAGAGCAGGATGGATTTAGGGAGCGGACACACAGGTTTGGGGGAGTATTTGGTCGGAACCAGAGTTTCAGATTCCTCCTGTTGGTGAGAGGCTTCAGTGTCCCCTTCTGTAAGAACGGAGTTACGGTGTTGGCGGTAGTCGGGGGAATGAACACCGACGGAACTCCTACTTCTGATTATCCGTGGTCTGACTGTCCACCCTTTTGGAGGGACAGGTAAATGCGTTGGCAGCGGGGCACCGCCGTACCAGGAGCTGACGAACTGTTTTCCGCATCGCGGCGTCAGTCGGAGCGCTGGTGGTGGTGGCGGTGGTGGGTTGAAGGAAGCCCACGAAGCCCTCGACTGGAGAACGGGTTCTTTGACGCTGAACTGGGCGCAGGGTGGCAAGGACGAGCGCTGGAAGTCCAAACTCGGGGGAACTCTGTAAGACAGGGGCTGTACTTGCGCCATAATCTGTGAGTCCTGATTGTTGTGCGATCTGTTTGCTGCTGTCTATGTCGTCTGCCTTGCCCTCAGGTCCCTTTTTATATACGCTTCAGGCGATTGGTTGTCTGCGCCAAACGGTTTTTTTTTCAGCACGTGATCAGCCCCACGGCGTTAGGCAAAGCCCGAAAGCAAAGGAGCGCAAAGAAAAGTCGAATGGCATGCAGATAGAGTGGGGGCGGGAAAGACGCGTGTTTGGTTTAATTGATGGGACTCTGCGCGCAGCGGGCAGGAGCTTTATTTGATGGGACAGCATAATTCTCGGGCGATTAGGGGATGGCAATGGGATTAAGTTTTACCGTTTTTTAAACTATGGCATATACGAGGGCTTTTGCTGGAAGCGCCGAGTACGCAAGCTTGTTGAAAAATTTTAAATCTGCGAGGAAATAGTCATTTTCTGATAAACTTAACATAATCTGTCAGGCATGCCCAAGTTCGACTCGGAAAGACCTGGGATTTCAGCACAAACCGGTAAAGTGACGAGCCTTCTGGTCAGACCTCTTAACCACTGAGTTATGAGTCGACGTTTAGCCAACTTGGATCGGAGCACTAATAGCTGTAGGAGAATGACCTTCACGAATATGTCCTACTCACAGGCCGAAAATGGGAGTTTCCGTAAAGCCCACGAAGGCAGTCACAGAACAATGAACGATCTCTGTAATCGAGAACTGTTAGCAACGAGGACAGGAGCAGCTGTGATTGCAATTTCTGTCTCGTCTGCTGTCATCAAGCGAATATATCTCAATCCTAGATGAAGAAATCTAGATTTCGAAAATGAGTCAATCGACCAACGAGCAAGTAAGTGCTTTTCGATGTTAGGCTCTAGATCGCGGCACAAATCTTAGACACAAAGAAATGTTCCACTTTTGCATTAAATGCCGAACTGATCGCTGGACATAATTTTAGGTGGAACCGAGGCAGGCAGAAGGAGATATTTTTGCAAAAGCCCTGTCTCCTCCTGACATCATTAGCCTGGATGGCGTCGTTCGCGTTTCCTTCACCTCTGCGAATGACGCAGGGTAGCGGAGGGTTTGGTAGCTACGGCCTTGGAGTATGGGATGTCGCACAGTCCTAACAGCGTATGGTGTGTGGACTGGAAGAGGGTTGATGGGCTGAACCCAGCGTCGATAGTACACCGCAGAGCGGAAGTTAGTGGGGGTGTAATAAGTAACGGATACGCTAAGGGGCGACAATTGCCGTGGCTACTCGAATTTCCGAATTGCAGAGCCAATTTGCGACAGGATCCGTGGACGCCCGGGCGCTAACAAAGGGCTAGGATCTGTAGGACGAGGTTAGTTAATTTTAGAGGTTGGGAATATAAGGCACTGGAGAAGTTTATCGAAAAATAGTTAATTTAGTATAGAAGAAGAATCGACAAATCAAAAGCTATACAATGTCAACGCAATGTACAGAGGTGTGGAAAATTTAATATGAGCTGAAATAAATGCATATTGGAAGGTACGGTAGGCGACGATAGGGGAACTTTACAGAATCCACGGTGTAAAGGGCTGGACCAAGTCACGAGGAGCTAATTCTGAAAAAAAGTGCCAACAGCAAAAATCGTCAAGAAAACCAATAACGAGGGGGGAGAGGCAGGTTGGACGTAGCTTCTTCTAGTACAGTCTGTATCCGCAAGTTTTGTCTGATTTACCGTGAATAATCACATTGACTGTACCACGTGTTTCATAGGACACGAAAAATTACCCAACGGCTGTTTCTAAAAATCATCATTTTTCCTTCTTTCTTTGCTGATGGTGATCTGGGTCGCGTATTGGGCTTCTATAGGATCCATCGGACCGCATTGTGAAAACGTTGTGACCTTGGTGAAATTCGAACTCACAACTGCAAACGGAAGGTTTCAGTTAAATCCTGTACCTTCATGAGCCCCCTCTGGAAGCCTTGCGTTTGCTCAAACTACCCTCCACCCCACTGCCATACCTTACAGTAGGCTGGGCTGGTAAATGGATACAAGTATGATTAAACTGAAGACACCTTGTAACAACTTTGTAGATCAAATGGTTAAACTGTTGATAATAGTCAAACCTCATGCCTCTGTTCGTGGAATCGAATTTCATTGAGGCTGCCGGGCCTTTCGCAATTGGTTCAAACGAATTATTTCAAATCTGCCAAAACTTAATTTTTAGTAGAACTGAATACCAATACTTGTTATTTCGTCATAAGTACCTACCTCACATGATCACCGTAGATTTGTTTACTGACTTTATAGTGACTAGCTCAACACGAAGTGCACACGTGGACGGCTGTCATGACTAGCTCAAGTCGAAGTGCCCTTTCAGAAGGCTTGCTGCTTGCGGTCTCTGTATCAGTCAATCACAGACCGACTCACACAGGACCTTATGTGATGACAGCCGAGCAGACCTCACTTCAGATGCCACCCGCTGGCTTTCGGTTGTGCGGTCGTCTGGTAGTCAATTTACTACTCTTATTCATTCTATACAGAATATACTATTCCTAATAATCTGGCTTTCCCAAGCCTTCTCTGCTTTGCTAAGGAATTTGTCCTGGTAAATTACAGCCTTTAGTGTTAAATGCTCTTAGCCCTAACTCACTACGCAATAACCTTAGATGAACTAACTAAGCTCTGTGAGAGTGTACTCGCAGGGGTATCTCCCATAGCTGCTGTTTCTGCTGAAAATGCTGTTTTCGGAAAGTACCTTCGGTGGTTAAAACTTGAGTTGCTGTTAAATGAGAGTAATGAAACGCTCAGTTTTCGGTAGAGATGCAATTTTCTCCCTGGTCGTCTGTATAATATCTGGTTATCGAAGTGTATATTAAAATATGAAAGCAGTGGTAGATTGCTAGATTGATTCCCTCCTTTCAACAAAGAGCAGATACCCTACGTGGAAGGTTTCAAACGATAATCGATCTCAGTAGTAGTTTTGAGATGGTTATTAGTCAATTTGCAGGTCCAACTGGACAATTTCTGGCAAGATACGTGGATAGGAGCACCTCCCTCCGCAGCTCGAGGGCTTTGCGTTAATTTACAGGGAGATAAGGTTTAGGGTTAAGTTTATCGTGGGGTTGGAACTAGAACTCCGGAATAATTGCCCTTCATGAAACACTGTGCAAGGCCATGTGTATTAATTGAAAAAAGTTACTACTTCCGCATCTGTACAGCCTAATCTAACATTACTTCTATGGTTTGCTTATACTGTATAAGATTTATTTAAGGTTACCGACAGGTAACTAACATTGATCCACGCTACCGTTGTTTGATTAAACCGCCACCAGGGACGCTGGTTTTTGTGTTTAAGCATCTACAGACAGCCGTTGAACCTTTGCTCCCATTTTCGCAAGTGTATACACCCTGGCCTGTGAATCAACTTGCATGCCTAAAAAGCATTTTGTACAGTCAGGTTATGCAAGCCTCTTGAGTTTAAAATACGTAGCCTGGCCTGGTCTGGTTTATTCATTCATAGCTATGAGGTGTTACCCTCTGTACGTTAAAAGTGTTCTTGCAAAGTCATGATCGAAACTGGTCTTGGTAGTTAAGTACAGATTTATTCACGTTTTTTTGCTTTAGTGAGTGAACATAGTCCCCAAAAAGCCGTTTTCGTTCAGTTTATTGCGGGTAAAAGGTATTAATATTGGCAAAATCGGAAGTCGCCTGATATTGAAGAAGTTTTATATGCACCTGATATTGAAGAAGTTTTCTATGTGACAGAACTGAAAGTAGCATATAAAGCTGCATAATGTTATGAGAGAACCTCAAAATTAAGTAAGAAAATGTCAAAATATTGAGTTCAAAATTGAATTTGTATTTGATAAAATGGAGATGAAGCCAAGTTGAATGTGTCACATTTATTTTCAGAAACAGGGGACAATTTCAGTTTTTAAGTTCTTTGCTCAACTGGGAAGGTTTTGCCACAAAATGCAGTAGAATAGGTTATACCACATTTTGTTTCCCTCATTCAATATGTCAAACGGTAATTAAAACTATAGATATTATTGCGAAGATGAAGGGAAAAGCAAGTCCCATTAAGTCTAAAGCATGTAGAAATATATTTTTTACATTACCATTTATGATTATACGTAATTGAGAAACGTAAGAGATTAGTAATATTTGCAAATTCTTAGTATAAATTGGGCCACTATTTTTGTATTATCTAGCCTAAAACGGAACCGAAAAGTAATCAAGTATGGTGAAAAATACTCAAATATGAAGAGAAAAGTGAGTTATTTCGTTTCCAGCCAAACTTTATCACTTATTTTCGGAAAAATTCAAAAAGCTGTCAAATTTCTCCATTTTTATTTTAACATTACCTTTTAAAAAGGTAATATGAACATATATTTGCCAACTGAATATCCAATTGAGGTAATTTTTATAGAGGTTACCTATTATAGCAAGTATTTTATGAATTCTAGGAATGAAAATACGAAACTTCTGTTGCGGATGTCCGTGGTATGTTTCATGTTCAATGAATTTCTAAATATGACCTACCTGGCCATCTTTACAAGAACTACTATACAAAAACTCATTTTTGCGATAATTGCTTTAAATAGATATTTTAATTTAAATTTCTGTATGCGGACATCGAACAGAGTTTAAGTGGATAGAATAAAGCTTTTTAACGCGGATAAACGTCCAAATGTTCCTGAATTTAAAGGGCAATCTATAATTAATTGTAACTGAATAACGGAAAAATTATTGAACAAATTTAAACTAAGGAAAATTTATTGTGATAGAAAAAAATTTGTCTGGTTATTCATTCAATATAAAATATGATTTAAATTTACTGTTCTTATTTACAACTTTTTTTGCGTTGCATAAGTAGAGGATTTTTAAGCAATTTTATTTATTATTTAAAAGCAATTAGTATTTTTAGATATCTTTTAAGTATCAAATTAATCTTAAAGTTGTTTGTTTGTGCACCAATCTATTCCTCAGGATGCGCCCATCCTGGGATAATGCTTTTGCGAGTGCCTTGTCTGAACCAGAATACTCCTATGACAAAAAATAATCCTAAAGTGCTCATTATAATTTCTAAGTTTTGGTACATCCGTTATTGCCGGTCCGCGAGTAATGATCCATCATTCAAAAACTTCGGCATTTTGCATGATTACCTCGCCGTACTTCACATTTACTCGAGCGATACGGTAATTGATTCTCTTCAACTCAAATTTTAATTGAAATTTTGCGTCTGACCACAAAAAGTTATGTTCTTGTCACTAAAGTCTAAGAAATGCACAACGAATTTCTGAAATTATTCCACTGATTATTCTCTGGAATTCTTACATCAGAAGCCACAAAAAGAACGCTGTATTACCACTAAGCACCAGAAACCCTCGTTGCTGCGTCATGCAGCAGCAAAACATCGGCGAAACACGTGTTTAGGCTTTTAGCTAGTACCTACAGAACTGCAAGTGCTGCATGCAACACGCCTAAGTTTGTAAAAGTTTGCTCATTACTCGCATACTGACGTGAATGCATTAACGAAAACTTAGAAATCATAATAACAGGATTAGGTAAATTTAAAACTTGAAAGAAATATAAGATAAAATAAGTGTTTGTTAAGGAAATTAAAATTTTCTCGATAATCCCCAAGTTCTGGAGACGTAAAAATAGCTATAAATTAGAACAATTAATTTACATATTTAGCTAAGTTGAAAACTTAGAGCAACCAGTTTCTTTGTATAAAAAGAACTTTTCTTTAGTCAAATATTTTATACATATATCCATTAGTGGATAACTATTTATTGAATATCGTGGAATAAAAATCTGTCATCATTTCGCTCGTTTTCAGGGCCTTCATTGATAAGTTTGTAGCGATAAATTGTGCTTTTGTTCGACATTTGCACCAAAACCTTTAAAATAAGATAACGATAAAATGAAAATGACCATGTTGATCACATTGAGAAATCCCTCAAAACAGCAACTGCAGTGTCAAGTATGCGGGACATCCGCGAGATAACTCGGATATTGTCATTCTTAGGTTTATGAAGAAACTTTTTAATACAGGTTGCCTCTTTAAAAAATAATTAAATCAGGTATTCAGCTGACGAATTGCAGTGTATATTAACTTCTTCCTAGGTAATCTCACGATGAAATTGGAGACTTTTGGCAATATTTTTTAATATGCCTTAAGATGAACGGTTCAATTGGACTGGATCTTAAAGAACTTAATTTTCCGCATAAGTGGATTAATGCCACGATCTGTTCTTATGAAGGCAAAAAGGTCTGGCCATATATGACCATTTTTTGAAATGCTTAATATTCTTCTGTCTGTTCGTTTCTCAATAACGCTTAAACGGACCGCAGAGTTTACAAAGAAGTATATTTATACATGACTTACATTCAATAAGACATTCTTTGCAATACCTTCACGGTAAAATATGCAGGCACTTTGCTTAAACGCCAAGGTCAGCGGCGCGGTGCAAACAAAAGGCGACGAAACATTTTCGTCACTGCTGAAACTAACTTTTTAAAGCTTAAATTGCTGCTTGTTTCTGAAAATAAATTCAATTCCTTAAAGTTGGCTTCACTTCCATTGAGCAACTTCGGACAACAGTTTCTAGTTCTTGAAGGGATCATTTTTCCATTTTTTTCCACTTATTCTGGAGTTCTTCCACAGCACAATGCACATTAATAAAATTTTTTGTTTTGGCGTAGCTTATAGCATAGAAAACATACGCATGGTTTAGCCTAAATCAGTGCGTATTTCTTTCCATTACGTTAACTTAGAGGGCAGTTTTCCAAAATAAGGCCTTGCTTATTATGAAATCCACTCAGTTGATCAAAATAACCTGTCCAAATACATGCTGAACTACAAAGTTAAACTTCGTCATGAAAGCTGCACGCAGGACTTGCAATACTGCACGTCGAATGCCAGATAAAACGAGGTGCAAATGTTGTTTTTATTGTGGTTTGGGTTATTCAAATTCCCTTTATTTATTAAGAGTTGTTTTTTTCTGTATTTTGACATATGCAGTAAGCGCCACAGACCATGCAATTTTCATAACTTTGTATAAGTTTGATCATTACTCGAATACCAATGTGAATGCATTTAGGAAGATTTAGAAATAATACTGAACTGTATCAGGCATATTATGTACTTAAAAGAACTATAGGAATTACTAAGTGTTTGCTAAGAAAAATAACATTTTCTGCATAATACCGTGATTTTGGAGACGTAAAAAAGAGCTATAAATTAGAACAATAAATTAAGACATTGTGTTAAATTGAAAAATTGAAGTAACCACTTTCTGTATAGAGAAAGAAATATGCGAGAAAATTCGAAGTCCAGATAAAATATTCCTTACATCATCCCCGGATAAGGAAGAAGAGGAGACGATTTCTGAGACATTCTGTTAACTTTAATTTTACTGGATAAGTATTTACTGAATGTCATTAACAAAAGTGTGTCATAATTTTCCTTGTTGTTACTGTCTTTTTTGATAAATTTATAAATTCTGCATTTGATCGATGTTTACACCAAAACCTTTTAAATACGATGGATATAAAGAGCATTTACCGAAATAAAGTGTTTTCCGATATTAGTTTTAATGAATATGGCAACGTTTTTGATACGCAGAAATGCCTCATAACAGCAAAACACATTGTCAAGGGTAAATCTTGTCCACACTGGAGTTGAAAAACTATTATTCCTAAGATTGATAAAAAAAATTTCCATAAAAAATTACCTCTTGGAAATTGCTTTGATTACATACTCGGCTGACGAACTTCTGCGTATATTAACTTTCTCCAGCGTAATGTCACAATGAAGTATGATACTTTTGAGAATTTATGTAAATTTCCTGAAGATAAACGATTCAATTTGACTGGAGAGGAAAGAACTCACTTTTCTCTTTATAATGGATTACCTCCCGCATGAGTAGATTAATTAAACATTCAGTTATAAACTGGCGAATACAAAAAAATCTGGCCAGATACATTGCCATTTTTTGAACTTATTATTATTCTTTCGTCGCTTCCGCTTCTAAATAAAGCTAAAAGGGAACGTAAAGTGTAAGAAACCTTTTTTTCCCGACTTACATCGAATAATCGCTTCTTTGTCTTAAATTCGCGAGAACATGTTAGACATTTGGTCTTTCTTGAAGGACATTTGAGGTTCATTGGTGCATTCAAACAAATACTCTTCTGTTATTGCCTTTTGTGCAAAAAGTCTTCACAAAATAGCTAAACATAATTTTTAAAATACAAACCGTCAATGTTACTGCAAGCAAATTTGGTCCCTTTAACTTGGCTTCACTTCAATCTGAACAAATTTGGATAAACTTTTCCAGTTCTGGAAAGGATATTTTCTATACCTATTTTACTTATTTTGCAGTTCCTTCCTAGTATTATCAACATTAAAGTGTAGTTTGGTTCTCTCTTTCATAATAGCATAGGAAACTCCTTCCATATGAGTCTACTTCCAATTTCCCCAAAACTAATGGCCATTTCTCTTAATAAACCTAACTAAAATGACGACTAAACTAAGTAAAAGGCTTTCGCAGCATTCAATAAACTGAATGAATCAAAATATTGTTACATAATATACGCTACAGTACCTGGTCTAATTTCATTATGAACGTTCCATGGTCATTGGCGACTACTGTAGACCTAGCAGAATGAACTTGGTGGGGCTTTACGTTTTTAGGTTTTCTTGCACGCAGCTCGCTGCTTGTTAGCGTTGAGACCCCATCCTTAAAACCTCCATTGCCACTATTCTCGTTTTACACGATCCTGGGGTTAGTGGCGTCTATGGGGGCTTACAGAACCTACCGTTGCCAGGCTGTTTTTTCCCCTTATATGAAAAATTGCTCCTTGGGAAGGTAATGTTTCCGACCTTTCCATTGCAAAAACGCGTCCACAGTCCACCGCCCCTCCTCTCCCTTCGGCCAAGTAACCCTATGGCTGGTTGTCCAGTCTGATGTAACGCTCATCATACTGCCATTTGTCTTCCAGGACGATGCGTCAGTCGGCTCGTGGTGGATGTGGGCCAGAGGTGCTCGGGTGTGCCGGCTGGCTTTTTTGCCACGTACCCGCGGAATGACTGAGAGCCATAAAAAGTGTCATGCTGTGCAACTCCGTCAGCATAGTCGTATGGGCTGAAGTGGGTTCAGCTTGCGAGTCGAAATGAAGATGCTACGTGGGGTTAGATGGTACAGCATATTGACAGCACAGGCACTAGCTAAACGCCCAGACACATGTCTCGCCTATCGCCTACCGCTGCATTACACAACAACGAGGTTTTCAGCTCATCAATAGGCCTTCGAATGCCGGTAAACACTTGTGGGATACGAAGTATTTCGGCCAGATAATAGAAAATGGAACTTACTCCAAAGAATAAAAGCTAGTCGATAATATAAGGCGTGGAGAGCCATAGTGTTAGGGACAAGCTAATTAAGTGTAGAATGAGTTGAACATGAGTAATGGGTAAGTGACTCCCAGATGAGTGCAAGTCCAGCCATGAGCAGGCAGGTCCGGCAGTGTGTGATCGTAAACCATCCCCACATTATGGTCCTTTTTGAACTGGCCTTGAGAAGTGGTTGGCCAGTGAGGCCAGACACGTACGTGACCTTGACACGTCTGGCGCGCATGGGATCCAGACATGCGGGATATGAATGTGTTAAAATACAAGGTCACTACACACTCAGCAATGTAAATAGAAGGACAGCATATACTGTGAGAATTCAAGAGGCTCTGAACCACTAGCAGCCAACCATATACCAGTCCCAGCTCGAAGAGACACGGTTTCCAGTGGAAACCAGTAACAGCCTGTTTTCAGGCTCACTTCTAATAAAACTAAATAATAAAGTAAATCTAACCTGGACTCAAACAAAGTTGAACTAAAACTGAACTGAACTGACCTAAACTGAACTAAAAAAATAAAGCAAACTTAAACTAATAAATGTGCAAGTATCCACAACACACTAAAGATCTCCGTTTAGGGAGTGCAATGCGCGTGGGCTGTGCCGTACCTTTGTGGTGAGAAAAACATGCTTACTTCTAAGGAGTAGGTAGGAACTTATGCAAAGTAAGTGTATTTAGCCCGAAACTAGACGGTCACCTGCAAATAAAGGGTCTGAGTGGTATGATCAATCGTTGAACTATTTTTCCTTGTGTCAGCTATCAGCATGCAGAACGAGTCAACCGACGTATCCAGGCGACAGGCTACGGCGAGGCGGGGGAAGCAAAAAGAACACTTACAGCCCGGCTGCAGACAGCCGTAACACAGATCACAGAGCGGAGGACGGTTACCAGGTTACGGATTCAGTCAACGGTTACCAGGGGACAGGTGACGGCGAGGTGGGAGGGAAGCCACATAAACACTGGCACCCTAGGTGCAGACAGACGCAACGCAGAGCGGAGCGCGAGGGACGGTTACCAGACGACTGGTATGGCGAGCCGTTACCACATCGAGACGTGACCTATGCAGATCGGTTGGAACTGGATCAGCAATCTACGCCCGCGGACAAAAGGAGCGGCATATAACGACAGCCAAAAGCCAGAGTATTCACTCTCTGAAGATGGATAGACGAGATAACTTTCCAAAACGTGTGATCACAAATAAACCTCTCTCGGTGAACGCCCTTTCTCCTTCTGAGTCAAACTGTGTTTAAATCGAATCCAGATTAAGGAGAATGCGGGTAAGAGGTACAATCAGAGTTGCCTGTCTACGCCAACATTTTCCATAAACGCAGAACCATATGCAGAAGAAATCCTGATCCGATCAGTGAAAAAGAGCAGAAAGGCCCCGAAATTGATCGCTCTTAAGATACAACTTGAGCCAGTAGATAGGGTCTATTCATAGACAAACTCGCTGACTGAGCATCGCTGAAAAGGCTTCGCAAGCATTCACCTTAATAATCTGATAGATGGGCGGCAATGTAATGTGAACTGATAAAGCACAGGCACGTGCCGAACCGACATTCCACCGCTGGAAGACACAGCTTAGAGAGATATGGTAGAACTCCAACAGCTGCAGAACACGCTTCTTGGAAACGGATACCCAGAAAGTTTCATCCCCAAGAATATTGGTGAACACACCAAGAAATCTGTTATCTTAACCGCAGAAACGAAAGACGTATTCATAAGACTGCCTTACTTAGGAGATGCAACAAGTGAGCTGGTAAGACGACGCCTTAAGAGTGCTATCAGAAACGCTTTCCCCGCGGCGATCTTACGCGCGCTCTTCGCGAATACTCCCCTCCTACGATTGAAAAGTAAAGACCACCTCCCGTTGAAGGTCACACCCATGTGCATCTACTCCTTCAGCTGCTCTTGTGGAGCAGGATACATTGGCCAAAAACGAGGCGCTTGGAAAAGTGTGTACGTGAACACGTACCAGTCTAGTTGAGTAAAAGTGAAACTAAATAGATCTCGAACTCTATTCTGGCACACCTCGTCGATACGAAACAGCGAGTCGATACCAGTGACGCCTTTCAGGTTGTCTACCGGACACCAACCAACTTCTGCAAAGGCCTACGCCAACGGGTGCTGTCAACAGCGGAAACAGTGGCTATAAGTCTAATGAATCTAGCACTTTGCTGTCAGAACACCTTAACACAAGCCCTGTCCCTTTCGTGGCCGACGCGGACGCCAGGTGACGATAGCACATCGCCCCCAGCCATGAGTGTCAGTGGGTCAGCCAATACGCTGACCACTTGCACAGACTGACAAAGTCCGTAGTGGCCAAAAGGCGCCCACCTAAGACAATTATTGATTTTTGTAGACGTTCAAATGTTCATTGTTTTGCAACGTTAAAGGCCTGACGAAGAATTATTAGGCCTGCCTGATAAACTGACTTTTAAAGTTAACCATGGGAATATTTACCGAAATAAAAAAAAAATTGGAGTTTCTACGAGAAAGCACGCCGGGAACGGTGGGAGACCCAGTGATGAGCCAGACCCCCAAAACTGGGTAATAGGGCGGCGGAATATCGGCAAATCGCGTGCTGTGAATTTTATCTAGTACCTATACGGATAATATGGTGTAGCATGGAACCCCTGTATGTTTTAGCATTTTGATGTGTACTGCGCGGTTACCTCGCTATGGCTGACAGAAGTCCACACCAATATTAATTTAACCTTTCGGTCTACGCCTATAAACCATTGAACAGACTGACCAACTTCGAGTTAGCGAGTAATTCCTGAGGAAATTAAAAATCAAAAAAGGATAATGATATCGATTGAAGTATAGAGTGGACGGCTATCGTCGCACTAGCTCAGAGGAAGAGCACTCAAGAAAATTTGCGGAAGTCTTCCATGCAGAATCCTCTCTCTGGGACTATTTTCCATGGTTCACGAGCTTCCAGGTTTCTTCAAAGAGACTCTAAATTCCAGAAAAAGTCGATAATATAACCAAATTATTCACGTTTTCTATGGAGAAAGGAGCACTTGAGAAATACCAACAGGCACATATCAGACCTATGGAGCTGCTCTGTTAGTCAGAAAGAAATCAACAGAGTTGTTATTCCTGCTGCATCTTTATATTCATATGGATTATTAATTTACCATTAAGACAACTTTTATATGAAGTGGCACGAAGTTAAACAGACGAAAAACAACCACCGTGGTTTCAAATGCATCCTTTTTTTTTACAAAAATGCACAACATGAGCAGCAATGCTCAATGTCGAGTAGCCTTCCTTCCGTTATTTTCCGCAAAACTGGTTAATACTGTTGCCACAAATTACTGCATTATACGCGAAAATATTTTACTGTCATTTGTTTTCAGGTGACTGGAACAGAATGAACCATTTATGAAGACAACGGCCACTGGCCCTGCCCGATGGATCGGGACAAATGGCAAGGCTTCTAGCCAATAGAACAAAAAGGACTTTACAAAAGTCTTCTGTGCCCATGTCACCGGGTTGTATAAAGCCATATAATTTCTTCAAAGTTGCCGGGAATTGTTGCAACTGCAACCCAGATACTTCATTGGAATTTGGAAAACTCCATGATGCGTCATTAATTTCTGTCAGTGATTCTTGATACATAGACGATAGAGAATCGAGACCCTTCTCTACACGATGCCCCAACATCTATTGTCAAGTACTTTAACATTTGCGTTCAAAACACGCATTAAAAACTTGACACTAGCCTGAATAAAAAGTCACCAACAAGTTGCGTTCCTATGACTAATTATTTGCTTCGCACCCTTACCAACGAACATAAGTTGTGGGTTTGTGTAGCTACGAGGATAGATCGATTCGTTGTCTACAATACAATCAGTTCTAGGGGTTGCACTGTCGTATGGACGAAATAGTCGCATAGACTAAACGTGAGTTCGTCTTGAATGCTGGGATGATGGGTAGATTGGCTAAATCTGAAAACGGACAGGCAAGACTTCCCTAAGTCCGATATGCAGCACAAGCAAAAACGCGGCGGAGAAGGGGTTTCGCTTCGGAGGGAAAGTTCTTTCTGACTGTTGACAAACCTTAAATCACAGTTAACTGACAATTCGGGAACCTGATACTTGAATGAAAATTAGCTGGCCGAATATCAGCCGTATATGCTGTAAAAGAAAGTATCACTGTAACTACTAGGTCATTCTGAAGTTGGTCTTCCCTGTGCAAGGTATAACTTTCTGGTGCCATTATGCTTCTTGTGATTTCAAAGTTCCTTTTTATAAGGTGGTACACGCTGATCTTTTATATGCAACAAATACACCCGTCCCCTAAAAAGGATCTAGAGGGACCGGGTTTTCAACACCTGGTACGTTAAGACCTCGCAGTTATACTTCGGTGATGGCTCACAAAGCACGAGCCATTGCTGCCGATCGGGAACCACAGGAGAACGAAGTGTGAAGATGGTTTACGACGATCATGCTTGGAGATGCCGTACTCGAAAATGACCGATGAAAATTAATCTCTCAGGCGCACGTCAGCATCCTACTCTGTGAGGTCACCGATATTCGATGACCAAATGGAAATAGATTGTAGATGGGTTAACCTGCATCAGATGAAGACATGTTTGGCGGGGTGTTTCTCGCTGCTATTTAAACGCAGAATTCCTCTGTCTCCAGGACACCTATCGACAAGGCTTGAAATGTGAAATAACACACGGAAGTTAGCGTAGTTACCTTCACTACTCCGAAAGCCGTTTGATTAAAACTGCCACTCAGCATAACCGTGACTAAACTTGTCTCGGTAACGCGATAAGGGCCTAAAGAGGAGGTGAGGCGAGAATCTTGGATGTTTTTTTTCTGCAACTTCATTGTTTCATCTACTAACTGAGCCCTCGCGACCTTGAAGAAACATAAACTGTGACGACGTTCATACAGTACGTAACATGCTCTTATAGATGTTGATCGGTATGCAACTACCTGGGGAGGCCATATCGAGGGGTGGTTAAGGCTAAGAAAGTTTAACCCTAACGGTTGCGATCTTCCAGGCCCGGTTCCTCAGGAGAGCAGAGAAGTCTTGGGAAAACCGGATTGTTAGGAAGAGTATAGTCTGCATAGAATGAATAGGGGAATAAACAGTAGGAAATTGACTACCAGACGACCTCACAAGTGCAAGCCAGCGGACGGCGTCTGAAGAGAGGTCGACAGTTTTCACATGAGGCCCTGGGTGAGTCGGCCTTTAATCAGCTGTTCAAGAAGCTCGAAGCAACAAGCTTGCCCAAAGTCCACTTCGGCTTGAGCTAGTCACGACAGACGTACCCTGAGTTCGAAGAACTAGTTGGACGAGCATGCACAGTAGCACAAAGGTCTTGCCAAATAATCATCACACGTTAGCTAAAATTCCCTAACGAACTCGACAGGAGAGCGGATTCATGATGTGTTGGTGGAGCAAGAGGTTTAAGTGCAAAATTACAAATGAATTAATCTTTGAAATTCGGAATACCCAAAAGTACAGAATGTATATGTTTGGCTGATGACAAAGAACAAACCAAACATTTCAGCCTTAGTTCACCTTGTTTCCCTTGCATTTTAGATATGTTGAAAACTGTGACTATATCAAAATAAAAATATGTGCACGTTTTAAGATTTATTATTAGGAAAAAAGAAAATAACATTATGTCACTTAGTTGTGTGCTCAAGGATATTTGAACATTTGCGAGTTGAACGTCCAGGCTCGAAATATCCTAGGTATGAAAAACCCACCTTTCCCATTCCCGCCAAAAATATCGCTATAGCAACTAGTGAGCATTTACTGTCATATAATTCCAAGAGTACGTGAACGAGTTACTTTTATTAATATTATTGCGAGCTAGCAAACGGGTTCCTTTAAAATCAACTGTCGTGTTCAGCACTTGTTTGCGTTTGTAGAGATTTGAATTAATCCATGCACGTAGATATCCGTAGCAATGGTCTCAGCGAGCGTTTTGCTGCAAATCACATTACGTTCTACTTTTATGCTGAATTTATGCCACACGCCTAACTACAGAATACAAATTAACGTTTAGCTTTCGTAACAACCATTCGCGAGCAGTTCTGACGATCAGTAGTTCTAGACAAGGCATAAAAACCTTCTACCCTTTATCTGGCTGAGCGCATGCACTTGCATACTTGACGCCTCGTATACGGCCACTCTACTACTTAAAAAGTTGATGATGTTCAAGCTCGACAACATATTTTCCCAATTAAAATTTGATACAAAGGGGAATATTTCTGGGTTCTTCCATTTCCGTGTGCATTAACTATTGTTATAGCACGAAAACGATATCATTCAGTATACTAGTGGTCGGCCGTGGGGTGAGCAAAATAGTTATAGTGATTGGCGACTTTGTAGGGACTATCTCAACAAGAAATGCACATGTGAATGCCTGCCATGACTAGCTCAAGTGGAAATGCACTTTCTGCTTCGAGCCTCTGTAACAGCTAATCACAGGCCGACTCACGCAGGACCTCATGTGACGACTGCCGAGCAGGCGCCGTCCGCTGGTTTGCGGTTATGCGGTTGTCTGTTAGTCAGTTTCCTACTGCCTATTCTCCTGTACCGAATATACTCTTCCTGCTACTCTGGCCTTCCCAAAACTTCTCTTGCATCTCCTAAGGAAGCAGGCCTGTAGGATCGCAGCCATTAGCGTGATCATATTAGCCTAAATCACACCTTGATAACCTCAGCCGATCACAGATGGAACTAGGCCTCTTCAGCCAAACTGGCTTCACATTTCTTTTTTTGCTTAGTAATTCTGAAGATGAATGCCTTTCGTTTTCGAGCTTGCCGGGAGTTCGGTCGTAGGGAAGATTAGAACAGTTTGTTAAACCACGCCCTTCTCCGACTACATCTGTTACTCTTGCCAGCGAATAAAAATTTATGCTGAGGTACCGGAATTTCCTGGCTTTGAGTATCTGTGCAAACTTGCTTGAATGAACGTAAAAAGCCCCTTCTCAAAGGTTCGCGCTTAGCGTATGTCAGCTGATCGGGTCGTTTGACATCGAACTTTTAATTCATACATAGCTCTTCTCTTGTTCTGATATTTTTCATGTGAGGTTTGTGATAGTGTCTTTTGCGTTTCCTAAAGCGGTGACCCCGACGTGATATGAGCAGTCGACCCATTTTCATACTGTTGTTGGCACTAGTATCGCCCAGTTATGGGAAAATCAGAACAGTTGGTTGATCCACGGTCTCTTTCGGTTTCATCTGACACATTTTTGTCTGCAAAATAAACTCCCGTTTTCCTCTTTGTTTTGGAAATATTATCAGCCAGACATTTTTTGACTTAAACTATCCTTCAAGTGGTTTATTCTATTGCTTCAAGTTACTGTGCGTGAAAAGTTAATCGAGTAGGAACCACTGCATACGAAAATTATTTTCCGCTATCTGTTTTCAGGTGAGTTGGGTGTGGTGGGCCATCTACTAAGATGCCAACTGTTGTCCCTGCCCGATTGAGAAAAACAAATGGCGGGATTGTTAGGAGGGGCAACAACTGTGACTCTAGAAAATTCTCATATGGGCTTGCCCCGGGAATTGCAGACTGATTTTATATTGATGTTGTAACTTTCCCTACTACCCGCCAAGTAACTAGCAAAAAGGCTCAGACACGTGTTTTGCCAGTATTCTGCCGCTGCTCAACACAGCCGCGAGGTGCCTGGCTCATTAATGGGTCTCCCAGCTTACCCTAGCAGCAGGTGTTTATTAGGCAGTGGCTGACCGGTTTGAACCAAAATATACACTTACAATTTCAGGCTATACCTATAGACTTTAAATAAACTGATGTATACTGCGAACAGATATTCATTTCTAAAGAAGTCAAAAAGCGGGACTGATTTTAAGCATTCAAAGTTGCCAGGAATTACTACAACTGTTATCTGAAAACTACATGGCAAGTGACCAATACCTATCCGTTATTATAATTACTTAGAGAATAAAGAAATAAGGCCCTTTCCGACTCGGTGCCCTAAAATCTGCTATTAATTACTAAAGCGTATATAGCTCAACAGGAATGGGTTTAAAAATTCAGTAGCTTCAGCCATGTGATTTTCACTCTATGGAAGACCAATAAGTGAATAAGGTCTTATTCACAGTTGTGCCAAGATAATTACAAAGCATATTTAACTGAGTAAAACAAAAAGCTGTTTAATGTCCGTATACTACTTTAAAAAATTTCGGTGCTAATTGCCGCATTTATCCTTTAATATGTCGTTAATAAACCCTGTGATCCTTTTTGTTATCTACTTTCTCATGATGTCCAAGACCACGAGATCCCCATCTTGATAAAATGGCGAGATAACATGACTTTTAGAAAGGATGGCATGTACGACGTCCCCACAAACAACAGACCAGGCTGACAGGTCCCCGCGGGCTACCACTCGCTCAGTCGCCAGGATACATCAGGATCCACTCACTTTTCTCTCTCTCATGTCCGCATTTTACCAGAGATCCATCATTTTTACCGGAATAAAAACTGACGTAATCGATCGCATCTCAAACGATGAACAAGTGACATCATTTCACCTCTAGGCAGTAGGTGGTGATGGGCCATTCCTCGCCAGTTGTATACCTCTACTGTTTTTATACTTGGCGTTTTAATTTCCTCGGCAAGTTATGTGTGCTTATCGCGCTCGTTAAGGCTAAGAAGGTTAACCCTAACGTTTACGATCTTCCAGGCGCATGGCTCCTTTTGGTGAAGAGAGAGAAGACGCTGGGAAAGCCAGATTGTTAGGAAGAGTGTATTCTACAGAAGGATAGGTGGATAAATGGAAAGAGTTTTGACTCTCGGAATGCCGCGGTCCGGCTGCCAAGGTGTCAATTCTGGAGTAACGAGGGCATCACCGCAGTGTCGGTGCATGCTTTGCTAAGGCGGCCAATGGCTCGGCTGCTGTCTAGACTAGCGTGAGCACGCGACCTTGAGATGGGCTCACGCGGATTTTCAGGCCAAAGGCGCTATGCGTCAGAGGCTGATCTTGGGTTCCAAGTGGCTGCAAGAGGTCACTACATGATCTCTGAGTGAATGTCTTAGCGCCAACATGTAGAGCTTAAATGCAGATTTGAGAGGAAATACATCGTTTGTACTCGAATCCCTGCGTAATACTTGCAGTCCCCTAAGAGACGAGTGGCACAATCTGAACAAAAATCTATTTCTATCGGTGTTACGAGGAGCCCCGTTCGTCACTGCGTTCTCCAGCGTTCCCCATGTGCTTTCTGGTATAAAGCACCCCAGTGTTTAGTTGTTTGAATGATCATACATGACGTCTTTAGAAATTACATGATCTCGTTTGGCATCATCCTATGCGTTTAGGGCAGCCTCACGATCCTGAAAATTTATTATCAAGCTTGATACTGAATGCGTAAGTTAGTGAATTTGGATCAGAATTGATTTATTCGTGCAGTTGTGTTTAGTTCGTGTGTCAGTTCACAGACTGTAAACGGTAAAGTAGTCAGTCCTACACACAAACAAAATTGGAAACCAGAACCATAAACACGCAAGCCCCCATTGTGCTGCTATTAAACATATTAAATTCTAGCATAAACCATACTAGGTTTTAGTTGGTCAAATAATCATCCACGTCATATCAAAAAATACAATTATTTCCTTTGGCATTATTGTATGCATTTTCGGTAGCTTCACTCTCTTGAAAATGCATTAAAATTTACTATTTCCGGCTAAGCGCATATCGTCCGCTTTTAACCGAATCCATCAGTCTAGTTTTTGAATGATAAGTAATTCGTCATGAAGATGCCTATATTGCATGCGTCAGGACACCAACCGGGCAAAGGTAGTTTAAGAAGTGCACCTAACGTACCCCTAGTCCCAGCACACTGTCCTACGGTAACGGTAGTTAAAAGGGGTTTGGGGGTGGGGGAATAGAATAGAGAATGAAGGAAATCTACAAAAGTAAATGGAAAGTGGTAAAATTTAGTTGAATTTATTTCCCGCGGCTGCTGGTGGTAAGTTGTCCTGCATGTAAATTGAAGGTGTGCGCGGCACTTCGCGTCGCGGACTATACTAATCTTACCCCACAATGGTAAGTTGGACCCTAGGTACTTTGGCGTAGACCACCTTCTAACCACCATTTTTATTTTTTTCGCGAATTTCGAGAAACCTGTATTGTAATATAAGATACGATAATATAGATTAGGAAAATCGACAGATCTAAATCAAAAACATTTCTTAATGCACTAAAATAAAAATACATAGAGCAGTTATTCAAGTTTATTCCACTGCCTATCTTAATTCTCCACTCATCAAACCCTTATAAGCATAGTTTCGGTACGAAAAAATGCTGGCACAAGGGTTATATGAGGTGCACTACTTCAACGACTGCTGCCACCGACTGTATACATTAATTGAGTCAACCCTACATCAAATCAGGAAAAGTATCCAGAAACATAAACATATAGGTGTTAAGGCTAAGACGGTTAACCTTGACAGCTACAATCTTCCAGGCCCGGTTCTGTAGGAGATGGGAGAAGTCTTGGGAAGGCTGAGTAGACGGAGCAGTGTATTGTTTACAGAATAGTTAGGGGTAAAGTTGACAATTGGTCTTTGGAGGGCGTCCGACTGCGAGGCCAGTAGCAGAGGGCGGGGTCGCCGCAACCGCGACGCGCGAGGCCGAAATCCCAAGTCCTCTGACGGCAGTCATCCCGAGCGGCCACCGAATACTCGCTTTGTCTCGGTAGCCTGGTGGTGATTGGTTGCCTTGCGCGAAATTAAGCCGTGTGTGTCAGTAGATGGCCCTGGTCCTTCGGCGATAGACAGGCCAGGGGTCGGCCATCACGGTAACCGCAGCGTTGGCGTGATGAGTCAACGGTAGCGTTAAGGTCCACTAGAAACACGCATCCCTCCCCCTACTATGCTAATATCAACAGATTATATTCAATCATCCAGTCGGAAAAAATTAGAAATTTCCCCATAGTTTATAATGGTTTCGTTTCTGGAAATAGTTCTCCAGACTTCCCATTGTATGGGTTTTAAAGGGTGCCCGTTCATACGAATAAAAGGGTCGGATAGACTTAACATGGGTTTGTCTTGAGACCTGGTAGGACGGGTCGATTGGCTTTGTCGGAAAACAGGTAGGCAAGGCTACCATAAGTCCGAGATGGAGCACAAGCACTAACTCGGAGGAAAAAAACATTGCATGTTCTGTGGTTTGAAAGTTTTTTTTATAAGTTGACCCTAGTCGACCTCCTATGTTGAACAAATACTCTGGCCCCTTCCAAAGGATCTATAGAGACCGGCATTTTTTACGTCTGGTACATTAGAACCTGAACGTGACAGCTCACAGTACACGAACAATTTTTGCCGACGAGGAAGCACAAGAGCAGGCTGTGTAAGCATGGTTTGTAACCATCATGTCTGGAGATGCTAATCTCGTTAATGTCCCTTGAAGTGAGCGATGCAAACGCTGTACCGGTAAGCTCCTTCAGAAATCCGTGAATTTTAATTTCTAACAAAATTGTTCGGATCCTTCTCTGTGAAGTTTCCCATGTGCGATGGCAATCCGGCAAGATATGGATCATTGCGTAGCCTGCTACTTGATTGAGTATCTGATGGAGGCACGTTTAGTGACGTATTTCTGACTGCTATTTAAATGCGAAATTTTAAATTTTCTATGCCGGCCTTCAAAGCCTGTGTAAAATTCTAAACGGAAGTTTGTGCAATCACTTTGCAAGACAAAACACATTCAATCTATTGCGGAATCTAGACTTTATACGCAGAACGTCATGTCAACTATTTGGTCTCCTGCGTCATTCACCTACAAAAAATGTATCAGACTAAGTTCAACTCTAACAGCGTATTCATACAGTAACAAACTAGAAGTGATCCACCGCAAACTTCACATTCAAACTTAACATTTGCACCGTATAACGTGGCCTTTGGAGCACCCTTTATTACAATGCCTTGCTGGCGATTTATTGGCAAGCTCTGTAATGAAAGGGTCCCTTGGGCCTTAAATGTACAATTTATGATTATTAGTATTGCTGATGTCAGTTTATCGGCTTGTATAGGTAATGGCTTAAAATCTGCCCCCATCGTACCGACCCTTTTGCCTATATGTGCGCTACAACTCGGATTTTGATCTGGTGCAACAGTCCTTATCTTTTTCTTGGTTCGCTTTGGGCTTCTGACCTCACTGCTTCCTGTAATATGCCGAAAGCGACCACGTACCCGGTCTAGTGAAGAAAAACTATAGGAGCAAGATGTCCGCCATTGATTCAACATGCAAACCAGTTTAAGTATAGCGGCAAACAGTTGTCTACCAACCTAAACAAAAGGTGAAAAATACCAGTTACTCAAAGGCGTAGCGACTAGAATTAGTTTCGAAAATTGTGTACAAATGAAAGAACGACAAAGATATAAATAAATAAAAATTTGGCAAAGGCCTACTAAAGTTTAACTCTTAGATTTTCTTCGCAGCAGGCGTTTGACTGGTATATTGTATTACTTATTGGAACACGTCATGGTCAAGGATTACCTAAAGGCTATTCATAAACATGGCTACGCCTGTCCCTATGCTGGATTTTCTACTTTTCTCTCAAAGTACTGTGTGCTGACTGAGCGAAGTTTTAGCGCAAGCAGTTGTAGGTTCGGTCTGAAATTTGAAGTTCATATTTGAGCTAAAATAAATCGTTTTACTAGAAAATTCCTGTGTAAAACTTGCAATCCGCTGGCATTCAGTCCGTAGTATGTATCTATTGGTTGATTTACCACAAACATAAAAACGAATTTCATCCATTTTGAACAGCTTTTAAACACAGTTGTGACGGTCTCCGTTCTTCAATGGATTCTCCAGCGTTCCAATATGTTTTCTGGTATACAAGTTCCCCAGTTTTTTCGTTGTTTGAATGGACATAGGTAACATCCTTAGAAAGTAATTGATCTAAATTGGCATTATTGTTCGCGATTTCTGTAAATTTTAATATTCCCACTCAATCGAACGTCATCCGCTTTTAACTGCGTGCTTACGTCCGTGTATTTAGACAAGTTTCCAAATGATTCACCATTTATCGTGAAGCTACGTTTATTAAGTGTGCTAGGTTGCATTCTGTATAAAATGACTGAGTCAGACTTGGCGTCCAGAAACTAAAACATGCATATTGCCTCCCCCTCCACCCTACTGCACTAATATCAACAGGTTAGATTCGGCCGTTGAGTTAGCAAAATATGGAAGTTAATCGGGAGGTCTTATCCTGGCAGACGTATATCTGGCATTAAACCACGCCGTCAGCCCAATGTGTGAGAAGAAGACGACTTGATCGCTGGGACAATAAGTTAACTCGACTGATCTTTTGATATCCGTCGCGGATTCATCATCAGAGACATTAGCAGAACACAGAAGCAGACCCGCTTCTGCTACTTCAATTACTTCCTGGGACTCGCATGTTCGCTTGTATTGGCCCACTGTGTGTTGTGTTGTGCGTAGTTGCAGACTGAGAGTACGGAAAAAGTCTTCTGTCACTACAGGGTTTCCACGAAGTCTGGGTACATAGGGTATAAATACATAACTTTAGAACAAAACAATTTTATTTAATTATAATGTTCAGAAATTATATTTTCAATATGATTTCCATTATTTGAAATGCATAATTCGATGCACCTTGCTAAATGCTGGTGAACTCGATTGAATACGTGTACATTGCCGTCGATTTCAGCGAGGGGGCGTCAGTATTCACGGTCCAATCAGATAGGACGGAAAATCGATAATTATTGACGCGTTGTCAAGCCACGACGTGGAACTTTGCACTGCAGCTGCACTGAGAGCCTAAGCGTTGTTAACTAATCATGGGACTCTGCCATCTCAACAAAAATAACATAAATAAGTAAACTATTAAAATTCCTATATACCCAGACTTTGTGGACACCCTGTATAACACAGCGCAGGTCACAGTCTCTGCGCCAACCTGTTGTGAAGCACAGGGCGGACCTCGTCGAAACCAATGGTCGAACTGTCATATTTGGCATTTATTCGCATCGCAAGATATGGACAACGATCTGCCCCACTTCATAGAGCACCCAGACCTAGATGGGACTAGCCTTTAGTCATAAACTTTCATGAATTGGCTCCCCAGACCACACATTTTTGGGTGGTTTGTTATCTCACACTTTCGTTGTCACTATATCACTATAAATCGTTGTAAGTATCGTTTACGAGCAGTGTATGTGGCCTAGCGCGTAATCTTTACTGGTATCTTTGCAAAACTGCCTTGATTTAACTGATAATTAGCCATCCCTCTGTTGCACTGTCCGTTTGATTTCAATGGAACTGGAGAAACTGTCTTGACGTCTGAACAGTGATCACTATCCGTCAGTAATTATAATTAGGTAAATGATGAAGTAACTCGTTCCTTCTCTAAGTAGTTTCACAGCAATTTTCGGTTCCTCGCTAAAGCGTAGGTAGGTCACTGAAATTCGTCTGAAAATCTTGCTAACGTAAACGATGAGATTTTAGTTTAAAGAACAACAATGTGACCTAGATCGTGATCTGCGATAAAATAGCCTAAATGAATCTCGGAACATTGTGATAACTTGCAGGAGCACTTTTTATTTGATGATTTAGACGCCCATACAGCACATGTTAGAGCACATGTGACAATTCATGTGGACTACAGTAAACAGGGGAGAACATGTGGATACGTATAGTCCAGGGCACGTCAGGATCCATCGACCTCCCCCGCCTCCACAAATAGAGAAGTCTCATAGGAGTGCATAGATGTACAGTAGGTTACCTAACTCATTAAATCCAATGATTTTTACAAATAACTCTCTGCTACTCAGATGCAGCCTGTGGTGACTAAATCCACATACGCGAGCATGTCCGAAGGCCAACTGCTGGTAACGCGTACGTCCGCACTGGATGCGGCCTCTGCAATAGCCAATCACAGATCCGCAAAGGCTGGTGTCTCCCGCCGGCGAATAGGACGCGTGCACGCCTGTTCGATGCAGTCTGTGCGGCCAATAACCCTCAAGGCAACCAGAAAATGCCCGTTTTCGCTGCCGTTGGCATGCCCGCTGCTAAAACCGCACTTGAACTCGACTGGCTCTCCTGGCTGGTTGTATGCTGTCCAAGTCAAATCTCTGTCCATCTTTTCTCCTTTCCCTTGTGTATACAATATACGCTCCCCTTTACTCTGGCCTTTACGGACTTCTACTTCACTATTTAACAATGGTCTGAAGATCGCAGTTGCTGGGTTTAACTAACTTATTTCTCTGCGATAAGTCCAAGATGCGGCCCCCGAAGTCTTACAGCAATAAATTAATGGTCGTTTTTCCAAATAAGGCATATTGTGATTGATGAAGGAATATAAACTTTTCGAGAAATACCAGCTTTTTTAGAAAAACAGGAAATTTAGAAGAAGTGGAAATCTGGCGTTCTAGGTATACTGAAGTTTTGCATGTAAAGGAAGCACGTTCATGTGAAACCATCGAGTCAATAATGCAGCACAAGTAAAAGTACGTTGGAAAATAATCCTTTTGTAAAGTTTTCAGACACATATGATTCCATATGACGTGCAATGTAATGTATGGCTGTAACCGAACAGCCCAAATTTCAAATATGTATTACAACACGTTTTTACGAAAAATGCTAGTGTTTTCCTTCATTGATGCATTGCTTGAGTTGCGTTGGACTAAAGCAACCAAATTTTCGGTTGATTTGGCCCATTGGGAGATCACAGGAGTAATATATTTCATAAGCTCACTTGCGGACATGCCGGTCAGTGATTAATAAAGTTAAATGGATTTGTCAGGTGCAATTGTAAACGCAGGTGGGATGAAGGTCCATGGCTCTGCTTAGTGTGCCAGTCAAGGACCAAACGCTGAGAGTTTTTTTTTTAAAGATTAAATTTTTTGGAGAGACAATATGCAAAATCTTTATGGAGCTTACTTCACCCAAGATATACGAGCCAAAAATGAGATCATTTTGTCAGGGTCACAGAGTGTAAAATTAATATGTGGAAGCGAGATCTCAGTTTCAGCATGCTGTCTGGATGTCTTGAACGCGAGTTTGCTTTCTTTCAACAGCTAAACACGTCAGTGACCGACATAAGCTTTCTCTCATCGGAGACAGTCTCTCAAAGCACATCTTCGACTAGCAGCTTAAATGCAGAATATAAGTACCCCAAACCCAAAATGTTACATCCCACTATTTCGTTACGTTGCCTTGAGTTTCTGAGAACATGAAAAAACCTCTTCTGCATACGAGTGCGTACTAGCTTTGTGACAAACGTGTTTTTATTTCGTCACGAAAGGGCTTATTGCAGGGGCCTAAGTCAGTTAAACCCTGGTGCCTGCGATCTTCAGATCATGGTTACGTAGTAGAGAAGGAGTCGGTAGAGGCCAGAGTAGTAGGAGCAGTATATTGTGTACACAGAGGAACGAAGAATAATATGGAAGAAGATGGACTACAGGAGCACGATCTTTCGCTGGGGCGGCGTGATCCAAAGTGCGGCATAGTTGTAAGAAATCTCCGCGGCCCAGAGAGCAAGCGTTCACGCGTGCAGGCTTGCTATTCGTCACCGGTCCAGGAGGCATCTATTCGGCAACTGTGATTGGCTGTTTCCAGACCTCGAGATCAATGACTGTGGGGCTTCAGGAGAGTCCACTTGGACGCGAGCTAGTCACAACAGAATTATCAAATCAACTTCTGCCTAGGTTCTGACCTGCGTACATAATATAGGAATAGAAGTGTTTCAGAGGTGAGAGAGGCAAATACCTGGAATGCGAGCATTTTCATTCATTCGTGGCTTTCTGTTTATTCATGTATTCTTCCAACTGCCTTCTCGGACTGTACTATAATGCCCTATTTTTGTTAAAAATATTAATATTTGTACATTTAAACGTACGAGACGATCGGTCGCACTCTTCCTTCACACTCCAAGGCAGCCGTGGTGGTGGGTGGCATGTAACCTGCCCCACACATGCGGCAGCCGTTTAGGTCATATCAGGACCTACCACAATTCGACTCACACAGTTTATGGACTAAGGCTAACCAAATTTGCTTCAGGGAGGGGGGGGGGGGGGGGTAGGACGGATGAGGGGCAGAGTAACTTCACATCGCGACGGGCTTCGAGACATCAGGCAAATAAAAGTCTTTTCCCAGCGATCGCATCTTCTTTTTCTTCTCAATTACTTCCTGAAACTCGCATGTTCACTTGTATTGGCGATTAACACTAAATTACCGATGAATCCACCTTGGAAGACCGGAGGATCCGAAGCTTGAAAAGGTGTGGTATTGCCCGACGACAACGAACAAACCGGAGATTGCAACTTAAGCCTCCCTTTTCTTTTTGTATTTCAGGCGGGCTGAACCGTATTCACTCTCAAGTTAAAAGTGACCCCCATAGGAAATATTTTATCAGCCTTTGTCTTGTATTTAAGAAAATTTTGGAATTCACAACTTGAACGTTCAGGCTTGAGTGTCTTTCAAATTAACTACAGTGGCGCCTCAGGTAATGAGCAGCTCCAACTACGAGCATTTCAAGTAACGAGCGAGCCACTAGCAGAAAATTTGTTTTGATTGACTAGCTTCCGCTCAGTTAATCAGTTGTTAGTGCGTGTGTGTATACCTGTGTCCGCCGTTGAGTCATGCTCCCAGGGCGTGGGTCCTCGGTCGCCTGCAGCCAATCAGTGAAGTGATGCAATTTGATTGGCTACGTTTTGCAAGCGGAGTGTTTAAATGACGAGCTCGGTGCTGGAACGGATTATACTCGTAGCCCAAGGTTCCACTGTATCACGCTCTGATATCTGTATCCAAAAGAGAGAAGTTGCAGGAGTTAGTTAGGTAAGTTAATTCGTAAGCAAGCAGACTACTTGTGTCCTCGAGTAGTCAAGCATGTCGGCAGTCTACGTAAAGATCGGAAATATCTTAAAGTCCGGGCCGATGATAAGATAAAAAAGGCCAGTGATTACAAAGAGCCAGGAGAGCAAGTGATAATGGCGAATGTGCAGATTGAGGGACTGGCTACCAAAAATGAGAAGGGGAACAGTTGACAGCTTGGAGGTGAAGACCAGAGTTGGATCAACGGCAATGGACTGGCGTGGGAGGAACAGCACTGATTTGAATCCCGATGTCCACTGGGAAACGTCTGTGAGTCAATTGATACGACCGGAGCTGGAGGAGCCAATATAGTTAACTGAACTGATGTTTGGGCTGGCTTGTTTCAGTGGTGAGTTTCATTGTGAGAGGAATTTGCGTGGACAGCCGCAGCGACGAGTGTTGTTACTGACTGCGGTATGGTATCAGCAAGTATCGGTTGGTTGCGTCGGGGTGAAGAAGTGAGCTGGACGTGGTGAGTGGATGGCCTCGATGTGTTTCACAATAGACGAGAGACTGTCTGCTGCAGAATAGAGGCGAACTCTTGTGCGAGGTTCGCCACCCTTGATTTCAAGTTTGAACAGCAGGCACAAAAGACTCTGATGGAACAAAATATACGGAGAGAAATGGCTTGATGAAGCCGTGCATCTCTATCAGACAGTTCGCCATCTGGATGATTTGGGCATCGGAAAGAATGCTAGAAGCTCCTGCCTCGATATGTTGCACTTCCGTTGGAAATTCGTTCTGCTGTTGTCTCTGATGATGGATCAGCGACGGATTTCGAAATTTTAGGCGAATAAAAGTCTTGTCCCAGCGATTACATCTGCTTCTTCTCAACTCTTGCTTTGTTAAAGTCCGATTATTACGTAGGCTTGGAAGCAAAGATTGAGCTGATGAGAGGAGCTCACCACTTATCCAGCTAAGACAGATGGACAACACGAAGCTTCGCAGAGCATAAGTCAGGGAGAACAATTAGATTGGCAGCCTTTTACTGAGGCTATGTAGAACAAAACTCAGCAGCCAGTGTCTTAACCAGGCACGCCTCCTCGCCTCCTTTGAGAGGTACAAAGCGTGGGCGACTGCTTCGAGCCAAGGAAGACCGAAATATCGATCCGGATCTCAGTCTCGCACGCCGGCGGTAGAGGCATGCGCGTGGGCGGAGTTTGTCATACGCAAAGCTTGGCAGACGATGGCAACCGGAGTCAGCGGCGTCGTTGGCGATCGTGAGGGCGGAGGGGCGGGCGGGTGGCAAATATGGCAGAATGCGCTGCCAACACTCGTTTTTAAGAATCCTTTTTGCCCTTACGATCGGTCTGGCAGGGTACGTGGTGAACAAAGCAGTATCATCCAAGGAGTCTCTGCAGTCTGACGCTCAGTGCATCCACCAGCCGTTCCACACAAACACACACTGGGCTGACTGCGAGCTCCAGGTTATACCGTCAGTTGGCAAGCTGTCCAACCTGTGCCGAAACTTTAACCTCTCTTGACCCATTCCCAGGCACCAGCCACTGTCCAATCTGGTAACGTTATTGTGATGCAAGCCTTTATACAGGCAGCATTAATAGCTGTACAAACGTCAGCCTTAGTGATTATATGTTTTCCAATGTAATTTGCATGGGAAGGCGGAGTGATACTCCTACAAAAGTCAGGACACTTTTGTATATGAATTTGATATTATAATTTGTAGTGAACATTTCAATGAATGTTCGTACATCAGATGAAACAGAAGTTGAATTTCTAAAAGTTGATTTGGGTTATAACGAACTACATAGCGGGGGTAGCGGCACAGTTCCAAGACATCTTGTTCATATCAGGATGGTGCCGTTTCGGTGTGTGAGTTTCGAATCAGCTGCGGAATTCTTACGGTGGTTTTTCTCCAATTATCATAAATATTAGAAAGTATCCTAGGGCAAGTGTACAAAAACAAGATCTCTCCATTAACCTCAACATTCGAGCATACGTTTTTTAAGCATGGATACAGTATTCTTCTTTCTACTCTCTTCTTTCTGGGTCATTTCGCCTTAAAGAAGATGCAGATATCTGTCATAGAGGGTCTATAACTGGAGTTAATTAATAGACCATGGCGTACTTGTTGCAGTAGCATCGGGCAAGATATTTTGCGATGAAATATGTTTTGGTATGGTTATCGCAAAGGTGCTAAGGCTAAGACGGTTAACCCTAACGGCTGCGACCTTCCAGTCCTGGTTCCTTACGAGATGAGATAATTCTTGGAAAGACAGAGTAGTAAGAAGACTATATTCTTTACAGAATGAGTTGGAGAATACATAGAAGGAAAGTTGAGTGGACCGTGAGGGCCCTGTGAGAACGCAGCGGCGTCGCGTCCGCCCCGCGTGGGGGTGGAATGCCAAGTGATTCTAGCGTCAGTCATCCCGAGCGACTGCCGAATGCTCACTTCGTCTCAGTGGCCTTGAAGAATGCCGAAAAATGCATTCGCGCACGGTTCTGCTCTGAGTAACCTTGTCTGTGACGTCAAGAGATAAGAGAATGTCGGGCAGCAGCGATCCCTACATGGTTTCGATAAAACTGGATCAAATACGGGAAAAATACTCATAAGGTCTCCATAGTCATTTTAGTGAGTATAATTTTGGCCGGTGATTAGAAAGACTCCCATTCAGAAGCCACGATCCAGGGTTTATGAAATGATCTGCGATTACGCTGTATACTTTTAAGTTTTATAAACCAACCTAGGTAGATCTTCATAATCACACTCAAATTTTAGAATATTATTTAATGTAAAATGGATTATTTCCTTCACTGTAGACCATAATTTCCCTCGCCAATTGATCTCGGGACGCACTTGTCTCGTTGTATATTGCGGCTTACTCGACGTATGTCACTAGGCACTCTGCAGCGACTGGCAAGGCTCGAGAATTAACCCTAAGGCAAAAGGGGACGCGCGAATCACGGGACCGATCAGTGGGCACCCATCTATCCTTCTTAATGGTCCCGATCACAACCGACAAGACAAGGAGTTGGTCGCGCTTTTGTTAAGAGTGCTGGACTTCTATCCAAAAGGTCGTGGGTTCGAATCCCGGGTGGTGCACCACCTGGAGTTAGGTATGGCTGACTAATGATGGCTAATAAGCCAGAAATTGTCATTATCGCCTTCATTGTCTTGGTTCATAATTTAATTCTGCAAAGTTTACCTTCCAGAACGCACCCAGATACCAGAGATTTAGCTCATTCTACGCATATCAAATCCTCACAAAAGTCGTGATAGCGGTTGATTAAGGCTGGAGTGATACAGATTTCTGCGTTTACGAGAAGTGCAACCACACATACACAGTATTTGAAATCCTTTTAGTCGCCATATCCTACGGTTCGGTGCAAATACATGGGCTGGGAGTCAGGTAAAATCCGCATAAATTACTTGAAGGGTTCACGGAAAGGAGCACGAAGACAACCAATTTAGGCAATGCGCATTTTACTCAGAAGGATTCTGAGTCCATTTTTCCGACATTGTTGCCAACTTATCGAACTGTGCTTATGATTTCGATCATTCGATGGGGAAAACCTCTCATACTAGGAAGTTCAAAAACTGCAAGGCTCCCACAGCCGACGCGTACGGCAAGGTACAGGGGACAGGCAGTCAAGTCGAGTGAAGGAAAAATCAATCTGCCCACGGCCACAATCTCCCATATCTGATCGATAACGGCAGTTTTGTTGTGACTAACTCGAGTCTAAGTAAACATTCCCGAAAAACCATAGACGCTAGTCTAGACGCCTGGATCAGCCAATCAAAGTTGCTGCATAGATGCCTTTTTGGGCCGGTGACGAATAGCATGCTTGCACGCGTTCCCAACGCAATCTATCTTTCTGGCCAAAAACCTTCAAGGCCGACCCAACCAATGAACACTGGTCTCCTGGCTGGTCGGATGCTCTCCCATTCAAATCTCTGTCCATCTATTCTTCGTTTCTCTGTGTACACCATATACTGTTCCTACTATTCTGGCATCTACTGACTTCTCCTCCTAAGTAGTCATGGTCTGAAGATCGCAGTTGCCAAGGTTTAACGAGATTAACCCCTGCAATAGTTTACGCATGGACAGAGAAGAGCCGGTCAAGCTGTCCGAAACGGCATCGAACAAATGAACTCATTCCGATGAGCACCAACATAATCTCTAAATGAAGGCTGCTAGGTGGACAACGATTTACTGAGGGGGGCTAGAATACACGCAACTCAGCAAGCAGTAGCAACCAAGGTCCTGACCAGGCAAGTCCCGTCGTCAGCTGTCAGCCGTTATACTTCACTCAGACGCCAAGTGGGGCCGAATGGGACTAATCGATGACCAAAGCAATATCGATCGGCGTCACAGTCCGGCGGTCAAGCCACGCTCGTGGGCGGAGATTGTTACACGTGACTACGCAATACTTTGCAGGCGATGAAAAGATGATTCAACGGTAGCACGCAAGTGCGGGTAGCTGCAACGACTCGATGAGTCCATAAGTATCGATCGGCGTCACGAACGCGCAATTGGGTAGTCGGGACACACACGTGGGCGGAGGCTGTAACACACAAGGCGATGGCAACTGGAGTCATCGGTGGCATTGTCGACCGTGAGAGCGGACAGCAGTTGTGGCAGAATGTACTGTCAACCGTTATTTCTAAAATCAGCTTTGTCCTTACGACTAGTGAAGCAGGGTATGCGATAAACGAAAAAGCATTAACAGCACCAACAGAGCTAAGAATGCAACCGATTGATCTTATAGCCAGGACTTGCGAGATCTTAGTCATTGTAGTACGCAACCAAAACCTAAACGGGTGGAGGCGAACACACAGTCTGAAGAAATCTTTATCTTGATTCAAAATTGTGTTTTGTAAATAGGAAGGACAATTTAAGTGGGGTTGTGATGTTTGTTATCGCACGGCATACTACCAAAGTATATAGATCAGCGATATTACAAATGTAAGCATTTAAGAAGTCACATTTGGCGAATGTTAGTTTTCGCTTGCTCATTATCATGCATTAACAATACGAGAGGCTAGATTAACAAAATATGAAACATAAAATAAACAGCAAGTACGGGAGAGAGGGTTGAGGGTGTTCAGAGAGCAAGAAGGTATCGCTTATTCCTACCAGGAGCTGAGATAGGGGCGACGCGAGGGGGGGAGGGAGGTCTCATGTCACTGATTCGTCGATGAAGCGCGATACGACCGGATGCTGAAGTTCAAGTGCTCTTCCTTTCAGCCATTTGCACAAACTGTACTCGGTACTAGACGACTACGTAAGCAGTAAGAACGTTTCGATTGCTTTTCGATGCCCTTATAAATTCAAACGTATTGTTTAGAGCACTTGCACAAAATTATGCTTTCTAGAATTCATTTAGCAGTAAGCTGCGTCTTCTTCAACTTCAACATGAAATGACAGGTCTATCTAAAAAAAACTAGCCAATTTCCGAATGATATTGGGCATGATCTGTCGTTTTATTATTGTTCAGTGCTTTCAGTCTACAAGCTTGCAGATAAAAATCAAAATTTTCTCTTTACCATTGACGAGGTAACATATAGGACCCATAAACCTTTATAATAGGCATGAACTATGTTTTGTACTTCATCAGGAGTATATACAAACGGAAGAGACGACTGGAAGCGAAGAGATGATGCCACTTGAATAAACATTGCATGGTCTTAAGAAAGAAAATAGGCAAAATGTTCTAAAACCAGTATATACCCTTCTTTTCTATCTAAAGTTTGAAGAAGGCGTGATTTACTATCAAGTAATAACCAGAAAATTATTGTATCCAGGTTTTCTTTAAAACACATTTGAATTTGTAAGGGCATCGAAAGTCAATAAAAAAAGTAAAACCACATAAGTAGTCACTTTTACCGAGTACAGGTTTTGTAGCCGGCGTATAAAGAGTATTTACATGTTGGCCTCCTGCCGTTCCTGATTTATTTTGAGATTATACTGCTCTGCTGATATGAGCGATCAGGCGAGTTCTAGGAAGTGGTTCAGAAGAAGAAGATGCGATCGCTGGAACAAAAAACTTATTGGCCTGACGTTTCGGATTCTGGCTTGAACCCATCATCAGGGACAACCGATGCAAAGTGATGCTAAAGACACAGGTAGCGCATTATTTATCGTTTGTAGCGGCCATATAGTGACTCACTCCACATGGACGCTCACATGCGAACTCACACTGTCGCTGACGAGTGCCCATGCACTTGCGGCCTACGCCAATCTGGTCTGGCCAACCATTTGGACTGCGGCTGCGTGGTCCTCTGACAGTCAAATTCCTTCTACCTATTCTCCACTCCTTCCGTACAGAATATACTCTTCCTACCATCTGGCCTCGCCCTTTTTCTCTTGCCCCTTGGAATCGGACCTGAAGATCGCAGATGCTAGGGTTTTATCTACTAACTCAATTCTATGCGATAGCCAGGCTGCAACATGCGTAATACAAATAGCAGCTCTTGTGGTCATCGTTTAGGGTCGTGATGGAGGTGGCCAAGTGATGATCAGCAGAGCTGCTAATTTTAGCATGTATGTGGTCGCGTAGCCGCTACGGAATATAAACACCGCATAACGTGTGCCTTTGTCATCACAATTCTGTGGTTATCTCTGATGATGGCTTCAAGTCAGTAGCCGAAACGCCAAGCCAGTTAACTTCTTGTTCCAGTGGGCACCACTTCTCCTTCTGAGTGATGTTGCTTGTCAGTCAATATTACAACCCCTCTAACGCAATGCCCCCTAATCAAAAACGCAGTTGCGAATTTCGGGTAAAATTTTAATAGACCAGCCACTGGCTGTATAAGGCAATACTTAACTACCGAATGGACAAATAAATATTCCGGCATCATGACCATGACGTCTACCTACTAATTTTAGGGTGTTTAAGAGGTGAGCAGTCAATTCTGACAAGAGCACAAAATCACAAGGGTCCAGTTTGCAGTTTGGGCCGTCAAGGAAAAATGAGGATGCACATGTTCGGTATACCAATGGGACTTGATGGAAATGGGACATTGCAATGGACTGTCAAAGTGAGGACTACAACTCCTGCACTTCCGAAGAAGAAGCGATCACTGGAACAAAAGTTTTATTGTCCTGACGTTTCGGATTCCGTCGGGAATCCTTAGTCATAGCTTATCGTGAACAAGTCTGAGTCATGCGCAGATAGGGGGTGCTACATGCACAAATCGCACGGTATTTATAGTTCACAGCGGTCACCCGCATGCGTACTATAATTGTCAGTTCCTGTAGCCTCTGCTTGAGGTCTTAATTGTTGCGGTGATTGCTCATTAATTGCCACAGCGTTCTTGTCCGCGTCGGATGAGCGTTTGATAATTGCGCGACAATTATGCCCGCTGTCGTCAGAGTTGTTGTTGCACCCAGGACAATAAAACTCTTGTTCCAGTGATCGCTTCTTCTTCTTCTTCTTCTTCTTCTTCTTCTTCTTCTTCGGAATTGCTACCTGGAACTCGGATATTCTCCTCGAGGGGAAAAATCCTGCACTGTACCACAGGCGGCCGGGTAGTTACCTTTCCACCCCGTGAATTTGAAAATGACTGTTTTAAGTCTGAGTAAAAAAACATACACCACAAATTGGAGTGGCAAATAAACTGTCACCGATAGAAAGAGAAAAGCAGTGTCCGTTAAGCCGAGCGAGCAGATTTTATAGATTATGCTCCTACCTGACAGCCATCAAGAGTCGATCGGGAGATGTTGTTTTTTTTCGGCAACGGTAGGTTATGTTTGCCCCCCCCTCACCACAGGATCGCCTAAAACATGAATTTTACGGAGGGGTCCTCAACGTGCGAAGGCAATGAACTGTAGCTGAGAAAACTGAAGAAATTAAATACATTTCCACCAAATTTATGTCATGGCAACGGAATTGGACGTGATAATATCAAAATTAACTCCTAATAAATAGGACGTATTTGAATAACGAACAGCACAATGAAACAACGTTGTGCAACTCGTTGTAGCAGTTGACATGCAGAGGGTTACTTCCTGTAGCTATAAAATAAGAACCAAACAAGGTCTACTAAAACACATTTAGTAGTAAGCTATTGTGGTTAGACAGGAAATTCCGCATTCACCATCATCCGTTTGCAGTTAAGTAGGTGAGCACCTGTCTCAAACGGCCTGCATACCCTGGACACCGGGCAAACCGTAGCGTATTGTTATCTTATTATCACTGTCTGCCCTTTTGCGAAAGACTGATAATCCCTCGAGGCCATGCACTCAGACACATTATGCAGCAACCGGCATATGGAGTAAGATGCCACGTACAAAGGTCTGAAGCAGAAATTGGAGCGATATGAGCCAATACGAACAGGATGAGACGCACTGCGACAACCTACTGGCGCAAGCGCCATGTCATTATCACCTTTCCCTATGCACTCATGATATTAGCTGTGTCTCGGCCATGTAGGAGCCTACCATGCTGACTCACGCTGCCTTCCATTGTCACGCTCGCTGTCTACTCTCACACATAAACCCCCAAACTTTTTTAAGCGCTGCGAGGGACCCGTGATTTCTTGCTTGTCCTATGCTCCCCCCGTCTGCTCGCGGCGCAAGGCGCACGTTAGTTCCAGCCAACTGATGCACGCCTGAGCACCTGGTTGGCTGCATGACTCACTAAGACCTTTCCGCCGTCAAGACTTTCCAGCAGCGAACACAACTTCGTGAACACATCCGACGATCACACGTAACTGGCAGTTAGCGCACAATACAGCCTTTGTACTCTGTATTTTCCGGCAGCACATTTCCGCCCACCAACACTATATTGCTTGACTTGCACTTTGGGGAACATTCTGCTTGTCGACGTTACTACCCGCGACACCGCTTTTACTTTACACGGCATCTGACAACCAGCTGGGAAACCAGTCTTGAAAAGTTACGCAATCACTTCTATTTCCCAAAGAACGTATTCGACTTCAGTCAGGCAGTCAATCAGTATAGTTGAGGAAAAAATAGGCTTGCACCTTTGAACTCCCTATTTGTCCCATCAAAATCTCAAAAAGTAGAAACAATGTTAACAAGCCTTTAGTCAGGAAATTAAAGACAGTCACATCGTGCATTGGTGTGTCAAGGTTAGTATGTCACATAGTTCACGATATGCTGTAACATCTGTCCATCATGTCCATGTTTGAATGTTTCTGCAGATTTGGACATAACAATCGGCTCAAGTAGGTTATTCCACAGGTCGACTACCGGTTAGAGAAAAAAATACTTCCTCACATCCAATCGGCTTTCGGGCACATACAGTTTGAAGGGACGTCCCCGGAGATTATTTTGGTGGCGATTTGGAAAAATTCGTCACACATGAGAGCGCAGTCCAAGCCACGCACGATACGGGAGGTTTGTATCAAATCTCCGCGTAAATTCAACTTGGATCGCTGCAATCATGAGGTCGAATGCCATGTTGTAGTCTCAGGCAGCAGTGGCCTCTGGAGAAGCCAGTGTTCGTGTTGACTGCGTCCACTCGTGCCCGAGAGTCTGCGTGTCGTCTCTATGTCCACGTGAGAGGTGATGACAGTTACTTTTACATGGTCATGGGACAAGTTCCAGTGGTTTGCTATTGGTTTTGTTTGTACTTGCCAAAAGGGGCTGTCGAGCATTGGAACCATTGCTGCAGCGGTTGAAAGGTGTGCCTTGAATTGCCCTTACGCAGGTGTCTTATTTGGACACGTGTGCGCACTTGTGTTTAATTAAGCCGAGGTCAACCGTGGGGGCCACCGTGCTTGGCAGAACGCCTGTTAGTCAGTGAGAATATATTGACCATCAGTATACCGAAGGATAGAGGATAAAGACGCAGCTGTTATCGGCTAGCCAGAAGCAGCTGCGAGGTCAAGCCTCGGATGATGGGAGCGCCAGTAAAAGGAAGCATGAAAACAGTGGCCAGTGATGATACGTGACTTTGAGTCAGCGGACATTGGTGAAAGAAAAAAGGTTGGCGAGCTCTTCCACGCGTGACGAATGTATCGGAAGCGGGCAACCCACTTGGAGTTGGAGCTAGCCAGAAGCAACCATCAAGTGCCGGATCATGAGACCGAAAGAGCTGTGGTGACTCACTCCACATAGGCGAGCATGTCCGAAGGTCCACTGCTGCTAACGCGTAGGTCCGCACTGACGGTGGCCTCTGCAACAGCCAATCGCAGATCCGCAACGGCTCGTCTCTCCCGCCGGCGAATAGGACGCATGACACTCCTAGGTCGCTGCAGTTTGTCCAGCCAATAACCTTCAAGGCAACCAGGCAATGCTCGATCTCGCTGCTGCTTGCATGCCTGCTGCTAAAACCGGATTTGTATCGCGGCTGGCTCTCCTGCAGGCCGTGAGCTATCCAAGTCAAATCTCTATCCATCTATTCTCCTTTCCTTCCTGTACACAATAAACTCTTCCATCTACTCTGGCCTTCACGGACTTCTCTTCTCAACTAAGTAATCATGGTCTGAAGATCGCAGTTGCTGGGTTTAACTCACATAACTCACTGCGATAGACCCATTGCCACGGCAGGAAACGGCAGGAGTCGTTTACCGGATCTAGTGCAGTTGTGGACAAAGCAACTGCGTCTGAGAAACCGAGAGGTTACTCCGGACGCGAATGGCTGAGCATGCAGCGGCGGTGAGGCAGAAAAACACCACCTCCCAGCTTGCCAGCTCTCTCAATGGGACCCGGCCATACTTTCAAGTTTGTCGAGGCCGAAATCCTTGCAAGAGAGGACAACTGCGTGAGCCGCGAGCTGCTAGAGTCATTTTTATCAGGCTCGAACGCGAAGTGTCAAGCCAGTACCGCATCAATCAAGACCCAAGTGGTGACTATAGAAGTGAATAGTTATCGTTCGCAAGTGGATGACCACTATGAAATATCAATACCGTGCAACCTGTGCATGTTCCAACCCAATATGCGCATGACTTTGACTATGCTACCATCACCTATGATTAAGGACTCCCGACGGAATCCGAAACTTCAGGAAAATAAAGCTCCTGTTCCAGTGATCGCATCCCCTTCTTCTGAAAAAGGCACAGTTATTATGGCCGTTTGCCACAAGGTGAACATGCGCGTGTTCGACCTAGAAGAAACTCGGATGGTTAAGAACCGTGGGGAGGTTGTCTCAACTTGTAGTTGGGTACAGCTAATAAGTCTAGTAAGTCAGAAATAGCCATTCCGGTGTCTTCTGTCTTTGTTGGTATTCCTTCCTGCTTTAATATTGGATGCTATGAAACTACAGACGGGGGCGTAATGACCTGATCCTGTGAATGGGGAGAGTAAGTTCCGTTAGCGGCCAATGACCCTCCTCAAACGAATAAAGTTAGCGATATACCTTTGCAGTCGCAGTTGAACACCGAGACTGGTAAAGCCCCACACTCATGCACCTACACCAGACGTCCATTTTAATTAAAAATTGTCGGAGGTCCAGAAATATACTACCAATACTGATTATTTCAAGATATAAGTTTAGGTTTATTCCAAATCATGCTGCATTGGCTTTCTTTTGAGAACAGTTCCGACCCTTCGTGAAGAAACCGCACGAAAAATTGTATCTAAATACGGTTACCATAGCTGCTTTTACATTTATTTTCGATAAGCATGCTGGCAATATTTTGGTTACTTAGAGAAAAAACAAACGCGCCAAACCCGTTTGTAGACGCCTTTTGGCACCCTTTCACAGTCGTGTACTTAGGAAACTGGGATATCGATATTTTAAAGGTTTAGTCACTTAGCCTTTTTAAAAGAATTTATGTGTGTGCAGTGTCCTTCGCGAGTTTACTATTTCTGTTTAAAAAGTATGACAACTGTTTACGTGCTAAATTGTTTAAGTTCAGAGGAGTGAATCACGCGGGAAAACAATGCCAGGCTACGTCCGAAAGTTAATGTGGATATTTAAAGTGCATAAATGTCTTCAAACGACTTACAAACTGAAGATGATTTTCGCTGCCTAGCACATGTCACCATAGAGCGTAATCAAACCGGAGTTCACGGGGCCATAGCCCGGTTCAAGTGGTTATTCGTCTTTCATTTCTGGCATATCTGATGACGAAAACTTGATTTTATCTGCCGTACGGATAGCATGGACATATTTATTGCACAAATTATCCCGTAGAATCGGTCGCACGAACGGTAGGTATTCACAGTGGGGACATCTAATATTAATACGATTTGCTCTAATGGTTTTCTTGGCCTATAGGCTTCCCTTTTTAACTAATAGGAGTTTTTCTTGGTTTGTAGGCTTCCTTTAGTAACCAATATGAATGGATTTTAAAGTGTTTTAGGTCTTGTTTGTTCTTTGTGCAACCTTCTTTACCTATTTTTTGGTTTAGTAAACAAATTACAAACGGCTTTAATTTATTTTATATTGTAAACTTACCATGCAGTTAACATACCTTAACTGCTCATTAATCAAGCATTACGTCTTTAACCACGAATTTCGTCCGACAGGTGGGCAAGTAGACTTTTGCAATTGGTCGGCCCTACGAAGCATCCCTACCATACGGACAAACTGTTTCCAGACCTTTGTTTTCAGAGGATTGGTTTGGGCGGGGGCTGCTAGTAATAAACCAGCCATTGGTCCCACCGTATAAACGTAAGCGGACATAATCAAACAACGTTATGTTGTTTGCTTGGACGAGGGCTTATACGGGATAGTATATGCAAGGAACGCATCCACACCATCTGCACAGCAAAAGATGCAGGTTAAGTGCGAGGAGAAAAAGATTTCTTCGGAAAAATAATCGGTGTCTTCGTGAGAGTACACTTCTTTTACAGAATACTATCATAGCGCGCCTGTTCTTGCCGGTAATACCTATACGAAAACTAGGTTGGACACCGTGGATGAAGGAAAATGTTAGCCTCCCGAAAAGATGCAACGGAGGGCGACAAATATTTTCGAAAGTCTTAAAGATTTACTGTCCCAGAGCGGATTATAAAAAGTTGACTTATTTTGCTTGTCTTACCGACGTTTACAGTGTTGCCATTTCCGAATATCCGGGGCCATGGTTACTCCCTGAGACCGGGAGATTTCGTCGAGTTCGTCAGCAGAAATCACCTGCGTTGTAATCTTTATAAGGTCACAAGCGAACGAAATCGATTAGACCTCGCAACGTTTTTCTTCAGCCAACGAGTGTTACGAGCTTGGAACTCGCTACTAGGCGAGATGTTTATCGCCAACGCCATTTTTAATTTAAAAAAGGTTGATGGTATCGTGTTGGACAAAATACGATACTCACAACATGACTGTCTACAGCCTGCCTCGTAAAAATCTTTCTGGCTCTACTCCTGCTTCACACTGCATTGAACTGACGTCACGTTATACTTTGACTTCAAAAAAATTTAACTGTCTACAACTTTATACTGACGCTAAATATGCAGTGTTTACCTTACATTAATAGGGAAGGAAGCTTAATATATTGTGACAATGGATAGTATGCTGTAGATTGTAGCCTTACATTAGGATATTGTCTATGCATTCATTCAGCTACGGTCTAAAGTAAATAAAATTATTCAGATATAGAAAATTTACTGCTAGATAGTGATCATGAAAAGTCATTAAATGCTGGCAATTGTTACTTTGGTGAAGTTTGCATGGAAGTCGGCTTATTTGTATCAAATACCACGGCCTCTTTTGTCAAAGGGAGTAACGATAGGCCACTACATGTTTTATTTGTCTTGGAGGATGATAAAAATCAATTTCCTTTTTTTATAAGCTCGGTGAACCACTGCCATGTTATTTGGTCCTAAGTAGTACCAGCAACCTTTCGGCCTGGAAAAGGCTCGGTTTAAACATTATTTTACTATTTCCTATGCATCTCTGATGCAAACATGAAACCATACATATCTGCATGTGCGAAAGGATAACTTTGTCCTCTTTTAGGCTCCATTTCATGTCTCACGCTTAACCCAGCTAGGTCAGTTTTTCTAGCTGAACTTAAAGAGTACGCTTGAAAAGCCCACGATTAGGGAAAATTTCAACGGAAATAATTACGTAAAGGCGTACTAATTAGAAAGGTGGAAATTATGTGTATAGTGACTGTCATGTTCGTCTTTAACCAAAAATAACGATATATAAACACTCAGTTACATTTGCTTGAGATTGAATCTAATAAAGCATTAACGCTTGATGGTAAGTTTAAATACTACCGTAGTGACCCATGAGGAAAAAGATATTCCTCCTTCTTTAAAGAGGTGAACGCGATAACTTCGATTTCTGGGCGAAGACTATGTAGGTGGTGTGTCCTCGTAGTGAAGGTGAAGGATTGTTCTTCATTCCCTGGTGGCAGCCGCCAGTTCCATTCTCCCCTTTAGACGGCGATGCGTAACAGTTGCACTTCCTGCGAAGACCCTATAAAATGATTCTTTCCCTGGTGTTAATGGTCAGCTCCACCCTCCTACCGGTTGTCCTTGTTAGGTTTGTGTATGATTGTTTATATGCCCATTTGTCACTATTCCTTCCCTATTCATAATTTACCCTTGTGAACTGACATTTCTACCGACTCGCTACCGTTTGAGTGCTTGCTATAATTAGTGAGGTTTCTAGTGGGTTTAGAGTTTGTGGATACAACTAGAAGACAGTAGACACATACGAGCATCTAAGTACCGGTCCCAATCGGGAGAAGTCTACGCTTTCCAAGAACTCCAATGTGCCCTGGTGAAACACTACAAAAGAAATCATTTGCTGATGGCAATAAATTGCCCTCGCCTGTCGTGTTTGCCAATATTTGGTTTGAGCGATTTCTAGGTTGAACGCGGCAGAGTATCTAAGGGGTTTAAGCTTGTAGATTAGCCAGTGGTACTCCCAGATGCATTTCATTCTAGGTTAATCAAAGTTAACATACACCTGCGGCCTTTTTAGGGAGATGGACTAAATTTCGTAAAATTTTCAGGAGGGATGTGGCAACGTTGTCTTAAAGACTTGTAGGGGTCAACACTGTTGTTGTACACAGATCACTGCAATTATAAGGCCTAATTCAAAGTTGTAGATAACAGTCAGAAGTAACCAGAATGAGGAAGTTATTGTATACAGAGCCCTGAGTTGCTGTCTCGAGCAGCAGTTGCTACTGACGAAGTCAGGGCCAGTGTTGACTGCGTTCAGTCAGGCCTTAAAAGAGTGAGGCAGCAGTGACAGTTGCTTGAATGTGATTTTGGAACAATTTCAAGTGATGTTCAGTAGAAGTGTTGCATTTCTTGAGGGAATGTCGTGTATATTGGTTAATGTGGCATCGGCCGAGAGCTGGCTTGTTCAAGTAGTCCTTAAGCAGCCAAGACTATCTGGATGCGCGTGTGTGCACGAGAGGAAGTCGGTCAAGGGTCTGTAGGGTCAGTGTCGGAAACAGCTGCCTGCGAAGTTGCATGATGTTGAGTCAATGAAGGTTGAACAAGTTTGCCGAACTGCATTGTTAACTGTCCGCCGCAGATGCCCAGTTTTGTCGCGTTCATCCTTCTTACGGGTGTGGAATCTTCGACCAAGTTCCGTATTTTAAGAACCTCTAAACCAGATACCCCAATGAATGATTGCACATGCTTGGGTTTTAGTTTAATGGGTCAGTGCCATGTGAATATTCTTCAGTCTGTACAAATGTTGAATGCTGCCCAATATGCAGCAGTTGCCTACCGTTGGTACAAATAAATGCCTCATTTTTGCTAGATAAGTCAAACTTAAAATAAGCGTCGGCAGTCATGCGTCTAGCTAAAGGGACATGTTGTGATTTCTACCCAAGTCAACGACTTGGATCTCGTTGTTAGTGTCGTGAAAGGCAATTCCCTGATCAATAATCGTCACCAAACTTGATAACAAATCTACCAACAGTGGATTAACATGGAGAGTTAAAACATTGGGCGGATAAATGTGTAGCCAATAAAATGCAGGAAGAACGATCACCAGACAAGCAGGCGTTTCCAAAGTTTTTACATATTGTATTCATTACTATGTTATTTTAGATTCTTTATTTAATTAGCTAGACAAAGAAAATAGTGGTTAGAAGGTCATCTGCTTCAAATTACCTGGCAGTCAGTCAGTATATTTGAGGGAAAAATAGGCTTGCGCCTTTGAATTCCTTATTTGTCACATCAAAATCTTAAGAATTATAAACAATGTTAACAAGTTTTTCACTCAGGAAAATATACACAGCCACATGGTGCAGTGGTGTTTCGTGGTTAATTTATCACATAGTTCCCAGTGTGCTGTAACATGTGCATATTAAGTCGGTGTTTGAATGTCTCCGCAAATTGGGACGTGACAATCGCCTCGAAAAGGTTATTCCATGGGTCCACGACCCGATGAGAGAAAAAATACTTCCTAACATTTAATCGTTCTTGGGGCACATACAGTTTGAAGGGATGTCCCCGGGGATTAGTTTTAGTGGCGAGTTGGAATAATTCGTCACACATGAGAGCGCAGTCCAAGCCACGCACGATACGGAAGGTTTGCACCAAATCTCCGCGTAACTGCCTATAACTCAGAGGATAGATATTAAAGTTATTTAGGCGGATTTCATATGGTAGTGAACCTTGGCCTCTTACTAATATTTTGCCCGCCGCTGCACCCTCTCAAGTACGTTATAATCCTGCCGCATCCACGGTCTCCAGACTTTAATTGCGTATTCAAGATGTGGCCTTATGAAAGTACCAAACATTTTCGAGAAACAGTCTTCATCAAAAACCATGAATGCCCGCTTGATGGCATACACCATTGAAGATGCAGTTTTAGCAGCCTCACAACATTTTGTAGAAGGTTGGAGGTTGTCTGTCGTCCAGATGCCGAGATATTTCTGTATTACTGTTTCTTGGAGTGGGATTCCGTTCAGATGGAAGGGTCGTGCATCAGGGACCGAATTTTGACTTCCCAGGCGCAGCAGAGTGCATTTATTCGAATTGAAGGGCAGCAGCCATCTGTTTGACCAATCTTTTAATCGAAAAATATTTTCCTGGAAGTTATCTTCATCGGCAGCACATGGGATGACCTTCCATATTTTTACATCATCTGCAAAGATGTCACACTCGCAGTCCAACTCATGTACACAATCATTAACGAACAAGAGAAAGATGACTGTCGCCCTTGATTGTTATCGTTCTTCACACACAGTTTGGGAACGACTAGCGAGAAAATTCTCAATCCACATAAGAAGTCTGCCTCCGATACCCATCAGTCTCAAATTGTGCATGAGACGTCGGCGTGGAACACTGTCGAAGGCCTTCCAGAAATCAATGTAGGCTTCATGTTCGGTTTCTTTTACATCAATTGCCTTTGTCCAGCTTTGCGGTGTATCAAGCAAGTTTGTTACACATGACCTACCCCTGCGAAAGCCATATTGCGCATTCGACAAAATATTGTGGGTTTCACAATATATCATCAATTCCTTGGCGGGATTTCGAATTTGAGCTGCTGGTTTTTTTTGCTCTCCATTCACGTTGGAATTTATTATTCTAGACCGGACTGTCGACTTCTTTACTTTTATATTCTGCATTTCTGATCAAGAGGTAATCTCTCTCTTCAAACTCATACCTTTTTGAATGCACAAAGGACAAATATTCTATTGTAACGGCCCAAACCGAACCTCCCTTGTTTAACTATATGCCCTTAATGTCACCTGCCTTTCTCTCGATTTCCAGGACGCTGATTGGAGGAGACAACCCCCGCACGCCGCCGTTTCCTGACTCCGCTAAGTCTCGTCCTTGTCTGTTTTTCTATACTCTATTTCGTACTCCCCTTCGTTATAACCTTATCCTTCACTCACTCTCTTGCTTACGTCTCTCGATCGCCTGTATTCCTTAATAAACATAACATTCATATTATCACTTATATTCTTCAAATATGATACATCATTCTAGCTAAAGTGCGTCTGCTTGTGATGTCGAGGAACCTCCAGTAGGGAAAGAGTTCGAAGACAGGAAGTTCGTCGAGCAGAAGCCACCGATACCGAATCCGTTACTGTGCAACCAGTGTACCATACCCATTTCGAATGCTACAATGGCGGCAGCTGGTGATAAAAGCTACTCACCCCCGGTGGTTACCTCAAAACCTTATGTCATCATTCCCCACGTTCCAGTGGCCCCCATCCATCGTGCTGACCCGTTACTCGCCCCAGGCGTTTTCCAAGTGGGCTAAAATCTGCATCAGTGGCTCGTTCTTTGAGATATTTTTCTCACAGACGTTGATCCATCCGACCACCCACGCTATGCATTAAATTTCCTGTCCCCTAATGCGTGCGAACTTGCCCTCTCATCAAGAATTACCCTAACGTCCACTTTGAACGAGACCAAAACCATCCTCAAATCGCTGTTCGACCACCAGATGTCAGCTGGTGTGGCTGCTGACCGGTTTGATCGCCTAAATCAAAACCCCGCCAATCGGCAGATGAGTTCGCCCTGGAGTTGTAGCGTTTTGCACGGCTTGCGTTCCCCGACGTCCCAAAAACAGCTTTAGACCGGATGGTCCTATATCGGTTCACCACGGGTCTCCGTAACCGCACGGTGACAGACCATTTCTTGATGCAGACGCCGACTGACCTCCTTGCGGCTTTGTCCAAGTGTCGGCAGTTCGACGATTTCCATTATGACGCCCCACAACCCCCATCCAACACTCCGCGTCCGCTTTACACCGAGCGTGTTTAGCCGACACAACCGCCCGACTTGCCACAAATGACACAAAAAACAGCTTTACCCATCCGATTCCCTGACCACAACCGCAGATACCCGTATTGCGCTGCCTTTGGAACCCAAGCACGTCACTGCGGCCAAAATGCGTACGGTGAGTCGTTCGTTTCCAATATCTATTTGGTTAAACCTACACCCGTATCGTCACTTACGGTTACAGTTTTAATAGATAAGCACCGTTTTGACGCTTTAATAGACACAGGGGCCAATGTCTCGCTTATTACCCCGGTCAGTATCCCTAAATCTCTTTTTAGCCGCATAGGACCATTATCCCGGCCCCGTCTTATTCACGCCGCTAACGGCACTCAAATACCGATCTCCGGCTGTATTTCCTTACCGTTTTTCTTCAGCGGTTCCAATGTGATCCACGATTTTCTGGTTACTTCCGATAGCCCCTGGCCTATAGTTCTGGGACTAGAATTCCTCAGCGGTTATAACTGTGTTATTCACACCCGCGGTAGACACATGGAGCTGGCCGGAAACATAAACCTTCCCTCTACCTCCGCACCTGAATCGCATTAAGAACTCCTTTACAACACAGTCATGGCGGCCATGGCTTTAGACCCTACACATTTAGACGAAATACTTCCCCCGCCGTCCACTGTTGATACTGCCGCTTATGTCCAACTCAGAAATATCCTTTACGATTTAAGTCAGTTTAAGGCACTTTATTCAGGGAAGAAGGCTTTCGCCCTTGAGCTCCCTAATCATAACCAAAATCGCATAATAGGTCCACCGTAAGAATAGTACATAATACAAATGTCGGCTTACCATCAGCGATAAATGTGAGCCAGTTGCAAGGTGCTGCTACTGACAATTTGTTCATTATATCTGCCACAGTTTCTCAGCAAATGAGAATCAAGTTTGTGTTTCAAAATGTCAACAGTATCTGAGAGGACCACATCTTCCGGGCGTCCGTTCCACGCTCCACTGACCCTCTAAGAGAAGGCGTTTCGTCGAACGTCGATACAGGCCGGTTTCCTCTGTAATTTAAAAGGATGACCTCGCAGATGGTCAGTCCGAGCCAATTCGAAGAAATCATCAAATTCTAGGGTGCAGTCCTGGCCTCTAACAATGCGGTAGGTTTGTATGAGGTCCCCGCGGAGTTGCCTATAATTGAGAGGGAAAAGATCAAGTTCGGTCAGTCTGTCTTCATTAGGCAGATGACCAAGATTCTTGAACATCTTCGTAGCCCTCGCCTGCACTCGTTCCGGGTGCAGGTAATCCTTCTTGAACCACGGACGCCAGGCCTGGACAGCATACTCCAAGTGGGACCGAACAAACGCTCCGTAGGTTTTCCTGAAGAGCTCCTTGTCAATGTTGAAGAATCCCCGCCTAATCGCAAACTGCACCTGTGTCGCGCATTTAGCTGCCTTTACACACTGAGTAGATGGCATAAGTGAGGAATTTATTAGAACACCGAGATCCTTTTGTTCGTTCACATTTGAAAGCGGGTGCCCATCGAGGAGGTATTGTAAGGAATCGTTCTCCTCATCAGTCCTTCTAGTACGGAGTCTTAAAAACCACACACTTACTAATGTTGAAGTTTAAAAGCCAACGAGCAGACCAGCAGCTAAGATGATTGAGACTCTCTTGAAGCGCTTTCCTATCGGCGTCAGACCTGATGGCTCTCCAGAGTTTGACGTGGACGGCAAACATGATAGCGCTGCCACCCAGGTCGTTGACACCGTCGTTGATATAGATAAGGAAGAGCAGTGGCCCTAGACAGAGCCTTGGGGGACGCCACTCAGTACAGATGTAGGGTTTGACTTTGAGTCACCGATGCACACAGTTTGCGATCGCCCTGTGAGAAAATCTGTGATCCATGCCAGCATGTTTCCTCTTATGCCAATTTCTCACGATTTATACATTAGACGCTTATGTGGGACACTGTCGAATGCCTTCTTGAAGTCCGTTTAGATGACGTCAACCTTACCATCTTCATCCAGTGCGCGAGTTCACTGCTCAGTGGAGAGTAGAAGGCTGAAAAGGCAAGAATGTTTCTTTCTGAAACCGTGTTGGAGCCCTGACAGTAGGTTGTTCTCCTCCAAGAACTTCATTGTCGTCTTCTTAATTATCGTTTCCATCACCTTACAGCAAATGCAAGTTAGGCTGACGGGCCAGTAATGGTTGACCTTCGTTCGGGCTCCACCCTTGTATATCGGGTAAATATTTGCCATTTTCCATTCAGATGGCAGTTTTCCTAGTTCAAATGAAGAACGAAAGATATGTGCTAGGGGCTCTGAGAGTTCGCTTGCCAATTCTTTCAAGAACTTGGCTAGTATATTGTCTGGATTGGATGACTTTGCTTCTTTGAGGCTCTGCAGCTCCCTCTTAACTACAGATTTTGAAAATAGTAGAGAATGGAGTGCTGGACTGGCGTTTACAACAGCACTGTTGACATTGTCAAAATGAAGCTCGGTTTCCCTAGTGAATACCGAGGCAAAGAACCGGCTACAGTACTCGGATTTCTCGTCATTCTCAACGAATTCTCCGCCATCATCATTCTTAAGTACTGCGACAGGATCCTGGTTTTTTAATCTACTGTTAATATAGCGGAATAGAATTTTGGGCTTTTCTTCGGCCTGTTGGAGGATTCTTGATTCATAGCTTTTCCTGGCCTGGCGAATTGATTTTTTTACTGCATTTCTTTGGCGTCGGAATTCCTCGAGGTGTACTGGCAACCCAGTTTTCCTGAATGACTTCCGTTTCCTATTCTTCTTCTTCAGTTGCCTGTTAAGGTCTCTCGTCAACCAGGCAGGACGACTAGTCGCCTTTTGTACCTTCTCCGGACAAAAGCGCTTAATCAGATCTAATGCAACCCTCTTGAGTGATCTCCAATCCTCCTCCGGATCCCCCTTGAGCAGGCAGTCCCAATTCACGGACGATAGTGCATTCTTCATTGAATTGAGATCTGCCTTCCATATGTTTGGCTGGTCCTCCGTTTTCCTCAGCCGTTGAGTATGGAGTAAGTAATCCCACATTAGCGTCGTTTGGTCACTCTTACCGAGTGGAGCACTTGAATGCACTTCATCTATGTAGGATGAATCCTTCGTGAAAACGAGATCCAAAAAAAAGCCCGCTGGTTTTCTCGAAATCTGGTTATGCCCTTCACGTTCTGAACTAGAGATAGGTCAAGCGTGAGATCCATTGATGTGGAACTAAAGAAAGTTGACGCCGCCTCAACTGTCAGGTTGTTACATTCAATTGCAGGGGCGTTGAAGTCACCAACGATGAGAACCTCCTGGTGGCTAGCAGCTTCTTTCACCAGACCAAGGAGCGAGTCGTCGGCTCCACTCAAAATGTTTGGTGGCCGGTAAATGGCCAGGAATTCAAGGTTCTGTGAATTCGCCTTCTTGATCTTTAACCAGACGGACTCATACTCCAGGACTACAGTGTGTTCTCTTTCTACAACAGAGATTTCAGTTCTGACATACACGACAACCCCACCTCCTTGTCTGTTTTGGCGGTCTTTGCGGAAAAGCTGGTATACTGGAATGGAAATCTCCAAATCTGCGATTTCTGTTTTTAGCCATGTTTCCGTTATGGCAACTACATCAGGTTTCCGCTCCAAGAGTACTGCCTTGAGTTTATCAATTTTTGAGGGAAGACTTTGGGCATTAGTGTAACGAAAGCTCAATTTAGACTTAGTCACCACTTTATGCAGGCGGTTGCCTCTTGTGTGAGATTGTATGCAGGGAGCTGTCGGTGCTGACGGAGACGGACTGTTATCCATCCCGACTAGGCTGTTAGTGTTATCGGCTTTCTCCAGAGGAGTGACCTCGGGACATGGACAATCTCCCCGTTCAGAATTCGAAGATTGCTCTCGCCAAGTTCGCAGCTCCCGTGGAGTTCTACTTTTAGCAATCTCTATTTCTCCCGCTCCGCGGGGGAAAAATCCCGCTGAAAAAAAACCGTCGGGTGTGAGTATCTAAGTATTGGTTTCCTGCTTAACAATAGCTGGACCTCAGCCTCACTCTTCAGAAGAACCTTCAACGGTCTTGGTTGGCGTTGTTAATCTTTTGATTCTGTTATACGGCTCATTCGGAATGCCTTTAAAACTTCAACTTTCTCCTCATCCTTTAGGAGGAATTTCAGATATTCTTTAAATAACTTCCTGTCCTCTTCTAATCTTGATTTCGGGGTATCAGAAGTACCTTCTGTCATGTCTTTTATGACTATGCAGTTTATGCGAGTGGTAGTCACCTTCCGACTGTCGTTCCCTTCTGCTTCTCTAGGGTTTGTTAGGACAGATTCGCTTCGAGGTTCAGCGCTCCTGTTCGTTTTGGCCTGCGAAGGTTCCCTTTTTGTTTGGCTCGTGCTCAAGCTCGGCCAAATAATATTAGCACTTGGGCTTGGTTGGCCTTTTTTGGGAGACCGAGAGCGCTTTTTCGTTCTCTGGGAAGTCAGTGGGTCGCCCGTAACTTTTTTCCTTGTTGCGATGATGTCGGGATTTCGAATGCAGGCACTGGCGAACATTCCTTCCCGTCTTCCAGAGCTGTATCGCACATAGTTTCAATTTTTTCTGTCACCATCTTTTCACAACAGACCGTTACTGAATCGAATAATAAAGTGGATTGCTTTTTGACTGTTAATAACCAATTTTGATTGCTGTCATCCTGTGTCTTCGTGGTGGAGTTGATTAGACGCTCAACTTGGTGTTCGTAAATTGAGTCTACTGAACTCGACAGACTTTTATCCCTTTTAGCGGGGGGGGGGGGGTGATTTCGTCGCATCAATCTCGCAACTTATGCCCTCGAAATAACGACTAGGGCTTTTAATGGAAATTAAATTAGAGTCTACAGTCGACACCGATGGTGTGGTGGTAACGACTGATACTGACGAACTACAGGTTTTTGGTCCGAGTCCCTCTTGCGCCGCTACTTTTACAAGCTGATCTACACGTTTATTTTTGTCTCCCATAATAGATCAGACTGACGATAAACGATATTAAAGCGCTATGCAATATGTATAAAGCGTTCAACTGTATGAAAAAGTTTATTGAAACGACTCAGCCCTTTGTAGAGAGCTGGAATCCGGGAGAATTGTTGACAGAATGCAATGACGGAGATGATGCTCGTTTTGACTAATGTCCTGTCGTGTCTTCTGAGACTGGAGTTATTGCGAAAGTGAATCCAATAGCTAACAACGAAAGTCCGCCAGAGGGCTAGGGGAACCGAAATCCAGAAAATAATATTTCCCACGAAGGACCAGAAATTTAAACCGCAATTTCCTAGTCTACAAGTAACCTTGGCTGGACACGCCTTGTGCAACACACGATTGACACCGGCGATGCAAAACCAGTCTGGCAAGCCCCCCGTCGCGTTCCTGTACGATATCGCGAGGAAGTTGACAAACTTCTCGACGAGCTCGGTCCAAAAAAGACGGTTCTCTACGCTTGTGCATTGACTACCGTCGCCTTAATGCACTTACCGTACGCGACTCATTCCCATTACCCCGACTGGACGACACTATAGACTCACTCGGAAACGAATCATGGTTCTCGACCCTAGATCTTAAGTCGGGGGTATTGGCAAGTCGAAGTACACCCGAATGACCGACAGAAGACAGCGTTCACGGTTCCACAAAGACTATTTGAGTTTTATACACTTCCCTTCGGTCTCTGCAACGCGGCAGTGACGTTTCAGCGGCTGATGTTCCAGCTTCGGCGACCTCTGATACCTTATAAATGCCTAGTTTACCTAAATGACATTATCGTTTTCGGCCGTACAATCGAAGAGCACAATCAGAATTTAACATTTGTACTGGAAGCACTCCGCAATGCCAGTTTCACGCTGAATCCGAAAAAGTGTTTTTTTCTTCGTTCCGAAGTGGAATTTCTCGGACACCAGATATCCCCCGGACACATTGCACCCCTACCCGACCGCATAAGAAACATTTGCACTTGGCCAGTGCCAACCAACCAAACAGAGGTACGGAGTTTCATCGGTCTTGCTTCTTATTACTGTCGGTTCATTCGACATTTTGCAATCATCGCCGGTCCCCTCCATAAATTGACGGAAAAAGATCGTGTGTTCAAATGGTCCACAGAATGCGCGACCGAATTTACAGACCTTCGATCGGCGCTATGCTCTGCGCCCCTGTTAGCACTCCCAAACGTCGAGAAGGATGCTCCGCCGTTTATACTGGACAACGATGCCAGTGGTTTTGCCATAGGCTCCGTGTTGTCACAGAACGACTCCTACGGCATTGAGCACCCTATTTGTTTCACCAGCAAAACCCTACCGAAGTCTGAACGCAATTACAGCACGTTCCGCAGGAAACTCCTAGCGATTATCGTTTTCCTTCAACAATTTAAAAACCTCCTTATCGGAAAACGTTTTAGTTTGCGTACCGGCCACCACGCTTTGAAATGACTCCAAACCTTCAAATACCCCATGGATCAGCTCGCCCGATGGCAAGAGTCCATACAAGATTTTGATTTCAAACCCGAATTCCGTCTGGGCACTAAACACAGCAACGCCGACGCACTTTCCCGTTTTCCCAACACCGACACTACAGTCGCAGCCATACTCCTGGAATCTGTCCACGCCATACACTTAGCAGAAACCACCCGCTACGAATGGTTAATGGCACAAGCTAGTGATCCCGACACGGCCATCATCTTCCGTCACCTGATTGATGAACGGCGGAAACCTAATGAACAATAAATGCGTGGGTCTAGTATGAATGCCCGCCTTTTGCTGAACCAGTGACTGAACCTCTCGCTCGAACATGAGGTACTTTTTTATAAAGACGGTAATTCCCATCAGTTACACCCGATAGTCCCAGGTTGCCTCATCGAAGGTGTCCTAACGGACCTGCACTCAAAGTTAGGACACTGTGGCCAACACCGTACAGAACTAGACGCACGCTCACGTTTCTGCTGGCCACAGTTACGCTCATCCGTCATCCATTTTTGCCAAGGGTGCGCAATTTGTTCCTTGTTCAAATTACCCAATACAGCTCCTCGAGCACCCCTACAGCCCATGACCACTGGATTCCCCGGTGAACGAGTTGACCTTGACATCATCGGCCCGCTTTCCATATCCTATCGGGGGTTAGAAAACATAATAGTCACGATTGACTATTTCACCAAATGGGTCGAAGCCATCCCGTTGCCTGACCAAAGAGGCACCACGGTAGCTAACGCCATCAGTCGCACCTGGATCAGTCGTTGGGGAAATCTAATTTGCTTTCATTCCGACTGCGGAAGTAACTTCGAATCACAACTCCTCAAGGACGTGTGCGACATACTCGAAATTCGGAAAACTGCAACCCCCTACCACTCACAAGGTAATTGTCTGGTCGAACGGACGAACCGTACCATACATAACCTTCTGCTTGCGTTCTCTAACGGCGGCCCCGAACACGACTGGGATCTGCATCTACCCCTTTGTATGCTCGCCTACCGCGGGTTAGTTCACGCCTCTACAAGGTTTACCCCACTATATATGTGGACAGGTCGTGAGATCCGGTTTCCGGTCGACCTCCATTGAACACTTCCCTCTCCGGATACTACTACATCTAATAGATACAACCGCCAGCTCCGAGAGGTTATCCATTGCGCTCACAATAAAGCACGCAACACGCTCGGGATATCAGCAACACGCAAAAGACCATTTCCACACTCGCATATCCGGCACACCATACTGAACCGGTGAACTGGTGATGTATTATAACCGAAATCATCCTCGCGGAACCTCCTCTAAATTCCACCACCCCTGGTGCGGACCCTTCACCGTACTCGACACCTTTTCCTCTACAACCCTACTACTGCGCGACGCCGTCGACCCCACCCTTCCCTCATTCACGGCTCGCTTCGGCAAACTTAAGCCCTACCGTGGCCAGCTTCCCATGTGTACATCAGACACCCTCACGATCGTCCCACCCGATCAGGTCCCCCAAGTCGCCTTAGAGGTCACATTTCCATCACCCTCTATCACCACAAGCACTGAGGACAGTGCTGTACCTTAAAAGGGGGCAATGTAACGGCCCAAACCGAACCTCCCTTGTTTAACTATATGCCCTTAATGTCACCTGCCTTTCTCTCGATTTCCAGGACGCTGATTGGAGGAGACAACCCCCGCACGCCGCCGTTTCCTGACTCCGCTAAGTCTCGTCCTTGTCTGTTTTTCTATACTCTATTTCGTACTCCCCTTCGTTATAACCTTATCCTTCACTCACTCTCTTGCTTACGTCTCTCGATCGCCTGTATTCCTTAATAAACATAACATTCATATTATCACTTATATTCTTCAAATATGAGCCATCATTCTAGCTCAAGTGCGTCTGCTTGTGATGGCGAGGAACCTCCAGTAGGGAAAGAATTCGAAGACAGGAAGTTCGTCAAACAGAAGCCGCCGATACCGAATCCGTTACTGTGCAACCAGTGTACCATACCCACCTCGGACGCTACACTATCGACTGAAACGCACAACGAACATTCATATCACCTGCTTCCAATAAGCAGAATCTGCAGTATATCAACACAAAATGTTATCCAATTGAATTCAATACGATCACGTTAGCACCGATGCGATTGGAAGCGAGCTATGAAGCGTCAACCATTAGCCTCAATGTCTCTTCCAGGTCTAATGTCCACTAACTGCAAATCTATTTTCAATAAAAGCGTCGAATTTGATGCACTTATGCTGAAACAAGAACACAGGAAGTGCGATGTTATCTATCTTCAAGAGACCTGGCTCAATAGGGATAGAGAGTCGCTGCTCATCACACCTCCGGATTATTGCTGTTACCGCAAAGATAGAAAATCCAGATCAAACAGGAGAAATGGTGAAGTAGCAGTTTATGTAAACCAGCACAAACTGTAAGTCCCTTTTTTCTTACTCCGAAGACCACATAGACGTTATTGCAATAGTCTGTAGGCCAAACTTTTTACACAGCTCAAAAGGCATCATTTATGTTAGTATTTACATACCCCCTTCCACCTGTCAAGATGCTTTTACCCATTTTTTCGATTTTCTTTCCCAAAAACTTGCCGCACTGTCTTGCGAGCACGTAATTATCTTATGTGGGGACTTCGATCGACTAAATCTACGTCCCCATATATTGTTAGGTTTTGGCGACTTAGTTAACTTCAATACACGAGATGACTCCCCACTCGATCATATCTTGACTAATTATCCAAAGCTTTTTGCTGTTAGTAATAGAGCTCCATTGGCAGGATCGGACCATTCTGTACTACGCTGCCAACCAAAAATCTATTCTAAGGCTAACAAAGGGCTATTAGTAACACCCGAGAGGAAATTAAACATTCTTAACTCGTCCCCACATAATATTTCCTTGCTTCAGACTTGTATATCTGAATGCATTCCCACCTTCCTTGAAAAACAAGAATGCCGAGTCGTGCTCGAGTTATCTTACAACGGAATTTTTAATATCTGTTGTCCTTTTGACACGGTCATGGTAAGACCATACCGAATATCTTCTCAACACTTAAAAACTTTGAGAAGAAATAAGGAACTGTTCTACAAACTAGGTCTACGAGAAAGACTGAAGGACGTTAATGTCCTCATAAATGCGAAATTACAGGACTAAATGACCTTATTTTTAGTCAGTTATTTACTTCTTCTGCATCTTCATCCCCTCTCTCTTCGTTCGAAATATGGAAGAGTCTCAAACGTCTCACTAGTCAACGCAATACACTGGCACATGTTGATGCTGACGTAGACAGCTTGAACTCAAACTTCACCCACACTCCCACCGACTCCTATCTCCCGACAAGAGATATTTCCCTACAACCAAGTGATTTTTCTCCAGTGTCTGTGGCAACAGTGATGAAAAACCTTAACAAGGTTAAAGGTACAACAGCTGCCGGAGCAGATGGCGTCTCCCCAGATCTCCTTAAATCGTTCTCTTTTCAATTAGCTCCTGTCTTGGCACATCTTATCAATTTATCTTTCATGGAGTCTAAGCTTCCTCGGTCAAAATCACTCCTATCCCGAAAAAACCACTTAAACGGGTCCCAAATCCTTTCGCTTAATTGCCTGCTCTTCTGCACTCCACAAACTTACAGAACGAGTTGCTTTGGACATTATTAGGCCATTTTCATCCAATTTTTCTGATCCCTTGAAAGTTGCGTACAAGGCTAGGCCAAGTAAAGTAGCTGCTGTTGCTCTGGTAGTCCACTCTGCTCTTAGAGACTTGGATAAGGGATGTTTATCATGCGCATGTGCCTTTCTCAACTACTCCTCAGCCTTCAACACGATCCCACGCCATCTTCTTATTCTTAATTAAACCTCTGCATGTGGCTCTCCTGGCTGGGCCGTCTCTTGGCTTGGGGACTATTTTACCTCCCGCACCGAATTCGTTCAGAGCGGGAAACGAAAATCCACGGTCCTTCCCAACAATTGTGGATTTCTACAGAGGTCTTTACTCTCCCCTCATCTTTTTTCCCTCCATACTGATGACCTTCGATCTCCAAACGCATGTTTGTTTGTCAAATATGCTGACGATATGGTTGTCGGCCTTCCTCACAAAAGCCAGACCCATCTCCAAGCACTGAAGGATGGACTGGAACATGTCACAGCATGGTCGTCAGACAATGGCCTTTTACTCAATAAGCGGAAGTCAGTCCACTGCATCTTTCGGCTGCGACCCTCCTCCAGTCCTGACACCATTGACTTTCTGCCCAACAACTTATCCTCCTTCTGATACCTAAGTGTAACACTAGTTTCCAACCTCTCATTTACTCTTCATATTGAAGACCTTTAAATTAAAATCGGCAAACTTTTATGTTATATCCACCGCCAGCATTCTTATCGCACCCCGCAAGCCCTCATCTGGCGTTTTATAGATGCTTGTATCCTCCCTCTCAATTTTTACTGCTCACTATTTACTTTAGCAGCACTTCTCAAGAAAGACTTGCTCATTATTACACGTATTCTCTGCATGATCTCTTCAGCTGCTGGTTACTCCTATGCTTGTTTAGCTGACCTCATAATTCAGCGACATTTAAAATCGGTCAAGAACTTCGTGGACCATATTTTGAATGAGGTCGCTCACCCTCTCCACTCTGAATTAATGGCTGCGAAGTCTTCTCGTACGATGCGCCGAAGCTTCCGTCATATGACATGCCGTACATCGGCCTACCAGAACTCGGTACTCCCATTCTGACCACGATTCCTCACGTGTGAAGAAATGGAAATTGAGAAGCTGAAGGCAGACCTGTGTCCATAATTGATGTGGTGACCGTGTCAATCTCTTACTTTGAGTATTTTGTGATCTTTGACCGTCTACTCTTGAGCTTTTTGGACCCCATAATTTACCTTAGTTTTTGCTCTCCGTGAATGGAGCCATTTTTTGCTGAAAATTTTGATATTATCATCAAAATATAATTCTCTATCTATCATCTATATATCTGATGATCTTCTCTATTACTTTGCAGCATATGGAGGTCAGACTCACGGGTCTGTAATTGGTCGCAGATACACGACTACCGCTTTTGTCAAGCCGAGTAATATGCGCTGTTTTCCAATCCATAGGAAGTAATACAATATAAAACGATTTCTGTAACATCATGGAAAGCGGTTAAGCCAGCTCTGTAGCAAGTTCCTTGAGCAATTTCGCAGGAATCTCATCTGGACCCGGAGATTTACATTCCTTCAAGCTTTGCAATAGACCCTACAATATCACAGTCGATATTTCCCACGCTCATCCTAGGAGAGTTTTACATCGGTATGCCTCGTCAATTACAATCTAGGACATTGTGGCTGAAATCGTACGTATAGTATTTATTTCTGCGTCTCTGGAATTATTTTTCTCGCGTGGAAGATTGTTTGAAGTCAGAATTTAAGAAGATTTTGCTTTTTAAACCAATTTTTACTGAAACGCTTCTTCTTCAAACCAACAAATTCGCAACATATTCGCGACCTACTAAAAAACGTCGTCGAGATCCGAATATTCTCGAGACTTTCAAAGGCTGAGTCGTTTCCCAATATTGAATACATTTATATAAATAAATTTAAAGTGCTTATTAACAAACAGCTACAGTATTGGTTAAGTAAACTCTGATTATTTATCGTAAATCATAGTCTGAAAATCATATAAACTGGTTTTTCTCTGAACGTAATAATTAATACAGTTTGTTAAACCATTTTGAGGGCTTTAACAACCAACTGCGGTATACTCCTATAGGCTGAGTTTTTCTAGACCTTCTCACATTTAAATCATATTTCTATCAAATTATGAGAACAGAAATTACAGCTCATCGTAGGATATATGCCCCTAGACGCAAGCGGTGCCTGACCACACCTACTAGTCAATGCATTGATATCAACATGCAGCCCATTGTCAAGGCTAAGCAAATTGATTTATCTGCATTACAAAACTGTAATAACTTCATGCTGAATTTTGGATCTGCTTTTTCAATACTAGGGAACCTCTTTGAAGGTCAGTTATCTGATGTACATTCCCAAGACTGTAAAAACCTAGACTCTCTCGTCCATCTAATAACGACGGAAGCTTTTAATAGACAAAAGCGTAATTATAACTTTATACTCAAAAACGCCTCCACACTTAGTCGCCCTTTTGATATTGCAAGAGATTTTCTATGCTCGGGTGGGTTCAACTACAAAATTGCGGAAGCAAAGCGCCTTCAATCGCGTAGCAAGACTCCGCCCATCCTAGTTAAATTGTTTTCACAGACCGAGGTGGACTCAATCTTTGCTCAACGAGGTCGCATTTCTCAATATTTGGAAATGACTAAAAGTTTCCTCTGCCGAGATCTTACACCAATGGAGCGAAGAAAT
>JAYGXS010000004.1:25391092-25448760 GCA_036362985.1 Ligula intestinalis | reverse complement strand
ACTTGATTCTCATTTGCTGAGAAACTGTGGCAGATATAGTGAACAAAGTGTCAGTAGCAGCGCCTTGCAACTGGCTCACATTTACCGCTGATGGTAAGCCTACATTTGTACATTTGTATTATGTACTATTGTTACGGTGGACCTATTATGCGATTTTGGTTATGAATAGGGAGCTCAAGGGCGAAAGCCTTCTTCCCTGAATAAAGTGACTTGAAAGTGACTTAAAGCTTCCGGCGCTGAAGAAAATATCATTCGTTCAAAATTTTGCTTACCAAAAGAATTTGAACGTCGATACACATACATTTTACTTACCATGAATGCCATGGGCTTATTTACGCTGATCGTTCATGGTGTAGCTGATAACAAAATGGAATTTTTTACTGTTGAAGCTTTTAAATTTTCGCACTGTTTAACTTCTTACTACTTGTAAGCATAATGACGTCTGTTGATGCAACAATCATCGCGGTGTCTGTTAATTTTTTGCACTGGCGCGTACGGCTAAGTGTCTTCAGTTATTTCTCGTGAGCACAATTGCAATCTGGAAAAATTAACACTTGAATTAAAAATTGGTCAAAATTACACTTTTTAAGCAAACGATTACCGAGGGAATCTGAAACTTCAGGACAATAAACCTCTTTTTGCAGTGATCGCTTCTTCTTCTTCTTCTTCTTCTTCTTCTTCTTCTTCTTCTGTTTTTTTTCTTCAGATTACTCGTGTCCTTTATTCAGCACAACGTTCGTTGAGGGTAAAACTAATAGATGGCTAACGGAAACTGGACCTTTGCTGATGGCAGTCCTGACTAAAGTGCACGGTACCTTGTGCAAGGACGCAAACGGAGTGCCTCTTGTGGTTTATAAGCATATATAATCTCCCTCGTTTGTACATGTAAATATAACCGACAAGAGCTATAATCCACCAACAATTGACTTAATTAGGTTGTTCGACCAGCCTTTGACTTTATATTCCCCGAGATACCTCAAAAAATTATTTGAGTCCGAGTATACGGACACATGGCAAGTGGACATGAGAAAACACCACCACAGGCGACCTAAGTCCAAATCAGCCGTCACAGAAACCACAGAAATACGAGTCCACAAGATGAATATAAATCCAAATTAGGACTCTATGAATTGTCAACGCCCTTTTATAGAGAATTTCACAGAGACCCAAGATCCGGAGTTCTATAATAATCAACAGTGATCGAGGTTTGCAAGAAACTATTGCACTCCAATCTGAAAACAATTTCATGGAAAACCTCGCTTCTATTCGACGTCTCCTAAACCATCTGCTCTAGCCAGATGTTGAACTAAAAGTCCTGAAAGCACTAAAGACCGAGCGAGAGAGTCAAGTCCCCTCAGGAACACTGCAACCATGAACTTTCAAAATTATGCTAGAGGACAAAAAGCAAATCAGCCTATTTGTCATTCTGGTGGATTTTAGATGATGGCTTAGGAAATCCTGCTTGGGCAGTCAACTTGCTGTTCTGTATTGGTGGATTCCATACGAGCGGAACAGTTGGGCGGGTAATACCGATCCAAGAATTACTTAACTCACGGTGAGAAGCGTGACGTTGGTAGCTCACGTGGGTAGCTTGTTGGCTTACGTAGAAGGCCTCCCCTCATATGCGTGTTCGAATCCCGCCGAATGCCGCGAGTTTTTTACAATTGGGTCAACTAAATCAGGATGAGTCCATTGAAGGATCAACATTCGTCACTGGCTTAAACCTTCTTCTTAACAGGACTACTCCCTAGCGGAAATAACATTTAAGTTACTCTCAGGAGCGATCGTTAAGGACCAAAACCTGGCTATTTTTAGTACGAAAGTAGTGCAAAAATATGACGTTACTGCTTAGTCAGCCAGCAATAGAAGGGACAACTTCAGCTAATCTAACGGTGCACACGCCACCAGGAAACCAGTTGCCTAAAGAGACAGCAGAACTTAATCGATAACGCCCAGTTTTCTGAGAGCATAACATAGTTTTAATGAGACAGGATAAGGAACTTGACAGGCCCGTAAGACTGATGTTCGAAACAACGCAGTAAGGTCCATACCTGCGAAACAGCAAGAAAAATGGGGCACAAAATTGAGGTGCTTGTATGCAAATGCTCAAAGCCTTGTATCGATACTTGTTGACTTGAACTTTACCTTTCTGATTTTTCTCTGGTTGTGATAGTAGTAGCTGAAATCTGGATGCCCGTCAATATTCAAGATGACGAAAGAGCATTATGTGGATAGCGGATATAGTGAAGAGACAGGGAAAACTGACACGATCGGGAAAAATAATACATTTAAAGGACACCCATATAGCTTCGAATAAGATAAGCAACTTTACATGCCACACGGAAATTATATGGTTACCCATCAAGGGTCTTGGCTTTCGGTGTTTTGATGTCAGCATGGTCTGTCGGCCGCCGCTACCGATCTTTTGGGGCAGATGGAAAAATTATTCAGCTGAACTAATGTCATGATTATGGGTGACTTCAACGCAAAGGGATCAATTGGAGCGCTGTTTTATCATCCGGCCCAAAACCGATTTAAGACTATTGTTTTCTACATAAAACATTGAAGGTGCTGCTTATCTACATGTCTTGTTTTCAACCAGTGCATGTAAAAGGTAAAGAGTTAACTACCTCGACCTGGTTTTTACAAAAACAGCAGGTAGCATTGACGCGGTCATCTCCGTGTAGCCGCTCGGTCGAAACAACCTAGTCATACTTATGTAAGATTACTCATTACTCTCCGCTATGCTTCCTGCAAACAAAAATGGCAAACATTTTGTCTAGTAATTTAAGTCGGGTAGAAAAAGATAGGCGGGCATCGACTGGACCTCAATTTCTGTGCCCAGTGTAAGCCAAAGTTCGGATTGGCATAGGAATTTCCATCTACAGCTCATCGGCACTACAAAAAACGACCCCGGTGGCTATAAAGTTATCTTTAAAATGAAATGAGCAGAAAGCATAAATGTTGGAGGAAAAAGTACGAGACCAAGAAAGCCCAATGGTTCAACAATTATAAAACATAGAGGAATGAACTGAAAAACGTGATCTTCAAAAACGTTTGGCATTCGAGGAGAATTTATTGTAAAATGCAATACATTATCCCAAATTACTTCAAGCCTACCTCCACAGAATTACGAGGAATAAACGTCCAATGCCAATGACGAGGACTACCATGGGCGTCCAAATCGTTGAAAACAAGGATAAAGACACACATTTTTCTCAGTTCTTTCGACCTGCCGAATTTAAGCAGTAGCCGTATACTGTTTTCAGACATTATTATCCGAACGGAATAAGAGGAACAGAAAGACTCGATACCTTAAAGACAGACCAGATTCCATCCAAATATCCCAAGGAACCTCTCAGTACAAACTTGAATTGACCCTGGAACACGTCCTGTCGATTGGAAGCTGACGCATATAAATCTCCCACAAATAAGCAATAGACAGGCGTCAGTGACACATTAAAAGCTCCCAAATTTGCTATGCCTCTTCGGCAAGTTCATGAAGAAAATAACTACCAGTGAACTGCTGTACTTCCTTGAGACTCACAATCGATTATCGCACTGCAAACACAACTTCCGAAAAACGATTATGCAAGACAAATTTGCTGTGATCGCTCCCGAGTTTTCCACATTATGAAAGGATTAAATTGTTTTCTGGTTTTTTAGGAATATTTTTAATTTGCTACCACAACCAAAGTCCTAGATCCCCCAGCAGACCACACTGGATACCCGCATGTTATCTTATTGTATCAAACTCTTTAAGCGATGAAATGCCCTCCCCACTGGTGGTGAGATGTCTCGAGGTCACTGGAAAGATTTGAAAGTAAGTTAGGTTTAAAGTAGGTGTATTTTCCAAAATGATATCCTCACCTCCATTATCTTTTTTCATTGTTACCTTTAAAGTATTTCAACTCACACAGTTACTACCTACACCGCATACAGTTTTACGTTGAGATAGGGTATGCGAATGATCATCCATATTTTCGCCAATAAACTGGAGTAAACTGAATTGAGACCTAATGCACTCGCTGCACTGGTGTCAAAGATTCCCATTCATAAGTGCGGTTAGTCCACGGGCTGAGTTATTTTCAACCCAAATAACCACCTTTGGTTGTTGGTAGTTTTTGCACAGTTACTTCGAAGTATGGTGTATTTATTATGACATTGACTGCAAACTACATTAAATCCAATGATTATTACTAATAGACGGCATTAATTGGTCTTCCATATTAGCTTACTTCCCAGAAAACGTAATGTGGTGGCCAAGCAGGTAGTGCACTCCAGTTCATTTGAATTAATCAACGATCTCTATATCTGCTTTTCGGCCTTCAAAAATTCCATGACCACCATGGGAGAAGGGGCCGGGTTAGTACTATAACCGATCTGGAAGTGTTCAATACTTAACCATATTTCAAGCTATCCCTTGTAGTCGTCCCGATAGGAGCACCGGCATGATAGACCATTTTATTTTTCTGTCAACCAAGATTTAAAAGCTCAAATATAAATCATAGGAAATACACAAGGCAGAACTAAACACGGGAGCTTAACCAACTTCATTTTGTGACCGTATGATTAAGCCTTAGAATACGATCTCTGGGTAAGAAACCTTGACCCTCATACATAATCTTATAATAGCGACTAAACTATTTGGTAGCAATGTTTTCTATACGTTTGATCAAAAGTGTTCAAACCAATCTCCCTCGGCTGTTGTTTAAACTTATAGCGCGTATTATCTCATTAAGCAGCACTTCAAAAGAATCATGTTTAATCACGCAATGAGTAGAAACATATACTATATTCTTATATTCAGATTCAGATCAAGCCTTTGAAGATGTGCAAAAAATCAACAAAACGAACAACAGAAATATTGATGAAAATAAAACGGAATGCGGTGCTGAAAGTTAGTTGAATACCGTTCAATTTACTCCTCTTTAAAGAGAGTTTAGAAGCTATGAACGAAGCAATAAAATGCATATTTACTGAAATGAGGTAAATTAAAATTTTTTTGTACATAACATTCAAGTGAAAAAGTTGAGTTGGAAGAGAAGCTCAGTTCAGAGCTGGAATCAGTCTACGAGGATCTGCGGGGATTTCAATCGAAATTGAATCAAAAGAGAGTTGTACTTGCTTCAAAACTTGAAAATCTTATCAAAAGTCTGACCAACTTTAAAGACTAGAATTTGGTTAATCGTTTTCTAATTATATACTTTTGCAACTATTCTTATGTTTACCGCGCTAACCGATACCACGCTTCAAAAGCTTCAGCGTAAGTACATCGGAAAATTACTGTGGAATTGTTACTGAAAAACCTGATACCAAAAAAGGCGATCGGCTTATTGATCAAAATGCGTATGGATCAATATTTTATTGAATTTAACTGGTTCTGATCAGCAGTCGTGAGCACTATCATCCCTTGTCGCATTTAAGATACAAAGAAACCGAGAAAAGAGTTAATTAGACGATATTTCGCCGATGTTTGCAAGACTTAACTATTAGAACTAGCAAACACAAAAAGTATTGAAACAGTTTTAGAGCATTCCGCTTACAAAGTTTGAAGAAGATAGACGACATATCCACGAACTCCCAGAAATCTCTCAGAACCACTCTTATGTAACTAACATTTTGCAGAAACCATGCATTCTAGACTGTCGTACAAATTTCAGCAATCTAAATATCCTTTGCACTTGAGGAGGGTCTCAATTTGCTTTGCATCCTGATGATTAAAATTATATTTTGACAAGTTATTTACTGCAGTATAAAATAAGTGTCTACAAACATATGCCGAAAGATAGCTATTTTAAAATTTACGACAAAACCAATAAGCAAATATGCAAAATTCTTGATTTCAGATCGTAAAGCTAGTAATAACTGATGGAAAGTTGAAACTCAGGTATACAAATGACCTTACTGAACGCGTGCGGGTATGCCATCCGGGAGCGCAGGCAATAAGTATTCGAAAAATTAAATAAATGATTAAAACGATCGTCCAGAAGAGACTGAGCTTTGGTTCTAACAAGAGTACCAACCAGTTCCAGAGCAGCTAGCTAAGGCCTTAGGTCCATGGAAAATAATTACATTATTACGATTCAGTTATGAAATCCAGTATGCTGCAAAGATAAAGTCTGCCCTTGAAATTTAAACCGCTTGAGTTTACTCTAATTTTTGAAGTGGTCTCCCAGATCACATATATGTTCTGTCCTTGATTAGCCAGACTTATGCTGAACTCTCTTCAGAATGCAGTATTCCGAGAAACTATTTCTCCATACATCATATCTATGGCTGGCCGCCAATTACTAGTTCTGTTACTTTTCTGTTTCAAATTTCCAAAAACCTTCCTGTATAAAAAAACCAAGCCGAAACCCTTCACTGCGCTAAGAGAGGATGAAATCAGTCTCAGGATTGCCGTAACAAAGTCCAGCGGTTGAAGTGAGACTGCTACATTCCAAATTTACTTTGAAATATCTTGCTCATTTAAAGGAAAAACGTGTACTGCCAATTATAATAAATCTTCAAATATTTACGGAAATAAAGGGGTTTTAATAGTTCAAACACGCGTGGAAGTCGTGTAGACATATGCAAGACGTAGTCCTATACGATAAGCGCAACTAAAACTGTGATAAAAACACGGTTTAAAAAGAGCATTTTTGAGTACAAATACACTTTAATGAACTCTTTTACTAAGAATAATGCCAAAGAGATACAATACACGGTACAATCGTACGTGAAATTCAAGGAAAAATCTTGGTGGATCACAAATAAGTGCTGCTAACCAGAAAGTATTAGCACCGCACCGATGAGTGAAGTTAACTATGGAATACCAGTCGTCTAGAGAATCAAAATAAATAGGCTCTTTGAAAATTTGTTGTGAAAAGCATGATTACAGACGTTAAAAACCCACAATCCCCCATAATTATGCGCCCGTAAGCTAAATCAATTAATTGTATAATCCGTTGTCTAATAACGGCAACACAATCACAGAGTATGCTTCTATACGAAAGAAAGCAGCCGAAAACTGGAAATCGAATTAATAAGCGCGAATTAATTTAGGGAAGTTTTAAGCCGAACTCATATACATGGATGCTCGTTGCACCAGATAGTCCTGCTTTGGACCTATGCTTAGTGAGGTCCGTGAGCCTTGCGGGTTGCATCAAAAAATCCTTAAAAGCTGTCGATTTCGCAATAAAGCATCACACTAACACTCACTTTCTGCGAAAATATCCACAAAATATATGTTTGATGGGACTAAAGAGCATTGAGCAAAGCCCCGGAGACTCTGGTATACACGCTACAGGCTATGGAAACCTAAACTGTCTACAAATGGAGGGAATGACACATACAAAGATAAATCTCAGGGTTTCGGTATTGATCAAGACAATGAACGTTTAAACAAGTATGTATAGCAGTAACAAGATCGATCGCACACTAAACTCGGGGTACGACAATGACACCGGATTTCATACCTAAAACGTCGAACGCCAAAAGGAATCGTAGATGGTGGTTGTTCAAACTGAGAACCACTGAGAACCACCATTTAATGATCCAACAGTTGTTCCATTTTATAAGTGATAACCTAGTACTTTTGTTAAGTGGACGCCCTGAGCTACCATGTTTTTTTGCTGAAAGCATTCGAAGCCTTCCTTCTTGCGGAATGGAAAAATTTTGCACTGAATAAAAATGGATAATTATGCAAAACTCGCAATTAAGGTTTTTTTCCAGAGGAGAGGCGCAAAATACGATTTTTTGTTAATATAGCATTCTGCTGCCTGTAATGAGAAACCGATGAATGTAAAACTAGGTCAGCATAACTTTTCGGACATAAGTATAACCAGCACATCGATTCAATCAACCCAGTTTACCTTTCCTAAATTTATTGGTAACACAATGAAACTATAGCAAACTAATCATTTCAAAGATGCACTCAGTTCGTTTATTTAAGTTTATAGGAAATACTTCGGATGTAAAACATAAAAGGATGAACTAGAGTGCAAGTGTGATTACAAAGCGTGATATTTTGACATCCAGCATTTCTTAAAAGCAGTTTAACTGCCACATTAAGCTCGAAAAGAAATAAAAATCAGAAATAAAGTACCCCATTGCGTGCTTACTGTCGTGGGGATTATTCTATTGAAATAGGTTTCACCAGTTGGGCTATTGACCGTGTTCGTCTTATCGGGCCTTGGAGCTCAATATGTGATTTTAATAAGGTAGTCGCATAATAACCAGGGCAATATCTTCAAAGAATTTTCGATATTACCAAATTCGTTTTTGTGAATACGACCATCGAATCGACGTTCCTTGGTCATTGATCATAAGAATTTTGAGGCTCTTTTTTAATTTTGAAGCCCATTTTTCGGTTGGTTGCGATCGGGAATATTAAAAACCTTGGAATTCACGAATACGAACAAAGACTAGGCAGATCAGCATGCTGTTCTTGGCTTATTAGCCGATCTCAACCAACAGGGCAACAGTCTGCGTTCGACTTAGTGGGAAAGCATTTGACTCAATGACTAGAATCTTAAAATGCCCTAAACATGGGATTGGATAGGACTTTCTGATGACGGCTAGTAAACGAGAAATGAATATTTCGGTTGCCCTTGCCTTTTTCGTATCCAATCCTCAACACATGTTGCTGGTCCCTATGCAACTGCCTCCGAGTGCCTTAGACGGAGTTTAAAATGCACAACTGGACGAGCATGCCCCGTAATCTGATTCGTGTGCATCATTCTATCTTGTGTTGGAAATGCTTTCAAAGATCGAGATATGCCCGTCCACTTTTGCTTCGTAACATATGACTGGAGAGTGGGTTCATTCATAAATGTGAGACTTTTGGACATAAGAATGCCGGGGAAAATCTGATTTTGAGCCTTCAGTATGAAAAGGCTGAGTCTCGAAAAAAGTTTGAAGCTGACAGCTAGTAGTCTAGAAATGGCCATTTTAGCCTCCTTTGTCTCTGTCGGTCATGCATTTCTGCCTGTAACATATACTGACTGTTGAGCAGCTGCTGGCAGGGCTGGAGAGCGAACCCCAACACCCAAAGGAATGATTGGCTTCCGTAACCTAGAGGTGAGCGCATATCCTTCATCAAAAGTATAAATGCATGCAGCCAATTTCATTAATTGGAACGAGTCATCCTTTTCCCGTGCTCTGTTAAGGGAGCCACATAAAAACCCCCACCATTTACCTTCTTGCTTTAATCTTATGTGTTTCTGTGTCAACAGCAGTTATGTATTAGAAAGAGAAGGCGTAACAGGATAGCAGATAGTACATTACTGTTACTAGTTCTGCTTTTACACCGGCGTTGTCTTCTGTGTATCCTCAGCAACGTGTCTTCTGTCGTCGGTCTTGTCTCGGCAGCTTGTCCTGTGTTACCAGCAACAGAATGCCGGGTCGTCGGCAGCGCGTCTCGGCAACAGAGTGCACTTTCTATTCGCGGCGTCGTATTTAAGGACCACCAACCTATTTTCCCTATTGGCCCCTTTGCATGCAGCCATAATAGGGGTGTCCGCAGGATGCCAAGTCGTGCCCTCAGTGACGCGCACACGTGCATGTGTCCTTTCGTGGCCCTTGTCATGCGTGACCTCAGAACCTGGCCAGTGGCTGTTCTTGCGTCTTCGGGTGTCAGCCTTTGTAGTTCGCTCTCTCTGCCCGCTCTGCATGCACAGGTAGCCTGTTCTAGTCCTTGGTTTTCATGCCCTCAGGACGGCCCGAGTTATTATTCAGCCGTCCTTACAAGTCTTTTTAACGTCAGCAGTTGCTCGTGTTTAGGTTTTCCCACTTACAAATATTTTAAGATTTCACGTTCAGCCATGTAGTTTTAAAGTGTTATTAAGTAAGCTATTTAATAAAGTGCACTGTGGTGACTTAAAAACGACGGATTTCTTTTCGACAGCTAGTGCAAAACGCGTGTAAGCAGACTGACTAGGCAGAGTCTCTGTGTGCGTTGTGTATGTTGGCTAGAAGTCAAACATCCTATTCACCGCGCCACGGGCTCGTTGTCATGTTGGTTTCAGTCAGCAGTAATAACATTAATATATTTAAATATATATATTGCTGATTGAAGCGAAAATGCATTTCCCTAGGCATAAATGAGAAGAAGTGGCGATCTCGGGAATAGTGGGTATAATGTCCTGACGTTTCGAAATCGTACAGGCTTGCGTCGTCGGAGGTTGGTGTTTGTACACGCCTCACAGTGAAAGTGTGTTCATCGAACAGGTAACGGAACAGGCACGTACTCCTCTACATACACAAGATGAAAGTGCTTGCTCACTTTCAAGCACATGCAGACCACCTCTAGTCTCTTTAGACAGCGAAAGTTTCGTGCGACAGAATAGTTCAAGACAAGCTTCACGGTAGATTTGCTCAATAGCACAAAGCAGACAAGCCTTTTTTAGCTTCGATAAACCGATGCCCTTAATCGATGAAAGGCTTTTCGAGGCTGAATATAACGACACAAACTGAGTAATGAATCGAATTTAGATTGCAAAACTGCATAGAAATTTTATTTGCAGTGTATACATACACGATATATCTGCCGGGTCTGTTGGCAGTTATTTTATTAATTTTAGCTACTTATAAGGTTTGAGTAGACATGTGTTTGGGGCTTTACCTGATGTGGTTAAAGTTTTGCAATGGGAAAAATAAAGACACTGAAGGCACTAGTAACTTCGGTAAAAACCTCGGTAAAAAACCTCAACTTCACTAAACGTAAAACGTAACTGTGACCAGTAAATGTAAATAAAATTCCCAGGCGAGCTCGTGAACATACTATGTTGTGTTTAGGTATTTCTGACAAAGACATGGGACACTAGAATGGCCATTTCTGGCTCATAAACCGTCGTCAGCTAGTGATACCTACCTCCATTGCTGCCGCTGAAAGTGCTGCCACACTGAACTTTCGAACCAGCGATCTTTGCGGTCTGAGGCAAATGCCCTAGTCATTGAGCCATGAGTTCGCTGTCTTGTCGGTTTTAGATCGGGAGTATATAGTAGTCGATAATACTATTTCATTTATTTTGTAAGATCTTTCCTTTCGTTTACTTTCTTCATAAATTTTTTTGGTTTTTGGCTACAATTAGTTTCAAGTCGGCCTTTGAAGTCGGACGAATATTTCATGAATTTCCGTATTTCAAAGCTTTTTTCCCATAAAGTTAGAGTCCTTTCGACGTGTATGCAATTTTATACACAAAAAGGCATCAAATTCACTCAACAGATCAATATAACAAGATCAAATGTACGCTGAATCGCTAACTCAAAGTTCGATCATAAATTTGCCTGAGTTGGCTCACCTACTATAAATGATGATAATAAACGCCTAAGGCTATGATTAAAACTGAGATCTTTGACATTCTCTATGGAAGTGAGCATTTAAAAAGTCACATCTAATAAGATGAGTTGGCCAACAGGAACAAGTAGGAATGGCTGCAAATGGATGCAGCTATTGATAAAACTATCATTGCAGTAACTAATTTTGTCCCTTTTGCGTCACTAGTTCAAGTTTTGCCTAAGAAAGCAATGAAGCAGGGCGCATGCCTAAAAGTACTTTGCATCTACAGAGAGAGAGAGAAGTCAAAAGCCGTCAAGTCAGCAGGTGACATGTTATTAAAAGTCACCAGGTAGGTGATCGAGGTTACTAAATTTGATAAATGTAAATACCTGCGGACAAATGGAAGGACAGATGCCCGATAAGGAAGAAGAAAATACTGATTAATTTTTATCTTGGCACACCCGCGCTATTAATTTTTACGTGCACTTGGCTGATGCATTTATTAATCACAGATTCATGTCACGGGCTTGGCAATCAAGGCTGACTGAAAAATGTCATTTTAGAAGGCTGCTCGACATGCTTTGCTAAAAAGATATTTTGCCAACCTCTGGAATGTGACTGAGTGTAGTAACTGCGTGGCTCAAGGCAATCGCAGGGGGTCAAAGTTATTTGGTAAAACTATCGCCGTTGCGATCTTCAAGCCCGGTCCCTTATGGAAAGAGAAGACGTGGGGCGGAAGGGGGTTGGGGCAGAATGGAAGGAATGGTTTATTCTCTACAAAAGGAGTGGAAATTAGGTTGAGAAAAGTTGGCACTTGGACAGGCATGCGTCTGGCCGGGAGGGCTGGCATCCGAGGGGTGAGTGCGCGGGGTCGTTTCAAGCGCCTACATAGGGATCTTTGTTTGAGTCAGCCTCCGGGAGAGGATTGGCCAGACCTGGAGTTAGGCCTAAATGTGTGCATGTGCGCCTAGTTGCGAGAGGCCAAAGCTTGAGTGCTGCATGCGGATGGGACCCCCTAAAAGGCCAGTGCCTCATGCAAGCCCCACAATATCGCGGTAACCACCACTGTCGTAGATTTCCCGGTTGACTGCTTACTGGAAAATTTTGCCGTGCATGCCCCTGTCACGATATAATCGAAGCCATTGAGGTTAGTTTGGCCGCTGAATTTGTGAATTTTTTTGGACTGAACTGAGTTGGCACTCTGGGAATTTCCACTGCGAATATTAGTATCATCACAAAATATTCTAATCCCATTAAGATGTCGGTTTTTGAATAAGCTTTCTTTCGGCCACCTGCCAAAACTAGACGCCACATAACCTGATTGGTCACGTAGTATGCATTTTGTGAAAATATTTTTAAGCCCTATGCATTCAAATAGATTTTGTAGAAAACATGCATAACCTTTTCCTCCTGGGTCGCCGTTGATATAACATTGGGTCGCCTTCATATTTTTATCAATATGAAAAAGGGTATCTTTAGGTGTTAACAGCATATCTAGTTCAAATGTATTCGGAAATTGCAAGTTTTTCAAACCCAAAGCTATCCATTTTCAAGTAAAACATTTGAAGAAGGCGTAATTTTATGTCAACTGAGCACAATAAATACTATTTTGGGCATGTTTTGGATAAAGTATCAGTGGGAAAAAATATAACAATCTATAAGTACTCTTGATTTACTGAATTATGATTTGCAGGTAAGCAAAAGGGGACTCGTTTAAAGGCGAGTATCCTCGTAAGTAATATTTTCGACATGAAAACAGCTTTTAGTATGTTGGCAAAAGGTTGAGCGGACAGCACATCTACTTAAGTTCCACCCATATAGTCTGGTAAACAGTGGCAGGTACAAATCCCGCCCACAAAAATACTGCAGATTGTTTATTTGAAGCAAAAAATACACAATCCCCAAGTTGCTATGACGACCGGCGATCAGAGAGCTTCCTGATAAAGCCACCTCTTGCCCTTTGCCTAAACTGCAGTCTTTTACTTTTATGCTGGGGTATTTAACCTCACTCTCGGTTCCCCGATCAGATTAGTAAAAAAATACCACCGTCACATGCAAGATATTTTCATATTTTTCTCAATTATTTACCTCCTTGTATGCACCTGTTCAAACTGTCAAAAACAGAAAAATGTACTCGGCTGGTGGCATACCACAGTTATTGTGTCTATCAAAGGTCGCGAAGCAGTTCGCGTGTTTTACTGTGTGAGAAAAAAGATGCAGAATGCTTTACTGAAATCGGCGCATGAAACCTATTTTGCTAGACGCAGAATTTGGTTTCTCAACAAGACAATGGGCAACATTTTTTCTGCCCACTTCACCGAACCTGGAAGTTATTAACATGCATCTCGACAGTCTGTGCTTGGATTTGATAAATATTTTGCGTAGATTATTCAGACGGAATTGCGTGTTAAATGCTATCTCGCCAACTTCGCAATACGTTACATGGCCTGCAGGCTGTTATTGGATCCTCGAACGCATATGATGATGGCACTATATTCAGAAGGTTACGTATTATAGAACGGTGTTAAAAGGCCTGAGATGAAAATAAAGACAACGTTTTTATTTCAAAAGTCTATTTGACAAACAGTTATTTTTCGGAAATTCAGTATCGAGCCTGTACAATTTTATTGATAGTTAAAATAGGAGAGTGGTACAGGGTTCATAAAGGTCTTATAAGTAAAAACCGTTGTTTTTACTCCGCCCGCACAGCGAGATCGGCATGTAGATGTCATTAGACTTAAGGGAGGGGGAAATAGGCTAAGCTATGATTGGTTGCTAAGGTTCGAGTAAGTATGGTGTTAATCACCGTCACGTGTATGGAGTAGAAAACTGTCGCCAGGGTATGGGGGTAACATGCAATCACCACCTGGCGTCAGCGTCGGCTACGGAAGAGAGATTGTCTGACTTAGTGTATTCTGACAGCAGATCACTGGATTCGCTAACTGTACAGCCACTGACTCGGCTGTTCTCAGCACCCGTTGGCGAAACCTCTGGGAGAGGTTGGCTGGTGTCCGGTAGAGAACCTGAAAGGCATCGTTAGGATCGAGTCGGTGATTCGTATCGACAAGTTGTGCGATACTGGACCTCGAGGTTGATCTGGCTTGACCAGTACTTAGCAAAACCGTTAGGTGTTCAGTTATCATTTTTCCAGGCCCCTAGTTGATTGGCAAATATATCCTGCTCCACAGTAGCACAGTCGGTCGGGAGTCGGTCTTTGCTTCCCATCATAGAAGAGGAGAGTTCGTGATGAATACGCGTAAGTCTGCAGTGGAAAAGCACTTGTGATCGGTGTATTAAGGCTTCGTCATAAAAGCTCACGTGTTGCATCGTCTAAGAAAGGCAGTCTTATGAACACGTATTTCACCGCATATGGTGACAGTGGCTAAGTTTGGAATATTAGATTTTAGACTAAGATGTTAGAAGGACCGGTAAGAAGGCCTTAGGTGCAAATGAAGACAAAGCTCAGAATATATTTTTGTGTCTGGGAAATTGGCTTCACTTCAGATTACATAGGCGTCACATCGGGAATAGAGAAAGTAAATATTGCCCTAAAACACTATAATGTTGACAGCTAGGACAACCTCTTCCCTGTCGTTCGCTTGACTCAAATCATGACTTGTGCCTTTAGTGGGGAGGGGGAGTGTGGCAGCCCTCACAATCGATAAATTCGTTCTAGTTTATACGGATGGAGTAGTACACGTAGTTGTTAGTTTACACTGTTAGAAATTAGAAAAGTGTAGAATCTTGATCAGGAATAGTTAGCTAGTTTCGATCAATTTAATAGTTCCCCTACGACCAGTTGCAAAGTTCAGCATGAATTTATTGATGGAAAGATATTTGTAACAAGATGATATGAAATATATGGATCCAAAGATAAATTTAAAAATGTACGTCAGTTACGTGCTTGCGGGTGAAAGCAAAACAGTTGCTGGTTAGTCGAAATATTAATAAAACACGACTACTCACTTATCAAGAGTGGTATAATGTTATTTATGTGTATGTGTGGACCTTGCTGAGCAGGTCTCTGGGGAATGAGATGTTTGCTGCATATCCAGTTTGCTCTTTATTGAATTACCGCAGTTGGAGAGGACAACCTCTTCGGAAAGGGCGCTCCATTCTGCAGCTACTCTGTTACTGAAGAAGAATTTTCGTTCGTCGATCCTTGCTTTATCGGAGTATAGTTTAAGGGCAAGACCGCGCAAAGTGGGCGTATCAGCCTGGGTAACGAAGTCGTCACGGACAAAGTAACAGTCCAGGTTATTTATAATACGGAAAGTCCCCTCGGAGTTGCCTGCTGGAAAGGGAAAATGGGCTGAGGGCTGAGGGCTGCGTCCCCAGACCTTTGACCGCTTTTGTCGCTCGCCCCTAGACCTTCTATAAGACGGTAGGTCTTTGGCAATCTACAGTCGTCATGCCTGTGTAACGAATTCTAGGTGCGGCCGAACGAATTATACAAATATTTTGCAAAAGCTATTTACTTCAAACCCCGTAAAGTCTCGCGTAATCAGTTGCAATATACGTCTGGCTGACTTCGCCACCTTCGTGCATTTCAGCGTTGGCTTGAGTGAAGGAAAAATCCACACGCTCAAGTCCCTCTGGCTGTCAACTTGTTGCAGCAGTTTACCATTTGAACAATAAACCTTCGGTTGAAAATGTCGATGCCACACATCCATGTGGGCCTCAAAAATCCTTCAACTGAAGGCTAATTTTATTCATATAATGCGTGCAGTGAATGTGCTATCACATGACACGTCAAGCGAAATTCTGAAAAGTGCTTTTGGTTTAAAAATATGACTGGAGAAAGTTTATAAAATTAATTATCTTACGGTATAAATTTTGGTGGCCTTAATCGTAAGTGTGCTCAGAGTACTACAATTATCACGCCGAGAAAGAGAAGGGGAAGGACCAATAGGAGTTCTTTATTGTTTAGAGGAGCCCTGTGGTGACCACAGGCTCCCGACGCGCGGCAAGCTCAGGGTCTGCGCGCCCGTCTGTTCGCTGGCGTGATGTGGGCGTGAATGCGTAAACATCACACGAGAATGCGTTACTGGCCACTTGATCAGTTGCTTGGCCAATAGCATTTTATTGCACCTGTCATTGGCTGTCCGGGAGGAAGCCAGAGAACTGCAATCACGTGACCTCTTGTGGGGTGTGGCGCTGGAAGTGGAGACGCCAGTTAAATAGCACTGTATGGAACATGACAATGAAGGTATGGCGCATTTTTTCGATGTGGTTATAAATTCAAAAGTATTTTATAGAAAACATGCACGAAAATACTTTTTGTACTACGCTTTCGCTTAAACATTACATATTCATCAAGTTTTTGCTTAAACTGTGGATATCTTTCTGTTTAGTAAAGCTTTGCCAATTCCTGCATAACTTTGAACACGAGCTGTCGGTGCACTTGCTAATAAATTTTAAAACCCACATCTTGCAGAATGGATAATCATATCCGTATAAAATGGAATACATGAACCCTTAAATAATTTCAATTTGAATAAGATGTTTCTTCCCTGTAAGGCTTTTCAGCTGTCAGGAAATATCACGAAATGGCTAAAAAATCCGAGACAACCATCGCGAAGATCTACGGATTAGCCAAAGTTCACAAACTGGAAGTTCCCTGCGACCAATAGTTTAATTAATCGGTGCACTGAACTACAAAATCTCTAAGTGGCTATTCCATCAACTCTACCCACTTACGAAGGATTGCGAAACTTGCATTCTGAACTCTACCGAGCTTCTGCAGAAACTAAGGGGAATCACAGTCTCCGATGATGAAGTAATGGTCTCCTTCGACGGCTTCACCTATTCACCTTCGTAACGTTTATATAGCAATACAATGCACAGAGAAAGTCCTGAGGACCTACGAAACGAAGGTTCCTGCACATGCCTTACATTAACTTGTGGACCTTTGCTAACAAACCAATTTTTCATGTGATCGCCAATACTATTAAAAATTAAAAAGAGCTTCAATGAGGTCACCAATATCTGGATTCGTTGCCGAAATAACAACGCAGAAGGGAGAATCAACGATCCTTTCATCAATTAACCCTAATTTATGGGTACGAAATGTAGACGACACATATGTTGTCGTTAAAAAGGACCGAGTCGAAGCGCTCCACAATGCCATTAACTCAACTATTCCGGGCATTCGATTCACGCTCGAGAAGGAAGTTAACAACAAAATTCCATTTCTGGATGTTCTCGTGCAGCGAAATAGTGACGGAACAATACAAACATCCGTTTAACGCAAAGAGACATACACTTAAGTTATTATTAACCATGAGAGCAACAACCCCATCTCTCATAAAAGGAGTTCCTTGGATTGTCTTAAATTTGCGAAAATTCCCATTGAAAAATTCAGAAGATGAATTGGCGAACATTGGCCTGATGAGAATTATCGAAAACAAACGTATGTTCGCCAATTCATCTTCTGAAAAGGAGTTCCATCAACAGTCTGCTACGTCGAGCGAAGGCACACTGCTCTGACGAAGGAACTTACCAAATCGAGTTCAATTATCGGTTTGCTTTGTTTTTAAGCAATGGTTACCCCCAGAGACTTTATACATCGATGCATGAGACAACAACAACGCCACAAAAAGAACCAAATGGTTTCACTCAAGCGCCTAAAACAAATACATGGCGAATCCTCCCTTATATAAAGAATGTGTCTGAACTCGTTGAAAGGCACTTGCATAAACACCAAATAAAAGTGGCAAACAAACCGAGGACTACTTTACACACACTGCTAATACACCCTAGGGATAGGGTTGGCTACCTCAGTAAGAAAGAAGTCATCTACAAAATCCCATGCAAAGGTTGTGATACTTTATATTGTAGCCAAACAGGAAGATCCGTTTCCACACGCATCCATGAGCACCAATTAGCCGTGAAGAGACATGACCATTCGTCCGAAGTGGCTATGCATTGCCTCAACACAGGAACATCTTTGCGTGGGATAAAGCACGCATCGTCGGAGCTTACCCCCCAAAAAATGCCAAACATTTATTGAGGCCGAGCACTCCGATGATTCATGCATCAACCGCCAAATAGAATTAGATGGTATTTATAAACTCTTCAAAGAACTATGGAAGAGAGGAAGGCCGCACGACTGAGGCCACACCTACCAACCAGTTCTCACCCCATATAACTATTGATTTTTTCCGCATGTGTGAAATGTTAGTTGTCCGTTGCACATTTCCTGTTAGTACGAAGACGAGCTGGGGCACCAGACAGGAAAATTCACTAATTAAAGTTGCCTTTATATCCCAAATAAGGACAATCATATATTTATTAAAGATTGTACAAAGATTTTAGATAATGCCCATTACTGTTTGTAATCGACCTGAATCATGTTGTATACTCTACAAGTAAAATTAATGAATGCACTTATAAGATACTTACATGGTCTTACAATATTCCCTAATAAGAAACATTTTAGAACCGAAAGCTACCCTTTTTAAACTATAAAATTTGAAAAGGCCATTTGTTACCACATGCGCAAATAAATGAATAGGGTCAGAAATAAATTACCAACAAGGACAAGGGAAACCGAAATGGCCATTTCTGGTATATTAGCCGTTATCAGCCAGCCGTACCTAATCCCGGGGGTAACGACGCCAAAAGCTCAAACCTACGACCCTGTTGGCTAGAAATCCAACGCTCTAACCAGTGTGCCACGGGCTTATTGCCTTAGCACTTTCAATCGAGGATATACAAAAAGGTACATAGGTGCTCACCCATGGGTTAAGAAATTCACTTGTCTCGTTTTCTGTAACTGAGTGATGATGGCCTATGTAATAAAAAATGAATATTTTCTTGCATGGTTTCTTTAAAATAGATTTAAATTTGTGAAATCATCGCGAATATTTGACAAAACGCATATAACTTAAGTGACTTTTTTTTATCAATTGCAGTTTTCAAAAACCATCCTCCTGAAGTGACCGAGATATCACGACGTTATACTGTACGACAATAAATTGTCCAATCCATTTTTAATGATATTTTTGAGTCAAAGACACGTTTCCTATACTGCGCATACACGGCGTATTGCATAAAAGCGGCGTCAACCGGTCAGTATAACCTGCAGGACCGAAGACGGGGATTCATTTTCGTAGACAGTCGCACAATGACTAGTAATTAATCATAAAGTACTACTGATAGAGCAAAACAGCGTAACTGCCTTTTTCAGACCCGTGATTTGTCAGCAGCGATAGAATGGCGGGGTGATCTGTGTCTCGCATGTCCTGCAATCAGTACGGGTCGGTGAGCACTATTTCTATGAGACGGTTACCCAGCTCGCAGCTGACAGTGTTACTCATGGTATTTTTACCAACAAATGCAGAGCACACAACGAAGGCCTTTTCTGTCCCATTAGGCGTCATCAGGTGGGGTGGCAATTTCCGCTGCTACACTCGAGTTGGACTACCACCACCTGATGACGCCCAGTGAGACAGACAAAGGCCTTCGTGGTGTGCTCTATGTTTGTCGGTAAAAATACAACTGTTACTGAAAGCTGGCGAGTATCATAACTATTTTACCTTAAACACATATTATTAGGGTTACAATTAGCTCGCAAACAAGGTATCAACCAGGATGGGTACTTCCTGAAACAGAGTAGTGTACAGTTACCCACTACTACAGTGGCAATTCCTTTAGTAAATGACGAAGCACTTGAAATTATGCTCAAAAACAGTGATTTCATGTGTATCCTGCTGGCCACAAGCGGCCACTCTGGAATTTCTCATTTTGTTTGCACAGTTTATTGTCCTACGAGTACCGCATACCACAGCCTGTTGGGGGTGTGAGAAACAGCCATCGGGCTCAGACGGATGCGGAATGAGCAAGAATGCGGTTGTTGCTGCGGAAAGTCGACTATCAGTTAGTACCTACATTGTGCTCAAGCCACTGCACCAACCTGTTTGGAGCAAAGCTTGACCGAACTGTCGCGTGCAAAACCGGGAGTTTTTGGTTGCTCACAAACCAATCTGGGCGCTTGACCGACACAAAGCTTTATCAAGTGACTTTCACTGACTACATCACTAGTGAGCATCTGTCTGCGTCTGTTTGTCTGCGTAATCCATACAGCGACAAAAAGCAACCCAGCATAACTAGTAAGTTCTTCCGATCACTTCCATGGAGGACAAGGAAGCTTGTAAGTGCATGTTCCGTTCAGTAATGCATAGTGTAAATGAAAGATGCGTGTCTAACCACTCAGATATTGTTACAGTATAGAAAATACCATGCTACTATGCTAAGCTAATTCTCGAACATGTAGTGCCCTTAGTTTGACTGGAGACGCCCTGTAACTTCCAAACTATAGCTGGATACGGTAGCAATTCTATAGTAAGCCCGTAGACGGTTTAAGGCAGTACCTTGCCAGATAAAGGCATGGTAACCACTTAGCTAATCATGCAGAAAGACAATACCTGGGGCTTTGCGTTGTCTTTCGAAAGCTGCACCCTCTGACTATATGTTTTCTAGCAAGACGCAGGTACAGGCTTATAGTTGAGGTGCTTGATCTGCCAACCCGCACATAGGACGCATGGGCCGCAGACAAACAATGTCATCTTACAAAATCACTATTGCTATTTTAATTCTTTTATTATAGTCTAGTTGTCCTAACCACAGCAGCAAATTTGCCTTATTAACTACACATAATTATAATCTAGCTGGTTGTAACTTCATTATGCAGTTTAAACAGAAATGTACCTCTTAGCTTACGCAGTCAAGTCTCTCAGCTAGATTTACTAAGCTTTGATAGTGCAGTCTAGTCCTCCAAGCCTAGTCTAACCTTTTAGCATATTGCAATTTCAGCAACACTATAGTCCTCTAGTACCATGCTTGTATCGCGGTAAGCTCGGGCGGTAAGCTCGGGCGATAAGATCACACCTCCACCTGTCATACTAAATTGATAAAATAGGATGCATGTCTTAGACTGAACTTTGAATACTGTTATAGGAATAACCAATATCACTATTACTACCAGCATCACTTATATTTCCCTATTCCTGTTGCATTGACTTAGACTGTCAAGTCAACTATCGATATAAGTTTAAGAATATATTACAAAAATATAGTACCCAAATATGCTTACTAGAATTAAAACTCTTAGCAGTGGCATATTACCTCTAGCAGCAGTATCCTGGTCCAAACTTCGTAAAATGTGACAAGAGCAGTTAAATTGCTTTATTAGTTACATCAAATTCAAATCTTGCTAACCTTAAAGTTTAGCTGGCTATAACTTTATTACTCAGTTTTGACACAAATGTATCTCTTCAATTAGGCAGTTGGTTCTCTTGGTTAAGTTTTGCTTAGCTGTGGTAGTGTAGTCTATTTCTCAGTCCTCAGTCTATGCATCTAGCCTATTGCAGTCACAGCAACACTGCTATACTCTACTACCGTGCTTGTAGCGCACCTATTAAGAAAGAAAACGTTCTGATCTTCGAAAAATGGCAGCGTCGTTGCTAACACCAGTACTACTACAACTATTGTTGAGATTGTGGGGATTTGAGCCCAATGGCGACTTTAATAAGCGTCATTGTCAAAAAATAATACAGCCAAAAATAGTACCAGAAATGCTAACAATCGGCTGCACCCCTAGTTAGTATTAGAAATATCAGTAGCAGCACCAGCTTTCGTTTCCAGGACTCTATTTTGACAGTTACTGAAGTTGGGTATTAACTCGGAATACCTTTAAACCCCATTCGCACAACTTGCTGGGATCAATGGGATACGAGCAGAGGTTCCGAAAAGTCCAAGCTATAGATGGATACTGTGGTAGGTCTGTAGTTGGGCTATAGACGGCAAACTACATGACATAATTGCATGGTAGGACTGTTACCTTCCTTAAAAAACGCCCTATTATTATGCAAATGCTAATCACTATTTCCTACCACAGATTGTGAGTGCATATTGGGGGCGACTTCTTAAAAAGCACACACAAGAAATACTTATAGCATACTATCTACTGGCCTTACCATACATGAGTAATAGAAAATAGCACTCGTAGTATAGGCACGTACCTATAGCAGCAGTATCTTAGTATCTATGATGAGACAGCCTGATGGATAGAGTTGAGAGGGTGGAAACCAAGACAAACGCTCTTCTGCTCAGGGTTAAAAGTATGTACTTACTCGAAATAGTTTAAACCCAGATTCACACTCCTTGTTGAGACCAGGGGTATAAGCCCCGGTGTTTACTTAAATTCAGCGTCAGAAATACAACTAACACTAAGACTTTGCTACATCTATAGCCAATAGTAGTGGCAACAGTAGTGTCCGCATCAGTCTCGGCCTCTTTGGGCCTGCCTTCACACCTTCTATGGGTGAGTGAGGGTAGACTGTACAGTAGAACCAGCGCAAAAGGCTACTGTCACTTAAGACTAAGCTAGGCGGTGTATTGGCTCGCATTTAATACAGCAGCCCACACCGGACCCTGTTTAGGCTTCGAGACTCCGGGAGAAGGTGAAGAGTACGGAGCCGCTAACTACGTCCTCTATTACTCTAAATCTAACCTCTGAGACCGTCACCTTCTGTAGCAACCTCTTGGTTCAGTTGGTGGACTTCATTGAAATCGATGGTCAAACACACCACAGCCTGTTAACAAACAGCCCGATTTTTTTAACCGAAACCTCAATTTCAAATTTTCGACAAAAAGCATTAGTTTTTACGACGATTTTTCATTTTTCCAGTAAATTGTGGTGGTTACTTTAAAAATCCTAATAAATGGAAGCTCAGTAGTGCAAAGAGGCCTTTGCCTGCGAAATCTTTTATTGACCTGCATAAGTACGATTAAAATGTGCAGGGCGTCATGGTTAAACCACAAGGACAAATGACACTAGAAAAGGCGAAAAAGCTTCCTGTAAAGCAAGTCAAGTAAAATGTGCGAGCTGCCGTTGGTAGCAAAAGCTTTGCCAGCTTGTGTATTTCATTCTGGGTGCTAGAGGTTTTTCCGTTAATCGTTTTCTGCCAAAGTCAAAAGGTTTAAGTGTAATTTTTAGAGAGACTACCGTCGAAACACCAGCGGGGCAAGTTATCACTTTGGCCCCGGCTGGCACCACCGTGAAAAACCTTTTCGAAAATTAGCGCTTATTATCGCTAAATTGGCAATTTAATTTGGCAATCGAACCAGTGGCAGAACAGCCAGCTGTAGCAGCTCGTAGAACATAAAACTCAGGTCGTCCATGAATGATGGTAGGTAATTTATTGGGAGATGAAGACAAAAATTAACAGGCCCAGCTTCATATAGGAAGAAAAGAGAGATCGAGCAGTAGGAGTTGTGTATCCTCTACAGCTATTAAGTTTTGGTCAAAAGACCCGATGCATGGCAAGCTCCTAGCCTGCAAGTGCGTCTATCCGCTCGGCTGATGTGGGCGTGAGTAAACAAATGGCATGTGATGATAAAGCACTGGCCGCTGTATCAGTTGATTAGCCGATGGCAGTTTGCGGGTGCCTCTGATCGGCTGTCGAATAGGCATCCGGAGAACGCTGATCACGTGACCTCTTGAGTGGCGTGGGCACAAGAGGTGAAAAATGCCGCAATACTCATGCTACTACGATTATTCCAACCGCTATTGATTTTTGAATACTGTTACCACGACTACTGGTATCACTGCTAAATTACGATTATTACTATTACCACTACTACAAAATTAATGCCTTTAATTTTAGTATCCCACAACTACTATCATTACCACCCTATTGTCACTAGGGATAGTCTGACCGTCGTGAATGACGTTTCGAATGCAACGGCAAATTGACCCATGTTTGATTAAATTCACGGCTTCCGGCATGCCTTCGTAGCTCAATTGGTATGCAGTGTCCGCTTCTGCCCGACGCCCACCTATCTCTTGACGCCACAGACAAGGTCACTCAGAACATAGGACATTGCGCGAATGTGCTTTTCGGCCTGCCTGCAACCAGACGCAAACTGGCGCACGAGACGCGGACCGCCCACCCCAGTGTCTACCTTCGTGCCGTCCAACCGATCCCCATCAAGGCCGCGAAACAAAGAGAGGATTGGGCAGCCGCCCCCGATTACTGACGCCAGAACTCACTCGGCATTCCGCTCCTGAGCGGGGCGTACGCGTCGACGCTGCCACGCTGTCACGGCCCTCACGGCAAACACAATGCCAGACCGAATCCACCTTCGTCCTAATTATTCTTCTATCCTTCTGCAGAATAAACTAAGTGTGATTAAATTCATGATTTTTGACGTGACTTCGTAGCACAATTAATTGGGCATTGGCTGATATGGGTCCGAATCCCACCAGGGCCATGCATTTTTCACAATTGGGGCACTTCAACTATTCAAATCTGCAAAAGCTTCCTAATAATACACAACTTTCCAAAAACCGAGTTCAAGAAGAGCTTATTTTGCATGCTTCCACTTAAAATGTGCTTGATTATACGATCGTGTCCCAAACCAATGGAAAAGTTCATACTCTTTCCTAAATCTTTTTTATAGCGAGTGCGATCTTTGCAGGCGCCCGGAAAGCCGTGCATTTAAAAGCTAACATCCTGTAGTGGCTGGAATTGTGCCAAATGGTTCAGTTCCTGTTTGCCGGACGTTAAGGTCACTCGTACGATTGTAAGGCCATAATAACACCCTCAGCTTGAAATTGGCATGAGGGCTGATAAGGACAGCGTACCGAACAAAGAAGAGTGTTTATTGGCCTGTACACATGCATGTGGATTGAAATCACAAAGACAAAAAGCACGATTAGTTAAAACTTTCAATACGAAATAAGCGACAACCACACACATTCTGGAGTCCTAAGAGGGTACTTATGAGCCGGTCTTGCCAAAATTACTCAAGACTTGAGAAATCAGAAGGCGAAAGAGCATTCAACGGGAGAGGTCTATTTGATATCTAACGTTTCGGATAGTTGTTGCCTCTGTGGCAGCTGTCCCAATGTCCTCACAATGCCCGCCAGGCTTGACTTAGTGGCTACTCTAGTGTCTCCTTTTCCCCCTGCATCCGAACGGCTGCGAAAAGTTTGCTAACTAACAGATGTTTCAACAAAGCACGGCCGCCCCAGAATTGATCTCAGTATAGTCAAGGCCACATGTGCAGGCAGCGCACACCTAGCGCGCATCGGCTAGCCTGTCTTCTCATCCATAGTTCTTTGTGTTCATGTTCCCTTGAATGGCCCATTGACCTGCCCAATCAGACACTTCAAGCGCACTCTGACGTTCTGACATGAACAATGGCAAACGCTTACACAACACACCTCTGCTGACAAGCTCCCAGATGGACGTATCGCAGGGGGTTAAGTAAGTTAAACCCTAGCAATTGCGATCTTCAGACCATGGTAACTTAGTAGAGAAAACGTCGGTGGAGACCAGAGTAGTAGGAACAGTACACAAAAGAACGTAGAATAGATGGGAAGAAGTTGGACTTTGGACCAGCCAGGAGAGCCAGCCGGGAATAAGTGTGGTTTTAGCAGCAGGAATGCCAGCGGCAGCGAGAACGGGTATTTTCTGGTTGCCTTGAAGATTATTGGCCGGACAGATTGTATCGACTTAGGCGTGCCTGCGTTTTATTCACTGCCGGGAGAAAATCTCGTTTGCGGCATCTATGATTGGCTGTTGCAGAGTGCAGGCGCACGCGATAGGAGCAGTGAGCCTTCTGGCATGATTGTTTATGTGGAGTAAATCACCACAGATCCTTTTTTTTCTCGCAAGCAAGCAGTCTTTTCACAGCAACATGCCTTGTGTACGAATAAATTGATCCTAACATTTGACTACCTTCTTCAATCAGACGGAATGCTCATGGTGTAGTGGTTATAGTAGATCGCACATCAATGACCGCTACACCTGTACCCATTTCAGAGAGTGATTACTCGGGCTCCTGGGTCTCGCTATAGGTCGCTCTTTTCTTCCGCGTGCACGGTTCGCCAATCCTGGCTGTGCCGCTGTATGTGGCCCACGTCTCGTTGTCAGTCTCCTTATTGACCCTGTCTGTAATTAAGACGCCAGTGTTTTTTTGGTCTGCCGTGCGTCTGTTATCTGTTTCGTGTCAACCCCGTCTCGCCATGACCTTGTGGGGTACGATGTGGTCCAGCCAGATAATAGGCGATAGAACGTATCCCAACATGCATAAGGTAGTTGATATGATAAGGTGTGAAAGGCCAGATTTTTATGAATGATTTAATAAGGTTAGAAGGAATAGAATATGAGTGATAGGCAAGGGACTCTCAGACAAGTACAGTCCAGCCATGAATGGGTCGGAGTCCAAAGGCGCAGTCCGGCATGTAGATCACCGGTTCCAGATGTCTGCAACCGAACAGTTGATCGTCGGTTCCGGGAGTAGCCACCACCTGGGGTCTTAATTAGCGCGGTGATGGCTTGACAGGAGCGGATAATTATAGTACGGACGCAGATGACCGCTACGAACTATAAATACCGTGCAATCTTTGCATGGCTCAGGCTATCCTACCATAAACTATGATTAAGGATTCTCAACAGAATCCGAAACGTCAGGAAAATACAACTCTTGTTCCAGTGACTACCTCCTCTTCTATTGAACTGCTTCCTGGGACTCGTATATTCGCTTCTATAGGTAAGGAATCATTGATTTCACCAATTGTTGGCATGGCTAACGAGAAATGGAGAGAGAGGGACAACGCCAGTGGTCTGCCATTAAAAGCACTAGCGATTTACATATTGACCATAAAATATATCCACCATATAATGAAAGGTGGGCCAACGACTCCGTCGTCTAACTTTTTACTTGGGCGTCAGAATAACAATAAACTGCTCTGGTGCATGTGTTTTCTTCCTGGGATATATGCGGGAATCGTAGTTTCCCTGTGTATAAAGATGAGGTAAAACAGCGAATCCAATGGCTGGAACTTTAACGTGTGGTCCGGTCTATCCCAATCTTCCGAAAATATGTCAAGGGATGTACATAGTTTACTCGCAGCATTCCTTCTGCATGGGAATCCAAGCAAGCAACGTACCCGCGCCATCTGCGTTGCAAAACCTGACGATATTGTTGACATGTTCTGCTAAAGCTAAAAGAAAAAAACCGTTCGGCAGCGACCATAGCTTTGTCCACTCAACTTTACTCCTGCGCTAAGGATAGACCATGTACTAGCAGAGTTCGAAAAGCAACGTTTTCCTCCCCAACGTGTTCAAATTATTCCTTTATTCAGCGATTGAGGGCAGTCTACTTTTATGGGTGTCATTCTGCGCTGATGACTAAACGTGGATTTGACCAAGCTAAAGGCGACCAAATACGTAGCATTTGTTGACGTCATCGAGTTTGGTGACCTTTTATTGGACTGCCTACGGTGAACCCGATGACTTCATTTGAGGGGGACATTTTTCATACGATGGACTTGATTACAGCATTTGAGGTTGTACGTTGAGCGTTGACTGTGCATCTCCTGTGCTTTGCAGTGGCCGCTGCACCACGGAGAAGGAAACCAAATTTCTGTAAGCGGCTGGATCGCGTGATCAAACTGACAATGCGGTGGTAAGTATCGATTATAAACGTAACCCCCAATCCCCATCTCCCCTGCGTGACTTAATACTGTCAAGTGCGTTCCCGTTTTTATCAAGCTTAACAGGTTTCTATCGTTATTTTGACTGGTAGGTTTTGATACTCAGCCACACAAATCAAACCCACAGTTAATACTTTATTTACTTATCACGTTTCAGCCCTCTAGGTCAGTATTTAATTGAATAGTTTATGTTGTCTTTTTTAATAGACAATGACCTTATGCAATTGAATAAGACGTCTTTAAGTGTTATGACGTCAGTAAATTCTGGGTGTTGCATCGCCCTTATTTCATGTACAAATTTACTCCGGAAAAAACGTTCTTCCATTTAACGTGGATTGATATTCTGGGTTAAGTTATACTTTTTGGTGATTGCTGTATACCTAGTAAGCGTGGGTTCATGTTGCCGAACTCGGAAGCTCAGCAGCTAGCAAAGATAAATTTAGAAATAAGATTTCTCAAAACTGAAATGAACAGTAAAGTAGACGAAGTAGAACACGACATGCAGGTAAAATCCGCTAAAGCCTAATCCGCTGTGTGATACAGAAATTATTGAACATTTGGATTAGAGATTGAGCGTCATCCTGCCTCCTTAGGTGGATGTGAATTAAAAGGTGCTAGAAAAAAACTGTCACGATCTCACAACTGGAACTGTGTGTCTTGTTTTCGAAGACAACGACCCAACTGTCAGGATGTTATGCGTAGAGGAGATATGAACTTTCAATCAAAAGTGATTTAAGGAGTGCAACAAGGCACATGTTTTTTTGCATTTGATCAGTCGCATCAGTATTGGTTGTCAAATCTCTGTCAGATGGCAATTAAAAAATAGTAAGGGGTATGACAGCGTTTGGGGGTAAGTTAATACAGAACGTTTTCGGGCTTATTGGCCTTCATCAGCCAAACATAACCCTGAACACCAGCTGGGTCGGACAACAGAAACAAACGCACTTACAGACGGCACAGTTGGTCCGCCACTGGGGTCTACCAGATTGATCATGAGCACTTAATCGAACCACAGTTCATCAGCGCCTCGCCACCTGCCGATTGACTGGCAGGTGGTCACCCGTTGGGGACCTCTGACCACCACATGAACTTTGTTTAGTTTCGAAGCCCATATGATTGGTGTTCGCACATTTCTGAATGAATATATACCTGATTTGCAGTGACACAAAATGGCAGATGGCGAGGCGCTGATGAACTGCGGTTCGATTAAGTGCTCATGACCCATTTGGTAGACCCCAGTGGTGGACCAACTGCGCCGTCTGTAAATGCGTTTGTTTGTGTTGTCCGACCCAGCTGGTGTTCAGAGTTATGTTTGGCTGATGAAGGCTAATAATCGCGAAACAAATCTGTATCAGGTTTTCCCCCAGACGCTGTTATACCCCCTTACTGCTATTATGACTTGGCCGGAATCGGCCTGGCAGGCGGTCACCCGTTGGAGACCTCTGACCACCACACGAACTTTGTTCAGTTTTGAAGCCCATATGATCGGTTTTGGCACATTTTTGAGTGAATTAAAAAGTAGCTTGAAGAGAGGGCATCCCAAGAAATATAAGTTGACGGCGAAGGCATGCTTTGGGAAGGGATTTTTATTTGTGCGATATTTTGGAAACTGGAGCCCCAGTTCGTCTTTAGAGGCAAAGAAAAGCAAATTTGCCAAAAAACAGCTAACATCGAGAGTTCATTGGAAAATCAAAATGCCATGGCGTGGCGCTTGCGCCAGTACCGTGCTCGGATTTGGTGCTTTCTTAGGTGTCTGTCGACGATTTCAGACACATTTTTGCTATCAGGACGGCTTCGTCAAGTGTACGGTTTGGGCGTTTGATTGCTGCGGTCTGAGTATTTTTTCTTTGATCCTTGTTATTTCATGCATCGGCGTATGAATGCTCTGGGGTAGCCGTTTTGTGAAAATAAGTTCTCCAAAGAACTGTAAAAACGATAAATTAGATCGGTTTTTATCAGTATCATCTGCAACAGAGAGTTTATTATAGAAAAGGTACTACTTTTGCAACCTGCCTGAAGGCAAGGTAAGGAACGTTTGTGGGCATTGCGGGATGTCCAAATCTCTTCTTTCGAACAACATCTTCGCATAATATGCCTTGCTAGTGCCTGTCTCCACTGTGAAGGCTGGAAGAAACTGGGATACATAGAGCCCTGCTCCAGTCAAAAGTATATGTACTTCTTTTATTTTTAAAGCAACGCACCGATTAACCTGAAGTGTTTTCAGTACAGCGGACGTCTGTAAGTTTCTGGCGTTGAGCATCTTGTAGGAACAGTCGTACAAGAAGCCTTCTTCTTCTAATAGTTTTCAGATGGAACGGGACACCTTTTGCATTCCAAACCATTGGCTCCGTCACGTGGTCCTGTCCACTATTCCCTAGGAAGAGGCCAACGGTCGGGATTTAAATAGGTGGTTGTAACCATCTAGGTACCCCGAAAAATAATGGGAAGTATTCTATGTTTATGACTGGTTTAGCGGGATGATGGAGGAAAGGAACCATCCACGTTAACTGAACTGCAAAACCGCGCACCCTCATTAGTCAGTCATGCTAAAATAAAAAAACGAATGACCACCCGAACAAAGCACTTGTACTAGCAGGGTTGAATTTGGCACGCCGACTAGATAGTTTTACTGTTCTGAATCAATAAATATTTTTTTTAATTCTTTATACAAAAACGTACATAAATTGCAAAAAACAAGATTTTTGAGTGTATTTTAGAAGGAGTACGCATGCACTGTAGCGTTTGAAGTTTAATTTAATAAAGTACACCGGCTAACATAAAACAGTATTCGCGAACAGTGAAAAACCTCAAAATTTAGATGACGAAACGAAGGAATGTGATTTGGCTTTTTTTTAAGAAGAGAAAATCTCTCGCCCATATGAGGTACAAAATGTAGGTTGAATGGGACCATCGCGGGGCTTAAGTTAATAGGTAAAACTCCTGGCAGTGCAGTCTTCAGGCCTGGCTTCTTGTGGGAAGATAAATTACAGAGGCCAGGTGGAAGGAATAGTTTATTCTGTACAGGAGTGAAGCAAATGTAGGAGGAAGTTGACTGTGGGACAAACAGGGTCTGCATCGGAGCCGGACTGTGTTCGAAGTGGTTGAGCTAGGTGGCAGTTATCCCAGCGGCCAGAGCAGCCTTTGCGAGAATCAGCCTTAGATATGATTGGTCAGACTGATGTAGGCAGACATCAATGTACCTTTACTCGTTAGCAGCAGTGAGAGTTCGCGCAGAAATTTTTGTGGCGCCTGTGATTGGCTGTCCCAGAGGCAGACCGAGACCGCAGTCACGTGAGCGAGTGATTTTACTAGAGGACCAGTCCGCAGGAGATAGTACATAGGGGTACGAAACAATCCATATCAAAATAGGAATCGTAAACCGAAGGATTATAAAATCACAGCAGAAGCAGCCACCAAGGCGGCAAGATAGGAGGAAGTAACCGCGATGAATCACTGTCCATTTGGAGTTCAAGCGAGAAGGGAAGATTAAAGACAGTGAAGATTAAAATGCAGGAAGTTGCGACAATGATAATTCTTTGCTGACTGACGAAAATGCTAACGGGGGGGGGTGAGAACAAAAGAATCTGCCGTGGTCGTTAACAGATCGCTTTAGGTTGAATTGAGACGATATCGTGAAAAATGCCACGAAAATTATCACACAAGCGACGACAGTCCCTTCGAAGTTAAAGTGAGGAGAGAACATCGAAGGCTGCGAGGATAAGCAAAGCGCAGGGAGAAAGGATAATTACACTTCTGTGCTGACCGACCAAACTTACAACGGATGGGCCCAAGGATTAATAGAGTCAATATTATCTGCAGTAATTTTGATCCAAACGTATTCCTCTTCAGGACCGCGGTGTAGAAACAGGCCCAGAAATAAACTGCCATCGTAACGTTTTTCCTGTAGTAGTTTTCCGTAACAGTCCATTTTATATAACACAAAGAAAACGAAACCCCCCAGAATTATGTTGTACGTAACGGGTGGTAATTGGAATTATACGGGCGAGGCCTTACGGGAAAGCAGTAGAGAAAATAAAAATATAAGAAACGAACCAGGAAATGGTAGATAAAATTATTGCAAACAGCTGATAAAAAGCAATGAGAAAGCGCGCGATAATTGGCAAATTAGCAAAAGGAAACTCTCGCAAATCAGAGGTAACGGATTAAATTGCCTATACAAAAATCAGGACAGGTCAGTAGCTAACGAGAAATGCAGCTTAGAGAATGCAAAAAATGTTAAACTGAAACCCCAAAATAACCACAATTACAGTAGATCACATATCTGACGAAAGGTTGGGGATTAGGGGAATTAACACAAATTTGAGGTTGTTGATTTAGTTCTTTGGTTTTACTTGAGGCGCAAAATGCTGTTTACTAGGATTGAATTCCGTTCTGATCAGTATACTCGGAGAAAATGTAGGCGGAAATGGGCGAAATTCGGCGTTCGTTGATATCTAACGTGTTTCCTTCGCTATTAAACGCTGCGGAAAAAGGCTGCTCGTTTTTTTCATGTCGCACTATAAAAGAACATTCATGAAGAGCAGAAACATTTTAATTATATCTGTTTACAAAATGGAAATTTGTTTTGCGTCCATTGAATTGAGGTTAGTGTACTTAAGAGATACTGCACTAGAGTCGAGAAAAGGGAGATGAATTTGGTTAGCAAATGGTTGCTCTACAAATCTGTTACGTTTTGTGCCCTAAAGATAAGTAATAAACTTACAAGAGGCCAAAATGTGTTTTACTATGCTGAAATTAGAAGGCCCATTTAACTCTACATCAAGGTCACGGTTCAACATATGTTTTCTTATTAACATTGTTAACTAACTCCAGCCAAATGTTGTCAAAATATCGAAAAGAATCAATTAATATAAAAAGTTGGAACGAAACAGGCAAAAGATTATCATATTTAAGAATATTGGAATATATTTTGGGCAACTCTGTTGTGCAACTGTGCCCTGAAGTAAAGGAACGTATTGAAAACTGCTCTGGTTTAAATAGAAATGTATATTCTTTCATTTCCAACAGAGTTTTTTCCTCTCAGTTTTAGGAGAGTCAAAAACCGGTCAAAGTATCCATTTTGATCTTGAATTTATCTTTCAAAAAGGTATCGCACACAGATATTGGACTTCGAAATATCTAACTAAAGTGCTTTTTAAAGAGGTAACTGGTTCTAGAAAGTTTTTAAATCAGAATGTCAGGCCAACGATAACTGGCGAACGAGTACTCTGCCTACTATGACGTAACATTTTTATGTTTGGATGGAGGCCTCTGGTGGTAGAGATAGAGCGATACGCCTTAGTTTGAAAACATTATTCCAACATGTTCAGAAATAAACATCATCCATCCAAAATTCATAACATTAAGCATGCAAACGCACAACAACGGGGAATCAAAAGTAAACATACTTGCCAATGACTGCAATTTTCGACATCGCTGATAAGTGTCCTTAGAAATGTCGTCAACTATAGGTCAAATTGGACTGCTTTTAAAATGGCGCAAGCGTCGTGACCTCGTGCACTCATGACCTCATTGTAGTTCAAATAAACAAAGAGGGATGAAAATAGGTTTATAATGGGCAAAATAGGCCAACCAACATATCTAGAAAAATCTTTACAAGCGAATGGAGGGAAGAAAATATAGTGGCTCGATTTGAAAGGCCCTCCGGAAATCCTACTTGTGCCCACAACGTTTTAACGGAGTTTGCACTTAAAAGTATGACCAAGTACTTCCCGAGATTTCTAATGCTCAAAGCATGACAATGTCTGTAATCCTCATACAACTGGTGTTACAGCGCATGAAATATGCCGAAATGTGCAAAAAGAGGTAGGCAGTCTGAACCTGACCCAAATACATTGGCCTTTATTCTATATGTTTTAAATTACGACCTTCCAATAAATTTTAATACGAAAGGTACTGAAAGCACTGTTACGTTTTCAGAACAACCACTTTTAAAGAGTTATTAAGAGACCGAAAAGGTCGAATAATTGTGCCGAAATGAATAAGTCTATTTTGTAAGTGCCTAGACGACAGCTCGATATATACCGTACTCTGCGTTCCTCTCTTCCATCTAAATACGGTGTCAAGACAGAGTCAAGAAGGCCGGAGATGGGCTTGCTTGACCGGAGCCGCCCGAAGCGTGCCGCTACACCTGTTTTGGATCCCAACTGAGTCGGAGTGCCATAAAGGTCACATTAGGAAGAAGCCATTTCAGCCTTATTTTACGTCCGCCTGTCAGGCACTCCCCACAACACAAGACACATTGGGCTGACCGCGCGTTGCGAGTTATCTCGTCAGTAAGCAACCCTTTAAATTACAGCTTTTAGCGCAGCGTGGCAGCTTTAGGTGCATCATACTGTTTAAAGTGAGGAATATGCGCCAAGCCGTCGACACCATTCTTTCTTCCCCTCCTCCAACTTCAAACCACCGTCCGAGCCGGTCAGCTGTCTCATACGGGCGGGTGAGCGAAGGGACCGGCAGGTCGGCGAATCCGTCTACGCCAGCCATAGCACGAGCTGGTCACATTGACATACGCACACACCAGAATTAGGATGAATAAGGCGTATGAAGGAGCACTCGCTGTCTGACTCCCAGTTCACTGATAAATGACTGATGACGACAGTTCGACCGTCGATTTAGACGATTTCCAGCATGAGCTTCAGCAAGCTGAAGCAACGCGGTGACTCCAGCGGGATTATAGTGAAAGAAGACATGCGGAGGATATACGCTTATCTCTCACCACTCCCATACCGGTACCCGGTGTCTAGGCAGAGTCGAGAAGGCCGAAGATGAGGGAGGACGCAGGCAGCTGGCGTGGCCAACAGTCAACACGCGTACAAAAAGCACACCTTGCTAAATAGTTTTCCTGTTGAGAGCGCTATAAAGGCCACATTAAGAAGGAGCCATTAAGCCTGAGTCTTAGACCGCAGTAAGCCACTTCACACAACAAGACACACACTGGACCGACTACGGTGTTCAAGTTATTCTGTCAGTTAGCAACCCTCCAAACCACGGGTTTTAGCATACCACGATAACTTCAATCGTATCAGAGTGATTTTAGTGAGGAAATTAATACAATGAGGGTCGCCCTCACTTTCTCCCCCACAGCCAAAAGCAACTGATACAAAACACAGCAAAAACAGGGGCCGATGGTGTGGTCTGAAATTAGCGCCAGTTGGCAGCCACCCAAGCCACGGTAAACCGTGATAGTGTCAGGTTCGAATCACGCATTCAGTAGAAGCGCCATATTTGGAAGAAGCCGGAGAGCAGACTAACAGACTTCGTTTACTGAGCTTACAGATTCACTTACATGCATAGTAAACGTCAAATAAGAAAACCAAATGCCTGTGACTTGTGTAGTCACATGTATTTATGATATTGGCTTAAGCCAGCAAAAAGTATGCCTAGTCTCCTGGGTTAAGAAAGAGAGGAATGCTTGATTAAGAATGGAATAGCCTACACTTTCAGCAAAAATGGTTCCATTCATGGAAAGCAACGGATTAGGTAAGTAAGGGGACATTGTAAAACGTAAAAGGTCATAGAGTACTCAAAATTAAAAGTGTACACGATATCCATGTTAACTATAGAGACAGGTCAGCTTTCACCCTCTCAATTTCCGCTTCTTCACACGTGAGGTAGCGTTTTAGGAATGGAAGTACAGAGTGCTGATATGCCGATTTACGGCAAGACATTGGACGGAGGCCTCTTCGCATTGTATGAGAAGACTTCGCATCCAATAGTTCAGAGTGGATAGGGTGGGTAACCTCACTAAGGATGCGATCAGCAAATTGCTTGACCGTTTTAAGGTGGCACTGTAGTATAATGTCAGCTTAAAACATAGGAGACACCGGCAGCTGAAGAGATCATTCAGAGGATACGTTTGAGAATGACCACGTTTTTTAAGTAAAGCTGGAAAAATAATTGGAGCGCAGTAAAGAATGAGGGGAGATGGCAGGCACCTATAACTTGCCAAATTTAGGCTTGCAATGTGCGATATGAACGCAAGCGGTGGATATAATATGAACGTTTACGGATTTTAATAAAAAGGCCTTCTATATGGAAAGCCTTTCTTGCCACAATGCTCCCTCCCACCCTGCCTATCACACGTCAGAGTGCATGCTACACGAGGACCATTTGACTAGCCAAGTCGATCAATTTGACAGAGCATACACCTGGACAACTAATACGGATAGGGACAGGGTATAGTATTACCGCGTGCAGTCGTCGGCGTCAGTCGTGTCACTAGGACACTTCAAGACCATCGCCGCTTGACTCCCAGTCCACTTGTCAGCCACGCAGCACACAACGCACACCGGGCCGATGGCGTGGTCAGGTATAAAGCGTCAGTTGGCAGAATTCTAGGTTATGGTTTCTTGTAAACCCCAATACAAACACGGTGGAAGTAATGAACTTCAACAGGAACCACCCGATCAGTCATAAACGCAGTCGCGTAAAAGCGTTAAACGGGCGCGGTGAGCCGTATTGCAGCGAAACGGAGACAAACTTGCCAAGCAACAATATTTTCGACGGGTACTGAGGGCGAATTGTCAACCGCGCAATTTTGTTAACCAGTGCATACGCAAACGGGACACGAGACTAAATCTTACGGGTCCTAAAGACTGGCGAGCATTTCCGTACGCGAAGAATGTATTGGAAGCAGTCAGCCACCTTCTTTTTTCACTTGGATGTAGAGTTGCACACAGGCCGGAGGCAACCACGAGGCGCCTAGTTATGAGATCGAGAGACCAACTGCCATGGAAGGCAACGGTTTTATTCTTTTACTGGATCTGGTGCAGTTGTGGACAAAGCAGCAAAGTTAAAGAAACCGGAAGATTATTTTGGACGCGAATAGCCGAGCACGCAGCAGCGGTGAAGAGGAACGATGCTAGCTCTCAGGCTGCAGGCCCATTCGATGGATCGTCGTTTGTTTAATTTTAACAAATATGAAATCCTCGCAGGAGTAGACAATCGCGCGAGCTGCTCGAATCATGGTGTTTAGGTCCGCATTTCTTCTGCGGGCACAATCACTTGCCATTCCGATATTCTGTAGTGAGACGTAGCCTGAGCGAGGGAATTAGTCACGTAGGAAATGTGCGGGTCAATGACAGTGAGCCTTACTGCCACCTAATTATCATGCCGTAATCCAACGCGAAGGATGAACTCACGGCCATTAGAGACTTGGACGCCGACTGGCAAGCTATCATGACCCGTAGCGATGAGCCCGAGATATGCTAATTTTTGCTTCAATGTGAGGGTTCGGGCTAGAATTGATGGGTAGGCGGGATGTGCCAAGTGTGTCGTCACCGCGAAAAAGTATGTTCGATGATTTGTATGCATCAAAACATTCAAAACATTCCTTGTCTTTAATGCTTTTACTGAAGTACTAAGCACTCGGGCGTTGCTTTATTATGCTAAAAGGGGTTTTAATAAAACTGGCAAACTAGGTAAACGGGAATTCCAATGGTCCTGGAAATGGAACGCCCAAACGAAGATTTATGTTAAAGTAGCTTTTAATGAAAGTAAAAATGTCCTTCTGCTACTAGGGAACTTCCTTGATACAGTTTCACATTACTTAGCCAACATTTCACGCGAATTTAATTTAAATAGAATGATTTGAACAGTTGTGCCTTTCTCTGAAAGAAACCAATAAATTTTCCGCAGCAGATGAAGCAATTGTTCTATCTGACCACGTTCGATCGATTTTTACAATCTTTTACAGCTTAAGCTTCATTCGATCATGGTGAATGTACTACTGATCTGGTGTACCAATACTAAAATATGCTTTCAACGGTAACAGTTATAGCGGTGCTGTTTCTATATTACTCATTTGTGGAATCTACATGAACATTAGCGCTTAAAGTTTAATCTTTTCGTCGTTTCTAGAGAAATCACGACGACACTAAAAAAGCTTTTTTTCTGAAGCCATATTATCTGCATCCAAAGATATCAATCGCAAAGACTTCCAAATCAGGATCTTGAGAAAAAATTTGAACATCTGTTCTCTTGAAAATACCTTGCCGAATTTTTATCCGTCTTGATTGCATTAACGTGGATCCATAAAAGGCTTCGAGTTGGTGATTATGTATTTGGTGAAGATTTTCCATGTTTATTAGTGGGTTCTACGAGGAACGCCCACGCAAATGTGTAGATATGAGTTACAAAAATTATTGCCATAGCAAATCGCCTAACTACGCGAGAACAAAAAGATTTGTCCAAAGAATTGACAGCTCGTTGGCAAACTAAATTAAACGGAGATCCGGAATCAGAAATAATATTTACGGGACACGTAAAATTTAGAACGTCCGGAATGTGCAAAACTGGTCATCACGCTCTAAGAGTTGAGTCACCTTACTGTGGCAAGCGTTAGCTCTGGTTGAAAGAATGCTTCCAATGGCAGAGAATTTTTAGGTTTTCGTAGCCATAGTGGATGCATTAGGGTATAAAAATGGCAGCTGCTTGTGGGCAGCTGCTTGTGGTTTAAAAAAGGTTTGTAGGTAGTCGTAGCCATAGTGGATGCATCAGGGTATAACAAAGGCGGCTGCTTGTGGGCAGCTGCTTGTGGTTTAAAAACGTTGTAACTATTATTACGCTAGACGTAACACCTCGCTACCACTTTTCGACGGACTATTATTCTGGCAATTTGACAAATCATCAGCTAGGTTTGGGATTAAAATTTTGTCAGATGAGGACTGGCACTTGATGGTTGCAGCTAGCCGCATCTGCCTCCAAAAAATTATGTCATTCCACCAAATGCGCCACTGCCATCGTCAGGAAGGGCTTGAGTGAAGTAGTGGAGCGTGGCAAAAGTTGAACGAATTATGTTTATCAAGAACTGTTTTTGACAGTACTTCATCCAACTATCGGCAAAGCGAACCTAAGCAAAGACGTCAATTTTGCTATTGTTAGTTTTCGTAAATTTTTATGCATGTGTTTGGCCCCGAAAAGTATCCCAATAAGTTCTCTTCGTACATTTTCCCCGGGGATTTGCGTACTCTTTGCGTCTTGTGTGCTGAAAATAATTTTCTTTCACTTCAAAAACTTTTTTATTGCAGGACTTTTCGGTGCACGTGTACGCCTACGCGAGTGCGTTTAGTGTCTCCAAAAGCATTATGGCTCTTTAGAAAATTTTGAGAGTGGCTCATATTTAAGACAAACTGTATTAATAGCAGCAGAAGGCCTTTTTACTAAAAAGCAAATACTTCCGTTGATTTGCTTATAATAAGTAGCCATCAGTTTGTTAGTTGGGTGAACACGTAAAACCATGCTCTTGTTGAAAAGTTCCAACAAAATCAAAAGGCCTTTAAAACTGTATGACTGATTTTCGAAGACCAACGATTTCAAATGACAAAAAAATCTAGAACTGCGCTATTTTGAAGAGTACCTTTCTATAGAAGGTGCTTTAATTTGCAGATCGTCTGTGAAATTCTGCCGAATACGTCCTAGTTGTTGCTGTCTTAACAATATTTTGCATAATTTAGCTTCATTTTTGTGCTTGAAGACTTCAACATAAGACAGTTTATAAAAGCATTTGCTGGCAGATTGAGTTTTTGAGCTAGTTGTTTTACGAATATGTTCGACACTGCCATATTCGTACACTTGGAAACTCATTGCCGACGAGCATGTACGTTCAGAAAAAAAGTTGTCGATTAATACGCATAGGGTCAATTTAACTAATTTCTCTTATAAGTCTAAAAATATCTTAACGTGGATGTCTAGCTGGCGAATATCTGTGTGGTTTATAGATTTCCAACGTGCAGTTAAATAAAAAATGAGGACCACTGACTTTTTCTAACTTACCCAAAAAATAGCGATACAATATTTGCTGATAATGGACGAATTCCCTCTTCACTATTTAATTAAGCGTTTTTCGCCATGCTTCTTTTATTTTCAAAACCTGTTCTGAGATCAAAAATGTATAACAGGGTCGCACAGAGATATAAAATTTTTGCAAAAATCGCCAGAATTCTGCCTGTTTCGTTTTTAAATTGGGCGTTAGCGGAAGCTGCATTATATGCTTACATTAATCGGTTTTACATTGACGTATAGATAGATTTTCCGGCCGTCTATGTGCTTAAGTTTTGGCTTTTACTTATGTTTTTTTATTAGCGAAACGCATAAACATAATAATTTTGTTAAGTCCTTTTAATAGTACAGAAAATTTTGCTTTGTTATTTAAAAACCTCCAAATTCATCCAAATCTTGAATGGTTGCCTTGAATAAGCAAGATTGTAAATGCTCCGTTAGAAAAAAAGACTTTCGTAGCCTCTAATCTACTTAAAAATTAAAGAAAACAGGACCGAAATTACGCTGAAATTCTCATATTGTTGCATGAGTTAGGTCATTTACTGCATATCAGGCTCGCTCAGGCAATTTTTTCTCGTTGAAAGAATAATTTATAATTCCGTTTAGGGCTTCGTCATTTTTTACGCCTGCCACACATTTAACAAAGAAGGTTCCACGAGATCATGCCAGCTGACATATCATCTGTAATTGTAGTTTAAGGTACTAGAAGTCCCAATCCAGATGTTTCCTTATAAACTGGCTCAAAGTGAAGGCTTAAGGTGTTTTTAACTGCTGTCGGATGCTAATGATAGGAAATAATCCATCAATGATCAGTTTAGAGTCTTTCTTATACCGGTTGGGCTTCTATTAGGGACATAAAAGAGGAGAACATATTGATTCTTAGATTCGGGTTGCAAGTTCTCCACCAGCTATCCCAAAACCATTTGAAAGTGGCTGTTGTCTATGACAGAGGAGACTGCAAGTAGATTACACAAACCAGTCCTGGGCCCGGTTGCCATGGTCGAAAGCCACGAAGCCAGCTACTAGCACACAATTACATTTTCAGATGGCTACATTTTCTTATATGCCGATAAAGAGACATTGTCTGCAATTTTGCTTTCGTCTCTCCTCGGCTACAAGAAGATTGCCGATAGAAGACGTTTAGAAGAAGAAGATGCAATCACTGGAAGAAGAATTTTTTTCTCCTGACGTTTCGGATTCGGTCGAGAATCCTTAATCATAGGTAACCGTAGGATAGTGTGAGACATGCGCAGATTAGTGTGATACATGCACAGATTGCATGGTATTTGTAGTTTGTAGCGGCTATCCGCATACCTTTTTATGATTATCAGCTCCTGTAGCCACCGCCTGGGGTCTTAATTGGTGCAGTGATGGCTTGCCAATTCGCTTTCGGCTAATTAATTACCGTGACTTCGTTGTCCGTGTCGGATGCGGACTTGTTAATTGCGCGACAACTATGACAGCTGTCATCAACGTTGTTGCTGGGTCCGGCCCTTCCCATGTGACTTATTCCCTTGCTCAGACAACGTCTCAGTACGCAGTATGGGAAAGACAAATTGTTGTGCTTGTTGATGGACTGTGTGTCTGAGAACCATGACCGGAGCAGCTCGCGGCTCACACGATTGTCACTTCTTGCGAGAATTTCAGCCTCGTTAAACTTGAAAATATAAGCAAAACCCGTCGAGTGAGCTGCAACCTGGGAGTAAGTGTCTTTCACCCTCAGCCCCATTCGCGTCCGGAGTAATCTTCCGGTTTCTACGACGTAGTTGCTTTGTCCACAACTGCACTAGATCCTGTAAACGATTCTAGCCATGTCCTGCCGTGGCAATAGGTCTTTTGGTCGCATGAATCGGCGCCTGATGGTTGCTACTAGCAAGCTCCAACTCCAAGTGGAGAGAGCAGGCGGCTGACTGCTTCCGATACATTTTCAGGTACGTAAGTGTTCCTCAAAAGTTTGGGCCAGTTCCATGGGATTTTTTCTCCCTCTGCGTAAGCACTGGTTATAAAAAATTGCGCGGGTAACTATTCGCGTTCAGTGTTCGTCGAGGATATTGTAATTTAGCAACTTTGTCTTCCACTTCACTGCCATGCGTCTCAACGCGCTGGTATAGTGCTCGTACGCAACTGCGTTTGTGACTGATCGGGTGGCTGCTGTTGAAGTTCAGGACTTGCCTTTTGTTAGTCGCTTGCCTAAACACTTTCATTTTTAGGCCACCAACGTCTTTGCGGCAAACGAGAACATTAGGGAATGCTAGCTAGTTATTTTCTTCTTCCTCCATCGTAAATTGAATGTCCGGGATTATTTTCTATTTTCCAGCATCTTTTAATTATTTTAATAGCAATATAAATGTCCAGATCTGCAGATAATTTATTGAACGCAGACGTCCAATAACTTAATGGACTTGTTGATTTTTCAACGGGCGCTTTTGCAACTTTCAGGAGGACTAGTGAACCGGAATGGTGTGGCATGAATGCACACTAGATAAGCGCCAGCTTGGCATGTCCTCCTATGGGATGAGAAAGATTGTGCCGTCAGGCAGTCCACTGACGGAAGTAAGGTGTAATCTGTGTATGGTAACTGCGATATTACCTGCACTTTGCAAGGGCAAGTTTTCAAACAGGTTTAGACCCTTGACGTTTCTCGTTGTACAGCGACTACATAAGTGGAAAATTTAGCCGTTTACTTTCTCAACTATACTCAGTGATTTTGGCACAGAATCGTCCTTAAAAAGCATAGTTCTTAATTTCGGCGCTACAATAAACACTGCAAAACGGATTTTTGTGGGGCCATTAATGATTCCAGAGCGATTTAATGGAACCGGATTTACAATTCCTATACAAAACAGCCAAATGCTTTTGCTGATGTACCCAGGAAAGTGAATTTAAAGAGTCAATTCAGACTAATAAGATTTTACCTCCGAGACAAACACCTCCGGCAAAAGAGATAAAGCGATAAATATGATAGGTGAGTCACTAACAAACAAGAGTTGGCTAAAAAGATAGCTCCTGAAATCATTGTGGGATTTTGGGTTGAATGCGATAATGACCTAGTCGCTCTAATTCGACTTGATAATTGTGACGAATTCATTAACGGTGTCGATGATTGACACGGTAAATAATCAGTAATTTGACTCAACACTGCTGTCTCGCAGACAATAATAAGACCTTCGGCCCAAGCCAAGTCTTAGTACCGAACACATGTGGGGGAGGGTATGTCACTAGGATGGTTGATTCAATGCCGGCCAGAAAAGTATGAATCAGGTAGCTTACGAGGAATTTCGGTTTTAATGACTAGAGTTTGTGGCCTAGCCCATCGATTCTGTTTGAAAAGGGAGTTGGTTTCGTTCCTCTGTTTTTCAGATGCGTGGTTTCGGGAATGAATCTAAGAAATCAGACAACTAACTTCATCCTTCAACAGCCAAGTCTACATTTTATCAGCGAAGTTTGCATATCAATAATAAAATAAAGTCTTTAAACAAGTACTTACTAACTTGAATTTTGGTCACGTCGTTTGGGACGTAACCCAGTGAACTGAAAATTGAAAATAAGTCAATTTATGTAAAAACATGGCTACGCTTTCGCTTACAGTACGGCCAGATCATAATATTATAATTTAACACCTAAGTGTCGAAACGTAAAAATGAGAAAGAAAAAATGAAGCTGACGTGATATGTCAGTGATCTGTAAAAATGGTGCGAATTCGAGCAATAGTTTTAAAGTACTGACTAATTTCTGTACGAGGGGAAGTTACAGTTTACATATCTTTTAAGTGAGCGCATTTTCACACTCTCAAATAAATATAGTTCTTTTCCGCTGACTTTTGAAAATAAAATTACACTTAATGGGCAAATGCGCATTTTCCTGGCGCCATTTAATGTCAAGCAGCTTGCTCTTTTACACATGTAAAAAATCATAATGTTTGATTTTTTCAATGCAGCTGAAGAGGAAGACGAGTTGACGGTACTAGAAGGTGTTTTCATTTCATCGCCCTCAAAATTAATAATCTCAAGGTAAATTCATGCAATAAAAGTACTGATCATTTTAAATAACTGTATGTGAAACCAAATTATTCGGAAATGATATCCGGAAAGCGTAAAAAGAATTTATTTGACGAAAAAAATAATTCAGCATAGAAGTGCACCATAATTAAAACCCACAGACATGTAAAATTGAGAAAAGGAATTTTTTTCGAAAACTCACAAAAAATAGAAGCAAATGTGCGTGTCTCAGGTTCTTGTTATACAGGAGAAGAAGACGTGATTTCTGGAACGGAAGTTTTATTATTCTGAGCTTTCCGCTCCACACAAGAGGCCATCGTCAGAGAAAATGAGGAAGCAGCAAAAGTTGAATAAACGTAAATGGGGTTGAGGGGGGATGTTGCACCCGTGGTTGGTCCATGTTCAAGCAATCTTACCGTGTCTCCCCTGCGCGCGCCCTTGGAGTTATGGCGTTGACCTTGACGCCATGTCTTGCGTGGCAGCCTGCATGCTTGGTTAGGAACTGTGGTACTGAGTTCTCCATTGGGTCATCGCGTGACGAGGACGTCCAAGACCGGCAGTCGTCTGGCGCTCTCTTCCTTCCTTTTGAAATGGATGTCAGGGAAGATGCCGTTAAATAGGTTTTGGAAGTCTGCTAGCCTACTCCGTTCGATTATAACGAAACTGTCGTCCACGTATTGGCACCAGAATGCAGGTTCAAATTGATCGAAGGCGACAGTTTCAAGGTCCTGTAAAACTACTTCTGCAATTGGATTAGAAATTGGGGATCCCATCAGCGTCTCTTTGGTCTGTTCGTATGTTCTGTCAGTAAACGTGAAAATGTTTCTTTGACAGAAGACAAAGAGTTGCATAAGATGGTCAATTTTTAGAGGATCACTTCCTCATTTAGCCGTTTGCGTAGGACGTCGTGTGTCATGTCCAGTGGGATACATTTACAATCGTGAAACGACATCAAACGATACAACGGTTTGATCTGGTTGAACCGTTCATTCCCGGATAGCGGCTAGAAATTTGAAAGCCGAATTTATTGAGGTCATCCAGCCCGCTCGGAGAAAGTTTAGTTTTCATGACATTTATTTGAAGAGGTTGTACGTAGGACTGACTCTTAACGTCAGTATTTATTATTTTCAAACTAGTTGTCCAAGGCACTAGAACAAATTAATCATGTTTTCTCAATGAATGCAGTAAAAAGCATGTTTTCAATTCTGCTGTTTCCGGCAAATAGATATCTCCTTGGACTTCGAATGAACAGGTTAAAGCCTACTCCTTTGGGAACAACGAAATATCGTGCGTAATTTTCTAAATGTAGTCTGCCACTTTAAATATTTTATAGCCTACTGAAACTGGGATTCTTCAGCTTGCGTTTAATTATTAGCCTGTACTTTTGGACACAAGGCCACTGAGCGAATATAAAATCAATCGGGAGCCAAGTCGGATGGGGGCATTTCCAAATGACTTCCAATGCCAATAAACACAATATATCGATCCATCAGTGTAGGTGTTTTCATTAACCTGTGATAGACGGACGAACGTGACTCTGCTAATTTTTTATTCATTTTTAAAGCAAAGTTGAACTGCAGCTAAAATAATGTTACAAAGTAACAGACAACAGATGATGACGAGCACGATATTTTCCATATTTTTTGTAACTGTTTAAACAATATTTTGAAAGATGATTGGAGTTATCACCACTTCCATGGAGCCTTAGAAATTTAACAACAAAGCCGCATTCAAAAGAGTAATATTTTTTATTCTATACTGGTCCAGCAAATTATTTCCAAAAAGTCATTCAACTTCCATAGACTTAATAGCACATTGTACCTGACAAGAAGTAAAATGCGATGCATGAAAACCCGGAGGATTTTCAAATGAATTTAATAAATTTCATATATATATATATATCAGTGGTTGTGCTTTATTTGGTAAGAGTTAACATTAATAGAGGAAAAGCAATGCTTATATGATACCACTTTGTATAGTTGTAACAAAAATGTCACTGATAGTTTTCTTTCCTCATGAGGTGAAATTTTTGAAAATATTTTGCTTAATGGGCGACCAACCGGGAAACACGGCAATACCATGGCAACGCGAGTTGAGCACAATAGACTGTCTGATCAGCTTTACTCCAGTTGTTTGAGGTCATCCATCACCCCGAAAGCGCCCTGGCATAGCAAAGGAACTAAAGAACCTATTGGACCATGAAGCTGATTCTCTATAAGTCCAAACCACAGTACGTCAGAAATTACATCTCAAAAGTTGCACTGCCTATGCATGCTAAAAAAGTAGCAGCTTTTATGGAATACAATTATTTCACCATTGTGGTAGACAACAACTCTATGATAAGTTCCCGTAAGAGAAAATATGGGGCTTAAATGTCTTTTTTACATAATTGTTACCATACTTATAATCCCACCCAAAATTTTTTGCTTGTGAAGAGCTGTGAAATCAAAAAGCCATCGCTTGATCCGCTTCCTTTCGCCCGAGATCCTTTCAGAAACCACACGGAAATGGCGTTGTCAGATCCGTCCAGGTTCCGAAACAAAAATCATATTGTTAAGAGTATTAAAAGAAAAGTCGCTGTTTGGTCAGTAACGCAGCTAGCGCAGTAAGAAAACCTGGCTTTGAACCGGCAAATTATGCCCTAGGATACGTTACAAGTTTTGATGCGCCCTCTGTACGTCTTGCACTCATCGTCCTTGTACACTACTTCTTTCGAGATCAAATGGACTGCAAGTAAGACAACCTGCAAATTTATGGCAATTGAATTTTCACTAGCTCTACGTGCACTTCCTTCCATTTGCTAAAATCATACTTTTAAGCCATGATATCCGATTGGTTATATCATGAAAATTATACGATTGGACATAAATTTCTTTACATCAACTATCCGACTATGATTATGTTGAGCCTTCAGTTTTAGCCTTGCTTTTTTTCAAGAGAATTTTTCTTTTCATCTATGGAATTCAACCACCACTCGAAATTCTGCCTCAGTAAATCTTCTCCATCGACGCCAGGTAGAGGCGCAAGTTTAGCCCAAATAAGACAACAATGAAATCCTCGACTTGTAATTATGACGATTGTGTGAAAATTTCGCCTAGTTTTTTACAAGTGCAACGCTTTTTATTCAAAAGTTTCCGCCGAACTAAATTACGAACTTGGAGCCTGGTTTTCCATACTTTTGGAAAGAAGTGTCAGCCAGTGATTCCAAATTACCAGAGAGTGTCATCAGGAATGCTTACGTCGTGCTTGTACTTCATAGACGCCGTGATACTTCATAACGCAAGCCGGAGTCCAAACTCTGCCATGTAAGATAACTGGAGAATGTTTACTGCTTTTATTTATGGGCACTTATATGAACACTTAACAAAGTACTTTAAGACCGCCCAGCAGCAGGAAGATAGTAAATCCCCTATTGGTCAAAAAAGGCGAACTAATTATAAATACGTGCAATCCGATAATTTGTTTTTTCTAGTAAGATACGGTTTGGTATTTTGGAAAGCTGCATATCTAATACAATAAAACTGACTTGCGTTAGTTTTCTTTTAGTACACCTTCGGTACGGAGTTATTAATTACTGGAACATTTTGAGAATCCCGCGCTTTTTGGCCTATTTAGGATAATTGACATGGTTTGCCGGTGGAGTCAACAGTTCGTTTAAGAAAAGAAAATAAGAAAGGGTTCTGATTGAAGATACCAGTTTTCTGGCCACAGAAAAGATGCACAAAGAAATTAAACTGTTTATCAATGCATTTTTTAATTTCAATAGGCTTTTACTTGACATAGTGTAGGTTTCGATTATGAGTTGGAATACAGTACATTATTCCAGCACGTGAATATAAATGCGTGCTTTTTAAAACGCGTTCGTATGTAGCACCCTACTAAATCAAATGTGCAGGAGTGAGGGAAATACTGGTGACTCAGGGCACACATGCAGTACTTTAACAGGACTAACCAAAATCAGACTAAAACGACTTTATCGGAGAACAGAAAAAGGGAGATAGTCAAGCCGGTGAAGTTAATAACGTAGATGCTGTTGCTCAGAAAGATCACATAGGATCCACATTAATTAGTCCATCTGATTGCATCAACAAATATTGGTAGTTTTGGGTCGTAATGCAGCTGTAGTCTAGAGTCAGAGCAGGTAACCGAATGTCAACAGGCAATCTGCGGGCATGAACTTATAACGAAAAGATGCAAGTGTTCAAAGTGAGTGTTTCTGACTTAGAAGCAATCGTTAGTCAACCACATTCCAAACCCAGACAGAGTCTCAAATCCAAATTCCTCTTGATTCTGGTCAAACGCTCTGCCATGTGGCTATGAGCTGTAGTGGAGCTGTGGTTCACTGTCGATGACAAGCACACATGAACTATAAAATTTGCTAATATACCTTTTCTGCTGTCCCCCGAAAGCACGACTGCCTTAAACAGAAGACATGATACGTTTTGTGCGGGCATACACAAGTTAAGCTTAGTGAATTCGACAGTACAAATAAATAAAAAGCTCCCGCTTAGAAGTTCGCAAATAAAATTCAACGAAAAATCTTTCGTTGTTTGCCAGACATTGATGTAAAACATGTGTAATGCCTTTTTAAGAATACAGATTTGGAAATAGTGTCGCAGAGGGTAAAGTCCACAACCCTCGGAGAATATTGTCCTTGAAAGGATAAAAATATAGTCGGCGCACAAAATTTCAAGAGAAATTGAAGAGAAGAACATGGAGATCGTGCCCTCAGTCCACTGAGCTAGTAAGGAAAATCTATCACATATTATGTAAATGTGAGTTTTCAGATTTCATTGGCCATTATGGTGGGTTTGCTTGGCTGCGCATCCCACTGAGCCTCATTGGTTTAGTGTTCGGCTGCACTAAGAAGTAACCGTGTTTAATGGAGCGCCATTGGTGCGCTAGTACAGGCCTAAGCAAGAGGGTACTTGGCATAGAATAGCGCCAGGGTTTGATGAAACGGACTTCCCGCTAAAAGAATTAATCAGGAATGTTCTGGCTGTCTTAAGGGAGGAAAGGAAGGTGCGACTTGGAGGCATTAAACTGACAGGTCATGTTCTCAGTTAATTTGAGTAATTTTTCTGCGAGGAATGGAGATGCCTCATTTGGCAATTGTGGAAAGATAAAAACGAGTTATGAAGTCGGCCAATTCTACCCAAAATCCCTGACTAGAGCTCAAATGGAGAAGGCGATGGAACACATACTGTTCGCGGTTAACCATAACGCGCATTGTGACTTGACAGCGACACCCATAACAGACCGCTAACTGGTATCCACTTTAACAATGGGACAAAATAGTAGGGCATGCATGTGTTCAGGATTGGGTGCCTTGCCGCTAAAGAACGCATGCATTTTTTAAAGCTGAGTGGGAGTGGCGACAACAGTTGAAGAAAATAGAAATTCCAGCGGTTCAAAACGCACCAGAGCTTATGGTGTTAGGTCGTAGCTGAAGTCAAAGTGCACACCGCCCTAACGAGGCACTCCCCCACGAAACCGCCGATCCACCCATGCAGAGTGCATGTGATGACGTGCACAGCGTGGCCGGAGCAGAATTCTAACGCAAGCCGGAAAACCGTTCCGCCCACACACACACAAAGTGTATTGTGTGACGCACCTGCGTTCAGCTCCTACCAAGCGGTAGACTAACACGTCAACTCTCATGACTCACCCAGCTAATGAAGCCATACCTTTCTTGTGACCACCATCTAATTGGTCCAACCTTGTACATACGCGCTAGCTTTCTTTAAATTATGCTGTACTAGTCCACTTCTTTTCGTGTTCTTACTTTGGGGGCTCACAAAATTGTAATGTCGATGGTTATATCACAGCATTTGGCCACCTTTACAACAAATGGGAGTTAACTGCAGTGCTGCTAAGTAAGAGAGTAAAGAATGGCAGGTTGTCATCCAATGTAACTTGGAGGGCGGAGGTAGAGGAGAAGAATGGTCGACCGTCACAGACGAAAGCATCCTTCATGTGCCCAACAGAGTGAGCGCAGCACCGGTGATTTGCGTGTAAGTTCGTTTATAGTGAGATAGACTTGGGTGCAACATTTACCAAGCCTTGTTATCCCTTACCCACCTCTATCCGATGGCAACACGGACAATTTCCCAGTTCAGAAGTAGAAGGTGCGAGCGCTGGAACAAGAATTTCATTTCCCTGACGTTTCGGGTTCTGTTGAGAATTCTTAATCACCGCAGAACCGACAGTGAACATGACTGTCACGCAATTCTCAAGCCCACATCCAACACGGACAACGAAATCACGGCAGTTGTTGACTCTTAAGCAGACTTCCAAGCCATCACCGCATAAGGCATGATCACCCAGCGCTGGTTGCAGGAATTGATAATTATAGTGCACATGCGTGTGGTCGCTACGACCTATAAATACTGCACAATCTATGCATATATCACGCCAATCTGTACACGTTTCACACTATCTTACGGCTACTTATGATTAAGGATTCTCGATAGAATCCGAAAACGTCAGCCAACTAAAAATTATTGTAGTGCTTTGAACACCGATCTATCTCTCAGCATATGCCCATCCTGGGTTCATGCTTTTGCGTATCAGGCTGACCGATTGCATCTTCAACATCCGAACTGTTTCCTGGAACTCGCATATTCGCTTCTGTTGGCAATTCTACAGTTGTTATCGGAGGTATACCTTTAGTGCCTCATCCACCTAAGCTCGGTGCCATGACAGACTCAATGAGACTAAAGCTTAAATCGGACGCAGTAGCTGACACAGTTAAAACACCCCATACACGTGTTATACACACCCGCGCAATAGGCCATGTTTTCACAGAAATCAGAGAACAACGACTCGGGGTGTCAGAAGCGTGGAAATGTCAGGATGGGCTAAATTAAGAACGAGCTATTGCAGCCGAATAGACTTAATTCCCCCTTCGGTTGGCTGTATTTAAAATCACACACACAGTGATATTCAGAAGTGCTTCAGACTGTTTATAGAGAGGAATATGTGCATTGTGCAACATGTTGGCTAGTCCGAGCTATTCAGTCAACTGATGTGAGATTGGCTAGGACAGTTAAACGGCCCGTTTACGCGTGCCACACACAACCTCGCGCACACGCAACACAATAGGCTTCCCGAAGTGGAGGTGTGTTACTTGGATCTAACAGGGGTTAGATTACCCTAGTTGTCACATAGAGAAGCTAAGCAACACGTTTCCCATTAACATGATAGACGCCTCTTCCGGGACAGATTGGTTTGTGGTGGAGAGCGCGGTGCTGATGATAATTAGGTTTGGTCTGCGTTGGTTGGTTGGTCGCGGAATGTATTGGAGGCGTTTTACATCGAGTAAATCCATGCAGTGACTAAATGCATGTGAACAGATGAGAGGAATGCGACTGGTGTATCTATGTGCTCCTGGCACGGATTGATCAATCTGAGTGCGACGAATTCTCAACTGACTAACCAGACCGATGTTTGATGTGCATATGCGTGGGTAGTATGGACAGGATAGGTTGGTGGTAAATGAAATGATTGCACTGTTGAGATCAAAATTGGTGGCAACGTTAATCGGTAGGGAATTAGTAATGCCGGAGATGGAGGAGTTGTCGGAGATGCAAGGTGTGTTTGAGATGTCGACAGTGCGGTGAGACTCGAAGGCGGTGGCTGAATATGCGTGAAGAGTGTGAGCAGATGCGGAGGATGGGGGTGACTTTATAACAAATACTGGTTGGGCAATCTGAGGACAATAGATTCGCATGTGGGCGTTCAGGCCAATGCGTGATGTGGAGATTCAAATGCAATGAGGGCAGATTAGGGTTGAGTGGTGGCTGGCGGCTGCTTGAAAGCGTTCTCACCAATGACCGGAGAAGGACGAGTTATAGTCGCCACCACGGAAATTGTAGCACCGATGGTGTAGCTAGCAAGCGATGGCAGTCCAGGTGTATGATCATTACTGGTGGTGGTGGCCACCCTCATCAACGCGTTTGTCATGCTGTTTGTCCATTCGGTCCGAGGGTATCCGACGAGGTCTATCTTTGTGCGAAATGCTCGCTAGTGGCGTGAACATCTCGGAAGAGGTTGAGTGTGGGTGTTGTGAATCGGAGGCACTTGAGACTTACGAGTCGCTATTTTCGCTTGGGCAGCAGGATTCCATTTCGTTTCGTATATGCTGCTGCTGCAGTCTTCACTAATTTTCTCAAGGCTTCTCTATCTTGGGCGAGATCTACCCAAGTCCTCGGGTCGATTATCACGTGCTAGAGAAAAGTCCTCGTGGTGTCCTTGTTCTCCTACTTTGCCCCCGTAGCGAAATCGCTGTTGATGAGTCATTTGCATAGGCAATCGCCATCCATTATCACGTGTCATTTAGTTTACCTCAGCATGATGTGAAAGTTGAGGATTCCGGTTTGTTCGAGGACTTCTGTGTCGGGCATTTTTGTCTTGTCACCTCAGAGTCAGTATTATCTGGTAACAGCTTCGGTTGAAGTTTTGGAGTTTCCTCAATTCCTTCTTCTAGGCTGCTCGGGTCTCCTTTCTATGTAACAGTGTTATCATCACAAAAGCTTTGTGTATATTGAGTGTGACTTTGAGATGGGGATCGTTGCCATGTCCCACTGGAACCTGCGACCAACCGAAGGCCTACGTTGATTTGAGACTCGGTTGTCCGATGGTACGACAGTGTCCAGACGCTAGGAGGGCAGAAAAGGCTAGATTCTGATAGGTTTCAAGTTTTATAGGTTTTATTTCGGGCCCTGGTTCACCGGCCGTGGCATTAAGGATTCGCAAGTGACCGACCAGGACATTACGGGATGAAAAAATACGATTGCAGTGTTATCAGCTTGGCTTAAAGTACGCATCGCCAGTTGCAAGGGTCAAGAATGGTTGTGCCTTACAGGACGATCTGAATTTCCTCCCTGGTGGTGCTAATGGCTACAACAGGGGTGCTATGTTGTAAGATACGCGACGTTTGGTTTTGCTAAAACTTCGCTGAGTCCGCAAATGACTATCCAGAACGTTTGTTGACATTACAAGTATGATGCCAGAGGCTGAGTATTGTTACACCTTTCTCTTCGGCTAAGTTAACTTTGAAGAGGCGTAGCCATTTTGCGCCACACTAACCGATATTGAGCGAGGTTCCCTCATATGTCAGGAGTGATTTACAGGTGAACATAAAAGTTTCCGCCTTGTCGGCAAGCAGGCGTAGCGACGTCGTAGTGGAGTAGGCCTTCGGACAGACATTCATCATACATCCTCACTCCTTGGTCGCTTCATTGTCAGTTTTATCTGCCGTGGATACTACGTATGCGAGAGCTTTTTGGCCAGCAGAACCGTACATCAACACGCAGTCATTTATCACGCTGGCAGCACAAGCACTTGCTAGGAGCCTAGGCATGCGTGTTGCGCTGAGCCTCTTCCGCCGGATGATGCAGCTGTCAGGGGTCCGGCTCACAGCGTGCCATGTGTTTTTTGGATGCAATCAACTACAGTTTCTATCCTGTCTTGTCTAATTTCCAAGAAAATGAATGCATGAACTTGGGTTTAATTCTTTTCCAGGCTAGGTCTGAAAGTTGATCTGGATGTTTGCATTGAAATCCATCAGACACTACAGACTAACCGCGCAATACTCACAAGCTGTCAACAAACAGTCAGTAGGACAACAATCTTAAGATTGCATTGGAAGTACACAAATCTGTAGTTATTTAGTATGCTTATAGCACAGGTGCTAGCCAAAAGCCCATGCAGGCATGTTTCACCAATTCAGTGGGCCTGTATGAAGCAGTTGGCCCTGTGCTTTCTGTTGATACGAACTCCAGGTCCCCCTTGCCTTGTTTTATCACGTGATCATGTCGCGATGGTTCCGGGTAGAATGCTGTAGCCAGGCAGTACTTAATAGCACAAGTCCCATATGCACAGTGATAGGTTTGGTCCGTGTATGAAGAATCATCCTGAAATCAATAAAGGAATAGTAATAGTGCCCGCGCCCTGCAGGGATTTTCAAGTTTGACTCTGGGGAATCAAACTGTTACCTCAAGCTGTTGTTTCTTTCACCTTGTAGTGAGCTTCCCAACCAAGGAATAGGGTGAATGCATGCTGAAGTTAAATGGTCAACAAATCGGAGGTTCCTTAATCAGAAGGTGGGGAAGACGGTTATATGGACAAGCTTTTGACGAGGCAGAGAGCTTATACTCTTCCCATGTGTTTTCTGGTCGATACTCCAGTTTCTAAATTGCTGCCTTATGGGCTCTTAGCTAACACCTCTGCCATCAGTATGACGTATTGCGCAAACTGAATTTATCATACTGACTGCCTGTTGGCAGTTTGATTAATATAACGCGGTTAAACTGCTGTGGCTGATGAACACAAACATTTCCTATCCCAAGAAACATCAGCCGAAATTCTGAAATGCGTTTTCGATTCGAAAAAATTGTAATACAACTTATCATGCAGTCTGATCTTAAGATACTTCATCGACAACAGTATGTTGGTCTTTGGACGAACTTCTCTCTGAGAGCCCACAAAACTGAAAGTGTCTACTGAATTAGTCTGCATTTTTCGCATTGATTTCCACTGCCCTGAAAAAATTCAAGGTGATTTATAAGGTCCCACCAAACTATCCAAAGTCTCTGGGTCAGCGTTTGCTAGCAGCAGCAGCTGCAACTGCTATCCGGTTGAGAAAGCCGGTCTTGTGCGCCCAAAGGACCCTCTTGCAAGCTCTGAGCTTGGCATGGCCCACGGTCACATTTTTCCCTGCTTTCTCTCTCCTTCCCACCTTCCCCTGATCCGGCTTGAACAAGCTTTCATTGCCGCGTAACCAGTTGCCGATTATTAATCGCCAACCACCCTCCTCTATATCCATGAATAATTTGAATGTAATGATGAATGTACTCGCCCTCATGTCTACCTTTTACTCCCCTCCCATATAAATTTAATAGCCCGATGAGAATATATCTACAGCCTACGTATGCTCCTCTGATTTATCTGGTGGGGAGTTTTGCAACTTCAAATTCAAATATATTTTGTAAAAATCATGCACAAAATGTATTCTCGTTTGACAGCAAATGACGCCTTCTTCAAATTATATACTTGAAGAAAGGATGGATTTAGGTTTTAAAGACGCTTTTCGTTATGGGATTTTCTATGACAGTTAGACGTTCATTCATAACACATTTCATACGTAAATTTATTAATGTTGCCCATAAGGCATGTAACATGATCCATATCCATTGCTCAATCCCATAAGATCTATGTGGTCTCTTCCTCATCCCGTAGGGTAGGATGTACTTTCACTCGAAATGAATGCGTAGAGCTTGCAAGTTCGAAACCTTTAACTTAACTGTAACGGCCGGTATGGTTCAAAATTAGGTAGGGTTTCCTTGTGGGGCTGCCTGGGGAATGTGTGAAAGGAACCCCTTAGGCTCAGGGGCACCCGATTTTATAAAAGACGATGAGCGAGGCATATCAGGGAACAAATTAGATCGCAAAATATCTGTAAAATAAAAAGTTACAAGTAGAAGTTGGGTCGCGTACTCAAACCTTGGAAGAAGACACGGAAATGGGCTTCAATAGCATGGGAAACCCCCCCCCTCCGACCAGCGGCGAACGCGTGTATGTAGGGTGAGGGTAACCTGACCTCGGGCGAGGTCATTTAGGTACATTTTCCAGTGGAACCACCCATAACAACTAGGAAAAAGGTAAACGGAGTACAAAAGTGAGAAGATTGTGGAAATCACCCTCCTTAAACTTTGTAAGTTAGCATTTATTCCCGTGGTTAATTGAAAAGGCTTACTTCGCTTAGAATACTGACTTAAACTGTAATGATATGCGGTGACCTTCGGAGAGCCACTCTGCAGTTCCATGCCATCATCAAATCCCCGCTTGACCGACGGATGACGTGTAAAAACTGGAAGATTATGGGCAAATAGACCTACTTAAAACATTTGAGTAGGTGGTTAAAAACATAAGAACCTTTCGAACACCCCACAAGGAAACCCTGCACAAAATTATTCTACAATTTAGAAAAAACCACTCTTCAAGTTGACAATTTAAAGAAAGAATAATTTTCCACCAAACGAGCAAAATAAGAATATTTTTGCGCATGCTCTCCATAACAGATATTTGAATATATAATTGCTGTGAAAATCAATCAGAAAATTGTGTGAAATGTAAGTAGTCATTTTTACAGACATTTTTACAGGCCGCCTGAAAGGAGCTCATTACATATCTGGCAGTTTGAAGTGACTGAAGGATATTCAGCATTACAACCCTTCTTAAGTCATCCGATTGAATCGAAAACACATTTTAGAATTTCGATTGACGTTTTATGAGCTAGAGAATATACTGTAAGTCTTCTCAAGTAATCATATTCGCTGTCATTGTTTGCTTATAAAGCCCCATATAGACTGATTTACTCCACATTAGCGATTCATTTCTGAAAAAAATAAAAATAAAAAACTCAAGGAGTTACCAGAAAGCCAATGGATAACGCTGGGGGACTCATGGGGGAATTAAACCCCTTGAAGCTACGTTATGTGGCGGCAGAATATCGGCGAAACGCGTGGCTGGTCCTACAGCCAGTGCATGTGCTGTCAGTTTGGTAGCGCAAAGGATTCAAACAGTTTAAAACGATTTGTCGTGATACACACTCGAATAGTCAATGTCCCGAAGTTATGGCCAGATTCTCTAGGCACTTCTGCAGTCCAGTGACGGGATGCGACATCCAGGAGACAGAGTATGCAGCGGGCGGTGGTTAACCTCCATTTTGCAGCGACTATTTTCTGAGTTTGTGATTTCCTGCTTTTTTGCTAGTCTTTCTGAGGAGAAAGTCACTGGAATACATTGTTAGGAACGCTGAAATACATAAAACTCATTTTGGATTCATTAATCTAGTTAGTATGCCACTGAGACGTACCTGACTGACCTTTCTCAGTCTCTTATAGGTGGGTTTAGTTTAATGGCAACGTTATTCATGTCGAGGTGTTAATCAGTTTAAATCGCGCCTCTAAGGCTAATTTACTGCTCCAAGGCATGCTTCCTCAGCTCTTAACAGCAATTTTCATTTGATGCCATTTAAAGACGTCTTAACAAAGGTAGTCCTCAAAGCCAGACACCCTCGTTAGTTTGACAACGTCCTACTCATTTTACCAGGGGACACCCCTTGACATTTTGAGTCTTTTTCGTTTTTCTTGGTTATGTTCTAAGCCAGCTGAACGTAAAAGCGTTCAGATATTTTTTTATAAGCCCACAGTAAGCGTTAATATACCATCTCCAACGACATGCTTGTGAAGCTTATAGAGAACAAATATATAATGTCCCCAACTCATTCTGCTCAAATGGTGGATTTAGTTAGGCATGTTTTCTGTGTCTCATTTTTGATCTTCTGTTATCAGACGGGTTCGTGTTTTCCAGTTGCTGCTGGCCCTTGCGGGTTCTGATTTAATCCTTCTAGATAGGATGCTGAGCTTCAAAAATACTCGAATTATTTTCTGACGAGGAACTTCCATACGAGTATAAATGCTCAGAAAATGTAAAAAAACGGCTCCGGTGCCGACTAGTCTTCGCTTTTACTCATACTTACGTAGCCATATCATACTGACTGCCTGTTAACAGGAACAGTACGCAGTTATATCGCAGTAGATATTTGGATTTTAGTTCAAATATTTACAGGAAGTTTTGTAACGAGCCTGGAAAAGTTTTGTTCCGCAGGTTTTACGCCAAGTTCGCGCATAAATTTCCTTGGGAATTAAGCAAAGCAAAACCGGATGTAATTCCTACACACGGCGGATGTTTTGATCCCTTAAAATTGCAGCCGATAATATATTAATTAACTGTGGTTATAAAAATAGAATGCAGACACATAAATCGTCCCGATCATTGAGCAGATCCCTAATGAATTCGGATCCTGTCACTCACATCTGAAACGGAAATTGTGAAAAATTGGCTAATGGTATGGCACACACTGCACTCTTAATACTAGTATTGTCATATCCATCATTGCGACACAAGACAAACGCATGCACGTCAAAGCTCGTGCCCAAGGGTTCGCAGTTATCCCAATGCATCCAATCAAGCAACAGGCAAACGCGCATGACCATCAGTTATACGTCACTGTCTTCTCTCAGACAGG
>JAYGXS010000004.1:25266508-25381092 GCA_036362985.1 Ligula intestinalis | reverse complement strand
CTAGTCAGCGAGTTTGGGATTGGCATCGCTCACAGGCCGGAAGCGACAATCCACAGGCAACTGATGCAGCCTAGAGACCCAATACCCGTTAACCAAAAATCTGATGTCATTAACCGCATGGACTCTCTTTGAGCTCAAGCCAATTATGCTGGTGAAACCGGCAAACGGCTTCTCACCAGAATGAAGCAGCAGGAACTCGCCGTGCGACGGAAGTACAAGCTTTCCTTGGTAGCCGCCCACGCACCCACACCGGGGCACGGCTTTGACTTCGAAAGCGTGTGAATGCTGGGTTGGTTGGACGGCCGAACTGTATGCCTACGGATTCAATTAATAGGCATATCTATCATCTTGATGCCTATCTCGCGTTTAGCGAACAGATTGAGGGCAGAGGTCAAGGTCAAGTTCACTCCTGGAAGAGCTGAGTTAAATATGCATTGAGTTTTACATGTTTTCGTTGCTTCAAATATGGGCTCGTGTGAGAATTCCAAACGTCGGACAAATAAACCACTGAACCCAGAGAACGCTCTACCATCTTCTAGTCTGTGATAATGGATCGCCTTCCAAGCCTAGACAGTTCTTTTTACTGCCCAGGTCAGACTGAGCGCATGCTCGGAACGCGAATACATGAGTATAAGCTGACATACAGAGCCCTGAGCAGTCATATCCAGACTTGCGTTATTACTTAACTTAAAAACCCAATAAGGCTGGTGTTTTGCTCTTACTGCTACAACTTCGATGGACTCCAGCACGAAGTTGAAAGCTCCGAATACTTAACAGACTGCTTCAGTTTTCGAGCAAGTCTTTTCTTTACTGAGTACTGACTATAGATAACCTAGAACATGCTTCATTCCTTTCGAAAGAAAGGTAGAAGTATAATTATAGTGTCACCCCTCACCCCTATTTACGCGCAGCCAACGTTTGCTGCTGTCTCATTTTCTCTGACAATGGCTTCTCGTGTGGAGCCGAAAGCTCAGAACAATAAAATTGCCGTTCCAGAGATCGCTTCTTCTTTTTCATTACAAATAATGGAGTTATTCGATGCGTTTGAATGCTAACATTTAATGGTAGGTTTTTGTGGTAGCCTTTTCAAGCTTACAAGTTCTGGGAGGCAATAACGTCAAGGAGTCTCCGGTAAGAGGGGGGTTATGTATGCATCTATTTTCTGTTTGCTCTTCGAGCTTACACCCTAAAATGCAATACTATAATACCTGCCCAGACTACTAAAACCACGGATTCTTCTTCCAGCAGTTGACAGTGCTCAATGTTATAACGGTGGTCAAATACTGCGATATCAGCGTCGAAATTACACCTTGTGTGAGCCCCCGAAGGAAGAACACGACAAAAAGAGTACTAAAGTAGAAGTCTTCGAGAAACCTAGTACAGCATAATTTAAAGCAAGCGAACGCGCAAGTAAAAGGTTGGACCAATTAGACGGTGGTCACAAAAAGGGCATGACTTCATTGACTGGGTGAGTCATGAGAGTTGGCGTGTTAATCTACCGTTTGGCAGGAGTTGGGGGCAGGTGCGTCACGCAATGTATTTTGTGTGTGGGTGGACCGGTTGTCTGGCTTGCGTTAGATTCCTGCGTCGGCCGCGCTGTGCAGGTCGTCACATGCACTTTGCGTGGGTGTTCTGGCGGTCTCGCGTGGGAACGCCTCGTTAGGGCGGCGTGCACTTTGAGTTACGCTGCGCCCTAACACTCACTTAATTTCCTGAGCCCGTTTGATACAGAAGTTTAAAGGTATTCGAAGATAGAGATCGTATAGGCATGTTAGCATTGACTGCTGACGTATCCACTAGCATATTTTTATGGAGTTCCGCCATATTTTGTCGATTTGACATGGAGGCATTAGAAGGAATAAGATGCCTAGGATAGATGGTCTCGTATGCGGGAGACTGAATGACCAGGGCCCATAAATCTGGTTATGCTAGGTTGCGCAGCACAAGTTCACATTTGTCTGAACGAAATAAACACCTTTCGTGCATGGCAAAGCGGCTACTCCTCTAGCGATAAATTCATTTTGGCATTGAACTTCGTGTGGCAATTGCCTTAGTTAGGCGATAACCAAAGTTATATGTGCCTATGACCAACAGGGCCTTCCGGTAGACTAAAAAACGTCCAAAAGTAGATGCAGCGCACAAGAAGAGACGTATTCCCATTCTTTCCCAAACGGATGCAAGATGTGCCTCTTACGTAGATTAATTAGTGTTGGTTATCGGTTGTTTGCCGCCATAAGATTGCAAGCAAGAGCTTTGGAGTAGATCTGCAAGGTGAAATTATGCACTGTTCTTCGTTCTCCACTCACTAGACATGACAAAGCGTAAGCGTCGCATGATTTGGAGCAGTTTTGGTCTCGGTCAACAGGACATTTGCAATTAAATACACGCGGAAGTGCGAATAAGTGCGGGAGCCACTAAGTTAGGTAGGTATGCGGTGACATACAGTAGTCGCCAAAGACCACACAAAATTCATAACTTTGTATAAGTTTGATCATAGCTCGAATACCGGTGAGAATGCATTAAGAAAAACATAGAAATAATAATGAACAGCATTAGGCATATTAGGTACTTCAAAGAACTATAGGAAGAACTAAGTGTTTGTAAAGAAAAATAAAATTTTCTCGATAATCCCGGGGTTCTGGAGGCATAAGAAAGAGCTATAAATTTGAACAATTAATTTAGATATTTTTTTAAGTTGAAAACTTGGAGCAACCAATTTCTTTATATAGAAAGAACTTTTTTTCAGTCAAAGTATTCTGTGCATTTTACCGTTATTCAATAAGTATTTATTGAATGTCGTGGAAAAAAGCGTGTCACCATTTTCTTCTTTTTCGCTATCTTCATTGATAAATTTCGCGTCCGTTCGACGTTTGCAGCAAAACCTTTAAAATAAGATAAACATAAAGAGCATTTACCGAAAGAAAGTTCTTTCCAATATAAGTTTTAATGAGCACGGAAACTTTGGTGATATGAAGAAATGCCTCAAAACAGCAAACCACCATTGTCAACAGTGGATCATGTCCGCAGTGGACTTTTAAAACTACTATTACTAAGATTAATAAAAAAAATTCCATAAAATGTTACCTCACAGAAAGTGTTTTGATAAGATATTTGGCTGACGAACTTCTGCGTATATTAACTTTTCCAATATAATGTCACAATGAAATTTTAGACTTTAAGAATTTTTTTAAGTTTCCAGAAGATAAACCAGTCGATTTGACTGGACATGAAAGAACTTTTGTTTCTCTTTATAATGGATTATTTTTCGCATAGGTTGATTAATTCAACTTTCCCATATAATCTTTGGAATTCAAGAAAACTGGCAATATACATTGCCATTTTTTGGAATACTTATTATTTTTTGGTCTGTTCCGCTTCTAAGTAACGCAAAATGGGAACGTAAAGTACACAAACAATTATATTTCTACATGCCTTACATTCAATAAGACCTTTTTAATTTTAAATTCGCGTTAATATGTTCGACATTTTGTTTGTGTGCAAGGACAAACTGAGCGTTATTTGTGCATTTAAACAAACACTCTTCTGTTACTGTATTTTGTGCAAAATAACTTCAGAAGATGGCTTAACATAATTTTAAAAATACAAATCTTCAGTGTTACTGCAATAAATGTGATTCCTTCAACTTGGCTTTACTTGAATCTGAACAATTTTCGACAACATTTTCCAGTTCTGGAAGGGATATCACTATATATATGTATTTACTTTTTTAGAAATCCTTCATAGTATAATCAACATTAACGTGCAGTTTGGTTCTCTCTTTCGTAATAGCATAGGAAATTCCTACGATATGAGACTTCTCCCAATTTCCCCAAAATTAATGGCCATTTCTCTCATTAAACTTAACTAAAATGATGATTTTCCTAGCTTAAATGCTTTCGCAGTATTCAGTAAACTGAATGAATCAAAATAGTTTTATTGAATATACGCTAAAGTACCTAGTCAAATTTCATCAGGAAAGTTGCATGGTGTTTGGCGACTACTGTAGTTAATATGTAGTGGGCGTTAGCGCCACTGTGAGAACCCGTGATCGCCGACTCATCATGTCAAGGCTGCAGTCACGCTGACTGCCCGCACCCTGTCTGACGCGACCTGCTAACACGCCCAGTCTCAGCTGCGCCTACGCTGGTGAGTAACCTCGCGCGAGCCAAACAATGGCCTTCAAGGCTGCAGCCAGCGGTGGCCGCTCGGATGAATGTCGCCAGACATCACTCCGGACCTAGCTCACCTTGCAGCTAGACGTGCGCTCCGGCAGTCAGGACTTCGTCCTAACTATTCTCCTTTGTGTCTGTACAGAATACACTAATCCTACTAATCTGGCCTTCCCAAGACTCCTCTCCCCTCTCCTACGGAACCGGCCTGGAAGATCGCAGCCGTTGGGGTTAAACCTTTCAGCTTTACACGCCTCGATAAATGCATCCTGCAAATGTTGTAACCCCTGTGCACCATTATCTGAGGCTGTCTCTGATGGTGGGTGCAAAAGTAAATTCGAAACATCTGTGGAATAAAATTCATGTTCCAGCGGTCCCGTGTCCTTTCTAATCACTCGTGGGTTGCTCTATTGGCTCCATGAAAAACTGGGGATAGATCTAAATATCAAATTGTGCTGGCCTAGCTTTGAGTTATGGTTGACTAATGACAGAAATTATGGCCGAAGATACCGCTCACCTCATTGGCTCTTCCAGTAAATAGCTCTGAGATCTTTAAATTTGCTGGCCATATCCGATCTTAAGAAAAATGTGTAGATATACAGAATGCGGGCTGAAACTTTTGAACAATGCCAAAATTTGCGAAAGATTGGTAATCCCTCGCAGACCGGCATTGACGCATGTACGAAAACTCTGAAATAATAATGACTAACCTTAAGAACATCCGTAAATTTAAAAAAGATAAAAAGTGATAACTGGTTGTTCAGAAAAATCAAATTCTTCGAATAATCCTCAAGTTCCGCAAACGTGAAAATAGCCATAAATTTGTCAAATAAATGAAAATATAGTTGCTTGATGATATCGTAACCATGCAATTTTATTTTTATGAAGCGAACTTTATTTTGTCAAATTTCTTCATATATATTTCAGATATTAGATAAAAAATTATTTAAGAATTTCCTTTAAACTCCGGTAACATTTCCAAGTTTTTCAGTGTCTTAAGCTTTTTCCCATAGGTGTAGTTTCTGTCCGACTTTAATATAAAAACCTCTAAGCGAGGATATTTCTTTTAAGCATCTACAAAACGGTGAAATTTATATATTAGTTCTTATGAAGATGACTATGTGGGCAACAGGTTTTTCCGTTCCAGAATGGATATATTCTTATTTTTTAAAAAGTTGTAATTTTTTTTGCTTATACACAGCGTATAAAAATAAAAGGTTTGAGTCCGTCATAATAAGTAGTAACGGAAATTCGGTCGATATCGTGCAACCTCCAATTTGGCCAAATTTTGCTTGTTTCCCTAAATGAACTGAATCAAATAAACCATTTGCATTACTACAGGGCTTTCTCAGAATTAAATCCACTCATCAGATCAAGATAACAAGCCCAGATGTATGCTTAACTACCAATCCCAACTTGGAGCGTGACTTTGTACGGATTAGCTCACCTACTGTAAATCGCACGCCTGACCTTTACACGGCTGACACTACAGTAAAGCCTAGAATTCGTATAACATGCCAACATATGCCAAAGATTGATACTCACTCGCTACACCACGTTGAGTAAGGTTGAAGTACTGATTATCCTGAAGTCTATTCTGAATTTTTTGCAGTAACAATAGGATGCCGGCTTTTTAAAGAGCTTCTTTCTGACCGCTTACAAAAGGTATGTACCCTAAAAAGTGGCCACTTAAGTAGGATGCATTTTTATCATTGATTTTAACAGCCTTTATAAACTGAAATATATTTTATCGAAAACATAAATAAAAAATTATCTCCTGTACTCATTTGGTAGCAAATTACGACTTCTTTAAATTTCATACTTGAAGAAAGGGTAGATTTCGGTTTTAAAAAGATTATAAATTGCCGAATAATTTTAAAACCTACTGACTGCTTTAATTGATTTCATGGCTTAAAAACTGCACGCTGCGTGCATACTGTTTAATGAAAGGTACATTTTAGCCTACGGTTTGAGGAAGTAGTCACATAGTTCTCATAACATGTTGCAACAGATGTGGAACATGCTGTATAAATTATAGGCAGCATTAATAAATTGACAGATGTGATGTATAATGAATGAACACCTCACAATCGTAAAAAGCTCATAAAAGAAACATTTTAAAACCTGACGATAAGTTTAACATTTAAAGAAGGCGTAAGTTCCTATCAAATGAGTACAAGAAGTAATTTTTTCGTATACATTTTCCATAAAATATGTTTGAATTTTTAAAGGCGGTGAAAACCAATGGTAAAAATGCATACTACGTAAGTAGTCACTTTTTACAGTACATACATTTTTAGCGGTCAGAATGAAGCTCGTTAAAAAGCCAGCATCATATCGTGACTGAAATGACATCAGACTAGACTATACGATAATCATTATTTTAACCTTGCTCAATGCCTATTAGCGAAAGAGTATCACTCACATATGTCGGCATGTTACACGAATTTTAATCCGAACTGTACGTATTTATACTTTGATGAGTAGTTCCCTAGGTGGGCGATTCGGGAAGAGCTGCAGGCGTCTGCAATTTGGTTAATTATGGCCTTGTCTTGGCTGCTTGAGCTAGCAGTGGAACTACTATCGACTACCCCAATAGTAAGAGAAGTTGGATGCCAGTTAAAATAGCTCTTTATTCTGTACATAAAGGTTGTTTGTAGTTGACCACCGGACGAGGTTGAATGTCCGGCGCAGTGAGAGCCCTCGCCCTGTAGTGAGAGGCATGCGTCACAGCATCTTGATGACCTTGAAGTTGATTGGCTAGTTTGCATGGCTTTGATTGGCCGAAAACCAGACGGGGTTGGTGTGTGCAAGCGCATGAGAGACGCGCAGCGTTATACCAGGCGCCAGGATTCGAGGCACTACAACCTGTTCAGCTTATTTGTAATCGAAGTTACAGCGGCATAGTTGACGAAAGTGGGTGAGTCAACAATCAAACCTGTCGCATGTCCGTTCACACACTTCTGATTAACCAAGGGTAACAGTGTATAATGGGGCCTGTTTGAAAGTTTACAAATCTGACTTAGCGGACTTCGTATAATTGTGCAAAATATTCCTAGTGCTTACGGCTGCTCTTGGGGGTCTACCTACAAAATATTTGCCTGCATGTCTTTATAAGATGACAAAAAATAAAACAGGCGTTGAGCGTTTAGAATCTAAAATGAGTATAAAAATAAGGGGGATGGTGGAAGTTGCAAACGTTACCGGCTGTAAACGGTTTCAATTTATTTAACAACTGGTTGCTTAGGGGGCTAGGAAGAAAAAAACTGTAGTTCCTGACAGGCGTTGCCATCAGCAACAACGTGTTCATCGATGTTGCGAATAATGTCTTTGACTACAACAGTATTCACTGACGCCGAATGGTGAACATAATTTTGCATATTAATGCATTTATTCATTGCTGTACAGAGATATAAATCAGATAATGATTGCAAATTAAGCTACCTTTTTTCCAAAAGCCTGCCTTGCTGCCTGCAGCGTCCAACTTATATTTACCTTCGTCAACAGCGCGGATGTTTATCCTCTCAACAACCTATTAAAATAAGTCAACAGAAAGTGAATGCAGTTTGCAAATAACGATAAGGGAGAGTGGAATGGCATTTTTGGCTCACTAGCCATCATTAGCTAATAATAATAATGATACTCAACCCTATTTGGTGCACACCCGCGGCTGGAAACCCCAATCTGTTTATTAGCGGTCCAATCTTTAACCAATAAACCACGGGCTCGTTTCATTGCTGGTTTCGGTCAGGAATATTGACAATCGTTGATTAACGCTCACCAATTGCTTACCGAACTCACTTGTCCCGTCCAGTCTTGGATTTTAGCAGATTCGCGGTGGGGGACTTGGGCGATGCACCACTTTGGGTTGGGGTATTACAAACCCATACACATCACTTTGCTGCTAGCATGCTCCCAAATGGTCGCGTTGTCCAGAGACCACTGCTCACATGCTCCCAGACGGATGCATCGATCACACACCAGAAAACAGTCATTCCAAGGTAACCTACCTTGTGTCCCCAATAAATCCCTTTCAACATCTGATTGCCTTCTTCCAACAGGTGGATGTATGTGGATGTGGATGTGATTACAGTAGATCGCTCATCCTTGACTGTAACGCACTCACGGCTCAACGGGACAGATGAGCTCCGTCACTGACCAGCGAGCGTTCATGAGACAAGTCTGGCAAGTCCGGTAAGACGTGCTACAAAAGAGTTGGTCCCCACAGCAGGTACCAGGCTTTCATGAAGGTAATTCTGAGCTTGCATGAATGAGTGTTCTGTGGAGGTAGCATTAGAAAGAAATGATTCCAGTCTAACTGGCAGTTTGCAGAAAGATTGAGTTATACCATCAGTTGGCGTGTAGTGGAAGACTCAAGCGCGTCCGATTTATTATAGCGAGGAATTTACTGATTCGCCTTAGATATTTATTCATCGGTGTCGATCGTTCTCTCTCTCTTTCTCTCGCACCCATGCATCAATAGGCTGGGCAGGCATTAAAATCATCCGATGCGATATGAAATCCTATGTGAACACAGGCCGCCACCCTCTCTCTATGTGCGGCAGTTGTGGCCTCGTGTTGACTAAATGACACCTCGGTCGTGGATTCCGACGATGTCCACCGTGTGCTCCACAAAAGGGTGGCGCGGGGACGGTGACTTGCGTGTTAATAAGTTTTAAGTGATAGTAGACTTGCATAGCATCGAGCGCACAGAGTCAAGAAGACCGGAGGCGGGTTTGAACGCAGGTGGTTGGCGTGGCCAAAGCCACCCCTAGGCATGCCGTCACATCAAGCTCGGATCCCAGTTGCATTGGCGTGCCAAAGGGGCTACATTAAGAAAGCGTCGTTGCAACCTGACTCTCAGCCCATCTTCACACTACAAAACCTACACTGGACTGCCCGCACAGTCCGAGCTATTCCGTCAGCTGGCAATCCTCCATGCCGCGACGTTTAGCACACCGTAATAGCTTCAAGCGATTCAAGTTGTCTTTATTGAGAAAAATGAGTTGAGCCGTCGACCTCACACTTTCCCTCACCTCCAGCATCAGACCACCGTCTAAGTCGATCAGATTCTCGTTAAGGAATGGGCGCAGTAGCTGAATAACTAGGTTCATTGACGTAGGCCGTTAGTCAATGTGACGGATTGCCCTAATTGATGGATAACACAGGCAGCAGCTGGCTTTCTGAAAGCGAGCTGATTAAGCAAAAAATGCACCGATACGTCGAGCACTCTAGTCTCATCCTCAAGCACTAGCCACTGCCCGAACCAGCCACTTTATTTCGACGCAAGCCTTTTGTACAGGCGGTATTAATAACTGCACAACCATCAACCTTAGTGGTTATACATTTTCCTGATGTAATTATCATAGAGCGTGGGAGTGATACTCCTGCAAAACCCAGGACAATTTTGGATGTGAATTAATTTGACATTATATTACGCAGTGCTTATTTAAACGATCATGAATATCGTAGATGGTTGGCATAATGGGAAATCAGCTGAACAGACAAAATGAAATCTGGGTGTTATAACGGATTACATAGCAGGGGTAGCAGCATAGGTCGAAGAAATCTAGTTCACGTCAGGATGGTGCACTTGGTGTGTGTGTCTGAGTTTCGGCTCATCTGTGGGAAGCACAAGGTGAAAGAAAAAGTAATTGCAGGAGTTTGCGTGTTTTCCAACCGTTAAAGTGCTTTAAAGCAAAAGTACAAAAGCAGTATCTTTTCAGTACCCAGTAACTTCGAGTAAGCGTTATTTTAAGCATGTGCACAGCATTCTTCCCTTTACTGTTTGCTTTCTGGTTCATGTCACTTTGCCAATTAGTTCAACTAAAGAAGATGCAGATATCTGTTTTGATATTTGCCTGATTCGGATGAATTCTAAGAGGATGTACTGCTTAGTCCAGTAGCAGCGGACATGATATTTTGCAATGAAATAAATTTTAACAACAAGTTTATGCGATGAAATATGTGTGCTGCAAGTTCAGAGTTTGGGTCTAGTCTCCGAGCAGCTAATTTATGCTCGTGGAGGCGGGCTTTCAATTTGCGGCCTGTTTCTCCGATGGAATTTCAGTCGCCATCATTGAAAAGTATCTAATAGACAACTAAAGAGGTTTTTGTAAGAGGCAGTCTGTCTTTAGGTTGCATCACCCGGTGGCGTATTGTTGCCTGTGATCGATGGGGGATGTCTACGCCAGCAGGTTACAACAGTTTTGAGACTGCTTCGGAGACCCCTTTTATGTAGGGAATGGCCCACCAGACCTCGGGTTGTTGTTGCACTGGCCGTCGTCTGTTCACTCGGCACCTGCTCTCTTTCTCACCTCTGAAGATGGCCTCTCGTAAGAGTTTGAAAGCTCAGGACAATAAATCAATTTATCCGGTGCTCGACACTTCTTCTTCCTTATCCATGCAGATACATGGAACGCGAAACTTCTGATTCACTCGGGATAAATATGTGTGTGCGTGCAGTTGTTATGGCTTAATGCTGAATAAATAGACTGATTAACGCCCGTCGTTAGCCAATCTGACGGCTTCCAAAATTGAATGGCAGTGCAGGCAGCAAATAGTTTTCTGAAAGCGGACTGATTCAATTGCGATAAAAACCTCCGCCGCTGCAGATGTGTAAACAAAAACAACAATCTGTTGACAAACTGTTGTACTGAAATTGTTTTGATAAGCTGAGGTTTGGGCAAAGGCTGCCAAGATAGACGGGCAGCCGTAGATGACAAGTTGGGTGCTACTTTAGGGACGAGGGAGCGCAGGAGTCGTTCAGTAGAAATAGCTTTTGGACAGCGAAATACCTTAAACGGTGCGAGGAGTCGTGACATTTATGCGCCTTTATTCTGCTTTTTCTATCCTATGCTGTGTCGAAGCAAGTTTTGACTAGGCGCATTTTGGTCTGTAACATAAGTGGTGAATTTAATTCACTTTGCCGACCATTGCGTTGACTGTGGGCTAATGTATGTCCTCAAATGTCCTTATTCGGATACAGCAAAATTCTAGCCACTCGAAAGCCGATGGGTTAAATATGAAAACGGCAGCCAAGCATACTGCAAAGAGGGATGACTTTCTTTCTGGTTTACGAAAAAATTGCAGAAAAATATGCAAGAACATGACCTTTATCGACAAATGAAGTTTAAAATCCACCTCCGATGCTGTTACCCAAATATACTTACGTTGAAAATTCAACTAAAATCCTCGCCTTGTTTGATTTTTTTAGGTAATGACTAGTGCGGTTTCCTGATTTTGACGCATCATAATCCATTCGCATAATTTTTGTAAAAAAGGAAATTGCAAAGTCATCTCAAATAATATAGTGAGTCACCTCCGAGTGCACGCGCACTCACGGCTGCCAGCAGGAGCACTAGCACCGCTGGCTCTTTTTTTCAGTCTGGCCAATCACCCTCAAAGCCGACTCTCACAAGACCGCACGGTGACGAGTGATACGTTCTTCCACTGGCATCTAGATCCACATTGGAGAAAATAAAACACTATAACAGCTGCTTCAATAATGAATCTACACCTTGTCGTAGAGAGTTTTAGGAAGAGAAAACCGAAATCAAGTATCGAGTTCATCCGAAGACATCTCATGTATGCGCACATCCAGAGAAAGATGGCTGCGTTTGTACTTTCCGTATTGGTGTCATCGACCTTGTTAGATTTACGACTTTTTGAAGAAAGTTTCCAAAAAGAGTTCAGAAATCCTTTTTTTTAAATACTAACTTCTTTAAAAATGCCAGGTCGAACTCTCCCATGCAAGACTGATCGTTAATGTATTTTGATCTTCTTACTTGCGAGTAAGAGCATTTACTGCCATTTTTAACCATTTAATTTGCTTTAACTGTTGCACGGTTGATGCAAAAAAAGTTGCAGCATGTTTATTTTTTAAATAGGTTAAAACACTGTCGGATTTTGTTTACCTTAATCGTGGGATTGTATTACAGTACATTAAGGCTTAGTCATAAAAGAAGTTTAACCGAGCCCACCATAAAATCTAAGTGACTGCAAAATCCTCTTATTCTCATTGTTTGCTTTAGCGACTGATAATAAATTGGAATTTTTTAATTTCCCTCCACTGTGGCTTCAAGAGTATAAAGTTATTTGAGGTTTTCCTTTTATACAACTTCAGCAACATTCTATAAAGCTTAAAGCAAGCTTAACTTTTACGAATATTCATAGGGCTGGCTTTTCTACAAAAGTCAATAAAATATGGTGAAATAGGGTGGAAATGTTGCAACTTCAACTTCGTAGCATGAAAACTAGGCGAATACAACTGATGTTTGGTGTTTTTCTGTAGAAAGTGGTTAAACACGTGACCTCAATCATCGCTGCAGAAAAAGATACATAGAGTGAACAAAATCTCTCAAACAGAAGAGGGTAGGCGGACTTCTTAAACAATATTTTTCAAACCAGATAAATTGTTCAGATGCTAAGCAAAGCATAAGGTGAGTTATGAAACAGACTCGTTCTGACATCGATTTGAAAACCAGCTCAGTGTTTAATCCAGAATACGTTTTGAAAGGTGCATCAAAAAGTTTCAGCAAAAATGGCTACATTCACTGAGCCCACGGAATAAATAAACAGAATACGCGAAATCTACACCATGACATAAAGAACAGATATGCTTTATAAATAGGTCCAATCTCCGTTTCTGGCTTTTCGTTTCTATGCATGTAAAATGGTGTGCTAGAAATGGTGGTACAGAATGATAATATGCCAGTGTTCGGCAGGACACATATCGGAAGCCTCGGCGCGTAGCACCGGAAGACTCCGCAGCCATTATTTCTGAGAAGAGGAGGTGGGTGAATTCAACAAGAATTCGATCAGCAAATTGCTTGGCTGTTTTAAAGTGTCGCTGTATTATCATATCAACTGAAAAGCATAAGAAGCACCAGCAACTGAAGAGAGTGTACAGAGGACGTTTGAAAATAAATTTAAAAAGGTTTTTATAAGCATGGCTGGAAAAATAACCGGAGAGCAGCAGAGAATGAAGGGGGCAAATGCAGGTATCTATCAACTGCCAAAGAAATACTTGAGGCGTGCGATAGGAACGTGACCGACGAATATAATATAGAAGTTTAGGAATTCTGGCAAAAAAGTTTTTATTTGAATAGAAAATGGAAGATAAGATGTCAGGGTAGCATCAAAGTCCCGGAAAGAGGATACCTCATTGGGTGAGATGTCTGAGGATTCAGGACTGAGAAAGGGTCGCAATAAAAAACGCACTGGACTGATTTCTGCTTAATCAGTAAAAAAGCATTTTCTAACACCAGGTCATCTTGCGGAATCTGCAGATGTGTCTGAGTTTGGATAGGATGACCAACAACCATATCCTTAGCATATTTTACATACAATAACTTATTTGGCGATCGTCGATTCTCAATGTGGAGGAAAAAAAGCGATGAGGGGATAAGGCAAACCCTCGAAGAACTTCGCAGTTGCTGGGAATGACCGTGAAGTTTCGCTTGCCCCAGTTGACGCATTCAGTACAGCAAGTGAAATAGTCTTCCAGGCAAGAGACAACTCAGCCGGGAGAGCTGCATGCAGACAGTTTATTAAGGAGGAGGAGATGGCGTAGGATAGTAAATATAGGCTAAGGAGTAATAGATTGGAGTAGCAGATATACTAAAGAGTAGTCAAGAAATACACATGCGTACGCACAGAAAGCCTTATCTAAATCGCTTACAGCATAATGAACCACAGGAGCAACAGCATCTGGCATACTACGTCTGGTCTTATATTCAAATGGCGGGGGGAGACAAAAATATGGAACGGCATTGCTATGTCTAGAACAACTCGTTCCACACGGTTCAGTAGTTTGGAAGAGAAGGCTATTGGACGAAAGGATTTTAGACCAGAAGAAGAACGTTTTTTGGGATGGGAGTGATTCTCACTAATCGTTAATCATCGAGAATCTAAGGCTCCATAAAGGACAAGTTGATGAGGTGTGTCAATACAGAGGCTAAGTGAAAAGAGCAGGATTTCAGGAGAAACGGTGAGATCCCATCTGGCCTGGCAACTGTTGAACCTTAAACCTGTTTAGGATGTTTCATCACTCTTTCCATAGACATAGAAAGGCCAATCGTGCGGTATCTTGGACTGCATGAAAGACAAGTTGACTAGATTCTCAAGCCGGGGGAGAATTTGTGTGGGCACACCTAGTCTGGCAGCCATTAAACTTAGAACATTTTTTGATATTTCTCAAATTTTGCCATAAACACAGAAGAAATTGACGCTTGGTAATAGGGATTTTCCGTTTGATGGAAGCTAAAAGTTAGTGGGAGTGTGGATAAAATTTGCGTTAAAAGGGTCCAAATCAGCAGCGAGATGCGCCCTGTGTTGCGTTGGCCGGTGAGATGCTTAATATTCCTTCAACGTTCAGCCGGGAAACAGAGGAAACGAAAATAAAAAATAAGAAGTAAAAAAACTAACCAATGGGTCGTTCTATCGGGAAAGCTACCTTTTTTAAAGAAGTTAACGTCCTTTTTCTCTGTCACGTAGTATTAGTTTGTAAAGATATTCCTCTTTGCGTCTTAAAAGTCTAAGACAGCGAAAAACAAATTCTGTCCGTTCTAACGGCAAGGGAAACAACAGGACAGCATAAAATAAAATAATCCTTTGAACAATTGTATGGACTCTAGAACAAGATTCGATGTTCTAGAAGCAGATGAAGGCAAGAATATATAGTAAGAAATGCACGTCTGAAGCATGCAAATACTGTTTGGCATGTGCCATGCCCCCAAGTTTTCTTCTTGGTTCTTGCCAACAGCGCGTGCTTACAGCTGGAATATATATATATATATATATATATATATTCACTCACTGCGCCGTCTGTGAGTGCGTTTGATTGTTTTGTCCGACCAGCTGGTGTTCAGGGTTATGCTTGGCTGATGAAGGCTAATAAGCCCGAAACAGTTCTGTATCAAGTAACCCCCAGATGCTGTCATACCCCACTTACTGCTATATATATATATATAGTGCTGCGAGTGCTGCATGCAACATGCCTAAGTTTGGAAAACTTTTATCATTACTCGCATACCAGCGTGGACGCACTTACGAAAACATAGAAATAATAATGAACATCATAAGATCCTTAAAAAACCTATAAGAAGTACTAAGTTTTTTTAGGAAAAATAAAGTTTTCCCGACAATGCCCGAGTTCCGGAGAGGTAAAAAATAACTATAAATTAGAACAATAAATTTAATATTTTCGTAAGTTGAAAATGGAATGTAACCAAATGCTTTATCTAATAAAAACCATTCCTACGTCACAGTATTTTGTACATTTTGTACCATAAGTGAATAACTGTAAATTGAATATCATCCAATATAATCTGGTATAGTTTTCATAGTCTTCAGTGTCTTTATGTGGATATTCATAAAGTTTACTTCTGTTCAACGTTTACATTTAAATCTTTAAAGTAAGATATATACAAAGAGCACTTACCAAAAATCAGTTTCGAAATATAAATATTTATGAAGATTGCGATGTGGACCATACTTCGAAATGCCTCTAAGCACCAAACCAAATTGTCGGGAAAAACAAAGTCCGCAAAAAAACTCGGATAATGTTATTCCTAAGATTAATATAAACTTTCCTTCGTAGGTTAACTCTCTAAAAACTGCTTTGATTAGATGTTCGGCTGATTAATTTCTTAGTATATTTAATTTCTCCAAGGTAATGCTTCAAGAAAAATGGAGCCTTTTTTAAAATGGCTATAATTCAACTGAAGATAAACGATTCAATTTGACAAGAAATTTACGAAATTACTTTTTTCCTTATAATGGATTATTTCGCATGAATGTATTAATTCCACGATCTGTTGTAAGCTGGCGAACGCAAAAAGACTGGCCATTTATATTGTCATTTTTTATAATACCTTATTATTGTTCTGTCTGTTCCATTTTTAAATAACGCATGAACCGAACGTACAATTTATATATTTATATTAAGTGAGGTCTCCTTTACATTGTCTTTGCGGTAACGTATGCGGACACATTAATTATGCTCCAGATTGAGCAGTAAGTTAAAAAATGTGATGAAGACCTTTTGCTACCGTATTTTTGTGCAAAATGCTTCACAGGTAAGCTAAACATACTTTTTAAATTCTAAATTGCTGTTTGTTTCAAAAATAAAGTCAATTCCTTAACCTTGGCTTCATTTTCATTTGAGCAACTTTGGACAAAATTTTATAGTTCTGGAAGAGATAAGCTTTCCACTTATTTTTACTTATTTTGGAATTTTTCTACAACAAAATGCATATGAATAAAAAAATTGGTTTTGTCATACCTTATAGCATAGAAAATTCCTTTGATACTAACTTAGTCATGATTTAGCCAAATTAGTGCCTATTTCGCTTCATAACGTTAAATGTAGAGGTCAATTTTTCAAACTAAAGCATTTCTAATTATTATCTTTACTCAGTAGGACAAAATAACCTGTCCAAACCCATGCTAAACTACAAAGTTAAATTTTGTCATGAAAGCTGCATGTTGGACTTGCAATACTGTATTTTAGGAGGCCCAATGACAGACTGTTTTGAGCTTGACAGAAGAACTTTCTTTTAACAACAAACAAGCTTGGAATAGTTTATCAGAACGTGACCCAAAGGGGCGTCGGTGAGAGTTTTAAAGGAAACCAGATCGGAAAATCCTAACAATGTAAGAGGACGTAGGTTTACACTGTTAAAATCACCACATAAAAGACTTATATACTCGCACTGCAGGCTTTGGGAAAGAAAGTCGAAAAAGCGGACTTAAGCACTTTCGTCTGTAGAGGGTGCAATGTAGATGCTGACATAAATAATGTCTTAACAATCACATAACAGTCGGAGCTTGCATACGAAAGTGAGAGTATCTATCAGATTATCTCTGTATAGAGGGACATGCACTGTATGCATCCTTTCAGCTTGACAAGAAAGCCACTCCATCACAATGTACTTTTCGGTAAGTATTTCTTGTCCGCGCGAAGGCAGCAAAATGGCGGATGTATAATAGGTTGCGATCGGCAAATAACTTCAGTTTTGCTGTGTTTTCAAAATAAATAACTTCAGATCTTGAATTCGGCTGTAGATTGAACGGCAGTTTGTCGACAGCAAGTTTGGAATTGGCAATTTGTTCTCTGATTGCCATTTGAGGGCATCCTACCAATCGCGGCGGTTTTTTACGTTGCATGCAGTTTTGTTTGGGGAAGGCGTGCGAAAATTAACGTGGGAGGATAACATATTCGACATATGGGACAAAAAGTGCAAAAGCTGGCGTGATGAACTATCTTCGCTAAAAATTGCAAGTTTAGTGGTGCAAGTTTACTGAGCAGATAGCCTCACGGTTATATTTAAGACAAAGAAAGCAGATAAATTTGTAGATTAGTATATCATAACCAGGTTTTCACATGAATGAAGGGCGAATGCAAAGAGCAGCTCAAATTCAAGAGTATTTTGTTTACTACATTATCTTCAAGGGTCCAATAACTCATGAAGGCAAAATGATCTTCAATATTAAAATCCATCAAACGGTTTCTCTAAATAGCCCTTATCTATGCAGGCTTTCAGATTAAAAATTGCGTAAATAGTAATGTCGAAATTTTATTTTAGGTGTCTCCGTAAAAGCATGCATGTTTGAAAATTGGCATCCCAAGATATATAGTTCGGTAGATGAAATTCTTTGGGATACGAGAACAAACTTTATTGTGTAAATGTTCAACTTTGGCACACCAGATCGTCGTCGAAACTGTGGGAAATGTTATAGAACAGTGCGCATTTTTAAACAAACCGAAACATCACTAATGTTTTGTCATCGTTGGTCAATAGCAGGCTTTGTTTCATTATGCCTCTTCCAGGCTTCGTTGACGTTGGTGTACACTGAACCTTTTTCAACGTGCCTATTGATGCGTGAGTCGTTAGAGCTAATGACCTCTAAAAATTCGCTGTCTTTCCTATGTGTGCAGAAACCTAATAAGTGGGTTTGTTACCATACAAACTTGTGCACAGTTTCAAGCTAATGCGTGGCGACTTGGGACAGGTGGCCGCGCCTCTTTACCTCTAATTGATATTCATGTAAGTGTGCAGAGGCGGACTTTCCTGATTGGACACAAAAGATTGCATCACAGTCACTGCAAGAAATTTTGTAAACGACCTCTTTTCTGTTCAAATAGCTAACTCTATCCTTAGGGTGTAAAAGCTGGTTTCGTAGTGTATTCGTTGGCTTGTGTGACAAGTGGATCTGGTACTTCCTCAAAAGTCTTTCGACGAGTTCAGACACGTTTTTAATCGATGAAAGAGTTCGCCAACTTCTTGGATTAGGCACCTTATCGGAAAAATATAGTTCCTTTTTCTTTTTGTTTGAACTCTTTTTGTTTCATGCATCGATGTACAAACTCCGTAGGGTAACCATTTTTTGAGATTATTTTGAACAGGTGTTTGATTTCTTTTTGGTACATTTTGGTGTTAGAATTGTGCGTTCTTACTCAATTGATTAGGGTGCTAACAGTAGTCCGCTTATGAGCAATAAGGTAGTTGCTCTCATAATGAAAGATAACCTCTGCATAGGTCTATTTGTGGTAAACCAATGTTTTAAACGTTCCGTTAGCATTCCACTGTACGAGGACTTCAAGAACTGGGGGTGTACTGTTAACTTCTTTTTCCAGCGTAAAATTGATTTGTGACATCGTTTAAGTAATGATTTTTATGCAGCGTTTTCAGTTGATCCCATTTTAACAATGACAAATGTATCATCGACATAGCGTACCCACAACGTGGGGTTAACTAGCGGCAGAGCCATAGTTTATAATTTTTGCATTGTCATTTCAGCCAAGAAGTCCGAAATAGTTGACCCCATTAGAGCTCCTTTTATCTCTTTATACTATTAATGCGCGAAAGAATAATAAGTTTCCAGACATCGATCTAACATTACAAGCAGGGCAGATACAGGGTATTTCGAAAGCTCCACCCATTGACAAAAGATTGTGAAACATCAATCAACAATAACACGGAGTTTCTGAACAAATTACTAGGACTTGAAATAGCAGCGGACGAAATAATGGAATCATTTGACATTTTCTCTCACTCTTCACATCGATACCATTGGTTTCAGCGAGGCAATACACAGAAGAAGTACATAAATGCTACTGAAAATTCCAAACTAAAAAACCATTTGTGCTGAGCAATGTGAAATATTGCAAAAAATTTAAATCTACGAAATACTGAATGCTGTTTTATTCAACAAAATTAACAGATAATTATTCTGATTATCCCTATATTCAAAAAATGTTTTAGCTTCCACCACCGCCACTACTAAAAGATGCTCCTTTGGAGGATTGCATCCACGTGTATCAAGGCTCGGCTCTACTAGTAATAAACTAAGGTGATAAAAGGGATCGGTATGCGAGGTTTTTAAGATGTGCAGCCCTTAGCTTTTCAGTCAGTGCTTAATTTGCACGTTTTCTTTAATGTCAGAACGGAAAAGAACATGCCTGGAATGTCTTCAGGAAAGGAGTCGGCAACCATATTCATCCTCCACTTCGCAAACATCTGCATTGCAAAACACCTGCCGATAGGCGCATAAAAGAATGAACAGTGAAGAACCTGCATGAATCCTCTATCTATTTCCAAAAGCGCCGCGATTTCAATGTCCGCGTAGGCGTTGCTTATGTGATAGCACAAATATTGAGCTGACGTCGTGCACGAAATTTACCATCCCCTCCTCCTCCACTCAGGGAACCATCGTAAACCTCCACTCTGTCGAAAAAAGCATTCAATACCTATGGGCTTGGTGTGCGCAACTAAATGTAGGGGGAAAACTACAGAAAAGTAGGAATGACTTGGATGGTTTTCAAAACAGGACAAGGGAATAGGAATGCCCCGCTCACTTAACATAAATTGTCTTGCGATAAATTTTAGGAGGAACACATTCCCGTGTCTTGACAATTTTACTGATCCTAGCACAAAACTAAACGCTCACCTTACTTTTATCACTGGCCTTGCCCTAAACCTCAAACCCATGGATGACAAGGACCCAACCCTTAGTTCTTAGCATAGTCCTGCCCCTACTCCCAGCACTGACTTTTTACCCCTACCTTAAACCTAACCCTACGCTGAATCCCAAACCTCACCTTAATCCTATACCTTATTTGCTTGGAATGTGGCGCGAAGTCGCATATATGATGGGAGGTTTCTGTTCGCGTGTCCTCTTTAGGCAGCCATACGGATTATCCCTATCCAACGTGTTGTCAGTCAGTGCGGACTTCAGTAGGCACGGATTCGAACGACTGTTTCCTTCCCTGATGAACATTTCATGGCGAAAGCAGGACTTCGAGGACAACTAATATGAAATAATGGCGCCAGGGGGAACCGCAAGTAACATCTCTTTTCTTGTCTTGTACATATTAAAGGTTCCCTCAGTAGAAATGCCTTAATCATTTTCCAAAAGCAATACTTTTCGTAGCCTTAACTATGAAATCTGCATTGGTATCATTCTGTCTATGTGCTTACCTTATTTCTGTTAAGTGCAATGTCGACTTTCCAATGACGTTTTTTTCTGTCGTGACCAGTCACCGTGAGGGATGTTGGCCATCCTCACTCTATATGCTTACAGCAGTCAGTAAAATGTCTCAGAATACTGATTTAGTTCTATATTTGTGTATCGCGGTGGGTTAAGTTAGAAGGCAACGCCCTTGTCACGGCAATCTTCGGGCCCGGTTCCTTGGGGGAAGAGATGAAAGGAATTGTTTATGCTGAAGCAGTGCAGAATAGATTGGGGGCAAAGTTGACTGTCCAAAGAGCGCACAATCGGGCTGCGTCCGAAGTGTCCGTCCGACAGTCGCTGCAACAAGGCCCTTTGTGAGCTAGCCTCAGGGATGCGATTGGTTTGACTGGATTGGGGGAAACCGTCGTTGGTGTGTGCGCACTTGCTATTCACCGTGGGCGACTAAGTGAATGTGTCGTTTGCGTCACATGCGATTCGCTGTCCCCGAGGCGACCGAGAAATGCAATCACTTGACCTCATTCACTTAGGTCAAAGCCAAAGGTTGAAGGCAATACACAGTAAATACAGATGCTTCAACTTGCCTCACGTAAAAGAGAACGTGGTAGGAATGACTTATATGGCTTCTAGACAGGACAACAGAACAGAAACCTCCGTGGGACAGATGCCTCTGCGCAAAATGTCACAGCTAATGGGGATGGGTTTGAGATTAGGATTAATTTACAGTACGCGCCAGAATTTGTGTAACTTGCCGAAATTTGCGAAAGATTGATATGCTTACGCTAATCGGCATTGACTCAGGTTGTGAATACTGATTGGCGTCTAGTCTACTCTGAAGTTAATTTCAATCATGCTATGATGCGGGCTTTTTAACGAGCTTCGTTCTGACCACTAACTAAACGTTTGCACTGTAAAAAGTAAATACGTAAATAGTGAGCGTTTTTATCATTGATTTTAAGTGCTTTTATAAATTAAAATATATTTTATGGAAAACATGCATGAAAAAATTTATTCTTGTCCTCGTTTGGTAGCAAATTACACCTTCTTGAAATGTTATGCTTAAAAAAAGGTATCTTTTTGTTTAAAAAAAGTTTCTAAACTGCTGAATAATTTTGAAACCTACTGACTGCTACACTCGATTTCAAGGTTTACAAACTGCGCTCTGTGTACATCCTATTTAAGGAAACGTAAGTTTTCGCCTACAGTTTGACGAAGAAGTCACATAGTTCTCATAAAATGTTGCAATAGATGTAGACTATGCTTTTAACAGTATCGGCAGCATAAATAAATTGACGGATACGATGTAACATGAATGAAACCCTCACAATCGTTATAACGCTCATGTTCAGAAATTTTCTTAAAAACCGAAGGATGCCCTTTCAATGAAAACTACGCGTACTATTTACGTAGTTACTTTTTACAGTACAAACTTTTTGTTAGTGGTAAAAACGAAGCTCGTTAAAAAGCCCGCATCATAGCATGACTGAAATAACTTCAGAATAGACTAGAGGCCAATCAGTTTCACGACCTGAGTCAATGCCGATTAGCAAAAGATTATCAATCTTTCGCATATGTCGGCATGTTGCACAAATTCTGGCGCGTACTGTACAGTAGACGCCGTTGATCATACAATATTTCGACACATGCGAAAGTTTAATACTCTTTCGCTAATCGGAATTGACTCCAGTTGTGATAATGATTATCGTGTAGTGCATTCTGAAGTCATTGCAGTCAGGATAAGAAGCCGGTTTTTTAACGAGCTTCGTTCCGACTCCTAGCAAAACGTATGTATTGTAAAAACTGACTGCTTCAGTAGTATGCCTTTATTCATTTATTTTGACTGCCTTAATCCATTGAAATCTATTCTATCGAAAACATGCACGAGAAAATTATTTTTTGTACTTCTTTGATAGCAAATTACGCGTTTCTCAAATGTTTTCTCAAAGAAAGGGTAGCTTTTGGTTTTAAAAAAGATGCCCAATTGCAAACTGATTTTCTAAACAAGTGAATGCTACACTCGAATTCAAGTTTTAAAAACTTCGCACTGTGTGCATCCTGTTTAACGAAATATACAGTTTCACCTACAGTTTGAGGAAGACGTCCCCCAGTTGTCATCAAATACTGAACTAGATTTGGAATATATTTTATGCAGTAGAGGCAGCACTAATAAATTGACGGATACGATTTATTATGGATGAAGCCCATAATAAGCAACAACTTTAGAACCGAAAACTACCCTTTCTTTGAGTATTAAATTTGAGGACCGCGTAATTTGCTACCAAACAAGTATAAAAAATAATTTTCTCGTGCATGTTTTCCATAAAATAGATTTGAATTTATAAAGGCAGTCAAAATCAATGATAAAAGGCATACTTCTTAAGTAGTCAGTTTTTACAATACATACTATTTGCTAGGAGTCGGAACGAAGCTCGTTAAAAAGCCGGCTTCCTATTTTGACTAAAAGGACTTCAGAATGCACTACACGACAATCAGTATCACAACTGGAGTCAATTCCGATTAGCGAAAGAGTATTAGTCTTTCGCATATGTCGAAATATTCCATGATCAACGGCGTCTACTGTAGGTTTTATTTTGAGGCTACGGTTAAGCCTAGAATTAAGATAAGGGCTGTTGTTTGGGTTACAACATGGCGATATGAACCCTTACTGGAAGTAGGCTTGGGTCAAACGTTAATATTCCCGTGTCCGTTTAAGGGACCCACAAAAGTCATCTTTACTAAGTCAGCATTCTCAGCAAACGCTGAAAATAGTCATTTGAAAGACTTGCGTTGTTTATTCAGGCGGACCTTTTCAACTGATTCTCCCAAAGAGCCAAAAAAGTCCTTTCGTTGCAGTAGCCTTATGTACAAAGAAGCCACATAGTGAATGAAAACATTCACGTTCCAGGTATTTGTATGGATGAGAAAGAAGGGTTGTGGAGCACCCGATCAATTTGTTTCTTGTTCTGAGCTTTCGAACTCTTACAGGAGTCCATCGTCAGAGATAAGAAACAGCAACAAAAAGGGATTACTTATAGTGGGTGTACACCAATCAGCTTTCAGGGGTCGTCAGTTCCACATCCTCTATAATTGAACAATTTGCTTTGCTGATGCCCTGACGGACCTTGACATAACTGATAGCTAATTAATTTATAACCCGACAGTTGCCCTCCCCTACCCCATTTTTCATTATTTTGTCTAAACCCCTTACGACCTAACGACCCCTGACAGCTGATTGGTGTTCACCCACTATAATCAGCCTTTTTTTTGCTCTTTCCTATCTCTGACGATGGACACCCCTAAGAATTCGAAAGCTCAGAACAATAAACAAATTGATCCGGGGCATGACACCCCTTCTTCCTCATCCATAGCCTCAAAGTAAATCTTCTTGCCTGAATTTAATCTTCTATGCTAAAGTGACTTTGCTTTGATAAATCTATCCGCCTCAGCTTTGCTCAATTACTGAGGCTACAAACAATGCCTCACATTAGCCAATCACAGCCCGCTTGCGGTTCTGTGTCACTAATGGATTGCTTATACTCCACAGATTTTCCAATCCGCCCGCCCGCATGCCCGTGTGCACTCTGCCACCTTGGGTGTGTGGCCTCCGATGTTCAAGAAAATCTAATTAAGTGACCCATCTGCCAGCTTCTGAGATTCTGTCCAGACTCATAGAGAGGGTAAAAAGGCTGCCGGTGGGTGGCTTCACCGGCAGCCTGCGGTAATAACCCAGCCCCGTGTGGACGATCAGTGGACGCAAACTCAAACAGCGGGTAAGCGATGATGACCACGAGACCACCAACCAAGGGTTAACGCAGGCGGCCGCGAGCACACGCTTGGAATGGACGACATTGACGGAAATCGCCAGCACGGTAGCAACCGACACTTAAACACGAAAGTGGCAACCACCGTTCACACGTTTGTGGGAAGTGCGAACACGGATGCGCCTTGGGGGAGCATGAACAACGGCCAATAGGAACGCAATCAATGGCTGTTTCTATCCCGACGCCACCCCGCTGACGAGAAGAGACTTTGTCCTGATGACAACCATCGCCGAATCCGCGGGGACAGGTGACCTTGCAGTCATCGACGTGTCTATTACCTACAAATGCTGTGAACATCAGTGTGCATACCACCTTCGATGATGGAGGCTTGTCTGATTCTGAAATGTCAGGAAAATAAACCCCTGGTTCTTGTGATAACCTTACCTACACAATATATCATTATATCTAAACGTATTTGTCTCCTAACACTCCTTAGTGACCGCATTAGGCGTATGAATTATACATACGATTTGAAAATAAAATCACAAGGACTGTGAGCAGTAGAATAGTTTTATTAGCCCCCCACCCTTTCCAGAAAAGCTTGAACATTGCATAATTTTCCGAAAATTGTCCTTTTTCTTTAGTGCGACATGCTAGCAAGGCACAACTGCAAAGAGATAAGTACGAATTGATGCGCATCTCAGATTCTTGTTGTGAAGAGGATGAACTCTCGCCTACTGCAACAGTGCATGTATCAGCCTGAGCTTGTGGGCGCTTATAGTAGCCAATAACGAAAGACCAAGATTGTAATAAGAGACGGCGAAGTATCCGTGACTGGATCGGGTTCACACACTTAACTGTCTGGTCTTTCGGCGTTCAACTAAGACGTGCGGCCTAGATTCGTGGGCGTGGCGTGTGCCACATGTTATTATTGTTACATATATTGAAAAAACTGAAACTTGTACATAATTTCAGCTGCGTTTTAACTCCAAGCCCTACTTACATATGCATATAGATGGCTAGGAAGATTGTCAACCCAAAGCCAGCGTGCAGCCGTGTAAGAATTATTAAGAGATTACGTTCCCCGCAAGTCAGGAAGGTTGTTTTATGTAAGGAATTAGCCCCATCGCATGGGGGTGATTCCGTAAACCTTACATGTGGTTCAAAATATACTCGAATTAAGAAAGCGCAGCTAACTAATTAGGCAGCAGCTATTACTTTTACAGCCACTGATCGATCTTGTGCAAATTTAACCAAAATGTTCGAATGTTCTTTAGATCGTGAATGATTACTTACATAGGATTACGATATATATTATCTTAAAGCATAATCCCAAGGAATTTGAAACACACTAGGATTGCACCCTCAAAACGAACGCCTTTTCGGCCTCCTGAAACATACCTCACTCGATAAAAAGTGAGCATAAAAGTAGCATGCAGTATGTCTATTTATTTTCAATGTCCCCAAAAATACAGTAAGCCTAAGTGGAATTATCATTTACTATATTTTAGCTGAACCAATTGTGAAAAAACTCATGACATTCATAGCTCAAGTAGGTTGAGCGTTAGCTTGCGTAAAAAACCTCCTTCCTATGTGGGTTCGAATTCCGCCGAATGCCGCGAGTTTTTTCACAATTGAGTCAACTAAATTAACCAAATCTGCCAAACCAACTTAAGACTTATTTACTGTACTTATTTGATAGCAAATCATGAATTGTTAAATTTTTTACCAGCGGGAAGACTATATTTTGATTTTTAAAATGTCGCTAATCCTGGACTTATGAGGTCCATTTAACTTGCATTCTATCTTTACACTTAATACTGCCTCTTATGAAGTGTACGGTATAGTTCAGCTCAAAAGCAAGTTTTTCTGAGCACTAAAATTTAGAAATGTATGATATTTCTTTCACGGAAAATATATTACTTGTAGACGAAAACCCTAAACGTAAATACAAAGGCAGATCGAACTCAAAACTGTGCGGCGAACGCCGAACGACGGTATTAGGATATGTAAACCCCTTAGCCGCTAATAACGTCAGAACCGTGCACAAAGGGAGGGGTGGTAATAAGGGCTTTAAGGGTGGGGCCTCACTGCGAACGAGCATCAAAGTTTGCAAGAAAACACAGAAAATTAGTAATTTTCTGCAAAGTGTATTCTTCTAGTGTTATATGCATAAACCAAATCGACATTATGATTTAAAAAACTAAAGGACAGGCAACTGTTAATTGATCAAAAGAATTTTAATAACAAAAACTATGATAAAGCTACATTTTATGTCATTATATGAATGTAATGGTAACCAAAAAGGATAAATTCTGAAATAATAAGCCCTCCTACGTCAGGCTTCCAAATTTAAAGACACGTGGCTTGCATACCCTATCCTTATCCGGAAAACTATTGATAATAAAACATACAGTTATATTCAGTATAAAATTTTAGAAAGACATGATGAACTAGTAAATCTCGTTTTAAGTAAAGAAGAGGGGGTCATAGGGGAAGTGAACTCACAACCGCCACTTGGGTTAAGCGACCACGTTGCTTTTACCTGCGTGTGTTACCTACTGTCTCCAAAATCGCAAATAAAGAGGCGCAGAAATATTTGAAAAGCCGATTTTGAAGAAATGAGACGTACCGCTTCCGCAGAAAATTGGTAACCCAGTACGAACGATACAAATGAATTATGGCAGCATATCCAGGGGACTGTAGAGCGCTTAATTGAAGTCCATTGCCCAATATTAGTAATAAGACCATGTGCCAGACCTCCATATGTCAACCAGCCGATAAAAAGGGCCAGAAAGAAGAAACAAAGGTTGTGGGAAAAGTACGAGCATCTTCAAGATTCAACATCACTTGCCAAATATAAAGTGCAACGAAATATATGCCGTAAGGAAATACGAAATTCTAGAACTGTCTTTGAGCGTCAACTTACAACACAAGCCACAATATGTTCAAAGAAGTTTTATGGATCCATCTGTAGTCCAAGGAAGCACCGAGACGACATTGCAGATCTGAAAAGGTAGCCTCGGGAACGTAGTAATTGAAAGGCCACAGAAAGTAGAGTTATTTTCAGAGTTTTTCAGATTGGCGTTTATGATGGAATCCCCCGACAACAATTTGGGAGTAGAAGTGAACGAAGGTACAGCCATTATTGAAACTGTTACCTTTTCTGTCGCAGCCGTAAGACATGTCCTCAGTCACATCAAACCAAACAAGTCTCCTGGACCGGATGGGATCCCTGGACTGATACTTAAACTATCGGCCGAGCTATCGGTGCCTCTTTCATCTATGTTCGAACTTTCCAGGAGAACAGGGGACTTGCCTTTGCAGTAAAAGACGGCCAACATCGTACCGTTATATTAGGCAGGTAGCAAGATGTGTGCAAACAGCTTTCGGCCCATAAGCTTGACTTGCCTTGTTCTGCAAAATGATGAAGGTCCTTGTCAAGCAGGCCATACTAAGATTTTGCGATGAAAGTGACATCAAACAAAATTTCCAACATGGCTTTCGGCGAGGGCGCTCCTCCCTTTCATATTTACTGACTTCAATTGAGGCCTCAACAAGTGCTTTAGAAGAAGGCTTCGAAGTGGACGTAGTGTACATCGATTTTCGCAAAGCCTTTAACAACGTACCCCATCAACGCCTTTTACATAAACTGAGCGTTCTTGGCATCAAGGGGAAAATTTTGGACTGGATCAGGTCATTTTTAGTCGGTCGAAAACAACGCGTTTGCATCGGGGAAGATAAATCGGACTGGGCTGACGGAGTAAGTGGGGTTCCTCATGCCTCCGTTCTTGGTCCTCTTCTCTTCAAGAACTGGACTGCGGTTAAATCATTTTCGCTGATGACGTTAAGCTCTGGCAGGTCATTAAGCACCCAAGCGGCCAAGATGCTCTGCAAAATAATCTTTGCAAACTACAGACGTGGTCCAAGAGATGGCTGCTGGATTTCAATGTGCAAAAGTTTGCCGTCATCCACCTGCGTCCAACAAACCACCCTACCCCCAGAGCAGCAGGACATATCACCTGAAAAACATCCGAATTCCCGTAGCCTCTATGCAAAAAGACCTCGGCATTTGGATACAGAGTAATCTTAAGCCCTCATTACAATCTGTCAAAGCTGAAAATAAAGCGACGGGAGTGCTGCACGCTATCAAAAGGGCATTTCTAGCCTTCGATGAAGACCTCTTCGGCAGAGTGTACGGCACATTTGTTCGACCACACCTAGAGTATAGCATACAGGCGTGGCGGCCATGGCTAGCAAAGGACACAGCATGTCTGGAGAAAGTGCGGCGTCGGGCAACAAAGCTAGTAAGAAGGCTAAAGAACCACACATACAAAGATAGACCGGCATGTCAAAATTTATTCCCTCTGCATTACAGGCAACAAAGGGGGGATCTTATCCTACTTAACAATATAATAAACGGTCTTGAGAAAGGATTACGCTTTGAAGACATGTTTCAGTGGCACATCTCGCCTCATGTCCGTGGGCACACAATGAAGCTGCGCACGAAAATATCCAAGCTAATGCTCCGCTCTGAATTCTTCACACAACGTGTCATACAACAGTGTAACCACCTTGTATAGTCAGTCGTGGAGGTCACTTCCATTCAGATTTACAAACAACGCTTGGATAATTACATGCATCCCCTCTCCTTTCTCCAAGTCTGAACTCTAAAAAACAGACATATATTGTAAAAAACAATGCTAACCACTGTTTGCCAATACTATGTTAGAAGTGGTAAATTTTTATAGATGCTTGTACACGTGCTAAATAGGGTTTTGAAAGGCATTGCCTATTATTCTCACCAAATAAATTGAAATAAACTAAAACACTATTTTACAGTAACACATTTTATGTTGGATATATTATGTAAACAAGAGACTATTCTGACTGCTCACACGCACACGTTAAAATTTGTACATGTATATATGTTACTCACTGTTTATAGTGACATATTTTATGCAGGATATTTCGTGCATACTGTTTTCAATAGAGTCTTCAAAGGTATTGCCTACTACCCTAAATATACTGAACTATACTGAACTAAAAAAATTACAAGGACGAATATTTTTCTCAAGTTACCTATAAAATATATTCGAATTCATATGGACATTGAAAATCTGTAGAGAAGAAATACCCGCCATTTAAGTAGTCCTTATTTATCGACAGGTCTTTTAAGAAGACCGAAAAACGCTTGTTCAAGAGTCGGTCTCCTGCTGTGTCTGCAACATCTTATAATAATGCCCCAAGATAATAACTTTTGTTATTCCACTTAAGTAGTCATTCCTAATCTAAAAAGCGTTTTAAAATTTTGGTTAACATGATATTAGATTAGTCACTGACTGACATATACAGTATTATCCAAAAATTGCGCAACTTTCCTGACTAAATTTGACTTGTTGGGTACGCATTTAATTGGTTACATTGTTTTGATTTACTGAAAGGATTTACTGCTGGGAAAGCCTTTTAGTTAGGAAAATTGCCAGTTTAGTTAGGTCTATTTTAAGACGTCAACTCTCAATGAAGTAATCCCCCCGACAGGTAGCAAGACTATCGTGACGGCACTCTTTCTCCCACGCTGAAATCCATCGTTGAAGTTAGAATAAAGTAGGTACAGCTGGTCTGTATGGACAAGGCAGAGCTTCTTATATTGCGTTAATCTGGGAGGTTATACTGGGTCTGCAGTTACTTTTTAAGGACGTCGTGCATAAATGAGATTTGAGCTGAAAAGACTCTACACAACGTAGAGACGAATATCTTTGAATTTTTCAGGTCCATGACATCGAATGGCTGAACGTAACATTTGAAATATTAAAGTACTTTTAATAAGTGGACTATTGTGTGGAAATACTAGGTGCACTTACATAACTATTTTCCTACGGACCGAAAATAATATATTTAATTGGAAAGATTCTTAGAAATAGACTGACAATGGTAGGAAATAAATGAAGGTATGCACTCGAGTCCACGATGATTGAAGTTATTGTTGTTATTGGCTAAACGGCCACTTTCCCACGGAATAGCTGCTCTAAACATAATTTACACTGTTGGTAATGGCCACATAGAGACCAGGAAAAAAGGATCGATACTGCTTAAATGGGCAAAACACCAAGGGCAAATGAGATGAAACAATACACTAACGTTTTCTCCGAGCAGTAATCCTCAAAAATGGATAAAGCGCACGCAATTCAGACGTCGGGGGGAAAGGTTGGTCGGCCATTATGCCTTCTCAGAGCGGCATGGGTCAGCGCTACTGTATGCCAAAAGTAGTGGAATTTCGTTACTTTTTTACTTCTCTCGATTGAAAACGCAGACATGTACTGCTTCAGTCTCCCAACTTTGACATACGACCGCTTGTAAAGGATAAATGGTGATATAAGTGGTTGTTATGAGGGTGGAGTTCGATAGGAGAGAACTCATGAATTTTTCAACTGTATGAAAATCGCTCTAATTTATCGAAGCAAAATAAGCAGGTATTTGATAGGAAATAGGCTAACGCATCGTTCCTTACCATAACTGTAATTATAACAGTTCTGAGCAGAGCCTTTTAAGAGAAAAAGATAGAGTTCTTGAATGTTAAAAAAGATGAAATGGCAGGCACTTTGTAGGAAGATAGCTTAAGGGTGTACATGTATGTTCTATTTTCTTACTCATAAAATCTCGTTGGTTTCACAAGAATAACCTTGGTACATTAAATTCGCCCATGCTGCATCCCCAAATACATGCGAAAAATAAAAACGATCATGCTTAAAAAGCAGGCATACTTTTATTTATAAACAAGTATTTCCTAAAATTAGAATAATTACTTTTCTGTAAAAACTTGAGTTCTAGATAATGACTGTAGGATAAAGCACCAAAATGAGGCTAACTTTAAAGGTGTATTAGAAAGATGGCCGATAAAAAGGGAAAATAATGAATGAAAATAACAAATGCAAAAGCGCAGTTCTTTTGAGTGGCAATTTACATTTAAAATAGCCTGAATTCCGGCAGACATGGAGATAACCAGGTTGTTGATTTTGGTTTCATCAATATGATTATTAAGCAAAGAAGCAAGTTCGTCTTGCATGCAAGGACTTTGCTTTGCGTTGAGTCACTTTTTACATAACTATGGAAAAACTTTGGATATGACTAAGATCCGGATTGTTGGCAGGCATAAAAAGAGACTAGAGGCCGCATACGGAGGGGCTGGTTAATTTCCACAAAGCAAGATTATAGGTGCAAGCGTTATCAGGAGCATTATCGTGTAAAACTCTAGAAGCTATGAAAAGAAAGATCTTCGGAAAATCGAGTTGTCCTCGTGAATTTTCGAACAAATATCACGTGTTCGTCGTCAGACTAAATTATGCTGCGTCCATGAGGGCCGTTCTAGTTGAAGATTTCCTTTGCCCAAATAATCTGAACAGCTTGCTGTTGATGGTCTCCGTTGATGACGGCTGGAATTGCGGCTATCCACATTCCAAAGTCACACAAATTATCAGTCGCGGATATTTCTTAAAGGTAACCATCGGTACAGTATTTTCACTTGGAAAGTTCTTTCAACACATGACTCTCTGGGTTGACTTCGCAGTACGTAATTCACTTACATAATGAGCACCTTAAATTGGTGTATTTTTTACAAATAAAAGCGTCTTCTAATGAGTTTCTCCCTTGAAAACGCCCAAATGATGGCCTTTTACTGAGTAAGTTCAAATTCTCGCATCTTTCACTAATAATCAGCAGCTGTTCCCCGTGAGTTAACTCCATGGGCACATACTGATACTTTTTCAGCGTATGACGGATGACATTGGCCTCTTGTTTGCTCGGGAACTGTTTCCATCCGGCTTTCTTATTTCTGGCTATTCATTAATAATGTGCCACAGGATGACGTTCTCAATAATTAAAATATCTGCTGAGGCCTTACGCGGCAATGCTTCCTATACCACTTTGCGTAACCACGCGTACTCCGCTGCGTATAGAAATTGTCCACATATCTTTATTTTATGGCGTGATACAGAACATTTAAAACATGTCAATATATAATTTTACGTCTTGCACTTGCAAGTACGGTACGACAAACTTCAAACAACCAAGTTTATTACTAAGTTTTATGGCCTATAACGCCACAACATGGCAAAAGTTACCCTAAAAACGGAATCCAGCTTCTTTTCTTGCGGAAAGAGTAAGATTTCGCATATCGTCCTTCTTCGATTTTCATAGGCACAAAATACAACGTTCTGTGCCGATAACGGATTTTATTTAAAGATTTTCTGCTTTATTGATGTTGATTTTATAGAACCATACGTGTGCGCACACACATACGCACTAACTTTTGGCTCCTATGTTTTAGAAGCGTAAAAAATAACTTGTCGATCAAGATTCATCGGAATTTGCCCCAATCTGTTCTATTTTTCTTGAATAAAGGAGGGTTGAGGTGCACCATTCCTTAGTAGAGTAAATTCTGTACTTCAAATAAATTCAAAAAGGAAAAAAGAACAACTCACAATCATATGTCTTGCTATTCAGACAAACTTTGATCTCAACCCTGCATGTGCTATCTACTCTATTTGGAATTTAACTGGAAGCCAAGATTACCGAGCTTCCTTTCACATTGCAACTATGCGTATATATATATATGACTGGGTATGACTGGCTGATGACGGCTAACAAGCCAGAAATGGCCATTCCGGTCTCCCTTGTCTTTGTCGGATCCACTCCACCATATTCTGAGGTCGCTAAGCGACAAGCCTGATATCGCTCAAGTACGAGCCTCAAGGCACTTCCGGGACAAGTATGTGCCCTTACCAGATAGATCGGATGAGCACCTTTGTTCCATATATATATATATATATATATATATATATATATATATGTAAGAGCGATAGGTATGTTACACAGAATACTTGTCTATTAAGCCTTGGGACTCAAGACTGGCAGCCGCTTGGCGATCAGTGCCAATTTGACCATTATTCTTAACGATGTCCAGTTTCTGCTCCCCAGCACCGTGGGCGCAGGTAAAGGGACTAGTCGTGATGACTTTTACAGTGATTATGTACTTGTGCAGCATCTAATGCACTCGCTCCCTCTCCCTCTCTCTGCTCTCACCCGCGGGGATCCGAGGTCACGATAGAGTCCTAGAGACAGGAAGTGTGATCCGGCTCAGTGGCTGACAGACCTCACAAGTCCAACCAGCCGTGCCGCACAGGCGTGCTCCATGCACAATGGGCCGGCATTCAACATAACCAACGGAGAGTTGAAAGAGAGAAGTACTGCTAGAGACAAAAACGACTGAAATGATTATTTCTGGCCTATTTGTCCTCATCAGCCGGACCCCAGTAGAGCACGGAGCTGGAAAGCGCTGCATTTTGCAAAGAATCCGGATTCGAACGGTGGGTTAGGCAAACCTAGAGGTGGGTATGGTAACTCAAGTTTTACCCTCCCGTGACCAATTTCAGTGCATCTAATCTAGCATACACTCCCCTCATTTTTCGAAGTGATAATCGGACGAAGGAAGATAGCTTTGATCGCTTTGACTGACAGTTCATACAGTTCCTCATATATGTGGTGAATTTGCACACCCTCCAGTTAATTTAATGGTGCCCGAATAAATGAAAGTCAAGGCATTACAATAATAACCGTTTATATCTCCGAATGACCACTGCTTTTACTGACGATTAATTAGCGTATACCACTATAATTGCCTTCACCTCATCCTTTTCTGGTTGAGTTTGAGGCCCTGATGACCACTGACAGTTGATTGGCCTATGGCCACTTTAATTAACCTCCTTTTGATTGCTGCTTCTGATCTCTGAAGATAGACTCCTGTTAGAAATCGAAAGCTTGTTTTTGTTTATTGAGTGAATTTTCGACACTGGCTCATCAGATCGTCATCAAACGGATGGAAATCGTACGAAACGACCTGGTTAACCAGTGTCGAAAATTCACTCAATAAACAACATTTTCCCAAAGAACTTATTTCACCGAATTATAAGCTAATTGATTTCATGCTCGAGAAGTCTTCTTCCTTATCCAATGTGACGTTTATTTCATCAGCATGCTTTAAACATTTGTTTACACCCTACACGTAAACACAGAACTATAATCATTTTCCTCACCTGTATCCTCTTTTCTGCATTTGCGTAGATAACCATTTTGCATTGAAATACTTAAGCCATCCGCGCAAATAAGGAAACTACTAAGGCAATGATTTTTTTTTAAATAACAAATAACAAAATGTCAGATAGAATCATAGGCAGTAGCATGTCAACTGAAGGCTGAACGCATATCGAAAAACAGTTTAGGTAATGCAACCTTTGCCGATACAAGCAAAAATGTTACTCGCAGAAAGTAACTGAGTAAACCTAGACGCTATCATAAGAAAAAAAGGAACAGAAGAAGAAGAAGAAGTTACGATCACTGGAGCAAGAATTTTATTTTCCTGGCGTTTCTGATTCTGTCGAGAATCCTGAATAATTGATAACTGTAAGATAGTGTTAGACATGCACAGGTTATGGTGATGCATGCACAGATTGCACGGTATTGGTAGTTCGTAGCGGCCATCCGTATGCTTACTATAATTATCAGCTGCTGTAACCACCCTTTGGGGTCTTAAATGGTGCGATGATGGCTTGACATTTCCATTTTGACTTATTAATTGACGCGATTTCGTTGCCTCTGTCCGATGCGCGCTTCATAATTGCCTTACAACTATGCTCTCTGTCGCCAGAGTTGTTGCTGGGCCCGGCCCTTCCCACTTAAATAATTCGCTTGCTCAGACAATGTCTCAGGACGCTGTATGGGAACGGCAAATCGTTGCGCTTGTTGATGGACTGTGGGCCTGACAACCATGACTCGAGCAGCTCGCAGCTCATGCAGTTGTGACCTCTTGCGAGAAGTTTGATCCCGTTATACTTGAAACTATGACCGGATCCCGTTGAGTGGACTGCAACCTATAAGTAAGCGTCTCTCTTCCTCACCACCGCTGCGTTCTAGGTTATTCGCGTCCGGAGTAATCTCCGGTCTCTCCAATGTAGTTGCTTTGTCCAAAACTGCACTACATCAGGTAAACTACTGCTTCCGATATATTTTTCACGCAGGAAAGAGCTCGCCAAACTTTTGGACCAGCTGGGTGTGTTTTTTCTCTTGTCTATTATGCACTGGTGGACAAAGTTGTGCGATTAACTTCGCTCTCAGTATCCGTCGAGGATACTGTAATTCAGTAACTTTGTCTTCCACTTCGCTGCAATGCGCCATAACAGAATCTGAAAAATCAGGAAAATAACTTTCCTGTTCCAATGATTACATCTTCTTCTTCTGAATTGCTTCCTAGAACTCGTATATCCGCGTCTACTGATCGCCGCTATCTTTGGGAGAAGAACTTTATTCGTCGGGATTCCAGCTGGAGCATATCTTAAGGGTCAGCATCAGATAAGGGTAAGTCGTACACAGGGAGTTGCATTATTTATAAGATGCAATCGCTGGACTACTGCATAACTAGGACATTAAGCGTCTTTCCTTTCACGGTTCACTGGCATTGGCGTCGAAAGAAATGTTTGCCTGTGCCTTCCCCGAGCGGCTGATTGCTTTAGCCAAACGCAGTCTCTACACAGAATAGGGGTTGGGGAGTTCCTTGCATTTGCTAGTAGTCTGGGGCCCTGTAAATCACAGCCGAAGCAACTCGCGACTCACACGATTGTCACCTCTTACAAGAATTTCGGCCTCACTGAACTTATATGTGTGGCCGAGTGAGCCGCAACTTCACAATTAGTGTTATTTCTCCGCATTGCTGCTTATCGTTGGACAGTTCGCGCCCAGATCAGTCTTCCAGTTTCTCTGACGTGGTTGCTTTGTCCTTGATGGTATCAGATCTGATAAACGACTTCAGCTGTACCTTGCTATGGAAGTTGGTCTTTCCGTTTTTTAGCCGATGCCTAATGTTTGTCTCCGGTTTGTGTGCGACTCCAAAAAGATGGTTTCGGAAGGTGACTGGCGGCCTTTGATGCATTTTTTACGTACGGAATCGTTCGGTAGCATTTAAAGTTCATGCGATATTGTCACCCGTTCCGTTTGTGTATTTTCCGATGGACAAAGTTTCGTGATTAAAATTTTTCTATAAACACTCGGCGTAGATATTGCAAATCGGCAACCGTGCCTTCCAGTTTACTTCATTGCGTCTTACCAGACCGAGATGTAGTGTTCTCACGCAACTGCGTTTGAGAAAGACTGGGTAGTTGTCGTTAAAGTTCAATAACTGCATCGTACTTGTCACACTCCTGGAGACTTGGGTCTTTAAGTCACCAAAATCTTGGTGGCAGACGCGGGCATTGAGGAAAGGAAGCAGCTTGATTTCCTCTTCCACCTTCGTAATTTTTCGTTCAAGAAGACACTGTTTAAAGGTTCTTTGAACGTAGCTACCTGATTCTTTTTCGGTGATGGCAAAGGTGTCACCCATATACCGAGACCAGAAGTTCAGCCTGTGGTTTTGGAACACCAGTGATTCTTACTTTTACAAGATTGACTCGATTATGAGTCCTAAAATCGGAAAACTCATTAATATTCCTTGCATCTGTTCAATAAAACGTCAGTAACATCCTGAAGCAGCCCTTCAGGAGCTGAGGGACTTTGCCCTGCCCTAGGCGATTCTCGGTTTCATCGTGTTTGCTTCGTAGTATCTGCTCTTGTCTCTGGAGAAAGATTCGAGCTGGAATCCGAAAGGTCAGGCCAATAAAGTTTTTTCTCGGTGATCGCGTCCACGTTTTCTCAAAATAACTTTTGTAATTAATTTTTAACGATTGTAAAATCCACTTGCTATTACCATGAAAAGGTCGACAAATGTTTCATGCGCTTGAAGTGTTTTCTGAATTGCACCTTTACGGGATTAGCTTTTTATAGCTAAATATAATTTTAGCATTAAACACGCAGAAACTTTTGAATATATTTAAACATTGATTTCGTGTGTCTACGGTTGTTAAGCGAAAGCGTAGATGCTGTCCCTGAAATAACTTGTGTCTCCATTGCCATTGCAAACTTAGAAAGTTAACGGACAACCATCAAATATCCAAGTAAACCTAGTTTGGATTACAAACCCAGCTTTTAACTATACTATTTCTGCGGATATTCAACCACGTGAATATTTTTACGCAAGTTACTTACATTTAAAAACTCAGACGCGAAACGGCTTATTCAAAAAACATTGTTTTAACTTAGAATGGGGAAGGATTTTTAAGGGAAGGGCCCTTCTAGTCGCGTCGCAAGCTTACTTCCTACATTTAAACTACTGAAGTAAACAGTCCTGCTTAAAAGTAACTTGTACATTTAGTCCTTTATCTGAAAGTACTAGTTTCCCTGAAAACTAGCTTCATTCAGCTACTGTCCTAAAATTGGTTCTGAATTTGCAAACCTGCCTCATTTCTGCAAACTTATGGAAGAATTGCTTCTTTTGGATTCGCAGCTCTGCTGTATGTTATGCAATGGCATCTTGCTTTCCTGTTGTCTTCTCCCCTTCTTATACATTTCATTTGCGTAAATATTGACGTAAAAACGTTGTGTAGGAGGTTGTGGCATTCCTCTTCTGGTATTCGCCCACGACTGCAGCATGTATCCCCGCTAAAACCAAGCTCGAGTCTGACGGAATGAGGCTCTGTCTAGCTCCCTAAGCACCCATTTCGCTATCCATCTGATTTTCGAAGGTCTCCAGAGTTTTGTGTGTTTCCCTTACTAAATCATTTCTGTAGCAGAACCCAAAAGCTTCCAGATTTGCTCAAACTGGAGTGGGATTCAGTTCAATGCATTCACGTTGCAGGCAGTCATGCCGTATTTATAAATGCGGAGGAAAGAAAAAACCAACCTAGAAAATTTCTAATTTTTAAAGCAGCCTTCTTTAGGCATACAAGAGACGCTCACTGGGACTACGTTTCAAAGTCAAACGGCAGAACGCTGTGAGGTAAAGCCTGTAAGGATCAAGGACATCGCAGTCAGCTTGCTTGGAAAGACCGCATCAAAGCTTCGAAGACAAGTTTTTTTCTGTTACTATTTCCCGTGAAAGCTGTCCAAAAGCAGATGTATGAACAGCGTTTTTGGCGAGGATTATTTGGCAAAGGTAGCTTATGTAGTCCCACTCATATACCCCTAATCCTAGCAGTTGGTCCTACGAAGACGATGTTTCTATGGTTTTGTGGGTGATGAATTAGGACACGCATTGAAATATACTTTAATAACTGTCATATGCATTTTTATTATACTGCATTGGGAAGTGTTGTTGACTTATATCTGTAGACTTTCTTAATTTGTATTATCGTTTAACGTATTGCAAGAAAACCTGATTTTCATTATTATCAAATTGCAAGTTTCTTGAAATGCCCAAAAATAGAAATGGTGTTAAGGAGGTCGTCTACTTCAACTTACCTGAGGTCCAACTGGAGTTGGATTAGTATAGCCTGCGGCGCTAAGCACCGCGCACACCTTGAACTTACTTTCGAAATAGAAGCACTACTATTAGTAATAGCAGCAGAACTTGAAGCATGGCATCTATTACTGTGACGCTTTGTCTTAACTCACAAACTATCAGTTTTTACCTCATACAGATTAGGAGTGCATACTTAGTTTTGGTTTCCTAAAAGCACAGACTAGTATTATTATATACTATTAACTGGTCTTAGTAAGTATGCTTACTAAAATTGGCAATTTAGCATAGTCACGTACTCATAGCAGTAGTATCTGAGTCTTCGTAGTCCAAGCCCTTATAGAAACGGACACAGTCTGGTGAATAAAGCTTAGAGGGCGGAAACCAAGACAAGCCCTGATGTGCTCAGGGCCTCAAACGGGTATCTACTCCAAGTAGCATAGACCCAGATTTCACGATTCTTTTTGAGATAAAGGGGGTATGAGTCACAGCGTTTATTTCAAATCATTGTCATTCTTGTCTTATATTGGCGTTGGAAATAGTAAAAGTACTACTAAAACTAATCTACATTGTTGATGAAAAGTAGTAAAAATAGTAGTAGCCGTATCAGTCCCGAGCACCCTGAGTCCGTCTTGACACCGACTGAGGGTGAGTGAGGGTAGATAGTGCGGTAGTATCCGCGCAAAGTCTACTGTCACTTATAACCAAGTAAGCAGTGTTTTCTGGCTTGTTTGTGGGAAAGCAGCCAACGCCGGGTCCTGTTTGGTCTTCGGGCGAATGTGAAGAGTGCGTTTGGCGCCAACTACATCCGCTATCACTTTAAACTACCCCTGGGGCCCCTCAACTTCTGCCGAAACCTGTTGGTGCACTTGGCTGACTTAATCGAAATCGATGGTCGAAAACACATGCACTACTCTCATACAGTGGTCGTGGACGCTCTGGGCAGTGATAAACATATATTTTTGAGGATATCCCTATTCGGCAAGGCATGGCTATCGTAGGGGGTTAAGTAATTTGAACCCTGGCAACTGCGATCTTCAGATCACGGTTCCTTAGGAGAGAAGAATCAGTGGAAGCCAGAATAATAGGAACAGTTTATTCTGTAAACAGAGGAACGGTGAATTTATGGAACGAGTTTTGGCTCTCGGGTGACCGCAGTTCGGCTGCGAAGGCGAGTGACGAGAGCGTATGAAATCGCCGGCGCATGCTTTGTTACGGTAGCCAATGGCGCGGCCTTGAGATGGGCGAAGTCTGGCGTGGACGCGCTGGCACGGTGAAGCCTGATTGCAGGCGGCAGTGGGTACGCAGGCCAAAGGCACTATGCGTCAACGGCTGATCTTGGGTTCCAAGTGGCTGAAAGGGATCACTACAGGACAGGGGATACGAACCTCTTACACTCCCATCCCTTCCATTCCGGGGCTCTCTGCTAATTAATACAGGAATAAGAGTTTGTATCTAGTTTATTAGTTTATAACTTCAATTTTAGGTTGACGGTTGAGTACAAGGTAAGCGTTACTGCTTAGTTAAGAGATAGGACACGGACCTAGTTAGCCTTCCTGGAAATCTGCGTAACACCTTTTCGTAGCAACTAAACACACTCCATTCTCTCATCCATCTGAACCCGCTGTCTCACCTAAGGTCCGGAGTGTACTAGGCGGATTTGAAACTTAGAGGTTAGTATGGTAGAGCGTCGCATTGTATTTATGCGGAGGAGGAGAGCGGTCATGTTAGCAGGGCATCAGAAGCGCGGCGGGCTTATCTTGACAGTGGGGGAGTCGGTTTATCTCCTGAATCTTACCGTTGGAGGGGAGAGGGGGATTGTTTCAGCCTGGGCAATTATCGCTCGTATGAAAGGGCTGGTACGTAGGAGGTGACGACGGTGTGGGTACCTCTGACGCATCATCCCCTCTCTGCTGCGGTCGGCTGCCCATCAAGCTTAAGACGGTTAAAGTGGATTGTGTTCCGGGATGATAGGTTGGTCGTGGCCCTGGGTGACGCTAACCGTATCCGAAAGAACTTGGGCAACGATACACGGCCCACCCCAGTCGATTACGAACTTTGATGGCATCCCCTGACCAGTCGAATAGGTCCTCCGATATTCGAATTTCCCAGCTGCATGTGAGGGCTAAAGCAGCTTGGTTTTTCGATGAGTGAAGTGTAAAATGATGAGCAAACTGACGAATACCACACGCAGATTATGCGAACGGTCTTCAGAGTCCTTCCCAAGTACGATGGTGCCATCGAGATAAACCAAACAGGCCTTCGGGATGAACTGTGTGAGACGTAGTTCAGAAGCCTTTGGAAGGTACTAGACAAATTTACAAAATCAAAGGGCATGGTTTTGACTACGTATAGTCTGTTGGGAACTGAGAAAGCCGATTTCTCACGGTTGGATGGCCTGACTTCTACCTGCCAATATCCGGCGACTAAATCTAGCGTGAAGAAAGCAGGATAACCCAACGGGACATCCAGGGTTTCGTCAACCCCAGTTAAAGCAAAATCACATTTCGTAAGCACTGCATTTAGCTTGGGATGGACACCGCATAACCGTAGGGTAACAGTCCTATGTGCCGCTAGACGCTTTAGTCATGGTCGACGGGTTCTACTAGGGCAGAAATAATATCTGCTATAATTTATTGAATTTTTTAAAATTCACAACATTGGCATTTTACAGTGTTGGTTTGGCAAAGCTATTGGTAAGCAGTGAATGCCCTGCTTGGTTGGCCGGTGTCCGCATTTTCGGCAGAGTTCCCGACGACAAGACTGAAAGCTAAATCTCCCCCTAGCGTCAGTTCAAGCTTATAGCTATACTGGGCTTGCGACTGTCAGGAAAGGCCAATTAGAAATAATTTACACTACTTCCAAGTCTGCTATTCCACAAATTGAATCGATTGCCGAAACGGAGGTTGAGGGAAAGCTTACCTTTCTGGATGAGGTTGATTGATCGTCGCAAACTTCAGTTTAGCGCAAAGACCTTTCCTCCGAAGACACCCAGAAGCACTTCGAAAGCAACCCTCCCATCTCCCAACACGCGTAGTGGCCTCAGCGGCTCACAATGATCAACTTAAATCCTTTGCTATGATAAGCAGACTACTTAAGTGGAAATAAAGTGAATTTTCAAAAGTATTATCCTAAAAGCTGTACCCTAAAAGGTGTACCCTATTGAGATTCTGGGTACATGTTTGAGGCATCCTGCAGTCAAAAACAACATTTTGTCGGCGTTGTGGTCGCTCAGATGTCAAAACCGACAGATTTTCTGATTTGTGTAAAGTGCATCTGCGCCCATCGAAAGAGAGCTGAAAAAACACCAGATACAGGTGGCACATAACGCTATTGCCACATTTTGCACGCAGCTTGTACGTCCTGAAGACGGGATTGGTTGTTCCGATTTACGGCAATTCTAACAAATCCCCTGTACCATTTTTGGTACAGTCTACTGTGGTCAAAACTGGAATTCTGAGGCTAGCTGTGTGCAGGGATCCCAACTAGCGGCGAGGAGACAAGAACATCTATGCCAGGTAAGCATGGACATACTCGGCATTATGTGCATATTTGCGTGGGAGCAAACTCACTAAATTGGCATTTTGCAAGACACAATAATAGGAAACTACTACCAGAAATACAGGTAGCATTACGCCAGGTTCCTTCTTCTTACTATAATCCTTACATTAAACCTTACAAAAAATTTAACTCGGATCCAAAAAGTAGCCCCAACATTAATCTCGCAGAGATTTAGCGCAAGGCAGCCCCATTTTTTTACTTTTGCTCAAAAAGACAGAGCGCGAATGCGCGGAAGCAGTATACTCAGTGTAGGCGTGAACTCGTAGGCATACCTGTCAATATCCCGCAAACAAAATTCCCGAAGATTAGTCGAGACAGACGCAACCCTTTCTGACCAAATGACTATGTAAACAATGAACAATTATTGGCACACATTTTGACCAATCACAGAATACTTTGTTAGGCGTGATTAAAAATTCAAACACTTTTGTGCCCCGCCCATAGTCTGCCCCCGAGTTAAATAATTCAATCCAAAAATTCTCACAATAAACCCTCTTTCACTTCCTGTTTCTACTTCAATTGTTTAGGCATAGATAAATACAACATGTGGGACGCTGCTTGATTGAGTCATCGGCACAATGTTATTCGGCACTTGATAAGAAAGTCGAGAATGATGCACAAACATAAATGTTGTCCTGTCATGACCTATGTCAGTGGGGAGTCTGACGACTATGCTTAAGTGCTGAGCAAAATCGAAACGCAGATTTGAAACGTCAGTCCGCCAGTACCGCATGCATCCAAAGCGTATAATGCTGACTGGCCCAAGTTTGGCGTCATTTACCTATTATAAGGCAACTGTATCTGAGTTAGGTACGTTTGTGAAACCGGTACAGCTGGTCCACACAAGAACTAATTAACGCGGGCTGGCTTTGGCGGAAACACGTATTCGAGCCAACAAGAGTGAATTTCTATTTTTGATCATTTGAGAGTTCTTGGTGTGGCAGATGACTGAAACGCGTGCCTGATGTAAAAAGCATAGCTTGCAACCGATGACTTGACAAATGGACATACCAACGGACGCCAATTGCATATCTGCCGTAGGTTAGGCACTGTCTTAACTCCATGACAATATACCCGCATGACATTTCAAGAAATCGAATGAATAAACAACTGTTCTCAAATATCTCTCTACCGTCTTGAACTTCTCTTTATATGACTGATAGTTGTGCGTTTTCTACCAAATGAGTTTTCCCGCTACCTCATCCATGAACACGTTTCCAACGTAGCAAATAGATTATTTTGAAAGCAAATAGATTCTTTGGGAAAAAGTAGACAGCCTTATTGGGTAAATATTCGACGCTGGTTCTCCAGATCGTCAACAGATTTGAGAAAGTGCGCGAGCAGCAGTTAACATTCCAAACGTGTCTAAGCACTCGATATTCATTTGGTGCTTGCGCCAATAGGCGTTTGCCGCATTGATTTGATTAGATTTTGTCTCTTATTTGTCCCTGGGCTTTTTGTGCGTCAGTTTGCCAATGTACGCTTGATTCGTCGGAGTGCACGACCTCAGGGAAATTTCGGTATTTTTGAAGGAACGAAATTGGCCTTCGCGAGTTTTACCCCATGTGAATATGCGGTTTGTATGAAGGGTGTGCGTGGCCACTTAGGACAGATGGTCACGCCTCCTCACTGCCAGCTGATGTTGATGGATGTGTGCGGAAGCGGACATTCCCATTTGGCCACAATATATGACATCACAGGCATCGCACGGGATCTTATAAACGACTTCTTTCTTATCAAGGCAGCAAACCCTGCCCACGGGGTTTTAAAAGCTGAGTGCGGGAAGTAGTCGTTGGCTTGTGTACCACTTGTATTTGTTCTTTTCGCAAGTGAATTTCAACAAGTTCAGACAAATTCTTTTATAAAGAAGGATTCGCCATCTATTTGTTTTGGGCGGCTGATTGGAACTATCCATAGTTTTCTTCGGATTCTTGTTCTTTTATGCATCGGCGTTCAGAATATTTTGGGTAATCATTTTAGGCAAACAATTCAAACAGGCAATTCAGCTTGGTTGGTAAATTGTTTTTGCTCAGTGTGGCAGACTGTTGACGATACTCCTATGGTGATGCATTTAACTCTTCCTCTACTAGATCGGCGAAGCAAATATATTAATCATATTCCCGACCTCAACCGACGAAGCAGGGAGCCTGTGGTGCCGTGGTAGAGTATTTAACTCAATGACCAAAGGTCCCAGGTTCAACTCACGGGGGTTCTAACCCTTGAGATTGTTTATGACTGGCTGATGACGGCAAACAAGCCAGAAAGGGTCATTTCGTTCTCGCTTTGCTTTGTCGGATCCATTTCAGCAATTAGCTGTGTTTACTTTCTTCCGCGTATGAGCCTTTGCAGCAGCGACGTGCGTTTAATGTTCCGACAGCCTTCCGCTGTCTGAAAACACCCAGAAAGGGAAGTGGATTGTCAACTTCTTTCTCAAATGTGATTTTTTTTCCTAGAATGATTGATCTGCTGGTGTTGTGTAGGTTTCCTGATTGGTCCTTTTTAACGACCCTAGTCCAACTTTTTTGGTTCGTTCTTCTCTGTCAGTTGCATTAGTTTTGAACCCAGGTTCGTTCGGTTATTAGGCATCAGTAAGTCCAACTTCCTAACTGATGAACCGCAAGCTCATTGTACTGTCGATTGCAACTGGGAAGATTAACTGTGTTAAAAGTGCACTTGTTGTGACTAGCTCAACACGAAGTACACTTTCAGAAGGCTTGCTGCTTCCGGCCTCTGTAACAGCCAATCACAGACCGACTCACACAGGGTCTCATGTGACGACTGCCGAGCAGACCTCACTTCAGACGCCGTCCGCTGGCTTGGGGTTGTGTGGTCGTCGGGTAGTCAATTTCCCACTACCCATTCTCTCATTCATTCTGTACAGAATATACCCTACTCTGACCTTTCCAAGACTTCGCTTGCATCTCCTAAGGAACCGGATCTGGATGGTCACAGCCGTTAGGGTTAACTCTAATAGCCTTGACATCCCTCGATACGTTCCTTGACTGGGTTATGAGACATGCACGTCCTGCATGCATGCCAGCAGCTGCACAATGGTTCGAAATATAGGCTTTAGAATATCGTCAACAAATACTAGGGAGACTGGGAGGCCCAGTTCTGAATTAGTAGTCCTCTTTATCCAGTCTTACCCAACCCCGGCTTTGCGGGTACTTGTGTTTCAAACGTGCTGTCTTCTAATCATAACGCGTACGTAAGCCACAGTATGGGTGATTCTCTGCGGGTCCTCTAAACACCAGGTGTGCAGGAGCATTTTCGCAATGCGAATCTGGATTCGCAAGTCCACATACTTTTAACCTGCGTTGGAGCATTTCAAAAAAATCGCGGCATGGTCCATTCCAGTGTTGCCTTCTCTCGATACTACGCTCTTTTGGTTTAGACGCCGTCGCAGTGTGTGGGAAGACGCTTAAAAGCCCCGAAGTTTCTGTTGCTTAGGCCCGTTACTTGTTGTTCCGATGAACATTCGACCTTGTTTGTGAGCTGTTCGTTTAAAAAAACTTTCTTCCAAGTAGAAGAGGTACTTTGGGAACGGTGGTTTTAGGAAGTCAAGATAGGCGAACGAACGTTTTCGATTAATACATCACCAGGCATGTACAATAATATAAAGGGGGTAGAGTTAGCAAAAGTGCAAGCAACCAGTCAGCGGTAATTAAAGGGGAGATGAGGGAATGTTAGGAGAGCAAAGGGGCAAAGGGAAGGCGGGACATGTCCTATAATTAGTTCATGTCAACCGGTCATCTCGTCGTCGCTTCGCGGGGTCTTGACAACAGTCGTCACTGTCTGCTCATCGTCTCAAAAACGTTTGTTCGCCTATCTTGACTTCCTGAATTCTTACATGAGTATCATCTCTGAAAGGAGGTTTATTGGGTAAATTTTCAACACTGGCTCATTAGGTCGTCATCAGATGGATGGGAATTGTACGAAACAGTTAATCCAAAATGATGGCTAACAGAAGCTTATAGAGTTGGTCGCAGTAAAAGTTCATAATCGTCACCCGTGTGTGATTATGCAGTCAGTTAGGAAGAAAATAGTTGTCACCCGAATTGGACAAAAAAGGAAGCCGTTTACAAGGTCCATTGTGGTGGCAGCAGTGCAACTTATTGCGGACAGACAGAAATGTCAGCCTCCGCACGCTTTTGTGAGCATCAGCGGGCGGTAAAGAGACGGTATCACTGGTCCGAAGTCGCCATGCACATGTTAGAAACTGAACATCAATTTGCATGGGACGAAACTTGCATTGTTGGTTCTTGTCCATACAAGAAATGCCGCGAGTTTTTAGAAGCCATCAACTCCGATGACTCGTGCACCAACAGGCACGTCGAACTGGACGCGATGTAACCAACCTCCGGGAAGCATGGAATAGATGGTAGCCTACCCGGAATAGACGAAGCAAAAAGTAGCCACCGCCAACTGCAAAATTAAATGCGGTTGGTAATTAGTTCCCGACCAACCGCATAATTACATGAGGGTAGCAACTATTTTCCAGCCCACTGGCCGCATAATCACATGCGGATCATGATTATGAACTAATACCCCGACTCACTATATAAGCTTCTGTTAGCCATCATTTTGGATTAACTGTTTCGTACAATTCCAATCCGTCTGACGACGACCTGGTGAGCCAGTGTAAAAAATTCACCCAATAACTTACCGTTCGCAAAGTACTTCTTCTACCGAGATGCTGATTTTCCACGTGGTCACCTGTACTCCCCATTTCTACCATCTTGCCCTCGAATATTGTTTTTCTAACTCCACCTGCGCATACTTTCGAGCGCGTGACCCATCAGAACTGCCCCGTCTGGTGATCTGCTGTTCCAGATGCACACGCGTTTTTTTTCCTGAAGGACGTCAGTTCACCTACACGCGGTCGTAGAGGGTTTCTCACAGACAGGCCCGATGAGTCATGCGCAAGGTGCACTAAAGGCCTGCCATAGGTTGGCGGGTTTGTGAAATGGTCTAAGGCCCTGTGAATCTCTTAGTCAGCACTGCGCGCACCTCCTTTCAGCGTAATGCGCTGAGCTCGTCTGTGTGTGTGTGTGTTGGAAGGGGGTGAGGGAGGAGTAAGCGGCGCCTTGTATGTGTATGCAAAAGTATGCACTAAAAACTACGTAGCTTATGTGAGCCTTAACCATCCGCCAGCTGCAAGTGTAAACGCACGGGTTGCTGTTCAAACACGCGCTCTCTCACATGTCTAGCGTATGCACAATGTATTATAGTACCACGTGACCGCCTGTGTGGGCCGTGAACCCACCCCCGGCCCAAACTCCTACGCAAAGCCGAACTACCCATCTTGCGTCCCGTAATCAGGATTGGTTGGTACACGCCATTCCCAAGTGATAAAGCTACAAGTCCTTTGAATTTTCAGTCATAACTCGAATATTCCAAACGGAAGAAGATAGTAATGACTTATATATGCAAGTACTCTCCTGGACAAAGCAACTACGTCGGAGAAACCTGGAGACTACTCCGGACGCGAATGGCAGTGCACGCAGCGGCGTTTAAGAGGAGAGACGGTAACTCCTAGGTCTCAGCTCACTCGACGGAAATCGGTCATATTTTCAAGTTTAACGACGCCGAAATCATGGCAAGAGGTGAAAACCACGTGAGCCGCGAGCTGCTCGAGTCATCGTTCTCAGGCCCATAGACAATCAACAAGCGCGCCGACTTGCCATTCCCATACCCCGTACAGAGACACGTTATGAGTAGGTGAAGCAGTCACGTGGGCAGGACCGGGCCTGGCAACGCCTCCGATGCCAGCGAACGTAATTGTAGCCTGCGACACGGACAAAGAAATTGCGGCAATTATTGGCTCCAAAGCGAACTGCCAAGCCATCCCCCCACCAATTACAACACTTAGCAGAGGTTACAGGAGCGGATAATTATAGTACGCATGCGGCTGGCCACTACGAACTATAAATACTGCGCAATCTGTGCATGCCTCACATCATTACCGATACATCATTACCGTAACCAATGAATACGGATTCCCGACGGTATTCGAAACGTCAGGAAAATAAAATTATTATTTTAGTGATCGCATCTCCTTCTTCTCAGTTGCACCCTCTTCGAATATTTTGAAATAGGTAGCATTTATACATTAAAAAGCCTACTTACATGTTCTGGAGTGTACCGAACTACGCGTCACGTACATTTCACAGGGAAAAAATCTGGATCTTTCTCAAGAGCCAACTCAGAACTCGTTTAATGTTGTGGCAGATAAGACCACCCAGCATATTTTATGACGGTAGATCGTTTAAAACATCTCCATGCTTACAGCACAGTCGATCGACAAGAGCAACGATTTTCTATTCCCATACTCAAAACTGAGACGTTGCCTCAACAGAAGAATCAGTCACGTGGGAAGTGCCGGGTCCAGCAGCAACTCCGACGACAGCGAACATAATTGTCGCGTAATTATCAAGGCAGCATTCAACACGGATGACGAACTTGCGGCAGTTAATTACCCGGAAGCAGACTGACAAGCTATCACCGCACCAATTACGACCCCCAGCGGGAGCTGATAATTATAGTGCGCATGCGGTCGCGAGGCCACTACAAACTATAGATACTGCGTAATCTGTGCATATATCATCCTATTCTACGGTAACCCCAGATGAAGGATTCTTGACAGGATCCGAAACGTCAGGCAGCTTAACTTATTCCAGCGATCCCATCTTCTACATATAAAATATACTACCATTTATAAGGGTGCCGAAAATCAGTAGGAAAAAATGCATACTACTTAAACCGTTGTTTCTACTGGGTTTGTTGTTGCGAGCCACCGAGAAGAAATGATCGCAAAAGTCGCCATCTTGGTTTTTACGAAATATCGTGTGATTATCCTGCATGATTATAGATATTGAAACTTCATTTAAGTAATCTTTCCTAATCTGAAACGATTTTCAGAAATTCGTTTAAGATTTTATGAACTCGGTTACTAGTTGTAGATACTCCATGCTTAAAGACAAGTAAGTTGACGTACTTGTAAGTTAACATAACTGCTGACGATGCCTGCATTGTTTTAGTTTTACAAGTTCTCTTACTTCCGAACTCAAAGGCATATATTCACCTGCATCGGCTATACTTTCCAGTTGACTCAAGTTATAAGTTTAGCAGCAAATGCTTCCGCCCTAATAGGCAAGACTTTTATCATTCTAACATTCACCCACTTTAACGGTTTGAGGATCACAGTGGAGCCTTTGGCGATGAGCGAGCCACTCGCGAAAACAATCGTTTCGCTCGACGAGCCTCCGCTCAGTTAACGAGTTGTCAGCGCATGTGTGTGTGCCTGTGTCTGCCATTGAGTGCTGGTCCCAAGGTCTGTGTCCCCAGTCGTCTGCAGCCAATCAGTAAACTGTTGCCATTTGATTGTTTACGTTTCGCAAGACGAGCGTTTCACATGACGAGCTCGGTACCGGAACGGAATAAACTCGTTAACCGAGGTATCATTGTATTTAATGACTCCCATAAACAGGACATGGAAGTATGAACGTTCCCTCTAAGTAATAAAGGTGGCCCTACACATTACTCTAGGAAGCTCATGTATTCCTCTACCTTAACTCTAACAGAAACCTAAGCCGTTGCTCTAACCCCACTCTTAAACCTAACACTGCAGTTAACACTAGCCCTAAATTTAAATCTAACAGTAATTTATTTGGAATTTGATGCAAAGCCATCCGTACTGCTATTAAGGGGTGCTAGCTAAGTGATCCATACTACTTAGAAGCGTTTGTAAAAGGCTTTGTTTGACTGGAAAACGAACCTTGGACATATTAAGTTAAACAGAGTGGACGCAACTTTAACCAAATCCATAGTGATTTAGCCCTTGTTATGTAGAAAACATAGGAGAGAGAGCGGACGAGGTACCCTAATCAAAATGGCAAGAAAGAGACAAGTGTTTTATCTGAAGTGGACATTCATTCAGTTCTGTGTTGTCCTCACAGTTGGTTGATGCGTAGGTGCTAAGTACCGACCACCTGAGTTTATTGGCGCCGATGAGTAACCAGGTGTCTGACTGACGCATTTTTATCCGAAGAAAGGCGCCGTAGGTTGCAAGTACGCATAACCAGCGACTCGGTCTTGCCATTTCTCGACAGCACGCTAGCGTTGCTGGTATGCAATTTCAGTGAGCGGCATGAACAACCAACTTCAAATCGGACGCAAAAGTAGGGCAAGATTTATACAAATTGGGACAGCAGTCGTATCAGTCTGAGCTATCGAACTCATATAGGCAGCCATCGTCTGAAAAGATGAGAGAATCGCAAGAAGGGACATTTGTTGCAGTCCAGCTACAAGAATGAAGAAGGGGTGGGGGAGGGGTTACCTCGTGATTTATTGGGTCTGCGCTACGTTGTCTAATCGTATCGTCTCGGCGTCGTTTAGTTCTTCCCTAGACGCAAGCTGGGCAGTGCTGGCCATTATACAGGGCAGACCGGACGACGACAGGGCTTGCGGATAACGGAGCACAAACGGCCAGTGCGGAAAGGCAACCTACTGTCCCAGATCACAACCCACACCCTGGAAGACGGCCACGGGTTCAACTTCATGGGGACACGGATAATGGCATGAGCCAGTAATAAGACGGGCTGAGGCCTGCTGGAGGCCTGTATATCAGACTCCAACTCCAAAACCAGGCACGCGGATATACCACCATTTTATTTTGTCCACCGAGCGCGACCAAGAAGCACAACTAAGCTCGCGTCCAGGTACAAACGAAACGACGCCAAGAACGCAATCCGAGGCGATACGATAAGCCAACGTAGCGCGGATTAAAAAATCACGAGGTTACCCCTCACCTTCCTCCTTCTCGTAGCTGGACTACAAAGCATGTCAATTCTTGCTGTGCTCTCATTTTCTCAGACGATGGCCTCCTGTACGTAGCCGAATTATCAGGCTAATACAAGTGCTGTCCCAGTGATTCCCATCCCAATTTTGAAGATTGCGTATGCAGCAAAATTTAATGGAACCATAAATTTCGCGAATGCTCATCAGCTGCGTCCTCTCGCTGCATAAAGTGAGTAACGAATGAGAAAATACAGAATTGAATTCATGCAGAAAAATCGATAGAAAATGGCAAGGTCACAAGAAATGGCCTACCTGGAGGCAGCTTACATAGGACGGTTCAAGCCTGACCTTTGTAAACAACTGGAGCATGTGGTGAATATAATCCTGCCGTGGTAACAGCGGCTCCCTGTTTACACATTCCTCTTCTCAACCTTTCTTGTCGTATGCACTTTTTTCACCGTTTTTGATGCCACAGCGTTAAACTTTATTACTTTCTTGATTGCCTCTTGACCATTTCTTGTCGCCTTGCTGCTTTGTTTCGATTTTTCTAGATAAATTCAATTCTGTATTTTTTCACTTTTTACTCACTTTATGCAGCAAAAGGACTCAGCTGATAAGGATTCGCGAAAGTTATGATTCCATTAAATTCTGCTGTCAATCGTCAAATTTTTACCTGGGAAAAGATCAATCTCAATTTGTTTAAATCTTGCCTTCTTATGCGTCCGATTTGAAGTTGGATGATAGTTCCTTCCTAACTTTCTGTATCTTTCCACTCTTACGCGTGCTGTTATCTTTCGCCCTACCAGAAAAACTTTCTTTTTTCATGCCGCTAACTGAACCTGCTTACCGGCAACGCCAGCCTACTATCGAAAATTGTCATGACCAAGTAACCGGCTATGAGTACTTGGAACCTACGGCGCCTTTCTTTGGAAAAAATTGCGTCAGTCAGATGCCCGGTTACTCATCGGCACCAACAAACTGAGGTGATACGATGTGACTGCGTAACACAGACTCAACCAGTCACGACAGCTACCCTCCACTATTCCTCACCCCCATTGTCTCGTAGCTGGACTACAAAACATGTCGATTCTTGCTTTTCTCTCATTTTCTCAGACGATGGCCTCCTGTACGAGCCCGAAAACTCAGACTCGATACAAGTGCTGTCCTAGTGATCGTGCTTTAGTCTCCTTTGCAACAAGAACTTGGGACACGCATATTCGCTTTAATTCAGGTAATGAGAAGTATTTATATGCTCACTTAGCCACCGACAGAGCTCGATACTTGCAGCGCTCCCTGGTAGTACAGGTGGCCATGCGCTCAATTCCAAGAAAGGTAAATATTATCGTGTCCTAACCCTAATCCAAACGTCAACCAGGACCCTAAGCCTAACCTGGCTTTCTTAAGAGTTAAATGCAAAGTCGTTTGTATTAGGGGCGGCTCCTGCTGTGATGTCCTGCCGGAGACATATTAGTGATCCTGAGGAGACATCTTAGTGATCCCTACGAAAATCCATCCCAAATAGTATTTGAAATTGAGCATTTCTCTCACCTGGAGCCAGTATAAGGTAAGAGATGTAATAATGCAGGGTATCCCAAAAAATGTATAAAGAATTGTAAACTTGGTGTCTAGTACAATTTTATTAGTTCAAAAAGGTAAAAATATTTTAAAGTATCATTTTATTGTTTTACCACTGCAATTTCTCAAACTGACCTCCATTTAGCTCCAGACACTGCTGACAACGCGAAGCAATGGAATCGCACACACGATGAAACAATTTCCTTGGTATTTTGGCGCATTCATGTTCAATAGCTTCTCTCAATTCAGCGACTGTTGCGGGTTTCATAAGGTAGACCATGTCTCTCAGTTATCCCCATAAGAAACAGTCTAGAGTTGTGAGATCTGGTTAAGTGAGAGTATATTCACCAACACCCTTTCGTCACATCTACCTGTTTGGTAAGAATTCAACAAGGAAGGATCTAATATCGCGATGGTAATGTGCAAGTGCCCCATCTTGCTAAAAATAGAACCCATCATCTGCATATTATTCCCTTATGCTTGGCATAACCTACCGTTGCAACAATTTCAAGTAAACAGGACCGGTTATAGTACCGTCAAAAAACGGTCTAATTAAGCCTTTTGATAATAAACCTCACAGCACTAAAATTGCCGGTAAACTGACGTGACAATCAGCTTCAAACTTATCGCTAATTCGAGTGATGGTAACATGCGTAGGAGGTTCTTTTTAAATTCCCTCCTCAACTATCTTTATACTTTAACTGCATTGTCATATTTCCCGTAGCATTTTAGAATACATTTTCTTTCCTCAAAGTTAACTCTGGCTGTCATTATTTTGTTCACGGATTAAATCTGCAAAGTAAACACAAACAGTTTAAATATTCACTATTTAGAATTATTTACAATATAGTCAAAATGCAGTGAAAAAATGGTACCAGTAAATATTTTTACACATTTCAAATTATAAAATTATGATAAACACCAAGTTTACAATTATTAAACATGTGTATCGATTTTTGGGACACCCTGTATTTACAAGACGATATCAATTACCTCATAACCGTCTGCAAATGACCAAAACCGACTAATATTAGTAAGATGGTAGTTCAGAAATAGCCAGAAAGCAAGCCGGTCTCTGGAGTAAGTTGAGTGAGTATTCAACCCTGGCATTGGGAAGGCTTTCTACCTGTCTGCCATGGGCAGAGGAGGCTTTTATGCTTAAAGTAATTGAGTAAGGAAATCGGTCTACTTTTATAGTAAAGGGGCGCTAGCCAGTCGTGTTACTTGTCCCGTTGTGCTTTGAGACTATCGCAGTGTTAAGTGAATTAAACCCTAGCAACTGCGATCTTCAGAGCAAGGTTACTTAGTAGAGAAGAAGTCTTGAGAAGGCCAGAGTGTTAGGAACAGTGTATTCTGTACACAGAGGAACGGAGAATCGATAGAAAGAGATTTGACTTGGAGAGCATACGACTAGCCAGGAGAGCCAGCCGGGTCCAAGTGACGAGAGCATCAGGGATCGTCGGAATGTCAGCGCACGCTTTGTTACGGCAGTCAATCACGCGGCTAATGTATAGACTAGCGGAAGGCGCGACCTTAAGATGACCTTAAGACGGGCGCGGGCCAAAGACGTCATGTTTCAGCGGCTAATGATGGGTTCCAAGTAACTGTTAGCGGCCACTACAAGACTTTATCGCAATGATTTAAGGGAATATGTCAAAACCCTTGTCGCTGCAAGCTTTAGGCCCAGTTCTTTGCGGAAAGAGAAGAAGTGAGATGCCACGTAGCAGGAGAAGTTGGCGGAAGTTGACGGTCGAACGAGCATGCGTCTGCTAGCGTTCAAAATGTGTAGGTATGGCAGTCGTCACAGTTTGTCTACAGCGCGGTCTTTGTGTGAATCAGTCGCAGGTAGATGATTGACGAGACCGGATTGGATTATTCAGACGCTGGTGCGAGCGTACTTCCTAGCCACCATGACAGGTTGAGCGTTCACAAAGAGAAGGGCCACTGTAATTCATTTAGAGCCCGCAGACGGCTGCATAGCGAAAAAGACAAGAAACAACAAGTTCGTAGCTCCATAGTTAGAGCGTTGAACTTCTGATTAACAGAACGCGAATGACTGACTGGCTGATGTCTGCTAACGTGTCAGAAATGGTCATTCTGATCTCCCTTGCCCTTGTCGGTTATGTTGTAACGACATTTTACTTCTTAGCCATGCTTTCCTAGGACACCGCGGGGACAGGTTATGTCTGGCATGACCACCACGCGTGCGCAAGAGATGATTTTAAGCCCTACCATTCAAGGTCACCCTCTGTCTGGCTCATTGGCCAACCGCTTCTCAAGGGCAGTCCACAAAGGCCCATAGTGCGGGGATTGAATGCGATCATACACTCTCGAAGCAGGTGACCTACTGCCTGTTGCAGACCTCCAGACCCGGCGACTACACCGACCGGAATGTGACTCTGGACTCTGGCCCACTCATGGCTGGAGTGCACTCGTCTGGGAGTCACTTACCTATTACTTATATTCTTCTCCTGTTACAGCTTATTAAATTATCCGTAACAGTCTGGCTTTTCACGCCTTATCATATCTACTAACCTTTATTCGTTGGGATACGTAATATCGTCTATTATCCGGCCGGATTGCTTCGTAGTCCACAATGTCCTTCGGTCTAATAGCAGACTGTCAGTGGTTCAAGAATGCGCCGCTACTCTGACAAATCTTTGACATGAAAGGCACCCTTACCTTTAATGCAGTGACATGGCCAGAAAACATTATACTTAATATACGGAAACAGATCAGCTACGGTTGCATAATATTCACAAAGACTAAGCCGGTTGGAGGAGTGGTATTAAAGATGTCGATGAAAATGGCTATTCACTTTCGTAGCAAAAAGAGACCATAGGTAGACTTGATGAGTTCAACCGAATTTTCACGCTGCAGCAGCCGAAATTTCAAACTTACAGTATTTACCAGAGAGAACACGGGGCAGCCCGGAGGAAGATCCGAGCCCCCCTCCCCCCAGTTGCGTCATACAGCGGCAGCATATCGGCGGAACCTGCGTCTGGGCTTTTAGCTAGTACTTGTGCTGTCTGTATTGTCTATCTTGTAACCTCATGTAGTTAGACCACAGTTTTCAGAATTCACAGACCTGGAGGGGACGCAGTTTAAATGTCTGTCTTCTTGAAAGCACTTGAAAAAGTATGGTAGAATTGTATCGTGGGGTCAGCTGGGGAAAGAGTGAAGCGCGCCCCACTGGGATACGAACGAGTGATTTTAAGGGAAAGGACGGACGGGGCATGCCAGGGAAGAAATTGGGGCCCAATTTGAATGCCCAATAAAAAATTTGCGAGGGCAAGTTTGGTCGAGTACTCAAACCTTGGGAGAAGACACTGAAGGTAGCTTTAATATCATCGCTAACCCCCCGCCCGACCAACGGCGAATGCGTGCATGTAGGGGGGGGGGTGTGCCCATACCTCAGGCAAGGTCATTGAGAGTCATTTTCCAGTGGTATTACCAAAATCAACTAGAAAAAAGCTTAACAAAGTACAAAAGGCAGGGAGATTAGGAAAATCATTCTACTTTACATTTGTAAGTAAGCGGTCGTTCCCGTGGGTAGTTCTAAAGGCCAATTTTGCTTCGTTTGCCGATTTTAGCAGTTATGGAATATGTTTGCCTTCGGTGATCTGTTCTGCATTCCAATGCCATCAGAAAATCCCTGCTAGATCGATGGATGGCGCGTAGAAAACCAGAAATGTACAGGTAATTCAACCTACTTAAAAATTTAAGTAGGTAGCTATAATACATAAGGACCCAAAAAAGACCGCTAGAGACAATCTCACCAAAAGTATAGTTTTAGGTTTGTCTGCGCAAGTGTTTTTCACTACAATTGTTCGCCATTATTGGACCTAATATGACGTTCTTGGATTCGAGCTAAGAAAAAGCAAAGCCGAAAATATGAACGAAGTCAGATCCCTTCAAATGACGGGCAGTTGTAGTGACTGGCTCAAAACGAAGTGCTTTTGTGAACGCCTGTCATGACTTTCTCAAGTCGAAGTGCACTTTCAGAAATGCTCTCTGATCTCGGTCTCTGTAACAGCCAATCACAGACCGACTCATACTGGCCCTCATCCGACGACTGCCGAACAGACCTCACTTCAGACGCCGTCTGCTGGCTTGCGGTTGTACGAGCCTCTGATAGTCAATTTCCTACTGCCTCTTCTCCTATTCATTCTGTACGGAATATACTCTTCCTTCTACTCTGGCCTTCCCAAGACTTATCTTCCATCTCCTAAGCGACCGGGGCTGGAAGATCGTAGCTGTTAGGGTTAAACCATCTTAGCCTTAACATACCACGATACAATAATTTCAAATGACTCATGTCTGTTTCGGTTGAATGAACGCACTTAAGAACTGCACATTCACTGAAGGGTTCTCAATGAACTATGAGTCTGAAGTGCTATATTGTCACGTGTCTTATTTCGGCACAAAATAGCACTGGTGCTCCGGGAGCCTTGTGTGGCTGATTACACTTATGCTGAGTATGTACTCGATGCACAAAGCCGCTGTGCATTACTGACGCAGCAATTAACTGCCTAATGCACCAATGACTAATTATTAGTGTGATTTATACGTCAACAGCGAGTCTTTCACCAAGGGCTAGCTAGCTAGCTAGCTAGAAACTCCGTCGATCGCGTAAGCAATGACACCTGATACAACAACAAGTTTTTTTCTGCAAGGCGGAGAAACTTCCAGAAGACATTTCCTGAGGAGGGTGCACAATGACATCTATGATAACAATGCAATAATCAGAACCCGCAAACTTCAACTTAACGAACCTACTGAGGGAGATTTGGCACTCAGTAACATCATAGGCTGATATTTATCGTTGTTAGTTTCCTGTCGGGATAGCTCACAGACAGAACAGGGAAATAAGAAGGTCCATCTGTCCGTAATACAGGAAAAGTGCCTATTTCTCTGTCCTACTCTCAACACTAACTCTAACGTCATCAGTAACTTAATAAGAATTTTAACACTTTTTCTAACCCTCACCTCACTCTTAACTTTAACATGAACTCCAAACTTACCCTAATCTGATACTTGTGCCTCTTAATCCCAGAAGTTAACTTAAAGTCACCCGTATTTCGGAGGATTTCTGTTCCGATATATTGCTGCCGAGGCCGAGGTGTGCATGATACACCATACTGTATTAGCTAAAAACCCAGACACGTGTTTCGCCGATACTCTGTTGCTTTTTGACAGAGCTGCGAGGGGTTCGGTTCATCAGTGGGTTCCCCAGCACTTTCTCTGTGGTTTGTGGTAGATATATATATATATATATATATATATATATATATATATAGGGGGTATAAACCGTTGGTATCCTCAGAACACTAGAATTATCAAACCCACTTCCTTATACGGAAAAGGAGAAGGACCACTAGGGGTGATTTATTGTGTACATAAAACTCTGCGTTGATCAGAGACCCCTGACGTGCGGCAAGCTCTGCGCCTTGCGCATGTCTGTTCGCTAGCGTGAATGCCTAAACGGCATGAGTCACTGGCCTCTTAATCAGGTACTTAGCTAATAGCAGTTCTTGGCAGCTATGATTGGCTGTGCCAAAGGCACACCGAGAGCTGCAATCACGTTACGTCTTGCGTGGTCTGGTCTGGGAGGCACCACAGATACTCCAGCTTCAAAGCTGTTGTTTTTTAATTTCCTCGGAAATTAATCTCTCCGTTTGAGTTAATCAGCCTGAACTGAGGTCTGCAGAAACAAACCAAAATTTGATATAAATATTGGGTCCAAGTCCGTCAACCGCAGTGCGATAACCACCTAATATTAAGTAAACTGCCAACCGGCAGACAATAGTATATATTGAGGTAATACGGTACACTACACTGACAGCATGGCTGTTAGCTAAAAGCCCAAACACGTGCTTCCTCGATATTCTGCCGCTGCACGACACTGCTGCGAGGCGTTCGCCTTCTCGACGAGTCCCTCAGCATTCCCTATGTGCTTTTTGGCATATATTCCAGTATTGAAATTGCTGATGCGCTGAACCTCAGAATTTCGGCGGAACACGTGTGTGGGTTTTTATCTTGGGTCTTTACTGTCAATATAATATTTTCTGTGACGCTTATATGTACAATTGGCTGTCTGACAGCAGTTTAATAAAGATTACATGGTTATCCCACCATGGCTGACGAATTTTGGCCTAAATCTTCAAATTGACTTTCAATCATTGCCTATAAACTTATTTCAAACTGATTTACTCCAAGTTAGCGGTAAATTTTTGCAGGGCAGCAATTTAAAAACTGGATTTATGGTTATAGAAACCGGAGGTGCTGTCTTAGGCCACTAGCGATCCGGAGGTCTATGCGCTGACAGTATTAAGTCATTCCCGTAAGAATTGTGTGTGTGTGTCGGCTGTTCATCAAGCCGAGTTCTGATTTTTTGCTTTCACGTGATGTGTGTAGGTGTGTGTGCGTGTGCGTGTTATTCAACCCGAAGAGTGGTGTGTTTTACTGGAATATTAATGAAGTCGATAGTCTAACGGTTGAGGTAGTTTGAGCGGTTGCAGATCAAGACGTCTGACAGTGGCAGTCTGCCAGCAGTGGCATTGGTGATGCCGATGAGTGACCTCGCAAAGCACAGTCCGCTGGGCGATGCAGTAATTACTTTGGTCTACATGGACACATGTTTATTAAACATACCATTTTAAAACGGATACAGTAGATTTAGTAGTGCACCTCATATACCCCTTGTCCCAGTATTTTTCTCCTACGAAAATGGTGGTTAAAAGAGGTTTTATGAGTAGGGAATTAGGATGGGCAGCGAAATGTAAATTTAATTATTGCTATATGCATTTTTATTTTAATGTATTTATAAATTTTGTTGATTTATATCTGTAGATTTTCCTAATCTGTATTATTATTGAACGTATTGCGGAAAAAACGATTATCAAAATGCTGCTTTCTTGAAATTCCTGAAACAATAGAATTGCTGGTTAGGAGGTCGTCTCATTCAACTTATCTGAGGTCCAGCTTACCGTTTTGGAGTTAGATAAGTAAAGTTTACGACGCATCACGCCGCTCACACCTTCAATTTACATGCGGAACAACTTACTTCCAGCGGCCGCGGGAAACAAATTCAACTACACTTTTCCACTTTAAACTTTCTTTTAAAGAGTTCCTGCAGTACCTATTCTATTTCTTCATCCCCAAGACCCCTACAACCACCCTTTCCCTTAGAAAAATGCTGGGACGAAGGGGATACGAGGTGCACTACTCAAGCCATGACCAAGGGAGTTCGCCGATCACGCGGTTGTCACCTCCTATGAGAATTCCGGCCTCGAGAAACTTGAGGATGTGGCCGATATCGCCAAATGAGACACGACCTGAAAGCTGGTATCCATCATTTTTACTGCTGCCGCATATTCGGCCATCCCTGTCCGGAGTAATTGTTCGGTTTCTCCGACGTACTTGATAGGCCCGCAACTGCACTGGCTCCGATAAAAGACGTTTCATGAAGCTGGGACTTGCCTTCGTACTGTGTACAACTCTGAGATACAATGCAAACTAGTCTTATGGCTCCCCTTTAGATCCAATGGCTGAATAAATTCCATTGTTGGTTACTCATTCCAAGCATTCCTCGAGAGTTCTTAATGCGTCAATATTGTTTTCCCGCCTACAAGGCGATACAGCATTTTCATGTAGTTACGTTTTTTCGGCAGACTGAATGACGGCTGTTTAACCTCAGTAACTGCGTCGCATTTGTTTCCTTACATCGCTATTCCTCTCCTTAGTGACGAACTACCTGTCCATAAAAACGCTTAGATTCGCTTTTTCTTTCGACACATGATGTCTCCTCAGGTAAGTCTGAAAGTACTGCCAACATACCGATCTATGGTAGTGGGGGAGAGTGACCCTTGCTGTTGCAGAACCACCTTGGTTCTGAGACTAGAGCTCAGTGAACACCTTAGCATGCGTTCCACCTGCTCATAGCATGTTTCGCCAAACTTGATTTATGTTTTGCGTCATGGCTTCTGGATTTAGAGAATCAGGACACATCCGAGGTAGTTCTCCGTCTTGGTTTATTTGCGTTACCGAGGTGATTCGCCAGGATCGGCTGTAAATCCTGAAAAGCAGAAATAGGACGGAACATGATATCAGAAGCTACCGTAAGTGCGTCGAGCAGGAGACCTACCCTTGGCAGTTTTTGCCCACATTGGCTGTTTTATAGAGATGCCGCCTGCGCCAGTCCGTGTACTGCGATATCTGTAAATGATAAGATGAGTCTAAAAGGGACCGTTTTCCTAGTACACCTTAAAAAAGTCATAAAATCAGTCCAGGACCGTTCCTTGGGCTGTCTTCATATGCCATTCGATCGAAACTGCTGCGCCTGACTTCCCCACTTCCAACAATGACGCATGACCATCGCCTGTCAGCCGTATCACAGAGTTTGACTGGCACTAGAAATAAAGCTGGCAATCCTTCAACAAGCTTTTGGAGTTCTGAAGTCTTTCTATTTCGTTCTCTAATTCATGCAAATACCGGTTGCAGTTGACAAGCTATCGCGTAATTTATTGATTCCTTTTGTAACCTAGTGTGTTTCTGTGTCAACACCGATTATGTCCCCCAGTACGTGTTGAGAAGAGAAGACAGAACAGGATAACAGCTAGTACTTTACTGTCAGGTGTACTAGTACATCAGCTCTGTATCCCGTGTGTCCTGCAGCATGCTTTCTGTGGTCGGTCTCGTCTCGGCAGCAGTCTCCGGTTGTCAGCAGCCACTCCAACAACAGAGTCCCCGTTCTGCTCACAGCCTCGCTATGTAAGGGGCAGTCGTCATGGCTCCCCATCGGTTCTCCAAGTGGCTATGCGCACACCCGCTAACGCGCACCTGTGCATCTGTCCTCAGCGTGACCTCACTGAGAGCAGCAACTCGGCTCCGGGACAGTCTCCCTTCGCGTGAGCCTCCTTTGTCCTGGCATAATGACCACCCTTTGAAGGTTGCGTGACTTGGCCCGTTCTGTATGCGCTGGACTATCCTGTTCGCGCGCCTTGTTCCGACGTGACCTCAGACTGTCCGTTTGTCTGGAGGACGTGCTCGATCATCCTAACAATTCCAATCCATTCTGCTGTCCATTCCTTTTTTAAATTCATATCAGGGGACAAATACTTCATTGACAGGTTGTGCATTAATGTTGTTGAGCTGAACATTGACACTCATTGATGAACCCTTCACCTGAATACCAGCAGGGACTCATCTGCCCCGTCCTGTCTTGGGTCTCGGCAGAGTCCTAACAGCTAGAAGTAGGCAGATAGTATGGTCGACAAAGCAGCAGAAGACTTAAATGACCATTTCTCGCTTATCAGACATCATCAGCCAGTCATAACAACACTCAAGTGGTATACCACGCGAGTCTCGAACTCGCGGCCTCTTTGATCAGAGTCAAACGCCCTGACCGTTGAGCCACGAACTCGTTGTCTCGCCGGTTTAGGCCAGGGGATATTGACGCTTGTTGATGAACGTTCACCTGACCGCTAACGGGACTCATCTGTCCCGCTCTGCCTTGCATATCGACATAGAAAATTTCAATCATCAACTAAACCGCGCTTGAGCTTCTCTTTTTCCAGCCTTAGGTATGGGTTTGACTGACTAGCGACATCATATAATACAAACAGGCAAACTCTAGCCATCTCAGTCCTTGGAAAATAAATTTAGACTTTCCAGTAGTAACTTTACCAGTTTTCAGTGTACCCTAGTCCAAAACTGTTAACTCACTCTACTTAAAGTTCGCCAATTGGAAAGGCCTCATTCTTTTTAAAGCGTTTCTCCAGCCAACTTTACCATATCGCTCCCCTTGATTATGTTAATCGCCTTGATTGACAATATTTTTCTTTGGTTTGTGTGTGGTAGTGTTCTTGCTCATACAACGGGAAATAAATTAGGGCATGACAATCACACATGCGGATTTAGTGACATGGCTGGGTGCTGGCTCCTGCCATGCTAACCATGCGAGTCTGATGCTACCTCTGAGCTTCTTGACTTGACAAGGTGCTTCGGAGGGAGAAGAGGAAGGAGTGTGATAAATTCTGTGCAAGTCTACTATGTTTGAAAACTTATTTACGTGCAACTACCCGTTACTACACCCACCCTGCTGTGAGGCACATGGTAGACGTAATGAGTAACGGAGGTTGAACTGTCATGTGTCTGTGTCAGGTCGCCAATATGACAGGGGATTAAGTGAGTTAAAACCTAGCAACTGCAAGCTTCAGGTCCGGTTCCTTAGGAGGAGGAGGAGGAGGAGGAGGAGGAGAAGAAGAAGAAGAAGAAGAAGAAGAAGAAGAAGAAGAAGAAGAAGAAGACATGGGACGCCGGATTGGTAAAAACAATTTATTCTGTGCCAAAGGAGTGGAGAATAGGTAGGAGGAAATCGAGTCTCGAACGAGTGTAGTCTAGCTGCTAGGGTGCCGGGTTCAGAGTTCGGGCCTAGCGGCAGTCATTCTGGCGACCACCGAGAGCACTTCAGAAGAAGACGATGCGATCACTGGAACAAGGGGCTTATTTCCCTAGGAGAAGATGCGATCACTGCAACAAGGGGTTTATTTTCCTAGAAGAAGATGCGATCATTGGAACAAGGGGTTTATTTTCCTAGAAGAAGATGCGATCACTGGAACAAGGGGAAAATAAACCCCTTGTTCCATGATTGCATCTTCTTCTAAGGAAAATAGACCCCTTGTTCCAGTGATCGCACCTTCTTCTTCTTAAATGCTGCCTGGAACTCGTATACTCTCCTCTATTGACCGAGAGCATTGTTTGTATGAGTCGGCCTTGAGGATGATTGGCCAGACCGCGTAGGCAGGCGGAGGCATGTGCGCACCTTAGCAGCAGTGAACGTTCGCAGTAAAGAATGCCGTTGTCCAAAAAGTAGTTCGAGACCTACATTCACGTGTTTTCACGTCTGGCGTGTCCTCGAAGGTGGAGTCACCACACCAAAACTGTTGGTGTTATATTTTTATCCGAAAAGAATCCCAGGGAGGGCCTGATGAGACAGAGGAATAGGACTCCCCTTGTAATGCGGATGATTTTGCGTAAGTCCGCTGTCGTGGTCGCCAACGCAACTCGTGTCTTCCTTTTGACCTCATGCTCCTGGTCGGTTCGTCGCTGGAACCAACCGCGTCTGAGCATCAACCAATCAACGCACGTCCTTCACTGATCCACAAGAGCCGACACAGAGTAGACGCGCACACCCGCCAGGGTCTACACATCCCAACGGCGGACACGTACGCACACACTTACCAACAGAGCCAGCTTGTGGTAGTTGCTTCCAGAGCCCTCCGCACGTTTCTTGCCTCAGTAGAAGTTTTTCTGGCCCAATCCCGTGACTTCTGATTTGGGAACCTGTAGTGGCTCTTCAGCCCACCTTCTCCTAACGGGAGACGCTACAGACGAGTTCACTTGGTGGCAATCTTGGTCACCCGACCGCGTGCGCCGCGCAACCTTTGTCCTCGCGTGACTGGGGTGCACGCGCGCACTCCAGACTGGTCGGGCCAATCATTGCCCTGAAGCTAACTCACATAAGGCGCACTCTGTATCCTTGTGACAACTTTCGCGCTGACGGAGAGGCCGAAATCTGCCCCGACAGCGGGTACATGCAGGCAGCGTCGTCGGCCGCTGTGACGCCTCCACTCTCTCACATGGTCCTCACGGTCGAACGCCATGCCGCACCGAGCGGCAACCTCTTCCTTACTATTCTCCATTCCTTCTGGCCTCCCCAAGACTTCTCCCTTTTAAGAAACCGGGCCTGTCGATCGTAGCGACAAGGGTTTACTTTGTTAACCTGAATTCCTCGATAAACCTTCGTGTTATCGAACCTCCTATTACGGCGACCTCTTCCCAGGTACTAACCCTAATCTCCTTGGAATTTAGAGCAAGGCCGACTATATAACGGAAGGGTTCCTATCCCCATGATCTATCGAAAATTCCTTACTCTAGATTGATTAACCGATAGAAGCGGGACGTGGCAAAATCCCCCCAATCAGTCTTTGCACTCATTCCCAGCCATCTTGAACTACTTTCACTATTGGACGATAATTATTGACAACGTTGAACCCGTCTGAACATAGATACTGGGCTGTTACGCGTCAATTTTGATGGTTTTCTTTCTGGTTGTTGGCTCTAGAAAGCAAAGAATCTACCTTTCTCTTTATAAGTACACCAGCGCAACGTTCAGGCTGTGTGTTGGCAGAGAGATAAGTAGAAGAGGCATCAGTAAAATCGATGCCTCCTTCGCATGTTCGTCTCTGCATAATTTATGCACATTTTCCTCTTTCTTGTCTCTGGCGACTTTCGCAGTCGTTTTTGTTTCGCTTTTTCTGTACGCTGCATGCGGCTCAACTCTTTCGACCCTGCGTTTCGAAGGTTTTTTTTAATTTTTTCACCTGAATAGTTATTCTGATCTTCTTCGTGGTCACAGGGCCTAGGGCTGCGCCTGAAATATGCGTCGCCTTCGGACGTGCGTATCGGATTGGTGATAACTCCAACACTTCTGCTTGCCGAAGGCGCAACAGGTAGGTGCCACAAACCTGTGAGGTCTGCAGTGTGGACCGGGAGAGTCTGTACTGACAACCTACTTCCACCAATTCGATGCAATTCATCCACCCTACTCAGTCGGGTGCCTGTGGACCGATAAAAGTCATTTCAGCTAACTGAAGCATTGTTTTCCCAGAATAAATTTGAGCAAGGCCAAGATGACGAGTTTCGTAGGATTTAATGACGTCGTAGAATTTCGCGACTGCCTCTGCATCTTTGTTCATAAGCACAACAACAGCTATGAGTTTACATGTAGCTATGGTCAGTTGGCAACGCAGTCAGTTGAATGTATGCTGAAGGGGCTGCTTAGGGTGGGAACTCAGATACCTAAGAGTTCAATCAGAAAGCACCTGGTGGACACTGGCCATAGGGTTGACTCAAAGACTGCATATAAGGCCGTACTTAAGACGATGACCGGGCGACGACCGGGCGTCTCCTGCGAGTTGCAGAGGCCGCTCCAATGCGGAGAGTAAAGCCAGACCTCTATAGGCAGCTGGATCATGTAATCAACCTCACATTGCCGTGGTAAGGATCAATAAAGGAACCACATTTCTTCTCCCGTCTTCTCCCACCCCCACCCCCCCCCCTCTCTGCCTCACATGACCGCCTGCTGCCTGCCCTTTATCCCCATTTAATCACGTTTGACAGAACTGCATCGCTTCGATAACTGTTACTCGCCCCTCGCCGTGCGCACCCAGGTTTAAGACCAACAGCTCATGCTTTATTAACTTATCTTTATTTCAGCCTTCTAGCTCTATACTTAATTGGACAAGGAATCGAATGAATAAAAACGTTCGCGGTCCAGGTATTTGCATGGAGATGGAAGAAAAGCTGTCCAGCAGCAGATCAATTTTTTTTAAATTGTTCTGAGCTTTCAACGTACAGGGGTACATCGTCAGAGGTAAAAAAACGGCAACAAAAAGGGGTTACTCATAGTGGGTGTACACCAATCAGCTGTCAGGGGTCGTCCGGTCGTAAGGGGGTAAGGCACAACAAAGTAAACACGGAGAGGGCAACTGTAGGAGTATACGTTAATTAGCTGTCGACGTTCGACACATGGTTGCGGGACTGGGTGTTAGAATTGCACGCAGACCCAAAACTATGAAGCGCAGCAGGGTTATGAAAATAAAAGTCCGGCTGAATCCCAATGAACAATCTGGGTTAGTGTATCGCATCTCATGCTTACGCTGTCCTCGTAACTATACCGAGCAAACCGAACGCATGTTCGGATCGCGCCTACATGAAAATGAACGTGTGGTACGACTAGGCGACAAATTATCACCAGTCGCAGCACCTACCTATGAAACAAGCCGTGAGTTCAACCTTTTGGCTGTCAAGGTACTCGCCCACGCCGGAAATAAGACGAACCAGAAATTCTTCGAAGCCTGGTCCACGGACAAGGATTCAATCAACCGATATGTCGAGTTGGCGCCGGCGTAAAGAGCATTGCGTGGTCATGTGCAGTCATGCCCAGACGTCCGTCTAAGTTAATTGGCCCACATCCTATATAATTAGTCCCATTTTCGTTGCTGGCAACCTAAATATCGTTGACATCACTGACAACTAATTGACGTATACCTCTATAGTTGCCTCCCCCCCTTCCCATCCCTCCCCATACGACCTGATGACCCCTTACAGCTGACTGGTGTACATCCCTTATAATTACCCCCATTTTTTGCTGTGTCTTACCTCTGACGATGTACTCCTGTAAGAGTTCGAAAGTGCAGAACAACAAACAAATTGATCAGGTGCTTGACAACCCTTCTTCCTCATCCATGGACAACTAAATGTAAGGTATTAATAGGCAGCGAATGTATGCAGTTGAATAACATGTCAGGAAATTATATTACGTCATTAATTTTTGGGGATCTCGTTGACTTTGCCTTGTTCAAAATTCCTTTCAGTGGTGCCTACCGCAGACCGAGGGGACTTTGTGATACGTTGTGCGCTTAAAAGGCCATTTTCAAATAACTACAGCTATCGCAGTCAAAACTAACCCAAATGAGCCCTTAGTTGACACGGCCAGCAGAATGTCCTGACGGCTCGCAGGCTAAGTCTTCCCTCATCATCTGCTCCTCAGATATGCAAGTCTCGACTCCGCGCCACCTCCCTTCCGTGACATGAACCACTCTGGCCTCCTTACTCCTACTTCACCTCCATCACACTGTCCTGCAAGCAATCACTATTTGCCTTCCTTTCATAACTGCTTATTTCACCTTCCTACCGCCTCCTTATCGAATTGTATAGTTTTATACGGGTTGAAGATTAATTGCTGTCAGCATTCGCAATATATTCGCAATACCTAATGATTTAAAAATTACAAATAGCGTCTCATCTCGTGCATACAAATTTCGGGATTCGAGAAATTTGGCTTGGAAGCTTATGCATTTGTATTCGTGATGTCTTCAAAGATTTTCGAAACATACGAAATCCCTGTAGAGGTGCTCGTGTTTAATGTTTGAATTACTTTATAACTCAAGGGGCAAAAGTAGCTTATGTAACCCCACTCATTTACCCCTAGGCCCAGCATTGAGTCCTGCAAAAACTGTGGTTATAGAGTTTTGGGGGGTAAGGAAATAAAATAGGCAGAGAATGAAATTTTTAGAAGTAAGGGTTAAGTGAAAAAAATGTAGTCGAAGTTTTTTCCCGCGGCCGCTGGGTGTAAGTTGTTCCGCATGTAAATTGAACGTGTGCGCGGCGCTTCACTCCGCGGACTATACTAATCTTACTCCAGAACGGTAAGTTGAACCACAGATAAGTGGAAGTAGATGACCCTCTAACCACCATTTCAATTTTTCGAGAAATTCAAGAAACCTGCAATTAGATAATCGGGTTTTTTCGCAAAAAGTTAAATGATAATATGGATTAGGAAAATCTACAGATATAAATAAACAACATTTCCAAATACAGTAAAATAAAAATGCAGTTAGCATTCATTAAAGTATATTTTACTGCGTGTCCTAATTCCCCGCCCATAAAACCCGATAACCACCGTTTTCGTAGGTTGTAGAGATTGATGAGTGTGGCTACATAAGCTACTGTTGCCACAGTTGGTTCTCTTAAATCGCACTATTCCTTTGCTAACAATTTTCTAATATGTATATTTCTTCTGCTTCTCTCTGTCTTTTTTGCTCGTAGCTAGTGCAAACATACATATGTTCTCATATCTTTCAGAACAGCTCATTAACCGTTGCCTTTCCAGTAACGAGTAATTCGCTACTTTTATTTGTACCAAAAATTTATACGAAAACAGAGAGATAATATCTCAGAATTCGCGGAATATTCCAGCAAAAGAGATGGCACTGTACTCATAGCCGTTGGTACCCCCTTTGAATAACTATCGCTCATGACAGACCACCACATAGTTCGGCTTTATTGTGCAGTAAAGAGTATTTAAGCTGTTGTTGCGCAGGACCAAACTGTTTAGGTTTGAATTTAAATAATAAAGCAGAACCTATTGTAATTGGAGCGAATACGATGCCGGTGAGACCGAAAACTACGCCAAAATGTCGCAGAAGGTAGTTTATTTACGATTTCTTATAATTTTTAGTGTATTCTCTCAAAGTAAATGCTTCAAGTGGAGGCTATTTATTATAAACCTTCTGTCATGCCTTCAGAGTCCTCTATGACCAAAAAACAAACCAATATCCGCATGTCCATCAAATATTTATAACAAAATCACGCCATAATTCTGAGCCGTTGCGTTGTTCGACTAGACCAAAAACAACTGGATACGGACTAGAAAATCACCATCCCAAGAAGTATAATTCGGTAGACCTGGTGAGCCAATACCGGAAATTAACACAATAAACAATCGTTTCCCAAAGGACTTCTACAATTGGGTATGTTTCATTTGAACACCAACACATAAAGCAGAGGCACAGTCCTGAGGAAGAACCTGCCTAACTAAAGCGCAGTTAATTTTATATTTTCAAAAAAACATTTATGTTAAGTTCGTAAACCTTACGACAGTTATTATGGGCAGCAACCAATGAAGCAATATAATAGTAACATTATTATTATGCCATGCTGTAAGCGCGCTAGCGTGACAAATAACTATTAGAAAATGCTGTGTCTTTGTTTAGTATGCGTACTATCCTTCAGTATAGGTATTATTTACCTACTTTTCTTCCACTGCAGCAGGGGTTTACGCCTGGTTACTTGCCAACAGGCCTCAAATGTTTGGTTCATCCAACTAAAATGTCCACCCGAGACTTGTGGCCGTCCCTCCTCCACACAACATCGCTTCCACTTCCTTCTGATTTTCTGTCCGGACCTGCAGAAGATTTTTGTTCAGAAATTTCGTCCGCCTTCCTGCAGGTTTTATTGCCACTCACAGGCTTTTCAGAAGGTACCAATGGTGGACAATCACAAGCGATGATGCAGTGCGGAATCGGTAGACCTTTGAAGTTGCCTGCAGCCCACTCCTTTGCCCAGAAGCCCTAAAACCTGCCAGTTCAGTTTTGATACTCGTTTTGCCGTAAAAATGGGACTGCCAAAAGACCTAAAAACCTTCCACCAGCAACTGCCCTTTCGTGTAGTGTGTGTGTGTTCGAACTTTGATTTTGATATGCCCCCAGGAGTAACAGGTAGGAGGAGGCAAAGCCAGTTCTCATCGCGAGAGTCTTTATTTACGACACAGCTGAGACAGCAGAATGAATCAGCGTGTCCACCACAGTCTATTACAAGGCGTTGGTCCTTCTACACTGTTCCTGGCCTATCGCACAAGAGGGGGATTTCCGGCGTGATTTCCCACGCTGCGGGACGTCCTAGAATATTGCAGTGCACGTGGGGGCGGGCGTCAGGTCTGCTCACGGCGAGCGCGGCCGATCTGCCGGTATGGCTCACCTGGGATGTACTTGCAGTTCTGGGCTCTGAGTGCGTAATCGTTCGCGTCCCCATAACAGATTTCGATTAAGTCCACCATGTGCAGCAACAGGTTAATGCAGAAGGTGACGGGCCTCAGGGGAGGGGGAGTTTATAGTGATGACAGACTTAGTTGGCGCAACCCATACTCTGCACCTTCTCTCGGGGTCAAGAAGAGCAAACAGGATCCGGCGTTGGCTCATTTCTCCAAGTGAAACCAGAAACATCGCATAACTTAGTCTTACCTGACAGTAGACTTTGCGTGGGTACTACCGCAGGAGTTGTCAAGACGGATTTAAGGAGGCCGAGACCGATACGGCTGTAGTTGGTCGTGCCTGGCCGATCAGCTGGCGTCGAAGTGCATTTTCCCAAAGACTCGCCGATGCGGTTTTTTGACCTCTCAATCAGCCAATCACAGTTCCTGCATCGACGCGGTTTGGACCAAGCGACGAATAGCAAGCTTGCACGCGTTCCAGATGCAAGCTGTTTCATTGCCCAAAATCTCCAGGCCGACCTAGCCAATGAATGCGCTCTCTCTGTCTACTGGCCGGACTGCTCTCAAACAGTCACTTGGGACCCAGTCAATCTCCTGAGCGGATGTGTCCTCCCAAGTCAGACTTCCTCCATCTATTCTCCTTTCCCTTGTGTACACAATATACTCTTTCCACTTCTCTGGCCTGAACCGACTTCTCCTTCCCTAAGTCGCCATTGTCTGAAGATCGCAGTTGCCTGGTTTGACTCACTTAATTCCCTACGACACGGTTACTACTATTCCTTCTACTACCACTCACTAGCAATGTAGATGAGTCAATCTAGTACTGGCAAATTTATAATGCTAATATAAGCCAGAGGTGACGCTGATTTGAAATAAACAACAAGGAATGTGAAAGCTGGGTTTATGCTATTTCGGGTAAATACATGTTTGAGGCCCTGAGCACACCAGAGTTTGCCTTGGTTTCCACCCTCTCAACTCTATACCCCAGGCTGTGTCCGTTTCTGCTAGGTTTGGACTACGAGGACTCAGATAGTGCTGCTGTAAGTACTTGCTTATGCTGAAGTGCAATTTCTGGTTATCACACATAATAAGAAAAGTAAATAGTATATTAGAATACGGCCTGTCTATGCTTTTAGGAAATCGGAAACAAGTATGCACTCCCAATCTGTATGAGGAAGAATAAATACCTTGTGAGTTAAGGCAAAGCGTCTCAGTAAAAGGTGCTTTGCTACAAGTACTGCTGCCACCACTACTAATGCTGCTACTATTTCTAGATTACTTATAAGCGATACGTCTTAAGGATATTACTTATATTACTGCGGCTATTTTTAAGTCAGGGGTGACGCTGATTAAAAGTCGAGGCTGGGAATCCTATCCTCTCGATCTTAACAAAGAGTGTGAATCTAGGCTTATGCTATTCCGCGAAAGTACATGATTGAGGCTCGGAGTACATCAGTGCTTGCTTTGGTTTCCACACGTTTTTCTCTATTCACCAAAAACGGTGTCAGTTTCTCATAATTTTAGACTGCAAGGACTAGGATGCTGCTACTAGAAGAAATATTCCAACGCTAGTAGTGCTAATTCTGGTGATCATAGCTACTAAGATCAGTAACTAGTATACTATAATACGGCCTGTACGTGCACGTTGGAAACCGGTGGCTATTATGCAGTCACAACCTATATCGGGTAAATAGTAAACTGATGGAATAAAGAAAGGAACTTTTATTTCATAATAGCTCAAGTTCTACAACGCCTTAAGGTCGCAGCGTAAAGCCATTTGCTGATTTTTTTCAGGCCAACTTTAACTGTCTGCAGTATTTAGCTCTAGCTAAGAATTAACAGAGCACCTCTTGTCTAATAGGAAACTACCATCTTCAGAATCAACTAGATATGGGAGCTTAGTAATTCCTATAATTGTGTCACTAGCTGACTAATAAGCAATAAGCAGATAAAATGGAAATATGAGCTAACTAAATTTTTCCTCTTCATGTGGTGATTGTGTAAGACACCTTGATTTTCCTGAGAGCATGCGGTCTTTTTGTATGTTTGTATGTCAGCAGATACAGGTAACTTACGCCAGATTACACGACAAATTTGAGGTTCTCACGAGAAGGGCGTAGACATACAGGAGTAACACGAACGGGATCGTTATTGGGGAGAGGGAATCTCCCCTGCGTCCTGCAATCAGACAGCTTAAACTTGATCCACGAATTGTGGGCAAACAATGCAACATTATAGCCTTCTAGTTTTTTCGCTCTTGAAACCATTGGTCCGGATTCAAATACCACATCAACCTTTGTTTGGGTAGAGGTAGCAAATATTGGTAAATTATCAAGAACCCAGCATTAATGTCTTTCTGCACCTATCTATTCATTTAATCTGGTCTAAAACTGACCAATGATGAGAGTACTGATGAGGCATCTATTCAGTAGAGTCTTTTATAGTGGCTACTCGGCCAATCAGCAAGCATGTACTGGTCGCTGCCGGCCCGACGCCTGGCCTTCCTGTCGTGATTTCAGTCCGTTTAGACCTCAAGGTCGTGACGGCCGCCAGACTTACTGGCGCGGCTACTTACTCACATGCTGTCCAACCAATCACAGGCCGACACAGCCGATGAACGCTCTCTCCGTCTACTGGTCTGAGTGCTGTCAAACCAGCACTTGGACTCGACTGGCTCGCCTAGCCGGTTGTATGCTCTCCAAGTCAAACTAAATTGAACCCGCGCGTTTTCAATTTTTGAGCAAGAAGAGGCAAAGTTATTTTAACTTCTTAGTCAAAATAAATTGTCTTCAGAGTAAAACTGTATAAAAAAAGCACACTGTGTTATACGATCCTCCGTCCACTTTCCTTCAATACCCTCGCTGTTCAAACAGGAATTTTTCTCCAAATCGAGCATCCTGCTGGGATTATTGGCTTGGTTAACACACTCTACCTGTCCAAATAAAATTCTTCAGGATCACTGAGGAATATCTGCCGAGAGGCTGAGTCTAAAATTATATACTGCTGTGCATCAATTTATATACTGCCTGTGTATAATTGTTGCATACTCACAGATCAGACTATCTCGTTTGTAGTTACGCGGTCAAACCGTTTTTGCTAGCGTAGACACTATCAATTTGACACTTCAACCCACAGCTTGGATATCAGATTAGAAGACAAGCACTACATAAATATTGGCTAACCTATATTTAAGCTGTCTTTCCTGCTCTGGTCAACCCGAACTAGTTTCTACTAGCATAGACGATATAGATTTCGACATTATAACCTTAGCCAGGATATTACAGTAGAATACAAGTGCACTACAACTGTAGGCCATCCCAAATTTTGCTATTATCTGTGCTCGCAAAACCCAAAATCAACCCCATGGGGAACGCAGACATTCACGACCCGACTGTCGCGCGTTCGAGTCTAGAGGTGGCATCGATCCGCGCACGCTCGCCTCAGGGGGCGACCGTCTAGACACCTCTGCCACCGCAACTGAGCTGCGAGGGCAGCCGGAAGTTACGTGCACTAACGCTGGAGTTAGCAGCGAACCGCGGACGCGCGACCCAGGGGGCGACCGTTTAAACACCCCGGCTACCGCAACTGAATTGTGAGGGCCACCGACAGTTGCGTGCACTAACACTGGTGACACAATATGCCCAGAGGGTTATAATCACTGCAAAGAGATGCAGCAAAAAGTAATAGGCCTAGATTGTCTTACGAACCTACTCTCAGAAATACTTGCAGAACACTTCCAGACACGCCAAAATCGGAGGACAAGCATACACAAACGTGCCAGAGTGTACCGTGTCAGGCAAGCTTCAGCCCCAGGACCGTTAAAGTTGCAAAAAGGCGGATGAAACGTCCACCCGCAGAATCGATCTCACCATTATCCAGGGCTAAAATCAACAAAACCGCACCAATAAAGATTCGAGAGGAACAAGAAGTTGCCCAGGGCCCAATATCTGCGCCGAGACAACAGCGTTCTGGTAGGACGAAAGAACTGCACGCAAATGTGGCGAATGTTAAAAACCTCCCAGCCGGCAAAGTAGACACAAGGGCGTCAACACTTAGAGTGAAGGCCTCCAACGTTGGCCGAATTGCCGCAGCTGCGGAAAATTTGAATAACTTCACAGTCGATAAAAACGATAAGAGTGTGCTAGCACCTAAAGTTAAGACTTCCACAACAAAAGACACGAGTGTGCCAACACTTGAAGTAAAGGCCCAAACAGCTAACCAAGCAGACGCAGTTGAGGTAAATTTGAAAACCCTCTCTGCCAGCAAAGTAGATACAAGGGAGTCAACACTTAGAGTGATGGCCTCCAACGTTGGCCAAATTGCCGCAGATGAGGAAAATTTGAATAACCCCACAGTTGACACAAACAAAAACGATAAGAGTGTGCCAGCATCTACAGTTAAGGCTTCGTCAACAGAAGACACGAATGTGCCAACACTTGAAGTGAATGCCCAAACAGCTGACCAAGTAGACGTAGTTGAGGTAAATTTGAAAAACCTTTCTGCCAGCAAAGTAGATACAGGTGCGTCAATACTTCAAGTAAAGGCGCACACAAAAACAGGCAAGAGCGTGCCAAAACCCGAAGTGAAGGCCCCCAAAATTGACAAAGTTGCCACAGTTGAGGCAGATTTTAACAAGCTCGCTGTTGACAAAAAATATACGAGTGTTAAGGACCTCAAAGTTTTAGCGCCCGGCCCCGCAAAACTGCATGGAAATCGCACCGAAGTCCATGGACGGGAAGCAAAAACATCGGCCAGCCCAAGCCCAAGGCCCGCAGTAGAAAACGAGGCTAGTACTGCACCAATAAACTTCGGTCTCAAACATAACCGTCAAAATAGCAGCACAAGAGCTTTTAGTCAGAAAGTAAGCGATAATGTCGTAGGCGTGAAAAATGTCGCTAATAGAGAATCCAACGTCATAATACAGGGATTGGCAGAATCAACCGCAACCACTCCCATGGACCGGCATTCCACAGACATTCAGCTCTTCGGTGCGCTTATGAAAAAAATGCTTGGACCCAACGTAACAATCGATTACGTTAAGGCATTGCGCCGTGGAAAACGGTCAGAAAGCCCAACTGAATCGATGCGTCTCAGACCTCTGAAGGTGGTCATGGCCAGCAGCCAAGAAGCAAAGCTCATCCTGTCGAAGCGTTTTAGAATAAAAGACTCTCATCCGGGAGTTTTTTAGCAGGATTTCTCAGTTGCAGAACGAGACTAACGTCGTCAACTCGTTTTAGAAATGAGGGAGCGACACAGCAAAGGAGAACAAAACTTGGTTATTTACAAAAATCAAGTGATACAACAACCATTATTCTCACCTTGGACAGGTCCGTTCCGGATAACCATGCAATCGACCAAGTAGGGGGAGGGTTTAGCCCGAACGTAAAAACTACCCGAACAAGCCGACAAAGGAAACTAAAGTGCATGTACACCAATGCACAAAGCTTAAGATTACTATGTACCAAGTGGAACCAGATGTTGTCTGTATAACAGAAACATGGTTATCCACAAAGATAGACGATCGGGAAGTTGCTCTTCCCGGTTTTCAGCTGTTTCGAAAAGACAGAGCCGGGTGTCAGGGTAAGAGTGTGCTCACCTATATTAGACATGGCCTGCACGTATCAGACAAAACTGACCAGCTCGCGTCCGATAAAGAGGCCCTTTGGCTCACCGTCAGAACGCCGGGGTCTCAAGCCCTTGAAATCTTGGCCGTTTATCGCCCACCGTCGAACGATTCAGAGTCAGACAATAGCCTGATTGAGGAAGTTAAAGTATTTCCCGTACGATCCAATGTCATAATTATAGGCGACTTTAATGCTCCACATATCGACTGGAACCTCAGTTCTGCGACAGGCTCAGAATTAAGTTTCGATCGCCGACTCCTGCGCATTTTACAAAAAGCCTTTCTAGCACAACACGTCTTATCTCCGACCAAGCAGCGTGAAGGGCAACAGGCTAACTGCCTAGATTTTGTACTGTCAAAAGCGCCTGACAGTGTGGACGTCATAAATTGTTTACCTCCTCTAGGCAAAAGCGACCACGTAGTACTACAGTGGGAGTACTCACTCTTCTCTGTACCTGATCGTAGCGCGACCGTTAGACACAACATATGGCCCGGAATCTTTAACCGAATGAGAACCAAAGTGCGCAGCGTAGACTGGAGGGAGGCATTCACCGGGTGTGTCCACGAGAATTGGACGGTGTTAAAGACTGTACTACACGGGCTAATCACCAGTTTCTGCCCCATCTCGAAAATGAAAGCCACAAATAGGTCCCGGTGGCTAATAAACACGCTGAAGAGGGAGGTTAACCGTAAAGAAAAGCTGTTGAAAACGTATCGGAGAGAGAAGACCACCGAGTCGCACAAAAAGTACGAAGCACAGAGAAATTGGATTAAGGACCTTGAACTAAAAACCCGCCAGAGTTTCAAGAGTTACCTAACAAACCGTGCAGTAGGAAATCTGAAGGTCTTCTACAACTACATTAGGCGATCTACCCGAACTAGAGACCCCATCCCGTTGTTAAAAACGGATGACGGCGCCGAAATTTGCGAGAACAAAGTAAAGGCCGAGCATCTATCCGGGTTCTTTCAGTCGGTTTTTACGAGAGAGGTCGAGTTAACCGTTACCAATTTGAGTACCGAGGAGATTCCGACGATTGCCTCAGTTGTGCTTACCGAAGTTACTGTCCTACAAGAACTTCTTAAGCTCCAAGACGCGAAGTCACCAGGACCGGACGGCATACCTGCAAAGCTGTTGAAGGAGCTAGCCGTGGAGTTGGCAGGACCCCTGCAGTTACTCTTTCGGACCTCCCTAAACACAGGCCAACTGCTATCCGACTGGAAGACAGCGTGGATCTCACCCATGCACAAAAGTGGGAGTCGGGCGTCCGCAAACAACTACAGGCCAATAAGTCTTACTTCCATTTGCTGCAAGATCATGGAGCGAATTATCAAAATAGAGTTGATGGAATTCTTAGAGTGTCATCGACTTCTTTCTGACAAACAGCACGGATTCCGTAGAAGTCGGTCCTGCTTGAAAAATCTGCTCTTCTGTCTAGAGCAATGGACCAGAGCACTTGATCAAGGAAACACGGTGCACGCAGTCTTCATAGCTTTCAAGAAGGCATTTGACACTGTGTCGCATCAACGTCTCCTATACAAGCTAAGAACTATAGGGGCAACAGGCAACCTTTTGCGATGGATTCAAAACTTTCTGACTGGCCGAACTCAACCCGTATGTATTGGTGATCAACGATTGGCGGAGGTGGCAGTTGATAGTGGAGTCCCCCAGGGTTCTGTTCTGGGTCTTATCCTTTTCCTTATATATATCGACGACTGCATAAGTGGATTACACTGCGAAACCGCAATGTTCGCCGACGATTTAAAACTCTGGAAGGCCATTCGTAGCGAAGACGACGAAGCAAATCTGCAGGCAGATTTGCACCGACTGGAGCAATGGTCAAACGAGTGGCTCCCGCCATTTAATATCGCCAAATGCAACATAATGCGTTTCAGTAGTACTAACACTTCGTAGCGGAGGGTTTTCAACCTAAATAACACACCACTGCCAGAAGTAGAGGCCCAGAAGGATCTGGGGGTTTGGTACACTCCCTCACTTAAGCCATCACTCCACAGCCTGAAGGTGGCCAAATCCGCGATGTCGAACTTGTATCTAATCAAGCGCGCCTTTGTTAAGTTTGATAAAGTTGTCCTTGGCAAGGTCTTCGATGCGTTTGTGCGACCCCAACTGGAATTTGCCATTCAAGCCTGGAAACCTTGGACAGTCAAAGACAAAAAAACCTTGAAAGGGTACAACGACGGGCAAATAAGTTAGTGCGAGGCAAAGGCTACCTTCCTTACGAGACACGACTGACCAATCTTGACTTATTTCCCCTGGATTACAGACAGCTGCGCGGTGACCTGATACAGGCATTTCGCATGCTGCGGGGTCAGAATTTTTGCCTAGCGTCCAACGATTTCTTTGAGCTGGCCACTACTACTAGATTGCGCGGACACCCTCTCAAGCTACGTGTGACTGTGGCAAGATTTAACACACGAAAATTCTTCTTCTCTAAGAGGCTAATCCAGGCATGGAATGCTCTACCCGCAAACATTGTCATGTCCCCGTCTGTGGACACGTTTAAGATGCAGTTGGATCAGCATAGAAAAGGACATTATCTGTAATGAAGCGAGCTAATTATATTACAGTCTAACTTTTTGTTAAAAAACATACTGCTCGTTTCTTTTCAGAAATATGTTTGTTTAGAATAACTGATTGCAAGTTTCATCCTCTGGTTCGCATGCGCATACGATGGGCGCATCTCCGACACCGTGACCACCGCAGTCATCTCCCCATGTGACCATTAGGATATTAAACAACCGCCATGGCCCCCTCCTGACTCGATCCAAACACTTTCAGCAGCAGGACATCCGATTTACAGGTACCCTTCGCACCCCCCCCCCACAGGCGACAGTTTTTCTTCTTAAAATCCCACAAATGGCATTCAAATCTAAACTTATGAATGATGCCTTAGCAGTTTTTTTATGCTTGCCCCCCTACCACAGTTCCATTACTGGCAACGCCACATGTTCTGCGTTATAGCTATGTACAAAGAGGGAGTTCAAAGGTATTTACCTATATTTCCCTAATAAAACTGAACTGAACTGTACTAAACAAGTCAAAACTCTTTCCGTCTATTCTTTATTCCTCAGTATGCAGAATAGATCATTCCTAACCATTGCGTTAGAAGTTGATTAACACCCTATTTACAACGTTCAAACAGGGGAGCCTACCTATTTGAGTACCAGCTGCCGGCAAGCAGACAGGACCTAAACTGACTAGAGAAAGAGCTCAGATTGCCGGCATATGACCATAAACGGAATGTCACAAATGTATTGAAACATCATACTCGTAAGAGCTGAGCATCGATAGTTTGACCGTCAATTCCTACAATGTTTCCCGCGTGCTTTACAGCCTGGTGATGCAGAAACAGTGACTTACGCACAGGTTAACTTTAAGGGGTAGTGGACTTGCGTTGCGTTTATCACCCACACTCTCTCTATTCATTTAATCTGCCTGCGGCAGGGGTCAAAACAGAGTCAGCTGTGGGAGCTGTCAAGCCTGACTCAGATCCCATGGAGTGGTAGTATGATAAAGACCGCGTCAGCCTGTGTTGTAATGGTAGCCGAGGACGAGATGTCACCGCTTAATTACGCCTCATGTGCGTCCCCCAAAGAAGAACAGGACAAAAAGAGGGCAAACGCTGAAGTCTTCGAGATAACCTACTACAGCATAATTTAAAGCAAGCAAATGTGTATGTACAAGGTTGGACCAATTAAATGGTGGTCACAAGAAAGCCACGACTTCATTGGCTGTGTGGGCCATGCAGTTGGCGTGTTAGTCTTGCGCTTGCGTTCGAGTCCTGCGCTGGCCACACTGTTGCGTCGTCACATGCACTCGGTGTGGGCGGACCTACGGTCTCGCGTGGGAACACCTCGTTAGGGCGGCGTGCATACGCACTTAAGCCAGGCCCTAACAGCCTGCACTTACGCGTGCCACCAACGCTCTTCCCCCATATTTGACACTTGTTGTGAGAGCGCAACCCGAATAACACTTGGCCTGTCCTGATATGGCCCTCATATTGGTCCGTTTAGGGAGCACGCCAATAAGCTTATTGCGCACAAATCATTCCGGATAAGGTGGGGTTAGTTCGAGCAGTCGAACTGTCGTAGTTCAATTTAATGGACGCATATTGATGGAACTGCACGCATGCCAAAGATTGGTTGAGTTTTATGGGTATGTGCTTTCTGTCACATGAATTATAAATATGAATAATAAAGTTAAGTTAGTTGACGTCGGCGGTAATCGAAACCGCACAGCAGGGAAGGCCTTTACTACACATATGGAATCCATCATTACGGATACAGAAAGCTGAGTGCCAAAGCGGGATTTTCTAAGCAATCATCTGGAATCCACCAGAATTACTACCAGGCTGACTTACTTGTCAGGGGGTTTAGGCAGATTTACTTAACTTAGTTGACCCAATTGTGAAATAAAAACTGTTCATTCTGCAAGGTTGTCTGAAAATGGCTTTCACGCAACTGTCCAAGATAGAACACCTTTTGGATCCGCATCTTAATTGTCCTTAATCATAGATAATTAACTGTTGCGGAATAAATGCCTAATGTCCCTTTTAAAAAACAAGTGACACTTCTTGAAGTAGTATTTTGTACAGGAATGGTTTATAACCTTATCCCAACACAGGCCCTATCGAAAAGCCCAGTGACGTGCTTCACCACCATCAGTAATTAATTTAGTCGTTTTTTTTCAACGAAATGTACGGTGCCTCACTGTTATACGTATCTTCTTTCGAAGGAAAGCCCTGCAGAGCCGGTCAAACGCTCTTTCCCGTCTTCCAGCTGCCGTATAGAACATTTACGGGTTGGAGGAGCAATTCAGAGCGGCTAAGAAGTAGGTGTGAGAGGGAACAAAATGAAAAACTTTTGATCAAACTACAATCTCGTACAAGTTGTAGCAGGAAACTGCCTGCATTGGGGAAGGGGGGATGGAAAGTGGTAGATGAAGCGGGCTACACGGCAGTCCGCGCCAGTGTTCTGCCGATATTCAGTTGGACAGAAATTGCAAATTCAACTGAGGCGTGCTCTTTTCAGTCATTGCGCAGCCCATTATTTAGCTTCCGTCTCCCAGATTCGCGCAAATAATGCGTAATTGCTCTTTCACAAGGCAACCTCTATTTCTCCGTACTCTTTTTCCTCTCTCTCTCCTCGAAGTATTCGGGTTCGAGTGCGAAAACGCAGCTGCCATTCATTGCCACCGTCCGGCCACCAGAGGTCAAACTTGAAGTTAACTGATATGCGGGGCATGGTGGTTGCAGAAGTTCGCTAACGGTGAAAAACTGACTCACTATTTTACTGTCTTTGATAGGGGGAAGTGGGTGGCAGGTTTCTTATAATTCGATTAACCCAGTTGTGGAAAATTCGTAGCCTCGGTGGGAGTCGAACCCAGACAGCGGAGAAGGCTCTTGCGCAGCCAACGTTCTGCCATTGAGCTACGAGGCCCATCGTGCGCCGTGGATTTAATCCCACTTGGGTCGATTTTACCCCAACTTACCGCTCGTGTGGAATCCACCATTACGGACGCAGTAAGTTGAGCCCTTAACAACCAAGGCTCACAACCGCAGAAGGGACCGCTATCAGGTTAAGGAAGCCGGTTTTGTGTGCACAGAAGAACCACTTCAATGCTACACGCTCTGTATGGCCAGCGGTCACTTAAATGCAAGATTTTCTTCCGTGCTCTCTCTCTCCTTCCCTCTTCCTCTGGACCGGCTTAAAAAACCCTCACCGCCGCGTATCTAGGCCTCTCTTATCGGTTCTCAACCCCCTCTCCCCAAACGCATGTTTATCTTTGACCCCATTCGCATCTAAATGTTATGGCCCGATAATAATTTATTGAAGGCTTACGTATGCCCGCCAACTGCTTTTCTAAGATAGGTAAACGTTTTTTACCAGGTTTCCCTCTTGGAGGCGAAGATGCCGCTGTCTACCTCCTGTTAGAAATAAAAGCATTCTGGAAGGAGCGAACCTAATAAATATTCAAAAAATACTTCAGTCTCATCACACTTCATCGTCATGACTAAAGACCACAGATGACTGCGGAAAGTGCATGCGGAATGTTGGGTGCCCTTTTGAATTCGTCATTCTTTTCATCGGATTATTCGCCCGACTCCTTGGTGTCGTTTGCAATCAGGAACATTTCAATTCAACTAAGTGTAGCATTCAGGGGTCCAACCTGAGTTGATCTGTGTTTTGCCTGAAGGCACGGTGTAAGAAGAGGGCTTACTAATAAATTCCCCTAGGGTACGCAAGACTTTGGTTTGGTTGCATGATGTTGGTGTCGAAGCAGTAAGTTTACTCGAATAACTACAATCATGAAGCAAAATCGCAGGTTGGAAGTTAAAAGGCAGGAGTCACCAGAAGGCGTGGTTTCTTGTATACTGAACTCCCAGTTGCGGCCTCAGGTGGCAGTGGTCAGTAACGAAGTCAGGGCTAGTGTTGGCTGCGTCCAGTCAGGCCTGAGAGAGAATGAGACAGTGGGGCAGCCACTTAAGTAGGATTGCGGAGCAGGTTTAGGTGTTCTGTTATTGGTGTTCTGCAATTGCCCGAGGGGATATCGCCTGAAAATGCCCCTGCTGTGTTGGCCAAAGAGGTGGCGTGTTAAGTGGCCCTGAGGCAGGCTTTCATACTTGAACGTGGGTTTGTGCACACAAATGCGCACAAACTGAATAAGCTGAGGGCAACTGTGGGGGCCGCGAGAACGCCGAAGGACAGGGTTCGCTGGCGCAGCTGCTTTTGGTTAGTCAGAAGCAACTGTGAGATCAAGCCTCGGGGGGACGGGGGTGCCAGGGAAAGAAGGTCTTGGAACAGTTAGTTGTGACGGCGTATGACTTTGGGGGAGCGTGCCTTGGAGAAAGAAAGGGGAACAAGCATTGTGGTCGTCCACCACAGATTCCATACGTGCAGTAAAGCTGGGCAAGAAAATCGAATTAATTGTGTTTAAATTCACGGCGCATGGTGAGACTCGTAGCCCAATGGTAGAACTTTGGCTGCACAAAAGCCTTCCCTACTGTATGGGTTCAACTCCCACGGAGGCCACGAAATTTTCATAATTGGTTTAATCGAATCATTTGAATCTGTTGTGAAAAACTTGGCGGCCTCACTCGGATTCGAATCCAGGTTAGCAAGGGGAAGGCTTTAGTATGGCCGATCGATCCAAGTGTGATTAAACTCATGGCTCCCAATGGGGGCCTCGTAGTTCAGTTGACTAGAGCGTTGGTTGTACTAAAGCCTTTCCCTGTTGGTGTGGACTCAAATTACACCAAGGGCATAGAATTTTTCACAATTAGGTCATATGATTAACTTTTTTTGGTAAATGCAGTACAGCTAAGCAAGAACTGTTGAAAAAGAGACCTTAGATCGCATCTTCTGCGCATCTTTCCTAGTATCAGAGGTGGCCAATGCGCCGTTGGCCGACATAAGAGGCGAATCCATAGCAGTTCTACAGCCCACCTCCTTCAAACGCTTGACGCCACAGACGTGATTTGGCAGGGACAATCTTGGTCGCCCGGTTGCTCGACCTGCTCGGTTTCTGTTCGCCTGTGAGGCGCAACCTTTGCCCTGAGGTGCACAGACGCACTCGAGAAAGGTCTGGCCAATTAGCGTCCTGAAGCACCCGTGGCTAGTCAGCTTCCTGAAGCGCTCTTCGGTCCTCGGTCAATTCCTGCACCGACGGACACTAGGGCATGCGTTCTGAGCAGGACGCCCGTTCACGCGTCCTCACGCCTGAACGTCAGGCTGGACCAAGTGGCCACTTCCTCCTAACACTTGTGCTCACAATATACGGTTCCTAACAATCTGGTTTTCCCCAGACTTCTCCTATCTCCTAAGGAACCGGGCCTGGAATATCGTAGTGGTAAGGATTAACCGTCTTAGCCTTAACTCCTATAAATCTTCTTGAATGTAAAAACATGGCTAGGACTCCGGCAGTGTGACATATGGAGGACTCATAAATATCAGTCCAAAGGTTTGCAGGGTTGGATACTGGTTCGGACCGGACACTGAAAAGCAAAAGTAGGCAGCATGCAGTAGGGTGACGTTACGCATCTTCTTAGGGCCACTACTCCGTTTACTTGGGTGTGACTCTAAAGTTATAACTCAAGGATACAGGCATGAAAGGATATGTCACGTTTTGGACAGGTAGACATGTCAAAAGAGTGATCCACGACTACAGAATGTTCCCTTCAGTCAGAAGTCAGTTAAGACCGAGTAGGTTGGACAGTATACTGTAGGAAAGGAAGTAACAAAGAGCTCTGCAGAAAAGAGCAGCTCACAGTTATCAGTCAATTTGATGTGTGTGCTCTGTGCAATATGGCCAAGACGTGAGGCATCGACCCAACCAAGAGGTGACAGTGTGGGCATGCAAGTCTTCGAAGGCAAAAGCACGATGAATCACACGCGGCGAAAAGTCACATGCAGACAGCGGACAAAAGGTGTCAGCGTAGGGGCTAATCCTAGGGCCGCCACAGACAAGCAAATGGTCCATAAGCCTGTACACCTTCATAAGTTGATTGTACAGGCGGGGTGAGAAGAAGCCGTTCCCGATGACTGAGGCTACAGCATCTTTGTACTTGTCCACAAGAAGGGAGATAAGACATGATGCGAGAACTACCGCGGCATAAGTCTTATCAACGTTGCTGCGAAGATGTTCGCTATTGTTCTTCTCAGGCGCTTCCAGTCTGTTTACGACTCCAGAACACGACCCAACCAAGCCAGATTCCGCGCTGAGCATGAATTTGTGGATCAGATATTCACACTGAGGTGCATTCTAGAATTCTGTCATTAATACTAGCAACCGTCGGCCGTTTGCTTTGTCGACTTTGCCGCCGCATTCGATTCCATCCATTGTGAGTCCCTGTGGCGAATAATACACTGGATGGAGTGCCGACCAAATTCATTGCCATGATTAAGGCCTACTATCGGTCTACCACCGCACGAGTTCTGGTCCACAACAATCTCTCTCAATCGTTCGATATCCGGTCTGGTGTCCGACAGGGCTGCGTCCTTTCGCCCATTCTGTTTAACTTCTTTATTGACTGGATTTTCGGGAAGGCCCTACATGAAGAGGACGGTGTTGAGCTTGCACCCGGACGCCGGCTAACTGATCTTGACTACGCCGATGATATTGCGCTGCTAGCCTCAAGCTTTGGTGGTCTACAGTCAGTAGTGTCGCGGTTAAATAAGGTCGCTATGTTGGTAGGCATGTCCATAAATTCCGGAAAGACGAAGTTGTTCTCGAGCTGCATCGCTGACCAGGATAAGGTACCCTTGGAGATTGATGGCCATCAACATGAAAAAGTAGACAGCTTTAGATACCTCGGGGCGAGGCTGCTACCGAATGGGCAGATCAAGGACGAGATTGTCTCCTGCATCGATGCTGCTCGCTGGGTTTTCTCAATCCTTCGAAAGCGCCTATGGATCCGACGTGACATCTCCATCCCCACGAAGATTCGTGTATACCGTGCATCCACCTGGCCAGTCCTACTCTATGAATGTGAATGCTGGGCTGTGCGCGCTGAAGATGAGCGAAGACTGGAGGTCTTCGACCACCGGTGCCTGAGGACGATCCTATGAGTAAAATATAGCGACTTCATCTCAAATGAGACAGTCCGCACCCGCTGCGATCTTATCGCAAGGGTAGCTCAAACCATTCAAGAAAGGTGACTGGGTCGGTTTGGACACGTTCTCCGTCATCCGCCCCATGAGCTTTGCTATGCTGCCCTCGACCCGGCATCGCAGCTCACCTAGAAGCGTCGGGGGGCAACTTAAGACTTGACTCGACACCGTCCGTCAAGACATGGAAGTAGTTCTTTGACCTTCCATCTTCGGTCTTCGTCGCTGTAGAAGAGACTGGGTGGGGCTTTCTAGATCCGCTGCCACCAATCGTCGCGCACGGAGAAGTTCCGTCCGTGACATCATTGAGGCCGGCTAAATCATACATGATCACAGCCATAACAAGTACAAGTACCGTAAGCCTGTATTTGGTGTGACAAAACACAAGGCAAGAGTGGTCCACCGTGGAGGGGCCGAGGACAGCTACGACGCGTTAACTAGCAAGATAGTCTAGTTGCAGTGGGCGACTGAAGCCCGAGTGTGTTAGCCCATCAATAATTTCGTATCCAGTAGGCGTTTTATCGGCAAACCTGACGGTTTTGATGAGACTGAATCCCAGGAGAGCAAGCGGAAGACTTTATTACAGCCAACGCTTACATTCCCGGAGCTACTAGGCCCCAGCCGGAACAGTGCGTTGAATCGCACCTGGGTTAAACTACCTGCTCAGTCTACTGCAACTTATGCACTCTATCAATCCTGCTACTGAAAAATGACTGACCAATCAGGATTTCCTTCGAAATCGATCTATAATTCACCCAACGCCTATCAGTATTAATTGATTAAACGATGTTTTGGGTTGATTTTAACTCAATTAATTCAAGTCTTGTCCCTGTTGTTGCGAGATCGAACACCGATGATTTTTTCACGGTTGGGTCAGCTTACTGACCAAACTGATGCTAAATGGCACAAACAGAACATAGTCAGACGCGGAGAAACCAGATGTGTCAATCACGAATTCAAGAGGAGAATAAAAACTCTATGAACAATGGACATTCGTCGATGGGGCCTAGTACACACCCCCATAAACAGGAGAGGAGGAGTCTGCATTTATAAATGGCCTATGGCAACCAATTTTTTTACAGTACCTCTGGACAACAAAACTAGTCACTTGATCCGCCTACAACGTATAAGTCCAAATTATAGCGAATAAGGGAAATCCATCGTAAACTTGTTTTTTTGGTTTGCTGAGGCACGTTAGGTATACAGTAGAAGGGACTACAGCATTTTAATTTGCATCGACTGTAAGGATTGGACCAGATGATTCTAGTTTTAGAATTTTACACCATTAGTTTACAGTGTTTGCGGCAGCTGACCAAAGATAGCTCCTGAACATTTAGCACTGTTTACGGAAATCTCGTCATTCCGCGTTTTGACCGAAAATGGAGCGTCTCTGTCGCCGACATACGTACACAGTGACAAGTAGTTCCAGATTAAGCTCACGCAACCACCCTGTGGCACTATTTTAGGATACAGTTAGATCCGCGCTTGTCCACTGGGGGCCAGAGCCGGCTGAATCCTGACTGCTTATAAAAGTGACGAACAAGGTGGAGGGGTCTATGCACTTGTGGTGCTTCGTCATTAGAGCCTACGGTAGCGTGAACACTATTTTCCACTGAGTGCGTACCCAGCCATCTTTGTGATGGGTGGTCACTGAGTTTGAATAGCAGGACTTGTTTAAATCTCAAGAGGAAGAGATGTTCCTGCAACCTGGCTAGAGAAGATTCAACGACCAAAAGGTTCCCACCGCATGCCAGAAACGAAAATTCTTGCTGTCAAATGACAGCATCAAGTTTCCTTCCGCAACAGCGAATTTCACCTGCATAACTCAGACTATAGAGTATAAGAGTTAGGCGCCTAACACCTGGGAAGGTAATGCAGGTTGCAGATTGGCAGGCAGTCCCCGGATGGTGGTCAGGGTCTCCTAAGCCAGTAGACAGCGGCAACCATTATTCCGAACATCCGATTAACTGTATGCTTTTAACGTGCCTGATAAAAAACGGACACACTGGTAAAGCGCTCCCACCCCCCTTACTCCTGCTGGATCTCGCAACCCAAGCTGAAGTGAGGGAAGCGAAGTACTAGCCTGAACGGGCCTTACTGAAGTTATATCGCAGTGGCTTAACTTGATAGATAAAACCGTTGCCGCTGCGATCTTCGGGCCCGATTCCTTGTGGCAAAAAGAACAAGCGAGATGTCAGATGGGTGGAACGGTGTATTCTGTACAGAGATTGTGGATACTAGGTTTGAGCAAGCTGACTGTCAGACGAACGTGCACCTGCTCCCAAGAGGGGCAGCGTCCAAAGTTAGTGAGCGTGGCGGTCGTCGCAATGAGCTCCTGTATGAGCCAGTTTCTGGGAGATGCTTGGCCAGACCGGATTGGTTTGGCAGACTAGTGCATGTACACTTGCTAGCAGCTGCAAGAGCTTGAGCGTTGGCACAGTTTGCGTAGGCTGTCCCAGCGGCGGGCAGATAATTGCAATCAAGTGACTGTCGTTTCGGGTCAATCCAGGTACGTCAATTTGAAACCTATTGTACGCTTCGAAGCCATACGCGCTCTGCATCCGAGCCCAAACGAGACTTGCATGTAGTTAAACATAAAACCCACGAAGCCAGGGCATGTGCCGCGAGTAGATAAAAATCTTCGTTATTCAAATTGGCCTCAAATACTCTACCTCTGGCCCGCCGCAACCCCCCCCCTCCTAGTGATGCAGATTACTGGCCGCTTACTGCCTCTAAATCAGCCTAATTCAGTCCGAACAACTGAGCTGACGAGGCAAACACCTTTCCTGCTTGTACCACCATCAGTGTGACAGTTGGCAGTCGACATCACAGGAAATACCCTGTAACTGCCGGAGCTCCCCAACGTCTCAAAAGTTAGATAGCATTTTTCATGACTTATTGCGTGAATAACACAGCCAGCTACTTTTTTCAATAACAATCGCCCAGACAAAAAAAGAACAAACTGAGTACGCATCAAAATTATGTTATCCGCACAAAACGCGGTTCTTCGCAACAAGCGTCTACACCAATGACTAATTGACTGCAGTCAATGGGTGACATGCATGCCGTATTACTCAGTGCCTCACTTGGACCATGGGTGTCAAATCAATTCCATCTGCTATAATATAACTTCCTGCCCCTTACGCTTTAGCCACTCAAAATATGGACTCAGTTCGAAAGTCCTAGCCATGGGGCAGCTGAGAAAACGCTTGGATACACCCAGCGACGCCGCAGTGATTGAATCAGTGGAAGAACCCTGCAGTTATGTTCAGACCATGCAAGCCAGGTGCTGCAGTGATTATTCCTTCCGCCCACTCAGAAGGATGATGGTATATTCTGCTAGGGAAGACTGGAATTGCGACCTCCATGGAAGTCTCGAAATTTGGTAGTACTCGAAAACCTTGCCAGGTTATCCACAGTTAGCGGTAAGCTCATTTCACGGAATGAATCAGTTCGTGGTATGAATGACGACTTTATTACTGACACCTCAGCCAAGGTTGAGCGCACCTCGAGTACCTGCTTAACTTTCACATCGAACCCAGCACACCCTTGCACCCATCTACAGCGGTCTATCCCCTCTTTTTATTATCTATTCTTGTGCGAACCGGCTTTTGAAGTCGCCGACGCCATACAAATGTTGCTCAACGATAAGAAACCTGCAGATGATGATTTACCTTATGTAGTCTTCCCGTCTTGTGTCGACACCCCAGCGCCCTGGCTCCATGAGGTGATTGAACAAGCGCAGAAGAACGAGGCCCTTTCTAATGACTAGGGCTTAGGCATGCTTGCACCCGACGGCTAATAAGCCGGATACCATTCCACTCTACCTTGCCCTTGCCGGCAATACTATCTGCCTATATAACCAACTGTTACGGATTTCAGAGCCCATAGCGCGTCTCAAGGGATTGCGGGGCAGATGAGTCTTATTAGCGGTCAGGTGAATGTTCATTAACGAGTGTCCTACCTATCTACAAGAAGGAAGATATAACAATATCCGAGAACTACTGCAGCTTAAATCTTATCGATGTCTTTACGAAGTTCTTTACCTACACTCTTCTCGGGCGGTTCCAGTCCCTACGTAAAGCTAGGACGCAACCCAACCAAGACAGATTCCGCGCTGGACATGGATAAGATATTCATACTGAGACGGATCCTTGCTTCCGCCACAACTACAAAGAACAAATGGCCGTCTGCTTCGTTGACTTTGCCACTATGTTCGAATCGGTCAACTGTAAATTCCAAAATAACCGCCATCATCAAGGTATACTATCGTTACATCACTGCGCTGGTTTTGGCGCATAAAAACCTTTCAACTTTGATGATATGCTTTAATAACTTCAAGCTTTAACGGTCTAGTCTATGGTGTCACAGGTAAACGAGCTAGCAAAATTGGACGGTTTTCCCACAAATGCCGGGAAACCAAAGTGTTTTCTCTGCCCGAGAGAAAGCACCTAAGGCATCTCTCGAGATTAATGATTGTCAACTTGAAGAAGTGGAGTTTTAACAGCCCCTGATTTGTCAACCTCACGAGTTCAGTGGTACTGCTCTCAACCCGACGCCGTTACCCAATTGGGTAGGTCGAGGAGGGGATCATCACAAAACCTGGCCCGACTCAGTCCGGCAGGACATGGCCGTGGTTCTCGAGATTCGGCTTTCAACGTTGGCGAAGAGAACCAATCAATATAACTAGGTGTGCTGTGACGGATTGTCAGGTGTGGAGAAGTACCATTCGAGACATTATGAAGACCGGCTAAAGCAGTCATGATCGCAGCCGTAACAAGTAATAAGCAAGTAACGGCTTGTAGTATTCCATGCTAAATGACCCGATTTAGCTCATTATACTCATCAGGGGGCCTAAGATAGGTGAGCAGACGGATAGCTTGACACGTCAGAAAGAGATTACTGATGTCAACGGCACGTTAACCAATCTAACATTACTACCAACTACCATGGGTTGCGGTTCGAACGATAAGGTACCGCCATTCAAGTGGTCACCAAGAGTTCAGATCCTCCCCCTCCCTCCACCAACGACGGACAAAAGGAAACAGAAAGGCATCAGCAGATCGTCTGAATCTGCACTGCAGAGTATGCAGGGCTGGCTGGAAAACACTAACAAACAAGAGTCCAAAAATAAACATAAATAGTCGTCAATGTGCCATCCAGTTAGTAGACGCCGGCTTGGGGAGAGGAGGGTGGGGGGGGGGTGGAGCACAGAGAGGAATGAGGGAGGCAATGCGGTTTAGAGGCCGCACGCGTGATTGAGTGAAGAGGACTGCGTCCTGCGGCATGATGCATGCACGCACGCACATGTACAGAGCGGTCCAGATCATAACTGGATCTCCATATTTCCCTCACCCCGCCAACGCCGCCGCCAACCAACGAGAGGGATTGAGTTAAGGAGTGGGATAGAATGAGCGACAGGAAGTGGTGGCTCTGATTGGCACAAACCCGAAGAAATGGAGCAGGCACCTGAACAGGAAAGGCATCAGGCAAAACAGATTATGGCGAGTTTCCGACTCTCACTAGATATACAATTGGTAGAAATCTCGCGGAGGAAGTGGAGGGTTGATACTTCATACAGAGGGGAGAGAAGGGGTAGTAAGGAGGAGGAGGAGGAAGAAGCAATTACTGATCTATCGGAGCGCTACACAGAGAGAAGGTGACCATGTGCGGTCTAAAAGTGAGGTAGCACGGTGACAAGCAGGTGCGGGCAAAGTGGGAAGAGGGGGAGAGAGAGAGAGAGAGAGAATCCATCGTCCTAAAATCTTGCAGGCAACAAGGCCAGGAAGTGGTTGTGTTAGTAATCAGCTGTAGGCGAGCAGGCGGTTTTTAAAGAGGCGGAAAAGCGCACTGGATTAAACTCGGGGCACACATAAGGGAGTAGGAGATGCCGTCGGGTATTGTGGCAACGTGGAGTGCAGGCAGAAAGAGGTTTGACATAAATTCATCCTTGCCGGCGGGAATCTCTTTCTTGCCCTCTCAGGATGGCTTACGCCGACAGAGCGTGGGGATGGAGCAGTTGACGCAAAAAACGGACTTGTCACTCGGTAGGAAAACTAAAACAGTACGGAAAAAATAGCATATGCACTTGGTGCAGAATAAAGCAAAATGAAGGAGTATTCTTAAGATCAAGGAGGATGATTAGAAACAGCAACCGGTTTTTAAGACATTAACTGGAGAACCAAACGGTTAGTTGTAGACGGAGGGGTTGCTATCCGGCGCGTTTTCGGAAAAAGAAGAAATTCCTGGAACCTCAGGTATGTAAAATAGAGAGAAACTTGGAGGCATACCATGCAGGGCTGACTGTATAGAAAGGCTAAAACGGCAACAATGTGTAATTTTTTCTATCCTATTGTTACTCTGCGTACAGAATGTAACGAACCTAACTGTCGCAGAATCACCTCACTTTAATACCAAATACAGTAGTCGCCGGCTATTAAGCCCACCTCGAGCCCAGACCAAATTGGGCTTAATAAGCGGCGGGCTTATTAACTGTGGGCTTAATGCAGCAGTCGCCGGTTATCAAGTCTACATCGGACACAGACCTAATTGAGCTTAATAAGCGGCGGGCTTATTAACCGTGGGCCTAATACCCGGCGACTACTGTAGTACATTGAATGACGCCAGGGCGTTTACCAGAGTCCATCTAATTGGAAAGTGTGGTGAGCTGAACAAAAAAACCGCTAGAAACTAAGATTCCCACAGGCAGGCATACATCTCTAGTGCTATACGATGAATGAAGATTGTTGGTCAGTACCTTATCTTACTGAGTCTTCGTTCAGAAAAAGGAGGCATCAGAAATCGGCCAAAGCTACTTTCTGTATTTTTTTCATATGGACTAAACTAATAACAGGATCTCCTGGAGGCCACCTGTAAATCAGATGCCCCTGGTGGGTTCTGTGATAGAGACACTATGAGGATACTGAAATAGGCAAGCACAAGGAGACTGATATCATGTTAATCCTATTATTTTTCAGGACTTGCTATTCACCAACTCTGAAAAACTGGTATGAAGATGGTTTGGCACAAAGATTCTACAAGAACTCGTAGTTATTAAAGCATTGAGTTGAGATGATGATTTTTGGTCACACACCTTGAGACAGAAGGAACTATAGTCGGATGACAATAAAAGGCTGTCATCTGTTATGTTGTCAAGAAAGGGAGCTAATTTGTTTCAGTGGTTTGAAAGCGAACAAGAGCACTATAGGACGCCAAACGACTGCCAGTGATATCAGTTACGACGGGTCTCTATGACCGCACTCGCTCTTTCCCTCTTTTCTTACTCACGTGTGCTCGGTGTGAAGACAGAATCAAGAAAACCGAAGGCGAGATGGGGCGCAGGTGGCTGGCGCGGCTGAAGCCACCTCTATACGTGCCACTACGCACCCCCATGTTCGGCATTTGTTTTGAAGTGCGAACCAAACTATGCATGCCGTATCCTGAGCTGCCCCGTGACGGTACAGCGCAATTTATCAGGCGGCACGCTTAGGGGCACCTTTGACCTCATACTAACAAGTTAACGCGTGGAGATAGGAAAGACTAGAAACCGGCCCAACATTGGAACCGTACTAGAAAACGGTGCAAGCTCGTATATCCGGTTGCATGTGTCACTAAATCAGGTCAGAGTGAAAGTCATCATTTTAACCATGACAAGCATGGTGCCACACTCGTACTGCACCAGGAAAGAAAGAAACTTATGGCATGGGACCCGACTCTAGCTACGTTACCGCCGACATACGCGAGTACTAAAAGATGTACGCCCACCTATGGTACAAAACTGTAGAAATTAGTGCATTGCTCTGTCCAGGTTTTCTTACGAAATACATTTCTACTCATTGTTCCATCCGATCTTCTACTAAGAAGAACATCCAGAAAGGGGAGGCACTGTCTGTCCTCTTTTTCTAGAGTGAAGGTTAACGCTGGGTGCACATGATACACTTTAGCTAAGAAAGTGTTCAACTCAATACTTCTATCCGCTATTACAAATACATCATCCACATATCTAGCATAAGCATGAAGATCCTTCATAATAGGGGAAAGATCGTTGCTCTCCAGTTTGCCCATGAAGGCATCAGCTAAAAGAGGCCCCAGTGGTGATCCCATCGCTACATCATCGATTTGGCGGTAAAATTGTCCATTAAAGCTGAATTGCACGTTTAACGTACAGCGGAAGAGTAGTTCTGTTAGGTCTCCGATCGGCATGCCGATAGGAAATTCCTGTTTAACAATCTCCTCACACAAATATTCTATGAATTTCTGAGAGGGGAATGTTGGTGAACAGAGACGCGACATCGAAGGATAACATCGTTTTCCCCTTGATATTTGTGTTGCTTATGGAGTCGATGAATTGAAACGTTACATTGGTCGAACAACTAGGCGGCAAGTTTCAGAAACGTATGCACAAATGAAACGATGTTTCAAATTAATCGAAAACGTACATTCGCCTATCTCGACTTCTTGAATGCTTAAATGGGTATCATCGCTGAACTCAAACAATCCAAGGATTCCGCGGTGTTTAAGGTACCTAATTAGTACCTGCGTTTCAACACACGACTTGCCGAAGCGAATGTGGTTTCGGAGTTATTACAATTGCACAGTGAAATGTGAATATCCTCACGAATACTGGAGGCCTCTTCGCAGTAATCGGACGATAATCTCTAATACAACGTTAAGGAGATACGCCGAGAACCGACTTGAGGGTGTCACAGTGAAGCTCAAAGAGCTAAACCGAAACCTTCAACAACGAATGGCCGTTATTGGTGAATTAAATGACGGCGAAAGAATGAATGAATTTTAGCAACTACGTGCAGACTGTGAGTCAAAGACGTATGGAAGTAAAGCGGACAAAGCTCCTTGGCAGCATCAATCCGGCGAAAGCTCAGTCCTCATTTTCAAATGCTCCGGAGCGGTACGCACATAATTTTACTAACATGACGCTCGACAAACACCTTCTTGAAGGGTTACCCGTTAGCCAAGCTGCAGGCTACCTGGCGCGTCCACGGGTGGCGGATAGTGGCGCGGCCTTCAGTGAAGGTTAGCTGCGAAATAAGCAGGCTCCCGGGTCTGGCGAATAAGCAGTCGCGGACGCAGCAGCGACAGTGTTACCAGGGCGCGGTGGGCTGAGGTCTGGTGCACCGACTGCCTTATAAAATACCGCAAGGCCCAATGACGACACTGTGACATGGCGAGCGTGAACCGCCATTAAATAGGTTTGCTTGCCACTAACACCAATGCCTTGTGGTTAGGTTCTTGAGCCAAAGTGCTAGAGGAGACAACCTCGAACAACGAATCCGAGCGGCCGTTGGGGACCCGCCTGTATTCAAAATTCCCAAGAAACCTCATGAACATGTCAACTTACGATTTTACGACCCATGCTACGGCGTCCGCGGGAACCGACGCGCTTCGCAACCCTTGTCCGGTGGTGCGGGCGAATAATGTGCAAGCTGGACTGCTAAACAAAAACACGGACTCTTGGTATTGGATGCTGGAATGTGTGAACATTTCTGGAACCTGGTACTCAAAGGCTGACAGCGCACAGTCTCCATGAATATCATGTGGATGTTTGTTGCTTGTCAGAGGTCCAACTCCCCGACTCAGGCGCCCGAGAAATCAAAATCCCGGGGGTCGATTCTTATTTCACCTTGTATCACAGCGGTTCGAGTGACTCATCTGGTAGACACGGTGGCTATTGCCCTCTCGGAAGAAGCTAACCGTGCACTACTAGCATGGGAATCAGTCAACGACCGAATGGCCTATGTTCGACTAAAAGGCCATTTTACGAACATCTCGGTCGTATCTGTGTATGCACCTACGTCGGCGGCTGAACAGCAAGAGAAAGATCATTTATACTCGCAGCTGCAGGAGCTAGCTGAACGACTCCCTCGTCGAGATCTGCTAATTGTTGCCAGGGACTGGAATGGCCGGAATGGGCCCGGTGACCCGACAAACAGCCACCTTCTTGGTCGTTTTGGGCTTGGCTCTCGAACGGACAATGGTGAGAGGATGCTGCAGTTTACCGAACAGAACCGACTGCTTGTTACCAACACATGCTTTCAGCATCGTCACAAACATCTACTGACTTGGTATTCGAACGATGGCCGTACCGCCAGTCAGATCGATTACATTCTAGTTGGTTCACGGTTTCGCAGCTGGGTTCACGATAGCAGGTCGATGCGAGGTGCCGAAACTGGTAACGTCCACAGGTCTGACCATGTTCTCGTTCGCACGCGCCTGAAGGTTCACCTCTAATCTGTGCCCAAACTGCCACGTGCGAGACGCCTTGATGTCGCAAAGCTCCGGCAAACCAACACTAACGAGGCTTTAAGCACAGAAATCCAGTCCCGTCTTATGACCCAAACTGACACCGAGGGCAGTAGCAAGTGGCCATCACTGAAGACATCCATCTATGGGGCAGCTGAGAAGATTCTCGGATTCACTCAGCGGCGCCGCAGTGACTGGATCAGCGGAAGAACCCTGCAGCTATCGGCCGAGACCACTCGGGCCAGGTCCCGGAACGATGCCTCCTTTCGCCATCTTCGAAAGCTGACAGCAAAGTCGGCTAGAGATGATCGGAAGAAGTATTGGTCCGAAACGGCGACTTCTATGGAGCAGGCTTCAAATTTTGGTGACACCCGAAAATTGTACCAAATCATACGCCATGTTAGTGGAAAGCCCCCGACACTCTGTGATTCTGTTCGCGATGTGAATGGAGAATTTATGGCCGACAACTCGGCCAAGGTCGATCGCTGGCGCGAACACTTCGAGCACCTACTCAACTTTGACAAACAACCCATCACACCCTCCCTCTCCTCCACAGCGGAGTTTCAATTCTCTCCTGCCTACGCAGTGTCGTGTGACATCCTTTCCGAAGACGAAGTTACCGATGCAATGCAGAGGCTACGCAACAACAAGGCGTGCGGAGAGGACGGTATTCCTGCAGAGATCTACAAGTCCTGTGTCGACACCCTGGCTCCTCGGCTCCATGAGGTGATTGTACAGGCGTGGCGAGAAGAGACCGTTCCCGATGACTGGGGCTCAGGAATCCTTGTACCTGTCCACAATAAGGGAGATAAGACCAGATGCGAGAACTACCGTGGCATAAGTCTTATCGATGTTGCTTCAAAGATCTTCGCTGTTGTTATTCTCAGGCGCTACCAGTCTGTACGTGACTCCAGGACACGACCCAACCAAGCCGGATTCCGAGATGGGCGTGGATGTGTGGATCAGATATTCACACTGAGGCGCACTCTAGAATTCCGCCATAGCTAGCAGCAACCGACGGCCGTTTGCTTCGTCGACTTTGCCACCGCATTCGATTCCATCCATTGTGAGTCCCTGTGGCGAATAATACACTGGATGGAGTGCCGACCAAATTCATTGCCATGATTAAGGCCTACTATCGGTCTACCACCGCACGAGTCCTGGTCCGCAACAATCTCTCTCAGTCGTTCGATATCCGGTCTGTTGTCCGACAGGGCTGCGTCCCTTCGCCCATTCTGTTTAACTACGTCATTGACTGGATTCTCGGCAAAGCCCTACATGAAGAGGACGGTGTTGAACTTGCACCCGGACGCCGACTTACTGATCTTGACTACGCCGATGATATTGCGCTGTTAGCCTCAAACTTTGATGGTCTACAGTCAGTAGTGTCGCGGTTAAATGAGATCGCTATGTCGGTAGGCATGTCCATAAATTCCGGAAAGACGAAGTTGTTCTCGAGCTGCACCCCTGACCAGGAAAAGGCACCCCTGGGGATTAATTGCCATCAACTTGAAGAAGAAGACAGCTTTAAATACCTCGGGGCGAGACTGCTACCGAATGGGCAGAGCAAGGACGACATTGTCTCCAGTATCGATGCTGCTCGCTGGGTTTTCTCAATCCTTCGAAAGCGCCTATGGATCCGACGTGACATCTCCATCGCCACGAAGATTCGTGTATACCGTGCATCCATCCGGTCAGTCCTCCTCTATGGATGTGAATGCTGGGCTGTGCGCACTGAAGATGAGCGAAGACTGGAGGTCTTTGACCACCAGTGCCTGAGGACGATCCTGCGAGTTAAGTATAGCGACTTCATCTCAAATGAGACAGTCCGCATCCGCTGCGATCGTATCACGAGGATATCTCAGGCCATTCAGGAAAGGCGACTGAGGTGGTTTGGACGCGTTCTCCGTCGTCCGCCCCACGAGCTTACCTATGCTGCCCTCGACCCGGCACCGCAGCCCACCTGGAAACGTCGAAGAGGAGGGCAACTGAAGACCTGGCTAGACACCGTCCGTCAATACATGGAAGCAGTTTTTGGACCTTCTATCTTCGGCCTCCGTCGCTGGAGAAGGGACTGGGTGGAGCTTTCGAGATGCGCTGCCGCCAATCGCCACGCATGGAGGTACCGTTCGCGACATCATTCAGGCCGGCTAGATCAGGCATGATCACAGCCGTAACAAGTACAAGTACAAAGTAAGTTCGCCTATCTTGACTTCTTGAAAACTGCGGTTGTTTAGTTTCGTTCGGGAGTTATCTGTTTTCTTTCTACTGCCTGTCTACTTAGGCTGTCTACCTAACGACTGGCATATGACAACGAAGGCCTTTGCGGAACCACTAACCCGACAACGAATGCTAACCCTAAAGAACACAGTGGATAGGGTTAGGTTAGCGTGTAGGTAGACGTCGATAGTTGGGCGCGCAATGTAGTATAATTTCGTGCTAAAAAAAACAGCTCATTTGAAGGATGACGATGAGGGTATACATTTATTTTCACTGCCAACGCGTTACCACCCTTTCCATCCTTAAAAGTGCACCACGTCTACTTATCGACTGTGTTCTAACGTACAAACATTCGTTACCTAGTAGGTAAACAAGGATTGAAGCGATGGGAGTGAATCTGGGTATATCGTTTACGTTGTCTTGATCCGGAGTTAGCTGGTAGTCAGTTGATAAAGACGACTTAGTAGGAAATTATTACTGTTCTTTTTTCTCGATTAAACCAAATTTATACTGACAGATGTTCATCTTTCGTAAAATTTGGAAGTAGACATGCTAAATCTGTTAACAATGGGGTGCTCACTGATCGCGGTAGGGAATATACTTGTCTGGTCGCGCCTTTAGCTTCATTCTCGAGCCCCGCTAGCAGCCGGGCATCGGCTATTATTATGGAGAGAATTACATTACCGACGAAGATAGGGGAGACTGAAATGATCACTTCTGGCTTACTAGTGTCATCAGCCAGCCAGCCATACTCAACTCCAGGTCTTGTAACAACTGGCAACCTTTTGCTTAGAAGTTCAACGCCCTAAGCATTGAGCCACGGGCTCCGTATCCTGTCGTTTGCGATTGGGCATATTAAAAATAGTATAGGGTACGCTCACCGACATAACGAGCCCGTGACTCAATGATTCGAATTTCTAACCAATAGGATGTGTGTTAGGCATGATTGGTTGATTGCGGCTAATAAGCTAAAAATATTCATCCTAGTCTTTGTCAGCAATATTACTATGCTAAATCTATTTCCGAAACCTGATAATATAGGTTCTTCAAAAATGCTTCGTCGTTCTGATTACTTCATTCCATTCAAACGAAAAAACGGTAGTACCGTTACAGCACGCTTGATAGAACACTCCGTAGGAGACCATAAAATAGTAGCTAGAGTGCGTTTTGCTGCTGGGTGGGCGCAAATCTTCGATGTCTCCGATTCTCAGCAAAGTCTGCCAACTGCGCAAATTAATTAGCATTCGCTTTTACCTGACACGCAAGGCGAGTCTACGCGTCTGACCAGAAAATCAACATCTGGCAATACAGACTTAGGATTTCCAACGTGCATGCATAGAAACTGAACAAAGCGCCAAATCAACAATGGTCTAGTATATCTAGTATACAATTAATCCCCACCCCCAAGACAAAGCACTAGAACTACTGTCATTCGAGGCAAAAATAAACTTAGGCAACTTTGCAATAGCCTACAAGACTGTTTCGCTATTCTTAATTGCCGGCCAAACATGCTAGAACAACCAAATGCAAGTTGCTTACAGACCTAAATGAAGCTGATTGTGCCTGCAGGGAGGATGAAAACAAGAGGTGAATCATAAATAAGGTAACCAAATTAGGCTACAGGTCATCGGTAAAGTGGTTCAGGCTGACTCTTAAAGATACGGGAAAACCTAATGCGGCAAAATGCCGTACCGCCACAAGAATCTCTAATTTGTCAATTGAACTAACGCGATGCGCAAGCAGTCGTGACTTGAAGGAAATGATAAGCTCGTGCCAGTGAACTAAAAGTCTAACTGTCATGTCCCATCTTTAATTTCACCTTTATGGGGGCCTGACTCCTGTGAGCTCACAAATCCCAACCCGCCATTGAAGCCTCGTTCTTGTGACATAGAGAACAGACGGAGGCAGAGAGCGAGAATGTATTAATCAAACGGACGTTTGAACATACCATTCGGAAACTTGTGTGTGCCGCGAACAGATGCTCTCTACAAAGGCTCGTCTAAAAGAAAGAAAAAAGAATAAGAGTCACATTGACGACCAGTTTGAGAGTAACCTACTTTGTTACAAATCCGCCGGGCGGATAGTTGGGTAAGCCTTGGGATTGGACGATATTGGCGATGTAAGTGGAAGTAAGGGGTGCATCACTGTTGTTTGCGCTTTCGATGGTACCTGAAGAAATAAAGACCAAGATGGAAGATGTTTGCTGAAAAGAGCCTATAAGGACACGAGTGATCATTTGAATACATTCACAGGTGCGCACACTGCAATGCATTAGGCATCACGCAACCTGCGCGTGAAAAGCGATCGAACGCATGATTGGGTGCCAATCTTCCACCTAGGACAGTTTCTTGTGCATGTGCCCCGTCCCAACTCTTAAGTTGACCACCTTGACAGATCAGTGCATGACAGGCGTTATTGGGGACATACAGCAATGATGAATGCCACACCTGCAAGACACGGTGGCTAACCTACGCGCGGACGCATGAGCCTGATCTCGCTTTTTGTCTTTCTGACTCTGATATGATATCAGGCGCTTTCCCCATCCAGTGATCAGAATAGATCACTGAGAAAATCTAATCCGCAGTACTTCAAAAATACCAAGAGGTTTTCAGTGCTCGTCAGAGCCATCGCTTGTCTAGGGGGTACACAGAGGTACCCGGGTGTGCTTTTATTTATATAGTAGGTTGCCAACTGATGGCATAACTCGGACCGCGCGATTAGCCCGGTATTTGCGAACAGTGGCCCACTGGCGGATTGGAAGCCAGGCTGCAATGGCTCCTTGATGTAGCCCTTATGGCACAACCACCACTCAACTAGGATCCGAGCCACACCCAACTATGCCGTGGTTTTCTGATTGTGGTGGCCCACAGTGCGTGGGATTGCACCCTCTCCCATTTTCGTTCTTGACACCAGGCCCAGGTGGAGTGAAACAGAGTTAGGTAGATGCAGCACAAGTCACCGCCCCTGCAACGTCCTGCTGTGGTGTACACGGTGGATCTCGTCGAACTGTCATAGTAGGGGAAACTTAGGCGGTTTCTACCTCATTGTGTCAACCCACATCTACCGTCTAAAGATTGAAGCGAGAGCAGAAGCAGTAGTCGATGCACACGACGCAGACTGCAATGAAGAACTTTCAAATTCGATAAATAGTTTTCAGGGGTGGTGAAATCACCTACTGCTCTAAAACTATCGGCAATCAACTTAACACTTCAATAATGCAACACATAGTGCACTGTAATTATCCAGAGCCAGCTCTTCAGGCGCACGTCTTCCCGCACGCTCCGTCTGCATTTGTTATAATCTGTCCCTTAATACGAAGACACCGTGGTAAGTCGACCATCAGTGTAAACAGACTAGCAGCTAACTTTGTTCTGTAACCTGCTGGTAGAGCTTCGTTTAGATTACCAATTATAGTAATCCTAGGGGGCGAAGAGAGTCCGCACAATTACTGTTATACTGCCAAAAGTAAGTTGGTGTTCGTTTTCGAGTTTCTATGTGCTAGCGCACATTTTCGACAACCGGGAGCAGACCAGACTGATCAATCACAACGCAACACACTGTGACGGTGTGCAACTGTTGTTGGTACAGAGACGGCTTTGCTAAGATGAAATTTTGGGAAAAGGGGGTAGGGGGGTAATGGATGCGCAACATACACTGCAGCAGTTCGTTCGATTCGGTGGTGTTTGATCGAATATCTTCAAGGAAATAATCGTAACGGCACCTACTTTCGATAAGCTGGCGAATGGAAGCTTCCAGTTCTTCATCCTGGCGTACGATTTCAGGATCAACCTCGGGAAGCTTGTTAAGGCCGACTAGGAGGATGCTCATATTGTCTTTACTGCCCTGAATAAAAAAGAAACGTTGTTCACTGGAGGCCTCCTCGTCAATATAAGCATTTTAACTTGTAATCTGGAATCACTTTGAAATTGTGTTTTTTTTTAAGAATTATCTAGTGGTCAATAAAGAAGGGCGTGAAAAATTTGGGTGTGGTAAGGGCGTATCCGTTTAGCGTGTGACCTGGAGGGAGCCGCAACCCTATAAAAAGAGCATATCCTTCTGAAAGTGGTTGACTGTGCTTTATTTTTAGTTCAACTTGCTTCATGAAGATCAAGGTCTGTGGGGAAAGCCTTTACTGCAGAGCAGGGTGCAGCCCTCACGTAAAACGAAAATGAAACTGAGACAAGTTGGAGAAGCAAGCTCTACTGTACAGACAAAACACCCCCTGATGGTGGTTGACAAAGAGGCCGTGGGGAAGAGGTAAGTGCACATAGCTTGTGTCAACTACCTAAATTGTGTGAGTTTGCCAACTGTCCGTTCGACAGCAAAAAGACACCCTGCGCTCACGTAACCTCAGATGACAGGAAGACGTGGGACGTCTTCCAACCTGGCTGAGGCTTATATTACGCGTACGTGAATGGCAAATGGTGAAAGCGCCTGACAAATGGGTCCTTTTGGACATTACCACTGTAATACCTTAAGCAGCTGGGCATCGGCCTGGCGAGCTTAAATTTGAGAGTACCAGGACATTTTTTGATGATGCAGTGAACGAATCACTACGTTTGTGGGTTTTACACTAAATGGCACCGGAATCTGATAGTCTTTCCGTGAAACACGATGAGAAACGCCCTATTCTATGTGTCAATTTAGGTGAAATTGTGTACAATTGAGCAGACTTACAAGCCATACCCATCACGCTTCGACAGCTAGAAATACACGGTGTGAACTTGGGCACAGAGACTGGTCTGGTATAAAGTCTGCCCAGACAGTCCAATTGTCAGAAGCGATAACGTTGACTTGCACTTGCGAAGAAACTACCACGCTCTCTCACTCCTCACTCAGCTTACTTCGATGGCCAGAAAATGCTAAGACTTGAGGTTAAACAGTCCGTCTAAAAATGCCACGCACTACTTGGTCCTTGTTGCGTGTATCATACTACGACGCACGAATCAGATTTCCCGCGTGCGAACGCCACTGGTGAGACTAGCTAGAAGACTAAATCAGAAAGAACCTACTGGAGCGTGAATTTCAGTTTCACATGTCGATTGATTCGACATAAAGGACGTCTAGTACTAACACACAGCAACGGTAGATGGCTGACCATGTAACGAATGGTATCCTAGACGAATGACGCACAAAGGTTTCATTCAGAATTAAGGGCAGCTAAAAAATTGACAGTGGACAATGCTGCTCGAGTTTTTGCTAGTTGGGTTATGAAACTGCGCAATCACCTAAGTACTGAGGAGGGCAACACTTCAGTCGCTTCTTATGCACAACGCACCTCCGGCATGGGAGTTTGAGATCGGCCTCAGTCAGTTAAAACAAAAAACTTTATGTGTTCATTTTTAGCCGTATTTCAGTCAACGAGTAAAATGTGCCTACTTATTCTAGGTCTGTGACAAAAGTCAAAGATAACGTCAAATTGGTTTCAAACCCTGGCTGTATAGAGTGTTTTCACTTACCTGTGACAAGGGGTGTATTTTTTCAGCCAACATTACTGTCAGGAGCGATATTATCCGCGAATTTCATGTTATTCTGGCAATTGGTAGCTACAATACAGCGACATCCTGGAATGCTGTCTCAGAACACTACTGGGAAATCGGATTAGCGGCATTAATGCCGTTGACTGCACGCCAGTGCATACACAATTAAAATGTCAAAAGGTGGAACACTGTACGGCTCGCACCCGTCAGTCAGGCGTACAGATGTACTTGTACAGGTTGGCAGTAAGGGTCGCATTCCGATTCTCCGGTTCGCACGGTTTGCACACTTCGCAACTGCTAACGAATATAAAACATTATTGATGCCCAAGACACAGTATCGGACGTTACTGAAGTAAGCGGTAGACCCAATACAGGGATTGTCAAAGGATCCTATACAACACTTTCATCCACCATACCGCTGATACAGGATTACGTTAACAGAGGGGGGGGGGGTTGTGGCACAAGTGCTGAACCTGTGTTCTCGTACTGATTAAAACGTTCGTGCTTAGAGGCAATAAATACGCAAAAATTGGCTGTTCTGGACGGATAATGTTTACATCCACTACGACAAATCAGAATGGCTGTGTTATCTGTGCAACCAAGACCGGCGAGACTATAGGAATCCCAAGAGGATAAGGGATGTTTGTCACTTGGAAGACTGCCTGTGGATGGGATAACTGGGTCCGCCTTTGGAATGAAGATCAGACGAAGCTCTGAACCCGAGCATGGCACACGCTTGACTGTGAATTCACGTCACGTTTGTCACGGCGGCTAAGCTTATTCCCAACCCACGTGACCCAGGCACGTCACTGGTATATAGGAGAGCAAAGAGATTGATTCAGTCCGAGTCTAGCAACTAATCACCCGCATACAACAAACAAATACGTTTTTCAACTATCTTGACTAGGAAAAATACCAACCAAGTACACCGTCATCACTTGAATAACAAGTAATATAATTTTACCCCTGATCCTAAAGGAGCTGGAAACTAGAAACAACTTTTCGTACAATCGTCTGTTCAGGACTGGAACGTCTAAGGGCTAGATAGAGTAGTATAATGAATGGTGCAATAAAAACTGATCAGAGGCCAGTGAAAGTTCATATGGGATTTACTTCATGCTTATCATGCTTTATTCCCTGGACTTGACGCCGGGGTAAGGGGCGGAGAAGGGGCTGATTTATGGTGAGCAGTGCAGTATCAATCAACCCAATAGAACTAATGATAACGCTTATTAGATTTATACTAGAAAATAAAAACAGGGCGGAACTTACCTTGAAGAGGCTTGTGTCAAGCACTTCATTGCACACATGTGTGAGGGAAGAGGAACACCTTAGGCGTTGCAGCACATAGTCACATAATTCTTCATTGCTGTACACATCCCAGATGCCGTCACAGGCTAGGCAAAGGGCTTGATCTGCTTCTGGCATCCGCTCAAGGCAGGTGACGTCAGGTTCTGGGGAGACCAGTTGGTCCGATGGTGGTGTGCCCTTAACTTGCTTGTAGTCGAAATCCCCTAGAGCTCTGTAAAAGGAACAAGGCAGATGGTGTCGTCAAAACAACCAAGGTGAGCGAGCGCAGGGAGTTCCTGTTCTTAGGCAGACTAGGTGTTATTACTAAAACTGTTGGCTGCCGGTTTAATAAATTTGTTGCGAAAGCAGGTGACAATTAGGTTAGTACTCCTGAACTCTAAAACCTATATTTCTGTTATCTACAAAAACTGTTTACCTATCCCTATTAAGAAAACTAACATTGAAGATTTTCAGACTAGAACATGTCCCTAGGTTCGTTTGTGGACAAATTCACTAACGCTATGGTTGGTCTAGGCTTTTTTAGCCTTAAAATCTAGCGGCTACGCCGGCACCTGATGATAAATGCAAGCCTGTTGTTGACAATAAAGTAAACCATAGTGGTAATGGGTACCAATACGCAGAGGGCATGTAAATGAATCCCAAAAACCTAGGGGAAAACAAATGCATCGTTTTAAAAGTCAGCTTCCTTAGGTCGAATCATCCAAGATCTCACTATGGCTCGCTTAAGACGGCAAGAAAAGAGGGCTGTCAGCAACTCCATTCTACTTAAGAATGCCTATTTATATGGAGCTAGCATTACCCCGTGCCTTGCAGTCACGCCACGGACGTAAAGATCATGCTAATGTCATGTGAAAAGTCAAAAATATGGACGATTGAACGTGGGTGGTTAGAGTACTTGACTGTAACTTACCTCATAATGATTGGTTCTGGATTTAGGCAGAGAATAGTGTACGCCTGGGATCTCAACCAGTGGATTTATAAAATCAAATGAGCTGGTAAGTTAGAGGCGAATTTTCTACCATGCAGAAAGCACATAAAGGGTGCCACGATTCCCAAGGCTGGCACAACGAAAAAGATCAAGTCCCCCCGCCCCCCGCAATTCCATTTATATAGACGGCCTTATAGGCAATGGCACGTCAATACGAACAGTCCAGACGATGAAGACTTGTCTGCTTTTGAAACGCCAAAGTTGTGGTTTTTGTGGCCGTTCCTTCGACCCGTGTGCGAAGTTTAGCGACGATAAAAACAGACAATGTGGTCGGCAAAGTTGTTAGAGGTGAAATCACCCGCAGCATTAAAAGTTATGCTAGATGGGGCCTCCGAAAAGGGTTTGCAGCATGCTATTCCCTATTGGTTACTAATGCAAACTAATCTGAGTCTGATTATTTTAAGCAGCGTAATAAGTTCACTCGTAAAATAAGTACCACTGATATTTTAGCTCATTAAGATGTATTAAGAAGCGGAAATTTTATTTGTACTTGGTATCCTCTGTCTGAGTTATTCTTCAGAAGGTAGCTGGTGTAAGCAGTTTTAAAAGTCCAAAAATTCTCGACTTTCTGTGGCGTAGACATAACCGATTATACTGTCATTCTGTCAAAGTCTACATACGATAGTTGGAACGGAACTTGAAATTAGGGGATGTGAATTCCGTATTTTTCGGGGTCTGTTTCAATCTAATACGCCATTACTATCTTCGATATGGCGTTTTGTTTTTCATTCGTCTGATCGTAGTGAGCGCAGATCATTACGGAATCAGCTCCATGCGGCGATTCTGATTACCTTAATGGAGACTTGCACCAGCAATCTCAGTCGCTCTACACGCATCAAATTCCAATGGCAAGCGCTTGCTCTAACTACGCACGTATTGTGTTAGTCCCGTAACGCCCGAATTAGACTGCATTAACTAGTTTTATTTTATCATGAAGAGACGCAGTCATTGCAATCAGTCAGCGGAGCCGTGCTGGCTTGCGATGTGCTAGGCCTTTGAACAAACACGTCAATATCACCTTGAAAACTTAAAGATCCATTCGAAGTACCGAGCCAAAGGTTTTTCTGCCGCAGAGATGGGGTAGGTCACTGTCGTGACTGCTTTAAGGTTGTAAGATTTGTCGTGGTTAGAAAAAATCACGCCGGATGGATGGATTTCCCTCTCCCCTTTCTTTATTATCTTGTAATACTGTGAAGTCCGAGTCTAATCCATAAAAAGGGAGGTAGGAAGTGATGGCGAACGTGGCATAAAATCGCGTAGTACACTCCAAAGCCTTTTTTGAGGGTCCATCACTGTATTTCAGCGAATAGACAACCCCTTTACATATTCTCCGCACTTTTGAGAAAACTCGAAATAAGAACCCCGGTTTAATATCTTGCACATTAAATGGATCATAGTAAGGAAGATTTGCGCGGCAGCAACTTTCCTGTCCAGTATGGAGGATTTTTCTCATTTCTTGGACAAAACCACCTCAGAGCAACTCTGTAAGTTCCATACATGGCAGGAATGGATCATTACGGAAACAATAAGATTGACGGCTGGTGAAAATGCGAGAATATAATAGAAGACACCACCGAGCCTTTGGGTGGGACTTAACTTTAACGCAGTGGGAGAAAGTAGCAAACATGAATTCAGGAAAACAACACGTGTGCACCAAAAGTAATTTAGGGGATTCAAAACAAAGAAGACGGTTCAAGTTCAAAGCCGAAATTCCAAGTCGAATTTCGTTCTGAGATAGGCCTACGCAGCGGGCACAATAGGACATAAAGTTATATGTTACTGGTCTGCAGTGCAGTAATGCGACCACCGACTGCCTGAGTCAGAATTCCGTTTAGTATAGATGCATTAACCAGCACCAAAATCAGATTCAAAAAATCGCAAGCGGAAGATACTGCCCAAAACTAACCAATTGTAAGTATGACATGGAACGCGTGGTTTATGCATTGTCATTCTTTGAAAAGACTAACTGCAAAATAACCATCTTGCTCGGAAACCAAAAACAACGCAGTTCGCATTAACATACGATGAGTCTCTCGAGATCAAATGTTGACGCATTACTTTTGCCTCCCTTTTCAGTAAACGCAAACACCAAAAAGGTTCATTTATGATAGTAAGGTGGCTGTCCACGCTGTCATAAACCATTTTTATAGGTTTAGAAGTTACTTGTTAGCGTATAAGTCGTATGATTTATGTAATATGATAGGGGAATAGGTACCCGAGAATTTAGCGTAAGGTCTCTCTCATATGGATGTTTAACTATGTATCCTGAGGGAAGTACAGATTACTGGAGTTTCATTTTTGTTTGATTACCATATGAACCTTATTCCAGACCAGTTTGGAAATAGGCATGACTGACGGCATAGATTGTCACGAATGGAAAATCCGGTCACCCTTTCGACTACTAATAGTCCGTCGCTATGCGATCCCTGGAAGGACTCGACCTGGCGAGACGAAGACTAAGCAATGTTAGGATAAATGCAGAAAACAAAAACTTATTTTAAGTACTATATTTGGAGTAACTAGGCAAACGTCAGTAAACAGTAAGAAGTCGAAATTCAATGCGATAGAAGAGAATGGTTGTGTTTAATTTGTCGGTTTTAACTACTGTCTACCAATTCAGACGGAAACATTCTTAGGGTTTACCAAACAGCATTTGCTAGCCATATGAGGCCAAAATACCTTAGCAAAGTGTCAAATATTTGCAACAGGTGTAGTAGCAATGCGATATAGACTAAACTAAAGAGGTGCAGTGGTGAGGCCTTAACACCAAACATGACAAAAATGTAGACTGCGCCGACGAACGGCTCAAAAGAATTGAAGAAACGAACATATTTGCATGCTATGGGTAAAGGTATAAAATAATGTTTTGCATATCGGGGAAACCTAGTTAGCGCACATATGCGTAATACGGTAGATTACAAATTCCAAATGGCGAATAGAATTACGTACCTAGATACAGCCAGTGATCCGTTGACGCGGGAGAGGATGACGTGGCCTCCAGCGTTGTTAATTCGCCGTCGCTCGCCTGGAGATGAGGGCTTGTGGTCTTCAGTAGCAAAAGAGGGCGAAGAATTTCGGAGAAGAATGCCCCTAGAATCTCCGCAGTTGGCAAAGTATATATGTTTGGGTGTTATAAAGGCAACTACTGCAGTCGAGCCTGACTTTTCAGAGGGGTTGTCGTGCAGTAGGGATGCATCAAACGCCAAAAAACCTTCAACTATAGCTGCTTTTATTTCGTCAATGGAGTGTTGCTTCGCAGATGAGGCGACCATATCCTTAAAGACCGGCGTGTCGAGAATATGTTTGAGCAGATTTGATGCACAGTGGCTGGAAACCTGCGCACCAGCGTGTCCATCAAACACGCCAAAGAAGGACCATGTCGAAAGGGCGCCGGGAAGTTCTAAAACAGCGACATGTGCGTCCTCCATCTCTACACGCCACCCTTGCATGCTACTCATACCGTAGGAAATTCCATTTCCCTTGCCGGATGCCGTGAATTTCTTGGTCTCCGGCTTGTCCAAAAAGGCGCCCATAAGAGAGGTGGCGACAATTTCTAGGAAGAAATCGGAACAAAAAATAGAGGTTCGGAATACGCAGGCTTCGGGATCAAACAGTACAATGGGTTGAGCAACGCGTGGTGAATGATTCAAGAGGTGCTGAATGGCTGCTTACGATCCGACACTGTAAATTACGAACTTCGATTACTAATATTATTATATTCCAACTTGCGGTATTCAATACTGCTATCTAAACAATTTATTTGTAGGCTGAAGTTGCGCTACTCCTCTTAATGTGCTTTATAGTAACCGCTGAAAATGTGGATATCCGAGTGTTACTATTTGTTTAATAAGTGTGTGGACATAGAACATGTCATGTCTAAGGCCGGCAGCTGCACCCATCCATTTTGAGAAAACGAAGGATACGAAGCCGATGTCGTGTCAGTTCTTTTAAAGTAAATCCGAACCACGGATGGACTGTCAGTGCACCCCCAGGATCGGTGTTCTTTGTTAAACAGGAAGAACTACCAGTTATGGTGAAACTGAGGGTGTTAATTGTAAGCATCAGAAAATATATTTGGCGCAAATCAAGTAATTTCCTGTGTTAAACCCTATATAATCTGCCACGTTACCGTTGGCATGCCCACACATAAAACCGTAAGTATCATCAATTCCGTATACGGGACCAAATCGATCAGCTTACTGTGTACTGAAAACACTCTGCGTCTGCTCCTTAAGTCACGGCGCTAGTAATTGGTTATCGGGATATAACGAGATTCATCGCTTACGGTTAACGACCTAATTTTAAAACTGGGTGAATTTGCGATATTTTAGGGAAAACTGTATTTTCGGACCTTGGATGTTATGGTAGGCCTCACAGCTCCGGAGGAAGAATAATAAACCGTTCATAAAATTATTTATTGAATGTCGCCCGAGCTTGCCAAATTTTTAAAAACACAACGAAAGATCCTTTACCGTAGGAAATATCCTTTGCCGTAAGTTTCTTGGCAGGACGGCTGCAGAAAAATTTGCGAAGCATGTTGATGTTACAGAAGACAGATGCAAGTCTTATAACTCTGGGGAAAAAACTATATGTGAAGCTACCTTAACCAGTAAGTAAGCAGATTTGAAAAATGACATGTAACGCGGTGCGCACCCGCTACTTACATTTTTTGGCGAACTTCAACATACGCGGGAATCTGTCTACGAGATTAGTATAACCGCAAAAATAAACAATCGATGTTCAAATTCTTTGGGGCATCAAGATTATCTGAGCATAATTTTCACTTTCCTGCCGTACATTCCAATTCAGTACAAGTGCCTTTGATAGGGTAAATTATAAGTCATGAGGTATAAACTTCAAGACGGAAATGAGTAGGGCATCACGATACTACTCCAGAATCTCCCCTCCTGGCGTTCCTATAAAGGCGAAATCCCCAATAACCTTTTTTTTTCTTTTTCCAAAATCAACCTTGAAACCCACAATGATATTCTATCAGCCGCCAAAATCCTGACGAAAAAAAATATTTAGTCCTCCTATACCGCAGCCACTTATAATCTCTATAATTGACGTCGCCAGCCTCCGTTCGATTATTTATTGTTTAGTCTCCAATTAGTAATCAATGATTGTTTCACTAAATTTCACTATAAGAAAGTGTTAATGTTTTACCATCGGACTGCAGCGTGTGCGTTGACCTCGGGCATCATTAAAAGGAATGTACACCGTAAACATCCGTTGCACTAGTGTCAGCTATTCTCGTGCTGAATTTGAATCATTTCACCGGCCGTCATTATTAACTGCGACTATTCTCAATTATCCAAAAATACCAACGGCTATATTTATTCGTCAGACATTTTTCAATTTCATTTCCATCCATAGTGTATATTTACTTTCATTGTGTCCGTCAACAGGAATTATCTAACCTAAGTTTTATCATCTCAGCCTTTGTACCTCATAAAATCGTGGATTCTCGTGTTCTATTTTATTCTAATCTGCTCTCATTGCTTTACCATCGCATGTTCTGTGATTTTTTTCTCCTTCTTATTCACCATTCCCGCCTTCGCTAAATATAAGTGACCGAAATGTCGGATTTTGATGTATTTACAGGTTTCGATTGCAGACAGGAGGGAAAAGGAAATGATTGGAACCGTTGGATAGCGGGTTGAGGATAGGAAGCAGGGGGCATTAGACCCGTGAGCTTGTCTGGCGAATAGGAAGGGGGAGTAGATTCGAGGCAGTGCACGCCCATGGACTCCTCCCGAATGCAGCACTGGATTTGGGAGGTTTGAATCCCTCGTGAGACCACCCGGAACGGGCCATTTTAGGGAAGTTTCAAACGCCCACGTACTCTATCACGTCTGTTTTCATACATTATAAGAGAGTTCGTTGTTAATTTATAAGAGAGTTCGATGTTAATCAGATATTACTTACTATCTTACCATGCGTGACATAATACTAACTCCTGTTGTCATACAGCTGCTTTCGTGCAGCTGTGACTACCATTTATTTTTATTTTCATGATTGCACTAAGTTTATAATGAAAGGGCCCCTTGGGTCTTAAATATTCAATTTATTAATACTGTTTCGCACTGTTCCGTGAGAACTCACTTAAATGTGTGTCATGTTATCACATCTTTTTACAAATTAACATTGACTGTAAAAATTATAAAGTTGACCTTCAAAAAATAAGGTCCGCTAGAGCATTACTGGCCTTTAACCCCTCAAATATACATAGACTTGTGAAGAGGTCACGATGGAAATTAATAGAGTGAGACTGGACTTCATTCGTAAACATAGATCTGATATGCTTTCTTCCAGTAGCTGAGCTAACAAGGTATGGCAGGTTTGAGATTATTGAAAGATTTCTGAATTTTTGGCTTAGTGTTTGCAAGCCAATCAACGACTGGCAAGGTAGAATCGCAAATAATTATTTTGACATCAAATTGAGTCACTGCAACTTTTTTCCAAAATTTCACAGAGCTGGCTTCCAATAAAAAAATAACAAGGAGGATTGTAGAAAAAGCCAATTACCGTTTTTCTAGTGTGCGGGACGATGATTAAAAGAAAATAAATATGAACAGAAAGCAAAGAAATACATGAATGACATTGGGAATGCATAGAAGCGCGATCTTATCGGTGCAAAAGGCAGTGCCTTACAATGCCGTACAATCATCTATAAGAAAAATCGAGTTGGAAATAAGATACTCAGCCCAAGGTTAAACAATTCACAGCACATCTGGATCAATCTCAAGAACCATAGGACCTCCAAAGCCACAACTAAGTGCCATCCAAAAGTCGACGAGCAGTTTGCACTGAATCAGGCGTACTTGCACAGTAATTCGCCCGTTATGTTTGCGCAGAGGTTCCGTAATAATAATAATAAATGGTATATTAGATATTTAAAGTCTAAGGGGCCATTTCATTATTAACTAAGTGCTGTGGTAAAAAAAGTTCACAGCTGGTAATGACTGCTGCACTTAATCAACTGTATAACCACAGGAATTAGTAGCATGTTTTACATATAAAGTCGGATCAGGTTTACAATGGACCATCATTGAAAATGAAAACCAATAATATTAGGTAAGTATGGTGAACTTGGAAAGGGGCAATGAAAACAAATATTATAAACGAATTGATATCAGAGTTCAGTGAGCCACTGATTTCAAAAAATACATAGGGGAAAAACTACTGAGTGTTTATTACATTAAAAGGGTATGATATGATGCAGTGAGATGGGATCGTGATGTTGGGGGTTCGGGAAGCTCCTTTTTGTGGGAAACAATCATATAGAATTATGGGGGTGAGGCAAGAGAAGTTCACCAGGGACAATGGAGACGAAATGTGGAGGGGACAGTCGAAGTCAAGAGATCATCACGGAGATGCCGGAGATGTGACCAAGCAGACTGCAGAGTCCACCGATAATTTGGCTAAAACACAAGAAACTGCGACGATCATCAACAGAGGCTCCGAGGACTATCGTCAGTGCTGCAAAACGGAGAAGAGTTGGCATCATTTAGAAATGATGCTTTACTTTGCAAAGGAAAATGTAAGCATATTTAGAAACCACGTTAATATCTTCGAAAGAGCCTCAAATACTAGCGGGGCCCTTCTCAGAGTCCAGGAAGCTAGGTAGTAGCTAGAAAGGACTTTATTTCTTCCAATTTTAAATGGTTGCGTACTTTGCCTTTTAAATTCGGTAATGTAGACAAAAACCTAATTTCAAGTGGAAGAGTATTCCAGATAATAAGGTTTATTGGTAAGGCACATCTAAGGCACCATCATAGCCCTTGGAAAACAGGAAAAAAACCTAAAACACACCCCTTCTTTTGCATTCAGATAATGGCTCTGTTTTTGTTTGATGCTTAGTCAATAGTGTGCAAGATAGGGAGTTTGTTCTAAGTGAAAGAAACCTGTCTACAAAGGAAAAATAATATAAAAATGGGAAAATAATATCCATGCATGTGTGTGTTAGAGGTTTCAAAGTAAGCATATTTGAGGTCTGGAAACAGTCTATCATTTATGGATTTTTGATTGATCCTTCTGCAGAAGTATATTCATCCGCGGTCAGTTCGAAAAGTAACCTCTTCCAATTGGACTGCTGAAAAGCATCAATCCAGGGTGAAATTCGGTGCAGTATTCTATTGTAGCGCCCGAGCACGTAGGTTCCTCCGTCGGGATGGTCTCCTCCGGTATAACAGTTATATTGACTTCTTCAGCTTTAGCCACCGGCTTCTGTACGTCCTCGATCACACTACAATCGTCATTAGTCATTGCAAATGATCAAAAAGTAATAATCCAAGGTAGGTATAGTGTATGAAGGTTTATTGTATAAGAACAGATGTTTTTAGGAAGAATAATAATTTGTATATTTAAGGCCAAAGGGGCCCTGTCGTTACAAACTTAGTGCTATCGTGAAAATAAAAAAATTATGATAAGCAGTGAACTCTTATAAAATAATTGTCATCGGCAGTAAAAAAAACTCCTAGATCGGTGGATGAGTTCAGCGGGCCACCGAGTTCAAAAAAACTTTAGGAGAAAAAACTGCCTTTAAAGGTAAAATGGTTTGATGTGGTTAGTTTGGGACCTGATGTTGAAGGTTCGGGACGTTTATGGTCATGGGAAAAAATAATATATCGTTGAGTTAAGAAGGGGTCATCCGGAAGGCAGGAGAAGGTAGTAGAAGTCAAGGCAACATCATCGAGTTGCGACCCACCAGATACCAGAGCCAATCTCGAAGACCACAGTGAAGGTTGCAAAAACGGAGAAGAATTTGCAGCCCTTGGAAGTGATACTTGACTCTGCAGAGGGAAATGCTAACATATTTGGAAGCCATTTTAATATCCTGGGAAGAGCTTCAAATGCCAGGAGGACCCTTTTCAAAATCTACAACTTGCGTGTTTGGAAAGGAAACAGACACTAACGACTTTATTTCCTCTAAATTTAAATGCTTATATAATTTGCCTTT
>JAYGXS010000004.1:25252124-25266408 GCA_036362985.1 Ligula intestinalis | reverse complement strand
CGAAGGTTGCAAAAACGGAGAAGAATTCGCAGCCCTTGGAAGTGATGCTTGACTCTGCAGAGGGAAATGCTAACATATTTAGAAACCATTTTAGTATCCTGGGAAGAGCTTCAAATGCCAGGAGGACCCTTTTCAAAATCTACAACTTGCGTGTTTGGAAAGGAAACAGACACTAACGACTTTATTTCCTCTAAATTTAAATGCTTATATAATTTGCCTGTAAAAATCGACAGTGTAGAAGACAGTCTAATATCGAGAGGAAGGTTGTTCCAAATAAAAGCATATTTGGAGGTAAAAAAGCGAGAACGGTTAGATGTGGAGCTACGGGGTGGTAAAATTATCATGGAAGAGTTACGAGTGGCGTAAGGTCGGTCAACTGGAAGGAGAGCGTTAATTTGTGGGAGATTAGGACTATTGTTAACGCGAAACAGAAAGCATAGACCAGCTTCGAGTCTTCTTATCCAAAGAAATTTAATGTTTGCTAATTGACATCTATCTGTATAACACATACCAGACCCAGAAACAGAAAATATTTTACGAGTGAAAACTCGCTGAACCTTTTCAATCTTACTACGGTCATGCTGGGTCATGAGGCCAAAAAGCGGGCAGCAGTATTCTAGTATAGGAAGAACAAACATGCGGTATAGTTTTAACTTCATATCTGTGCGGCCTTGGCAGAAATTCGATCTGCATGAGGTGATAATGCAAGCTTATTCGTGTAAGTAAAACCCAAATCCTTTATCGTAGATCTTTCTAAGAGTGGACTATTTTGGAAGATAATGGGTCCAGGAAGCCTTGTGGGACCAAAACTCAAGAAACTACATTTTGATGGAGAAAACTCCATCTGCCATGTTGCGCTCTAACTTGAGAGAGTACGCAAGTCTGCGTTAACTTTCTCAACACAAGTACTGGCCGTGTCCTTAGAAAATGAGTAAATACACTTAAGGTCATCAGCATAAATGAAATTTTCCGAATTATTTAGCACTGTTGAAATTTCATTTATGTAAAGAATGAAAAGGAGGGGACCTAAGGGAGCTGTCGGTGCTGATGGAGAAGGACTGTCGTCCATTCCGACTAGGTTGTTAGTGTAATCAGCTTTCTCCAGAGGAGTGACCTCGGGACATGGACGATCTTCCCGTTCAGAATTCGAAGATTGCTCTCGCCGAGTTCGCATCTCCTGTGGAGTTCTACTTTTAGCAATCTCCATTTTCCCTCTCCGCGGGGGAAAAATCCCGCTGAAAAAAACGTCGATTGTGAGTATCTAAGTATTGGTTTCCTGCTTAACAATAGCTGGACCTCAGCCTCACTCTTCAGAACAACCTTCAATGGTCTTGGTTGGCGTTGTTCATCTTTTGATTCTGTTATACGGCTTATTCGGAATGCCTTTAGAACTTCGACTTTCTCCTCACCCTTTAGGAGGAATTTCAGATATTCTTTAAATAACTTCCTGTCCTGTTCGTATCTTGATTTCGGGGTATCGGAAGTACCTTCTGTCATGCCTGTTATGACTATGCAGTTTATACGAGTGGTACTCACCTTCCGACTGTCGTCCCCTTCTGCTCCTCTAGGGTTTGTTAGGACAGATTCGCTTCGAGGTTCAGCGCTCCTGTTCGTTTTGGCCTGCGAAGTTGCCTTTTTTGTTTGGCTCGTGCTCAAGCTCAGCCAACTTACATTAGTACTTGGGCTTGGTTGGCCTTTTTTGGGAGCCCGAGAGCGCTTCTTCGTTCTCTTGGAAGCCGGTGGGTTGACCGTTTCCCCTGTCCATGGCAGACTACCAACTCCGTCAAGCACCCTGGCTGCCGGATCATTTTTGTGCTTAGACACTTCGGCGAGGGATTTTGTTTCTCCGTACGTTAGGTTTCCTCGCTCAAGTTCATGCATCATCGGTTTCTCCTCACGACGGAGAAATCGAGAAAAATATTTCAGCTCCTCCATCTCTTCTCTAAGACTATTAACCACCTTCTCAAGGTTTGTAAATTTGTTCAAAAGGGTAAAATATGATACGGAGGCTTCATCTTCATGAGTTTCATCCCTTAAACTTTTACGACTTTTAATTCGCTTGGCAGGAGGAGATTTCAAAGAACTTCTAGATCGAGTTTCTGTAGTTAGTAACTGAATTCGATACTATCGCAACATCCCGTGATGGCGAAGAGAGTTAGGCGCTCCACTTTTACGCAGGGGTCCGGGTTTCGAATCCGGGCGGTGGCGTGACTTTTTTTTCTTGTTGCGATGATGTCGGGATTTCGAATGCAGGCTTTGGCGAACATTCCTTCCCGTCTTCCAAAGCTGTATGGCACATAGTTTCAATTTTTTCTGTCACAATTTTTTCACAACATACCGTTAATGAATCAAATAATAAAGTGGATTACTTTTTGACTGTTAATAACCGATTTTGATTACTGTCATCCCGTGTCTTCGTGGAGGAGTTGATTAGACGCTCAACTTGGTGTTCGTAAATTGGGTCTACTGAACTCGAGAGACTTTTAGCCCTTTTAGGGGGAGGGGGTGATTTCGTCGCATCAATCTTGCGACTTCTGCCCTCGAAATTACGACTATGGGTTCTAAACCAAATTAAATTAGAGTCTACAGTCGACGCTGATGGTGTGGTGGTAACGACTGATACCGACGAACTATAGGTTTTGGGTTCGAGTCCCTCTCGCGCCGCAGCTTTTACAAGCTGATCTACACGTTTATTTTTGTCTCCCATAATAGATCAGACTGACGATAAACGATATTAAAGCTCTGTGCAATATGTATAAAGCGTTCAACTGTATGAAAAAGGTTATTGAAACGACTCAGCCGTTTTTAGAGAGCTGGAATCCGGGAGAATTGTTGACAGAAGGCAGTGACGGAGATGATGCTTGCTTTGACTAATGTTCTGTCGTGTCTTCTGAGGCTGGAATTATTGCCAAAGTGAATCCAATAGCTAACAACATAAGTCCGCCAGAGGGCAAGGTGAACCGAAATCCCTAAAATAATATTCCACGAAGGAGAGAAATTTAAACCGCAATTTGAAGCGCACGCCTTAGATGAGACGAGAGGTGCCACTGAAACATGTCTTTAAAGCGTAATCCTTTCTCATGACCGTTCAGTATCTTGTAAACTAGGAAAGGATCCCATCTTTGTTGCCTGTAATGCAGAGGGAATAAATTTAGGCATGCCAGTCTACCTATGTAAGTGTGGTTCTCTAGCCCTCTTACTTGCTTTGTTGCCCGACACTGCACTTTCTCCAGACATGCTATGTCCTTTGCTAGCCATGGCCGCCACGCCTGTATGCCATATTCTAGGTGTGGTCGAACAAATGTGCCGTACACTCTGCCAAAGAAGTCTTCATCGAAGGCTAGAAACGCCCTTTTGCTATCGTGCAGCACTCCCGTGGCTTTATTTGCAGCTTTGTCAGACTGTAATGAGGGCTTAAGATTACTCTGTATCCAAATGCCGAGGTCTTTTTGCGTAGATGCTACGGAAATTCGGATGTTTTTCAGGTGATATGTCCTGCAGCTCTGGGGGAGAGGGTATTTTGTTGGACGCAGGTGGATGATGGCACACTTTTGCACATTGAAATCCAGCAACCATCGCTCGGAATGCGTCTGCAGTTTGCAAAGATTAATTTGCAGAGCAAATCGGTTGCTTGGGCGCTTACTGACCTGCCAGGGCTTAATGTCATCAGCGAACATGATTTGACCGCAGTCCAGTTCTTGAAGGCTGTCATTTACATAGAGAATGAAAAGTAAAGGACCGAGAACGGAGCCTTGAGGAATTCTACTAACTACGTCAGCCCAGTCCTATTTATCCTCACCGATGCAAACGCGTTGTTTTCGACCGACTAAAAATGACCTGATCCAGTTCAAAATCTTCCTCTTGATGCCAAGAACGCTCAGTTTATGTAAAAGGCGTTGATGGGGCACACTGTCAAAGGCTTTGCGGAAATCGAGGTACACTACGTCCATTTTGAAGCCCCCTTCTAAAGCGCTTGCCCAGGCCTCAATTGAAGTAAGTAAATTTGAAAGGCAGGGGCGCCCTCGCCGAAAGCCATGTTGGAAATTTTGTTTGATGTCACTTTCATCGCAAAATCTTAGTATGGCCTGCTTGACAAGGACCTTCATCATTTTGCAGAACAAGGCAAGTCAAGCTTATGGGCCGAAAGCTGTTTGCACACATCTTGCTACCTGCCTAATATAACGGTACGATGTTGGCCGTCTTTTACTGCAAAGGCAAGTCCCCTGTTCTCCTGGAAAGTTCGAACGTAGATGAAAGAGGCACCGATAGCTCGGTCCACAGTTCTTTATGTATCAGTCCAGGGATCCCATCCGGTCCAGGAGACTTGTCTGGTTTGATGTGACTGAGGACATGTCTTACGTCTGCGACAGAATAGGTAACAGATTCAATAATGGCTGTATCTCACTCACTTCTACTCCCGAATTGTTGTCGGATGATTCCATCATAAACGCCGATCTTGAAAACTCTGACAGTAACTCTACTTTCTGCGGCCTTTCCGTTGCTACATTCCTGAGGCTATCCCTTAGAGCTGCAATGTCGTCCCGGTGCTTACTTTGACTGCGAATGTATCCATAAAACTTCTTTGGACATATTGTGGCTTGTGTTGTTAGTTAAAGCTCAAAAGCAGTTCTAGAATTTCGTTTTTCCTTACGGCATATATTTCGTTGCGCTTTATATTCGGCAAGTGATGTTGAATCTTGAAGATGCTCGTACTTTTCCCACAACCTTTGTCTCTTCTTCATGGCACTTTTTATCGGATGGTTGACATATGGAGGTCTGGCACATGGTCTAATTACTTTTGTTGGGCAAAGGACTTAAATTAAGCGCTCTACAGTCCCTTGGATATGTTGCCATAATTTATTTGTATCGTTCGTACTGAGTAATCAGTTTTCTGCGGAAGCAGTTTGTCTCATTTCTTCAAAATCGGCTTTCCAAATATTTCTGCGCCCTTTTATTTGCGATTTTGGAGACAGTAGGTAACACACGCATGTAAAAGCAACGTAGTCGCTTTATCCAAGTGGCGGTTGTGAGTTCACTTCCATTATGACCCCCTCTTCTTTAATGAAAACGAGATCTGGACAGTTTGATCGCTGGCCTTCTCGCAGTCGGGTTGTGAAGTCTATGTGTTGAATGAGATATTCGTCCAAAGAAAACAATAGTAGTTGATAATTGAAAGGTGCTGCTGCGGCCTTTACTCCAGGCCTCATCCAATCGATTCCAGGAGCGTTAAAATCACCCAGGAGTAATAGGTTTTCCTGTTTACAGATAACTGTCAGTGAATTTAGCAGTTCTAAGTCGTCAATTTCGCTGAATCCGGGAGGCCGATAGACAACGCATATATTGAGTGCTGGATGTTGCTTATCTTAATTTTGCATAAAATTATTTCATATCGTCGTAGGACTATGCCTGCGATTTCCATCTGACAACGGGAAATTTCATTGGTTACATAAAGTGCCACTCCTCCACCCCTACGTTGAGATCGCTCGCAGCGGAACAGTTGATAGTCTTCAATGCTGACTTCGCTGATCCCTATTGCTTCGGTCAGCCAAGTCTCTGTGAATGAAATTATATGCGGTTTCCGCTCAGATACTATTGTTTTGATTTCGTCAAGTTTATTGAAGAGACTCTGACAATTGGTATAATATGTCACTCGCCTCCCCCCATTCCTCCCAAACGCCCTAGAAGCTTATTTTGGTTTACCCTCTCCTCATCTTTCCCTACCAGAAAGTGAGGCCCCTAGATATCTCAGACTTTATCAGCCATCCCTTATTGGCTTCCCGTATGAAAATAGCTCCATACCCATCAGTACTTATTCCACAAATAATAAAGGCCTACAGTTTGCCTACCCACCCTCAAATTCTTTTTTATGAATAATGATAGCCATAGTCCTGTCACTCGAAACACACTAGATGTCATAGTGCTTAATGCAAGGTCCGTTATAAATAAAATGGCTCAACTTCGAGCTATCGCTTTCGAGATCATGCCCGATGTTATATGCATAACAGAATCTTGGACCCATCCAATCATTTCTGACTCCTCCCTTATCATAGACGAGTATGATTTCTATCGTCACGATCGCATTAATAAGCGTGGTGGTGGTTGTCTTCTCTATATTAGAACGTCATTTAGGCACTTTCCGTTTTATCTAAATAGCATGTCCTTCTCTGGAAATTACTGTTTCGCCTCTATTATCCTGTCGCCCAGGCAAAAGGCGATTATCGGATGTGTATATAATCCTCCTAACTCTTCATCTGAAGAAGATGCAAATTTGTGTGAAATATTCAAGTTTATTTCAGAATCCACTTTTGAAGTTAAAATTATTGCTGGAGATTTTAATTTTCCTGAAATCGACTGGCTTTCAGACTATTGTCCACCTAGATTTCAGCCTTTCCTAGATACCATTAATTTTTCTAACTGGTCTCAACTGGTTAGTTCTCCAACAAGACAGAATCATATCCTAGATCTGATTTTCACAAATGGTATTGCCCCTCTCTTTGTTGATTTTAAGCAGGACATCTTCCAAAGTGATCACACATCAATTCACTGTTGCCTTCCGCTTCCTTCTACGGAAAAGGCTAGTGCTAGTCGTACCTATCATGCGTATGACCTCGCAGATATTAGCTCAATCAAAAATTTTCTAGACTCATTAGACTGGCAGAGCCTCTCTTCCATAAACGACGCTGCATATCTTTCTGGACTCATGTCGGTCGTTTCTAATAAATTGCTGGAATTTGTGCCCACTAAAATTTCGAAACCCTACACACCAAAATCGACAGTCCCTCATTTTCTTTTGCCCAGACGAAAGAAATTGAGGAAGCAGCTGAAAGATAGATCTACTAGTTCGCTGTCTGTGCATCTTAGGATCGCAGAGATCTTCGAATTAGTGTCAAAGATTCGTCTTGCGCGTGACCAGCACATGGAATCTTGCGCTCTGAGCGAATCAAACTCTGCAAAATCGGTTGCACAATTGTTTCGTCGTAGGTCCTCCGCAAAACGAGGAATTGAAATACCGTCATTGCTTAATGAAAAAAAACATTTGTACAAGATGAGTCTGATGAGGCTGAATTATTCAATGCTTTCTTTGCGAAGCATTTTACGACAGAATCCGAACCGGTCCCGTCGTTTCAACCATACTTAGGCAATACTCTCGGAAACATTGATTTCTCCATAGAATTAATTCGTAAGCATATAATTTGTCTAAAAAACTCGCACTCTTTTGGAACTGATGGTATCCCCAATTCAGTTATCAAAAGAGTGTCGACCTTTCCCAAATTACTTACCCATATATTTTCAGTCTAACTCTTAAATGGTTACTTTCCTGACACTTGGAAGACATCCATTATTCTTCCAGTCTTTAAATCAGGATCTCGTTCAGACATAAATAACTACCACGGTGTTCATAAACCCCGGCCCTAGCTAACCTTCCGGAGAAGATAATTTTGAATCAAATTCTCGATTTTTGCCTAAAAGTAAGCTTTTAAGTGACTCGCAGCATGGTTTTCTACCCGGAAGATCATGCGAGACATGTCACTTAGCTTTTCTTAACCACGTCACTTCCCTCCGTAGCGAGCAGCAATCCGTGGTTGTTATCTACTTTGACCTGAGCAAAGCCTTTGACAAGGTACCGCACAGACGGCTTCTGGTAAAATTGGAAGCCATTGGCATCCGTCCCCCTCTCCTCGTCTTCATCGGTTCCTACTTGTCTAACTGCAGCCAGAAGGTCCTAGTAGGTAAAAGTTACTCCACTGTTCAACTGATCACGAGTGTCGTTTTTCAACGCACTGTCTTGGGTTCTTTACTCTTCATTCTATACATCAACGAAATTTCGACTGTTCTAAAAAATTCACATAATCTCATTTATGCAGACGACCTCAAATGCATATACTCATTATCTAAGGACACGGCAAGTATATGCGTTCATAAATTAAACAAAGATCTGCTTGCACTCTCACGTTGGAGTGCTACCTGGCAGATGGGATTCTCTCCATCCAAGTGTAGTTTCATGTGTTTCGGTCCCGCCAAGCTTCCTCGTCCCCTAGTCTTTCAAAATACTCCACTTTTAGAACGATCAACTATAAAAGACTTAGGTCTAAGCTACACAAATAAACTAACATTGTCACCTCATGCGTATCGAATATCTGCGAAGGCTGCACCGATATGTGGTTTTATATCACACAATTTCTTCCTGCTGGAAATAAAGTGAAAACTGTATCGCATGTATGTTCTACCCATCCTAGAATACTGCTGTCCCCTCTTTGGTCTAATGAATGCTTCGGACCGTGGTAAGATTGAAAATGTACAGAGGGTATTTACTCGCAAAATATTCGCTCTTCCTCGATCCACTCTTTCTTATACGGAGAGATGTCAGTTAGCGAACATGACATTTCTTTGGGTCAGAAGACTCGAAGCGGGCCTCTGTTTTCTCTTTCGCGTTAACTCTACCCCTAACCTTCCACGAATCAACGCTCTCATTCCCGCAGATAGACCTTATGCCACTCGTAATTCCTCCAGGATTATTGCACCCCCCTTAAGCTCCACTTCGAACCATTCTCACTTCTTTGCCTCCAAATATGTCTTCCTCTAGAATAATATTCCCCTCGAAATTAGGCTGTCGTCTAACTTAGCAGTTTTTTACAGTCAAATTACGTAAACACTTAACTTCGGAATATATAAAGTCCTTAGTATCCGTCTCCTTCCCAAACACACAACTTTTGGACTTTTAAAAGGGTCCCCCTGGTATCTGAGGTGGTTATGTTTAGCTAAAAAATATTTCCATACATGTCTATTTCTTCCTCTTTTGAGTGATATTCGCAACGATGTTTCGTCCACTTCTCTGTCCAGTCAGCATTGCCGTTTTCTCCATTCTCCGTTTTACAACCCTGACGATAGGCTTCATGGTCTTTAGTCATGCTCATGGTGGTTCTGCTATTTTCACCAGCTCGTCGCTAAACTCCGCAGTCTACAAGGTCGCATCTCCGGCGTTTCGTTGACGATCAGATGACCTCTGCCGTTCCCTCATCTTCCTGACTCTGTTGTCCGCGATGGCCTCCTCCAGTCTCATCTCCCTGATGGTTGATCATGAAGCCAGTCGGGCGGTGTTACATTGGTGAACGACAGCCTCTGCTGGTATATGATTTCTCCAATTACAAGAAGCGTTTCCAAACCTCATACGTTCTTATCAAGAGTCATGTCTCATTTGCACTACAATCAATCCTCTAAACCAACCCCCTTAATTTTGTTGAAGCAGTTTTTTTTCTCCTATGTTTTGTTTTTTTAAGCGGGGGTTCGCTGAACTCCGCCCCAGCTTAAATGGTAGGAGTTTTTTTCACTGCTTCCTCCTTAGTTAACCATGCATTTCAGAGAGTGTTGAGAACTTTTTTAAAACGACGATATGTTGGTGAATATGAATTAATCTACCAACACTTCTCAACGCTCCCGCTGTCTATGTGGTTGTATCATGGAGAGCAGCATTTATCAACTTTATATTTTTGTTTCCAAAGCAATAAGTTTGCAACGACGAGGCCCTCTGGGCCTAAAATATAAAATTTCTTTATTTATTTATACTGAAATCAACTGGCTTTAAAAATATTGTCCTCCTAGATTTCAGCCTTTCCTAGATACCATTAATTTTTCTTACTGGTCTCAACTGCTTTGTTCCCCAACAAGACAGAATCATATCCTAGATCTGATTTTCACAAATGGTATTGCCCTTCTCTTCGTTGATTTTAAGCAGGATATCTTCCAAAGTGATCACACATCAATTCACTGTTGCCTTCCGCTTCCTTCTACGGAAAAGGCTAGTGCTAGTCGTACTTATCATGCGTATAACCTTGCAAATATTAGCTCAATCAACAATTTTCTTGACTCATTAGATTAGCAGAGCCTCTCCTACATTAACAACGCTGCATATCTTTCTGAACTCATGGCGATCATTTCTACTAAAATGCTGGAATTTGTGCCCACTAAAATTGCGACACCCTACACACCAAAATCGACAGTCCCTTATTTTCTTTTGCCCAGACGAAAGAAATTGAGGAGGCAGCTGAAAGATAGATCTACTAGTTCGCTGTCTGTGCAGCTAAGAATCGCAGAGTTCTTCGAATAAGCGTCAAAGATTCGTCTTGCACGCGACCAGCACAGGGAATCTGGCGCCCTGAGTAAGTTAAACTCAGCAAAATCGGTTGCACAACTCGTTACTTGGCTCAGGCAGCATAAGCAATGATCTGGATTTGCGTCCAAGCGTCACATCGTTGCTCGATGCTGCACTAGAAGGCGATGATACAGAGGTCGATATGAGCATTAAGGCCAAAAGCATAGGGCTAGAAAGGCTAGAAAGTCTAAACGGGCCAGGGGTGTGCAGTCAGCTAACCCAAAAACTGGCACATCAGGACCCATCAAACCTAAAGTACCGGATACAGATGCCCACTGGGTCGTAACTCGTGAGCTCGCAACAGATGCACCAGTGAGTCTCAAGCAGAATAAGGTTGTAAAAGGGGCTCCAGAGACAGCATCAACAATTACACAAGAAAGATCTGACGTTAATATGGACTTGGATTCGGACATGTCTGACGACACACCTGAAACGTGCATATCGGATCATGTGTCAAGCCCACGGGCTACACCATCGTCACTCGTCTTAAGCGACACTAGCAATTATCGGGATTTGCATCCTAGTACCTCATCGTTGCTCGACTCGTCACAAGAAAGCGATGACCAAGAGGTTGAAAAGATCATAACTTAAAAGAGGCATAAGACTAAAAAGGCCAAACGGTTCACTGGTTTGCCCTCAGCTAACCCAATAGCCAGTACACCAGAACCAAGTGTACCGGATACAAGTGCTTCCTCGGCCGAAACACGTCAGCACGCAACATATGCCCCATTGAGTCGCAAGCAAAAAGTAGTTGTAAAGGGGGCCCCAGAGTCAGAGTCGTCAATTGCCCAGGAACGCATTGACCATTACGTGGGTCTTACAAGAGTTTACGCAAACTGATGCTAAAACCAGGTGAGTCCTTACGCTCCAACAGCTCCAGAATCAATTTCTCGGCCACAACCTCTAATAGTTATTTTAGAAACTTAAGCACAGGCAAAACTCTTGCTACAGCGCGAACCATCCTTACGGAGTCTGCATTCGCAAGTTTTTTTCAGATGGGTTACAGTCGAAAGAGTGGAGAAAGATTAGACAGCTAATAATAGAGCTGGAGAAACGGAGAACCAATGGCGAGACAAATCTCAAAATAAGAGAGGGCCAAATAGTTCAAGTCAAAAGGACATCTCTCTGGTCTAAGCCAGTAACAGTGACGGCCTAGCTGTCCCGCCACCGAAACCTAAGACGTGCCCTCTTAAATTGGTCGCTTTAAATGCTAGATCACTGATTAATAAAATGCCTCTGCTCCAGACTCTGGTTTTCGTAAATCGACCAGACATTGCTATGGTAACTGAGACATAGGAATCGGCCTGTGTAGCTGACTCTGAACTCTCTGTTCTTGGCTATGCATGCGTTCGGAACGATCAAAACAATGGCCGTGGCGGAGGAAGCTACATCTTTATTAAGCAGCCACTTGCATTTTTCCCGTTGGACTATCCACAATTCACGGCGGTGGAGGAGAGCTGCTGGCTAAGAGTTGTTCTAAAAGCAAATACTATTTACTTGTTGGCTGTGTTTATCGCCCACCTAATGCCAATGCAGACTACGATCTTTGTCTCTCACAGGCATTTTATGCCACAGCTGACTTGAATCTTAAGTATTGCTTGATTGCAGGCGAATTTAACCTTTCTGACGTGCAATGTTTTCCGCCATCCTGTACTTCAAAGTTCGAGTACTAACTTGAGGCAGTAGATATCGGCATGTGGGATCAGGTAGTCGATATTCCCACTCGAGGAGCAAACACACTCGACCCAATTTTTTGTAGAGGATGCGAACCACTTTCAGTGTTATCCTTAGACACACTTGGGAGTTCAGACCATCTCACAGTTGTTAGTGAACTAGAACTGGAGGCGGATGAAACATTTTCCCAGAAGTATAGTCTTTATCATGACTTCCGATCAGCAAGCACGGCGGACCTACTGGCACATTTAAAAGCTCTCAACAAGTCTGAATTTTTCCAATGTTTTAATGTAAATGTTTGCACCGATGCACTGTACAAAGGGCTGGATCCACTCATCCTCCACTTTGTCCCCCGTAAGAAAGTAATACATGTCAAGGATGAAGTGTACCTTCCTCTGTCTTTCCGTCGTAGGCTGCGTAAACTCTCTCGTCGTTTGCATCGGCAAAACGACACTTCCGTTCTGCCCTTTATCACACTGATCTTTCAGCAGACTAAGAAGTTCTCCGAAGAAAAGCAGATAGCCGATGATGCCCATTCCACTGAAAATCGTTCCCTAAATGTTGCGTAACTCTTTTCGCGTACAGTAAAAGCGCAGAGGAAAACGCAACACCCCATACTTCAAGACGCCTTAGGAAACCTCAAAGCTGACGCTACGTTAACCACTGATTGCTTAAATGCGTTCCTATTCAAAAGGTTTAGTGAATGCTCATTCGCTGAACCTCCGGCTATCCGGGGTTGGGCGGTTGCCGTACTCGAAACCATAAGTTTTACCCTCTGGGACGTGACTGAAGCCATTCGTCGTTATCGTCAATCTTATAGTCCAAGACCAGATGGCGTCCCAGTTAGCCTTCTAAAAGCTGAAGCGAATGATATCTTTCTGTTCATTCTTTGTTAGGTATTTAATCTTGCTCTTGAGAGCGAAACCTTTCCTTCATTTTGGAAAGAATCGCACATAATGCCTATTCGCAAGCATGGCCGATCGACGTCATTCGACAACTTTAGGCCAATAAATACACTTCCCGCAGCCTCGAAGATCTTGGAGACCTAAATAAAAGAAAAGACGATGTGTCACTTGACAGAGAACAACCTGCTCAACACAGCTCAACATGGCTTTCTCGAGAAACGATCTTGTGACACCTGTCAGCTCTCTTCCTTTGATTATGTGCTGCAATCTAGTGACAGCAGTTTTGCCATATATAACGTCGATTTTTATTTTACTAAGACCTTTGATCGGGTCGATCATAACCTCCTCTTTCTGAAACTGGCCTCCTTCGGCATAGGTAGCAAGCCTCTGAACTTCATATCTTCCTATTTGGATGCTCGCACACAACGAGTAAAAATTTCCAATGTTATCTCCAACCCCACGCATGTGAGCCGTGGAGTAATACAGGGTAGTGTACTGGGTTCGCTCCTATTTTGCCTGTTTGTTAACGACGTTTCAGATTGTTTTCAGTATGGCAGACCCTTCATGTACGCTGATGATTTAAAAGTCGCTTATCGATATGAAGCGGAAGATCGTAACATCGTGCTCGAGCTGATAAAAAGGATCTTCAGGCCTTCGCCCAGTTGTGTTGCAAATGGCGCCTCACCCTTCTATAGCACAAATGTTCAGTTATGGTTGTTGGCGACGATCATCAACCACAATTAAGCATTGATGGCCACGAACTAAATGCCCCAGGAGTTATCAAGAATTTGGGCATATCCTACTCTAATAGTCTCAATTTGTCAGACCACTGTGCCCTGATAGTCTCGAAAGCCCGCCGAACCATCGGATTTATCCTTAGAAACTGTAAGATTATAAGGGTTAGAACTAGCCTTGATTGTATGTACGTGAGACCTAGTCTTGAATAATATAATGATAATAATAAGTTGTATATTTAAGGCCAAAGGGGCCCTGTCGTTACAAACTTAGTGCTATCGTGAAAATAAAAATAATAATGATAAGCAGTGAACTCTTATAAAATAATTGTCATCGGCAGTAACAAAAACTCCTAGATCGGTGGATGAGTTCAGCGGGCCACCGAGTTCAAAAAAACTTTAGGAGAAAAAACTGCCCTAATAGGTAAAAGGGTTTGATGTGGTTAGTTTGGGACCTGATGTTGAGGGTTCGGGACGTTTATGGTCATGGGAAAAATAATATATCGTTGAGTTAAAAATGGGTCATCCGGAAGGCAGGAGAAGGCAGTAGAAGTCAAGGCAACATCATCGAGTTGCGACCCACCAGATTCCAGAGCCAATCGCGAAGACCACAGCGAAGGTTGCAAAAACGGAGAAGAATTCGCAGCCCTTGGAAGTGATGCTTGACTCTGCAGAGGGAAATGCTAACATATTTAGAAACCATTTTAGTATCCTGGGAAGAGCTTCAAATGCCAGGAGGACCCTTTTCAAAATCTACAACTTGCGTGTTTGGAAAGGAAACAGACACTAACGACTTTATTTCCTCTAAATTTAAATGCTTA
>JAYGXS010000004.1:25146797-25231922 GCA_036362985.1 Ligula intestinalis | reverse complement strand
TAATATTTTCACGTTTGTTACCGTCTTGTCACCTTGCTTCCTCTTTGGTGACCATCAGCTTATGTGCTTCTGAAGGCTGTCTACAGTGTATGTTGAATGCCCCCGCTTCTTCGTTGCTGACAATCTCCTTGAAAACACCCAGGGATTCCCCACTTCCACCATAATTCCTATTATAGTTCACAGGGTTTCTAGGCAAACATACGTGTTCTTTCAATATTGTCAAGCGTTTAAGGCTAATAAGTCGTCATTCTACTTAACGCAGGTCTTGATTAGATGCGCAACTTATTTCACAAGAATGAGGAACTGCATAAAATAATTCGAAAGGCATGGGTTAACTGCACTGTGCCGGATTTGCGTGAGTCTTTACTTGTCTTCCGGCATGCTTGCTGCACCGCTCGTTAAAATGACATCTCACATCATCTTATCACCAGTCGACTGACGGGCTCGGGCTGGCCTCTGATACACAGAGAGCGGCACAGATACAGGCGCACTCATCGTGACCGTTAAGGGATTCCATTAGAAGGCAGCTAACACGCTTACAGTTATCCCAAGTCGCGAAGTCTTGGTTTGGAAGGTTGCCAGGTAATGACATAAACCAATCGTCGTATGAAAGTTCTTAGGAGGAGCCGTGCGCGTGCTGATGTCGTGCTATAGATCCCAACAGGGAAGTTTATCCAACCAGTCGGATGAGTCAGAAATCCGACCGACATTCTAGCTACTCAAGGACATTATCTGATCGATCCAACTTTCTTCCGACCTTGGACCTTTCCGTATGCTCCTTTTGCCGCCTTATATACGCTGTTAGGGTGCATTAGTACATTTGTCTTCCTCCACCCTTGTTGTAGAGTTCTGCTTTTTTGGTTTGATAGAGGAAAGTTGTTGGCACCGAGCCGTGCGAAGAGCGCTTAACGAAAGTAAGATCAAACTTCAATAGTTCCGTCTTACTGTGCGGCTCTTATAGCACCCCTCGAATATGTTGGATTCCATCCCGTTAGACGGCAACAACCAATCCTGAAGTGCGTGGATCAGGATTTCCGCCTGATGACTGACGGCCAGGTAGCGATCGAAGTTAATCCAGGGCATGTTCCAACTAGATACAATGTGATGGACGTATGTGGATGGCTAGTCACACCAGCCTTCAGGGGTCTCTGGGCGCGCGTAAGCACACACCTACGCCCACCTTCATATATCGCTACCCTGCATGTTCAATCAGGTCCATACTCCCACTGACTGTTCGTTACTTCACTGGAGTCAGCCATCGTAGGCAGTATTCGCTGTGCAGACTTCGACTACTTGAACCCGCGCACGATGTACTCTGTAAAAAAGTACATACAAAATGCTATCACGCAGTTCTGCTACGAGGATAGTGGTAAACCACTAGAAGTTGGCGTCAATCCAGCCCTATTTCCCTCAGTCTTTTGTGCCTCCTCTAATATACAAACTAAGTTAGAGTTGGCAACGCATCGGTGCGAAAAGAATGGACTGTGACTCAGATAAGAGATACCGATATGGTTCCGCCTGTTGGCCTCGTTGAAAGAGGTCGCGCCGTCATAATCATCTCTCGCACAGCTCTATTGAGTGCTCTTGTATGCATGTGATGTGTTCGTGCCCACAGTTTAATCTTGATTACACGTCCTTCCCATCTTCAAATGCTTCCCTGTTTTCCTTCTGTTCAGTTGAAACGTGTTCCACGGCCCTTTCCCAGACTAGTCATTAAAAGGCAGGTGACGGATATTGATGACTTCAAGGTAGAGGACTTTGAACTCGTTGGATACAAACCCTACCCAAAAATTCCAATGAAGATGGCCGTGTGAATATGATCAACATGTGTCCAATACGATTATGTGCTATCTCTAGATTTCTCTTTCTATATCGCGTTTATATGCAAAATTGTACTCTCCAGCCAAGTTTTATACAATCATTTGCCGGTGAATCGACTTTTTGTAAGACCTAAAAGTTTTTAATATATTCCTATTTTTGTACGTTATCGTCTTTTTGTATTCTTCAGTCGCAAGTCACTGTCATGCAGCCATCAGGTCATGGGGCAAATTCTTAACATAGCCATTAGTGACGGTTGAATTGTCACTCCCGATCGATCAGTTTTGATTGGGTGTAAGACGTCTTACGATCACCGTCGTGATATGTCTGCTCTGATTGCGAGAGGGAAAACATTTACCATTGTGTACCACAAATGGTCGCCTGCAGACCGTCTCATATCGAAAATTAGTCAATAAGGGGGATAGGTATGCCGATGTAATCGAAAATGAGAGTTCGATGGAATAATCAAGCTATAGATGCGATTGCCGAGACAATAGCTTTATTAGCCTAACTTTTTGCATTCATGCTCGAACCCATCATTAGACAGGGCTACTAAATGGGCAGGAAATTGCAGTATGTGTAGGATGCAATCGGCGAGCGCCTATCTATAATTGGGTATATTCCCGATTGAAACCGGTAAGGCAACGATTCAGTGGCGCTGTGCTTAGAGCGTTGGACTTATATGTAACAAGGTCGCGGGTTTGAACCTCAAGGTTCGCCACCCCCTGTGATTGGATGACTGGCAGACGACGGTTAATAAGCCAGAAATGGTAATTCCTGTCTCCCTTGTCTTTATTGATAATATATTTTGCCTATGAAATGATAGCCCTTGAGTGGCCGCTAGTTGAGCTCCGCGATCGAATGCACAAAGGAATAAGTGAGTTCCGTAACCGATCGATGAGCCCTATCTGTCATTGAGATATTTTATGGTTCACTGTAATCCAACAAGGCTCCTCTTCCTGGCAAACGTACGCACGAGCCCGTACATTAAGCTTCTCTTGGTGTGGTGACCCCCCTTACCCTTTTCTTATCGTGTCATAGTGTGCGCAAGGCGACGCCGTTATCGGCAAATCTGCGCCATTCTCACGATGCGTGCTGTCCTGGCAGCTACCGCCAGCTGGCCGATTGACGGGTTTCAATCACGTTTACTAAGCTCAGATGCACCGGCCCTCTCACCTCTGCACAACACCGCTCTCGGCTTGCGCGTAGCATGCACGCACGCACTATCGCTATGCTGACAGCCGCGCAAGTGACGGTCCTCTTATGGATTTTTTTGTTTCGCAGGCATCTCACGGTCGTAATCCGGGCCACTTTCGGTTCAACTGTCTGCAAGGCCTTTGGACTTTTGGCAAATATTTGCATCCCAGGTATGTGTAGATAGAGAAGTTGGAGAGCGTTCCGATCACCGGAATCATAGTTTTACTTGTCTGAGCTTTCGGGCTCTTTCTGGTGTCCAGCGTCTGAGATAAAGGCGTCAAAGAAAGACAAATAACAGTTATAGGAGGCAGGGGCCAATCAACCGTTATGGAGGGAAGGGGAGGCGGGGCAATCAACCATCAGTCCGGAGTTCGCAGCTGCTAGGATAGTCGCGCAAGCTGACAACAACACGGATCGCGAGTTGGTTGAAGCCTGTTCCTCGAATGAAAACTCAGTCGATTTATCGATCTGGCGCCGGCAGTATATGCTTGTTCATTCTGAATCGTGCTTCAGCTGTTCGTCCACCCCTCAGCAAAAACCCGGTGTCGCTTTCGATGACGCACTCTTTTTTTGCCAATAAAAGCGAACATGCGAGTCCCAGGAAGTAATTGAGAAGAAAACGACTCGATCGCTGGGACAACACGTTTATTCGCCTGACGTTTCGACATCCCTCACGGATTAATCATCAGAGACAGGAGCAGAAAACAGGTCTGCACTTAGTATTGGCTGCGCTTACTCATCGTGCCTCCACTCGCCAAGTTAGCACTTGTGCCAACTATCAGCACGCGTGGCTGGCCGTCACACGCTCACCGCGGGAGCCGCTTGTACTCTCCTCGTGCCTCTCTCGGTCGAGTCGATGTATCGCGAGCTTTACGCCAACAACTGTGCGCCTATTCCTGATTGGTTGAGTCAAACAAAGAACTGGAAAGGCGTGCATCTGATCATGCGCCCAGATTTTTTCACGGACTCAATGGGTCTTTTGACGCAGCGTTTGCGATCACTTGGCAGCGCTTATTGTAAAGCATTTCTGCTGCATCAAAAGCTGCTTTTACCTATTCAGTCTTACCTGGCTTTCGATGTGGGAGACCTTCTCTTGTCGACATAATCACATACGACAATATCTCCACATTTTTCTGTGCAGAATAAACTTCCTACCAGCTGGCATCTTATTTCTTCTCTTTTCACGAGGAACCGGGTCAGAAGAGCACAGTGGCAAGGGTCTTAATTATTAACTCAGTTCACTGCGTTAGAGCACCCCTCGGCAGCGACAGGTTGTGCTCGTAGGCGTATCGGTAGCCTTTGCCTTGTGAGTTCAAGACCAACTGGTAGGATGTCTGTTTTGAGAGTTCAGAAGAGACTGCCAGACTAATTATGCAGTTGAACTCTTCGTGCAGGTTGGCACACTATCCGTTGTATTGCTGCTGGATTGCCAGAATTGGTGCCATCGTAATTGACCTAAATAGCTTTGCTGAGTTATTCCATTTGGCCATCGACAGTTGGACCATCGATTCCGACGATATACGCCGTGTGCTCCACAGCCTGGCGGTGCAGGGACGAGGACTTACGTGTGGCATGAATTTAAGTGATAATAGACTTATCGTGTAGTGTTAGAGCTAATGGGGTGACTCACTCCACATAGGCGAGCATGTCCGAAGCCTCGCTGCCGCCAACGAGTATTTCTGCACTTAGTTCACCTCGGCAACAGCCAATCAGGTCCCTCAAAGGCTAGCCTCTCTCGGTGGCGAATAGGACGCCTTGGTCGATGCAGTCTTTCCGGCCAATCACCTTTGAGGCAACCAGACAGTGCACGTTCTCGTTGCTGCTGCTTAAAACCGCACTTGGATCGCGGCTGGTTCTCCTGCTGGTCGTGAGCTATGCCGAGTCAGTCTACACTCATCTATTCTCCTCTCCCTTGTGTACATAATATATTCTTCCTCCTACTCTGGCCTTTAACGACTTCTCTCCTGCACTAAGTAACCATGGTCTGAAGATTGCAGTTGCACGGTTAGACTCACTTAACTCCCTGCGATACTAACTAAGCTTAACCCTAATGGCTGCGGTCTTCCAGGCACGGTTCCTTAGGAGATGATAGAGAAGTCTTGGAGAAACAGAGTAGGAGAAGGTTATATTCTGTACAGAACAAGAAGGAGAATAGTCAGTAGAAAGGTGGTTGACTCGGCCTGTCGTTGAGTTCGACTATCAGGACCGTGAGAGAGCACTGCAGCGTCGTGTCCGTCTCGAGCCGATGCGGAAGGCCGAGTGACTCCAACGTCAGTCGCCGAAGAATTTTGTCTGTCTGCTGGCCTTGATGGAGATTGGTGACCGCCAAGGACAGACACCAGTGGGGGAGTCCCTGTCTCGTGCGATGGTTGCCGAGTGCGCGGCAAACAAAGGCAGACCCAGTGCGTAGGCGTTTAGCCGGCGCGCGTAGCCACTGCACTTTCGCGGCTTTTAGCACCGAAGACGGCAGGAGTCAGCGAGGTAGGCTCTCACAACTCAACCTAAATAGGGTGACGAATGCGTTACAGTCAAGTATGAGCGATCTACTGTAACTACAAACACTAGGATTGCTCTGTCTTATAGAATAAGTTAGTCAGCTGTTAGGAGTGATTTATTCGGTACAAAAGGCAGGTTGCCGTGGCTGCTGTTTGTGCATGAACAATGCGTACATGCGGGAGCGTGTGGGCAATGCTGCATTGTTTACGCACTTGGATCTGCTCACGTCGGAGTGATTGGCTGTCGGGCGCGTGATTGGTTGCGATAAGGGCCGAGTCTAAGACGTCTGATAATAAGGTCACATGGCCGGCTGAAGCGGCTGGCCACAGTTCCACGCACGACCGCGACTAAATTCAGCTGAAGCCTAGGTGGGGAGGTGGGGGGGGGGGGGGGGGTTGCCGTGTTTCGGAGGTGGGCCTGCCAATGAGCAAGCTTGTCGCGGCTATCGAAAAGCCGGAGGAAATGGAACACTGTTGCAATTGCTACAAGCTGCAAAAGTATGTTGGTCCGACAGTTTACTGGCTTTTATATAAAAATCACGACAGTGAGCATGTTTCCGTGCTGCATATCCACACAAACTGTCCAATTGTAGCATTCATTTATATGCAGCCCGCGGTAGTTGACTTTCAGGACACACTGCCAACTGCTGAGTGTATAGCGGCCTGATTCGTAGGTGTGCCTAGAACGCTACAATCATCAGACCGAATCCCAGGTTGGAACTTAAAAGCCACAAGTCACCAGAAAGAGTGATCTGTTGTGTACAGAACTCCCTGTTGCTGTCTTAGGCGGCAGTGGCCACTGACCAAGCCAGGGCTAGTGTTGACTGTGTCCAGCCTGGTCTGAGAGAGAATGAAACAGTGGTGGCAGCTTCTTAAGTAGGATTGTGGAGCAGGTTCAAGTGGTTTGCTATTGGTGTGTTGCAATTTGCCAGAGGGGATGTCGCCTGTAGAGATCTTTGCTGCATCAGCTGAGGGGTGGCTTAGGCAGGCATACTTATTTGGACACACCTGTATGCGCGGTTGTGAGCGTGCGTGTGTACGTGACTGAATAAGCTGAGGTCAACTGTGGGAAGCCGCCGGAACGCCGAAGGACAGGGGACGCTAACGCGGCTGTTATTGGTTAGCCAGAATCAGCTGTGAGGTTAAGTCTCGGGGAACGGTGGCGCCATCGGAAGAAAGCATTGGCCAGTTGTTTGTGACGACGCATGACTTTGGTGCAGTGGGCCTTGGATAACGAAGAGGGAACAGGCATTGTGGGCGCCCGCCAAAAGCGACGCGATTTTCCTCAAGCGCTATATTTGACAATGAAAATAAGAGCGAGGGAGAAGCAGACGTGTGGCGCGTCTACCTCAGCCAACGCTGCCCACACCATTCGGCTTCTACTGGTAAGGTGAACCCAGGACAACCATAGTAGGACGTGGATTCATTGTTTTACAACGCTTAATTATTATCTGCGCGTTGTCTGTATGATTCTGTTCCCAGCTCCACACTTACTGCGTATCAATGAGAAAGGCTCGGATGGCGCAGGAATGAGGAGTGACATTTCTCACTATCATAAATTTGACGCGCTTGAAATTATTACGACCCGTTAAAAGTCACGACTTGTAACCGATATGTACAGCGTCCATCTTTGGAACTATGATCAGGCTGTCACGACTGTTTCACCGTGTGACTTTTAGTATACCGGTCAATTCTGGGAGATCCAATCACGCATGTGGCGGTCAGTAGATGGCGATTTCGCTTGGTGTCAGCCACTGCACCTAATCTCATCCCCAGATGGCTTGATTTGCGCCAATTCCTCTGCCATGGGAGAGGTTGAAATCAATCGGTGCGGTATATGTGTTGATGTTCTCTCTCTCTTACTCTCTCTCTTAATATCTCTCGCTCTTAAACAATCAAACACTATGGTTCTAAACTTTTTTCCCCTGATTTGATTTATTTTACCACTTTCTGTTCCCTAATATTTTTCGTCAAAGTCTCTATGTGTACTGATTTACCTTCTTCCACCTGGTTGTAAATGCTGCCTAGCATGATTCAAATTGGCTCCTTTATTCTAATGCAGTAGTCGCCGGTTATCAAGCCCATCTCGGTCCCAGAACAAATTGGGCTTAATAAGCGGCGGGTGCACTAACCGGAGAGTCCTAGTTCCTGATTAGCAAACACTGGATAGGCACTAAACATTACATACGTACTGTATTATGTGTAGAGCTCGGTTATGTGCAAGAAAAAATGCTGTTTGTCCGTATATTACGCAATAACAAAACAAACAAAAAATGATTCGCGACACGTTTAAAAAAAGTGGTCTAGTGTCAGTTGTTTTGGAGGAAACTTCACTCACAAGAGCTCTTTGATGTCCTTCTCCAGGCACCAGAAATCGTCGAATTTTGTGAAATCTGATGCCTGTAGACCGCGTTGCAGAGTGTAGAGAAATGAGAATCTGACTCTATCCTGTTGGCAAAGTGGGCTTTGTAGACGACGGATTTCGCTATATAAAATTCCGGCCCAAGCTGAGTTGGGCTTAATAAGCGGCTGGGCCTATTGACTGTAGCATGACAGAGCTCGGAGTTTTCGCAGCCAGTTTGCACCCGTGATTTTAATGGTTGGCGGTGGCGTAAAAATGATGTCAGTAAGCGCGCAAACTACCGCGTGCATTTCGATAGGCTTATTATTCGAACAGTGTTCTCGATTTTGCGTGCGCAGTCCGGCGTCTTCTGTTACACCGTCGATCACGCGTTACTGCCACCTGAGATTGTGCTATTTCTTTTGCCGTATCTAAATTTTGTTGGTTCCCATTTTAGCATGTATAAACGTGTATCCAGACGAACATATAAACGTCGCATACGAAGTCAATGAGAAAGTAACGAAAATATGACTGCGAGGTACCCGCCGGACTCTTTGTCTTCCTCGTTTGACAGTTCGCCTTTTAATACAGAATATTAATCTTCTTATGAGTCGCAGAACGAGTCCGATTGTGAATTTTCATCGTGCATTTTAACTGTTGAAGGCGAACCAGTAGGCATTTTACTTTCAAACGCCGCATATTCATTTGAGCCGTTTTCTAAAGCTTGTCACACAGTTCTTATGAGACCTGTCATCGGTGGGTGGGACAAGCATTTGTACAGAGATAAGGGCATGGGCCAACGATGAGTAGGTTAATTTTAGACTAGTAAAGCGACTGAACGATCTGTTCAACACGAACTTTCGTAGCCCAGAAATAGGGCACTTTATGGATCACCTATTTCCAAGGTAGTCCCGAGTAACCCCTGCTCCTTGTTTACTTGAACAAATTATAATGTGGATGCTTCTCAAGCCTGGAATGCGGACTAAACATCGAAGTGGCAGAACGGCAGTTACCTGGGAAGATAATTATTGCCCGTTCGGAGTAAAGTTGAGTATCGAATGTTTGAGCACGAGAGCGTGGACAAAATTACCCTCAATTCACGCTTAGATTCTTATCAAGGCACGAACGGTCGATTCCTGTTTGCATAGAAATATCAAACACTACCCCTTCCGTGTATTATTTTAGTAGCCATCGTACACTATGCTCTATCTTTGCGGTCGCACCGATTGCTCTGTCTGAATTCCTTCATTTTTTACCGCCAATAAAATGAAACTCGGTATTATCCGGACTTTTTTCGCGTCATACATTCTCGATAAGGTTGGTAAGGCAGCAAATAATCTAAGCAACCATAGCTATAAGAGTTATTGTTAACTAAAGCATGATGATGGTGTTGGTGATGTTGTCGCTGTTGACGATGATGTCGGTGCTGTTGCAGATGATGATGATAATTATCATTATTATTATGGGAGTAATAATGATATTGAAATAATTTGTACGGAGTGATAGAAGGGCTAGAGAAGAACTACATGGTCCTACTCACGCACCATTAAATAACAATAATGAATGCCAGTTTGTAGGGATTAATGAATAATGGTAGACAGGTGCTCATCGATCGATTAAGGAATTCGCTGGTCGCGTGGGACCTGGGAGCTTGCTTTCGAGCCAGACAAATAGCCGCTCAACAAAAAAGAAGACTAGTATGGCCATTTCTGGCTTATAAGCCGTCATCAGTCGGCCATAACAAACCTCGGAGTGGTAAGAGCGTTGGAATTCTCACTACCAAGGTCGCGGATTCGAGCCTCGGTATCGTCACCCCTGGGGTTGTGCACGGCTGATTTATGACGGCCAATAAGACAGAAATGGCCAATCTAGTCTCCCTTGGCTTTGTGGCGGTCCTGTGATCAGCCTTGCACGGGCACATTTTCTCCTCTGCCAGGCTGCAGACCCGCGTGTAACTGTTCATGTCTAATCGTGTTTTCGCCGCGAAGCCTGTCAACCCTGCGTGCTCGCATCTATGCCGGACGCTCTTGTTCGACCTGCCATGAATGCCATCTCCCAATCAGCGTGACCCATTTTCTGATTGGTTTTAGGACAGGTCAGGGGTCACCTCCAACCCTACGCAGAATATGGAACGCAGACACAACAACTGTATGCTCTACTGTGAGTCGCTCTTTTCTGCAGAGTCTTTTGTCAGCTCATTTTGTTACAGTACAATGTCCTACGTAACTATTCTTACTGACATTTGACTTGGGTAGCCTTCTGTAGTCGACTATCACACCTTTCCACAACTTTTTCGACAATACATTTTTGTATTAATAAATGTATCAACAAACTCGATCGATCTGCAGTGACGCACATCACGCATACGGTCACGCGCTAAAGCTTGTCGCAGGCTGTCGTGTTGACAAGCAGAATGTTCCCCCAATTCACAAGTCAAGAAAGACGGTGCTGGTGGAAGGAAAGTTACTGCCCGAAAGTGGACGGTACAAAAGCACCGTTTTGCGTCAGAGCCAAGTGTTTGATCACGCCAAGCAAGTCTGCGAAGTTGTGTTCGTTACCGTGAGGTCTTGGCTGCGGACTGTGCTTAGTGTGCCGTGCAGCCAGCCAGGTGGACAGGCGCGCATCAATTGGCTGGAACTAACTTGCGCCTTGAGCAGCAAGCATAAGGGGGGAGGCATAGGACCGGCAGGACATCACAGGCCTCTCGCAGTGGCTGACCGAGAAAGTGGGTGGAATTTTAGCGGGCGCAAGTAGATTGTGAGCCTGCGCGGTTTTGGTGAACAAATGCAATGTGAGTTAGCGCAGCAGGCTCACCGCTGCCAATTAAGGCACATGCACTGGCCGCATACGCCAATCAGTCTGTCCAGTCACCTTTGAAGGCCTATTCATGCAACTACCGCTCTTTGCGGCCGCTGGGATGAGTGCTGCCAGGCCCGCACTTCGGACGCCACCCAGCTCTAGTGCAGGCCCATGCTTCCCCGATCGTCAACTTCCTTCTAACTATTCTCAACTCTTTCTGTACAAAACAAATTACTCCATTCACCCGGCGTCTCGCCTTTCCTTCTAAGGAACCAGGCCTGAAGATCGCAGCTCCTGTTGTTTAACCTTATCAACCTTTTGGCCTGCGATAGATCTGATAGTGAAGAGCGCCTGCAATTGCAGTGAACATTTGGTTGAGTTTTATTTTATATGTAGATAGTAGATTGCCAGGATCATTCAACAGAAATTTTAAAAAAACGAGGAATGACTGCTTTCCTGAACATATCGCAGGGGGTTAAGTGAGTCAAACCCGGCAACGGCGATCTTCAGACCATGGCTACTTAATGGAGGAGAAGTCGGTAAAGACCCGAGTAGGTAGAAGAGTATATTGTGTACACAAAGGAAAGGAGGATAGATGGAATAAGTCTGACTTGGGAGACACGACCGCTCAGGAGATTGACCGGGTCCCACGTCCGGTTTTATTAGCACTCAGGACAGTAGACAGAAAGATAGAGCGCGTTAATTGGCTAGGTCGGCCTGTGATTGGTTGGATGGCAGGACAGGAAAGCCAGACCTCGGAAGGCAAGGACCAACTACAAGTACTCCCCTTCGAGACTGTAACGAGGATGCTGAAAGAATCCGAGTGGAGGAAGAATAGTTAAGTTAAGCGAGAGAGATACGTACCAAAATGAGGTCGCAGAACAGCGTGGGCGGCTGTGGTCGGAATGAGCCAGGATGCATGGATGGCTGAAGAAAGCCGCTGGTCCGGTAAAACGTCAACAGCAAATCAGTGTGTCGTATCAGTATGATTCAAACCAGATGAACTGTTGGCAGTAGAAGGAAGGTTGGAGATTGGGAAGGAGATCTCGGTGCTGGCACTCATAAGGGAACATCTCTGTTGGATTGGGAAGTAACTATGGCCTAGGCTGAATGGCCTTCGGCAGTAAGTCGCGAATACCAAATACGCAGGGACACGTCCGTAAATCGCCAAATGCGTAGGGAATACGCTGGGACACGTCGGGAAGTCAACAACTACGCAGGCACGGCAGGCCACATCAGAAGTTGATTGTTCATCTCACGTCGGAATGTCACCAATATCGCAGGGGGTTAAGTGAGTCAAACCCAGCAACTGCGATCTTCAGACCATGGCTACTTAATGGAGGAGAAGTCGGTAAAGGGCCGAAATGGTGGAAGAGTATATTGTGTACAAAAAGGAAAGGACGATAGATGGAGGAAGTCTAACTTGGGAGACACGACCGCTCAGGAGATTGACCGGGTCCCACGTCCGGTTTTATTAGCACTCAGGACAGTAGACAGAGAGAGAGAGCGCGCGTTAATTGGCTAGGTCGGCCTGTGATTGGTTGTACGGCGTGTTGGGTGGTCCACGTCACGCGCGCTAGTAAGTCTGGTGATCGCAACGACCTTGAGCTCTAGACAGATTTAGGCCATGACAGGAAAGCCAGACATCGGAAGGCAAGGACCCACTACGAACACAGGTTGTCAGTCACGATCTTACGCTATCCACCTCCCTAGGATCAGACAAAATGTGGAGTGGAGATCTGCTGTTCATTGCCGGTTGAGTAATTTACAGGTTGTGTGCCGGAATACAGATTTAACAGTAATTATTTAGGACTCGTCAAAATACTTTAAAAAAATATACTTTTAAGGTATATGAGGTGACGTGTGGTAAGGAGACTTCTATCAGGTTCCACATTAATACTGCCCAAAATTTCTCCTAAATGTCAGCACTTTTACCGTAATTTATCCTTGCAACATTCTTTTTTTGATTATTCCTCCTCTCGTTCTCTGCCATGTGAAATGTCTTCGAGAGACATACATCAATTTTTCATTTGCACTGTGTAAGCGATATAAGTAGGCATAGAATTAAAGAGTACTATTTGCTTGAGGAAAAATGAGCCCAAAGAGTACCTGCTCTCGCAGAAAAACACGAAAGTGTCAACCGTATGTATCTAAGTCTTCTAATTATGGCTGTATTTATGCTTATGTGGAATGTAAGTGTTGTTTGTGAGGAAACGCTGGGAGTCTGCTACGGAAGACAGAATCTAGGTCTTAGTTAAAAGTTAAACACCAGGACAATGGACAAACATCGGTTAAAGCTAGGAGATCATATGTAGCAAGGATCTGGCACTTAAAACTAGACATTTGATTATTCAAACGTTTTATTTCTTAGGAAAGGAAATTCACACCTCTAGTGGCTGATTATCTACGATAAAGAGAGATTGAATGTCTTCGCACGGATCTGTTAACATGTTGCGATAAAGGTGGAGCATATAAAATATGAAGTGATGAAAAAGACAACTGAACATTAATACAGTCTGGATCAGTGTACATAGACAATCGAGTAAACATGATGATTTGGCGTATTCCAGTCGAGATCACATAAGGACCAGTCGAGTATACATACTCACCTATGAGGCGCATTCATATTTGGATCCCGCCGGAAGTGTGATGGTAAAGCTAATGTACTTGAGGACAAGAACCGTACATTTTTACTTGGGAAAGGACCATCATTTGAATACGGAAAGATAGACAAAGTGCGCTGAGCTACTGTGCTGTGGACTGTCTGGAAATATGTTGGGCTGGACAATGCTGTAGTGGATAGTGTATGAAAATATATTTTAGGAGAACAATAATTCTTCGCTTTTTACTCAATATATTTGAAGGAAATTTGGGTATGCATCTTGCGCTCCCTATTTTTACATGCAGCAAAGGTGTGTCAACACTTTGGAAAAGGGGAAATCAAAAAACTGCAAAGGCAATGTCAAGAAACTGTACAGGTAGATGAACTACTGACTACTTCAACAGTATTTGGACATATAAGTACGCACGCATATTCATAATACAGTAGTTGTTTAAAGCACACATGTTGCAGGGAAAATAGTGTGGTCTCTGGTCTGGTGACGTTATGAAGAATTACAGGGCGCGTGCATCGATGCTGAAAATGAATAAATCATACAAATGAACGTTACTTAAAATTTACAAGTAGTAGTGCCATAGTAATAAATATGTAATGTGTGGAATCAATATAACAGCGATTGGACGGGATTGTGTTGCGTACTGCCATATTGATTCGATTTCCGTTTAAAGGCTTCTACGGATGTACACATGACAATAACATCCAGTAAGGCATTCCAAACTTCAATCGTTCTGCAGAAGAAGAAATTCCGTGTGTTTTTCCTGGCACTAGCCGTAGGTAATTTTAGCAGTTGGTCTCGCAGTTTAATTGTGGTTGCACTAAAAATAAAGTTACCTAGCAACGTTTGACAACCATACTTAATTAATGGATGCATGCACGTTAGTAGGCGTAGCTATGCATATTACTGCACCTGTCAACACGGAAATCATTAGGTTACTGTGGCTGATTTTGGCTTTATTAATTTAAGTTTTACTTTATTGCTTAGTTTAATGGTTTAATTTTATTTTTATTGAGTTTTGTTTTCAATTAAGTTGAATTTTTAAGCGTCATGCAGTCGCTTTTCGGCTTATCCTACTAAAATATCTGTCCTAATGAAAATGTTCGAATGCAGCTATTGCGTTTAAAAGTACTTGGGAAGAAAGCTTACCTTTAATGGTTTTTACTATGATCTTTAAATTTCGATATAGAGTCGATGTGAGTGTGAATTTGTTGGTTGGTTGGTTGATATTTTTTGTGAATTTATTTTATTCTCCCGAGCCACAATACCCCTATCACGACCGGTCGCGTAAGGCACAATACTGAGACAGCGGATGTCTAAGGATGCCGGCCAGCTTAATTGTTGTCATGGTTTCTAACTCCAAGAAAACTTCAGGTAACAAGCAGCAGTCCCGACTGCCTAAGATGCTAAATTTCATTCCTTAGTTGCCCAGGCTAGCTAATCGGAATCCCTAGCGAAGTGGACCTTGTCCAGTTTCGTGATTGGTTACATGCCGCTGAAAGTTTACGAGAGGGTTGTGGTCCTAAACGATCCAGAGTCACCGTTCTTTAATAGCAAACCCCAGGTGCGGCCATAAACCACATTTGAGGACCTTACAAAAAGTGTTTTCATCGAAGGCAAAATACGCCCTGTTGACGAAAGGTGGGAAGGACCGTCCGCTTAGGCACCTTTGATAAGTGAAGTTATGGGTTGTATAAATTCCTGACCTGTACACCGAAGTCTTTCAGGTTATCAACTTCATGTTTCCCTTCAAGTTGTAGACCATGTTCCTCGTCGATATGATTCCGCCGATTCATACGCAGTTACATTTTTTCTGGTAAACGGCACAAGCCAATTTTGGTTTATGTATCGCGTCATTTTAATTTTGTCTGTAATCGCATTTCGGGTAATACTCCAGACCACTGCTTCCTCACTTGACCGCTGATTATCGATGTAAATAGTTTGAAAGCAACCGCGTAGGAAGCCTTGAATCCATATTAGAAGCTCACCCCTGACTTTATACGACCAAGTTAGTACATAAGTTGATGCTAAGGCATGTTAACGAAAGTCTTCTTGAAGTTGACATGCACCATATTCTTCTTATCACCAGCTTTAATTCAGCCTTCTAAACAATAGAGCTTGTTTGCCAGTAATATTTTGCCTTAGTAACTAAATTAAATTTTACCCACTTAATTTTCATAATTTGCCCGCAAATCGAAGTAAGGTGACTGCCTTGTGGTGGTTTGCCAAGACCTTAATTCCGCTCTCATACAACGGTATTATTCACATGGATTTCTGATTAACTGGCAGACATTCAGCTTCTGACGATGCATAGCAGAAGGAAATCGAGAATGGTTTTCCGACACAGGCAAGTTGCTTTAGTATGTTCGACGGTATTTCGTGGAGACTTGATGATTAGGATATTTTTACCTTCAGCAGCTCGTTGAGAGCAATCATTTTACTGAACGGAACGGGTCCAGTTATTGTAGCCTCTTCGAAATCATTCCTGAGGGATTTGAATTCAGTTTCCTAACCTGAACTATTCTGAAAGAATATCAGTTTTCAGTCTATCTTCAGTGCGGTTTACACCATCAACTTACAATTGGAAGCCACGAACTTCTAACAGACGGCCACTCACGGGGCCGTGTTGATTTTCTAAGCGATATACATCATCCTTGATTATCCTGACGAAATGCCAGCTTTGGATGACGGATATGCTGCGCGCGGTACTATATTGTATTAATAGACTCGGGGTTGCCCTTGCAGGTACCTCTACAACAAACGGTGAAAAAGATTTTTTGTATATGCTTGCCTATCCAAACGAGCGGCACATTAATGGCCGTAAGTAGTTCCGTCACGCAAAGGAAAAGCTATTTGACTCGCCTTTGGATAGAGAGATGGCATGTAACTGTCAGTTACATGCAGGTATGTATGTACGTAGGTGTGTCTCCGCAAGGTCATAAATACTATGCAAAGGCGACTGCAACACAGACGAATTCGAAAAGGGCATATTTTTAAACATTATTTACGACAGCATTTGTACGAAAATAAAATGCAATAGCCATTGCCTATGTGCTACGCAAATGCATTTTTTTCATTGATTACAATGTGAATTATCGATGATGATACGCCCTCCACTCTTTTAGTAGTTATAAGATGCTTTACTGAAATAACACATTTTGAGCGCTGTCAGTGTCCTTAGAATACAGGAGAAACTTAAAACATACCACGGTTGGCTCAAATTTGAGCCAAAGTGAAAGATTTCTATAAATCGATATATTCAAGAGAAGAAACGACTTTTAGTCTTTGTATTTATTATACAAATAATCTCTATCAGCATCGTTTTATTTGGAACCATGACAAATTCCAAGTGTCCCACGTGCAACAGTAATGTTACTGGTAGGAGTAAGGCCGTGCTCTGCGCATTATTTAACAGATGGGTGCACATAAAATGCGCAACAATAGCCCATGAACTCTACGAAATCTTGAAAAACTATGACTCAGAAGGGTCCGCGCCCTTTTGTAATGCGGGCAAAAGTAGCATCCTTGGCGATGACGCTGCGGACACCCCCACTGATGCAACAGACGAAAACAAAACCCACGAAGAAGATGCGATAACTTCAGATGCGGTGATGCCAGATACAATAGCGGTACCGGAGAAGACACCAATAGAAAATCTGGAAAACGGAGACCCATCTCTCGTGCTTTCTACTACAGAAATCGATGAAAATGCGGAGTGGACCACGCCAAAACCCGCAAAAATGAAGGCCGAGCTACACGAAGTGCCGAAGGCTTCAGCGTCGAAGGTTTCTGCATCAGCATCTAAGGCGTCAAAAGAAACAAACGACCCAACTGATAGAAAGAAATCGCTTCTCTTCCTCAATGTGCCCGAATTCGACGGAGTAGATGCAGAAACACGTGTGCAACACGACTCTAAATAAATAGCAAAAATCACCCTTAAAATGCTGGACCCAAGTGATAGACATGTATCAATTTTAAGCTATTATAGACTAGGTGCAAAATTGGCAGATGGCGGAAGACCTAGACCACTGAAGGCGGTTTTTAAGTCCAACCACATCCCTTAAACCCTGCTGACCCGTGGCTGGAGACTTGAAGGCTTAAATATCTCGATGCGGGCAGATCTGTCCCCTGAGGGTAGCAAAAAAACAACGTAGATCTGTCGATGAACTCCAAGAACGTCGTGCCGCTGAGGAGAAAGACCTGCGCATAATAAATTTTCGGTTTGTCCGGAAGAGGAGACCCCTCTTCAAACCATTGCTAGTAATGGCCCAGGAAGCTCTGATAGAGTAATGGGTATTCTACTGATAAATGCGCAAAGCCTGCTCAACAAACTGGCTGAATTACATGTAATTATCGCACAAAAACGCCTTGCGATTATTGCGGTGACAGAGACCTGGCTATTTGAATCCGTAACGGATAGTGAGATCAATGTGCCCGGTTACCGAGTGTTTCGTTGCGACCGTAACGATAGGATACACGGAGATGTCTTGTTATATGCGACCGATGGACTCATTTTAACACTGTTAGAACGCACACGCACGAAAGACAACCAGGTTGAACAACTCTGGGTTTCGGTCAAGGCTGCTACTGGTGCAACCACAACCATATGTGTTTTATACCGAATTCCTCAAGCCGACGGTATAAACTGGTTGACTACAAACAAAAAGTATGCCAGAAGGTCACGGGTCTGTATTGTCGGTGATTTCAATTGCCCACATATCAACTGGGCTCATATAAACATCGAAGGTCCTGCCTCTGAAACGGAGAACGCGTTTTTGGAAATGACAAACGAAACCCATCTTTTACAACATGTTGCCCAGCCTACGCGGATAGCCGACTCAGGTATGGCTTCCTGTCTGGACTTGATAATCACAAATGGGCACACAAAAGTATCTGATGCTCGGGTATCCGCACCCCTAAGCACCTTTGATCATGCTACTGTCTTCGCAGCACTCCACATAACAGGATCACCGTCAACGCGTAGATGCTACAAACCGGCATACCGGAAGACTGACTACGATGAAATGAGACAGAGTGCTAGGAACCTATCTTGGGAACCGAGTAGCTTGGCCGATGTAGAAGAACGCTTGAGAGTGATTCGTGGGAATATTGAGCAACTCTGTACTGATTTTGTCCCCTTTACGTTCTGTGAACGGGCAGAATGTCATACCCCATGGATGGATGGTGAGACCAAACTCAAGTTCAAGGTCAGAAAACGTGCCTACAAAGCCTTCATGATCCTAAAAACTACCGAAGCAAAAACAAAATACCAAGCACTCAGAGATTAATGCAAACATATGATGAAGGCAAAAAAAGTAGCATACGAAGAGGATCTGCTTGAAAACGTTGGCACTTAACCGAATCGATTCTACTCATTTCTGAAGAGAAAGCGTCGTGAAAGCCCGGGCATCCATGGTCTCCACAATACCGATAGTGTGCTCGAGACAGATGAGTTATGTATGGCTGAACTTCTAGCTCAACAATACTCTACAGTTTACTGACCACCAGCGCCCGACAGGGAGGATTTTGAAAGCCATGACCAAACTGAAAATGGCATGCTAATCATCATTGAAGATGTGGAGAATGCACTAACTAGGTTGATACCTACTAAGGCTGCTGGACCCGACAATCTCAATCCGAGGGTAATTAGCGAGCTAGCTTCTATAATCGCACCAAGCATCAAAGCACTGTTTCTCTGTACGCTAAAAAACTGCAACGGTACCAGACGACTGGAAACAGAGTAAAATAACTATGAGGTACAAGGTTGGCGACCGTTTTCTTCCCCAGAATTATCGACAAGTCAGCCTGACCTCGGTGTTTGTGCAAATACTCGAAAACTTCACCTGTCGCGAAATCGATGCTCACATTGGGCCAGCCACAATCCTACAAACAGAAGAACATGGCTTTGTTAAGGGCAAATCGTGTACCACGAACCTCTTGGTGGCACGTGAAGCCTGGTGTGAAGCCAAAGAAAAACGACTGCCGGTTCATGCAGCCTTATTAGATCTTATCAAGGCGTTTAATAAAGTCGATCACGTGCTTTTCTTAAACAAACTCAGTAACACGCTGCTACCTAGAACTGTAATCAAATGGATCAAGGGGTATCTATTCAGTAGACAAAGCCGGATCAGAGTTGGCGAAGGGTGTTCCTCGGCGTTTGAGGCTCGTAGTGGAGTACCACAAGGGTCGGTGCTTGGTCCCAGACTGTTTTCAATATACGTCGCGGATATCCCATCAAGACTTGCATCCCTATGCCTTCTGTTCGCGGATAACCTAAAGGTATGGCGTGTCATACGCAACGCTGAAGACAAAATGAAGTTCGAAAATGATCTCGATGTGATCCACGAGTGGTCATTAGAGATTTAGGTACCGGTAAACCTGACCAAATCGAACTTGTTGATAATTGGGAGAGACCGGGACCACCCGCCCTTTACAATGGAAAACATGACACTGGCTGCTGTCGGGAGTACTCCAGACTTGGGCGTTATCATCCAGGACGACCTCAAGACCCGAGAACGATCAACTTTGGCGAGACGCAAGGGGCTAGCGCTACTTTGGATGTTCAAAAGAGCATTCACGTCCTGGTCCATGCAGATATTCTGTAAGCTCATGGCCACGTTTATTCAACCGATCATGGAGTATGGATCGTCCGCTTGGTTTCCGTGTAAGAAGAGCGAAATGACTGACATCGAATATGTTCAATGACTGGGGTCAAGAATGGTGCCCGAAGTGAGAAGGCTGACCTATCCGGAACGCTGTAAAGCACTGGACCTGTTTATCCTCGAATTTTGATGCTCCAGTGGTGACCAAATCATGATGTACAAAGCGATCGTCTGCGGTGACATACTGGAGGTCGCAGAGTACTTCAAACTAGCCGTTGACATGCCCACGCAAGGAAACTGCTTCAAACTGGTAATACAACGGCCAGATGGCCTCCTGAACGTCTACCGACTCTCAAGTCGCGCTGTGAATGCACGGAACAATCTCTCCCACGATGTTGTTGCTGCCGACACAATTGCCGCATTCAAGAAGAAATACGATGCCATATTTCAAACATGATCTGTACCGTTTACGGGAGTGCCTTTGCTTTGGCGGGGGGATTTGTCTTACCTGAAAACTCCCACATGTCCGGTGACTGCAAAGAAGGGGTGCCCACTGATCCGTTCCATACCCTCTACTGATGAAACATGAAACATACCTCTTTCCTTCCACAAAAAACTTCATTTTTTGGTTTGTGCTTGGTCCATAGTATACAAAATTAAGAGTTTATTTCGCAAATTTTTCCGAACGGACTTCATCCGTAAAATTATATTGCTTGGGCTGCCGAATTTCCAATTAATGCGAATACTTTTAATAGAGACTACTGAGTGGCCTTGGGTGTTTGCATTTGGTTTTTGCGGTTGTGCATTAGTACAGTTTGGTTTTGGCATTTAGTAAATCGCGTTAACAAATTTCTTAATGTCCAAACCTTTTGGAAAGCTTCACTAACGATCAGTAAAACACCGCTCACAGTTTCTTGTTCACCATCAGTGACCAACGAAATATTTTTTAAGTCTCAGCAGCAGTCCCTTTCCCCCCCTTATATAAATATCTAGAAACAATATTCTGCAGAAAAATAAGAACCAGATTCACTCATAAACGTACGCACCGAGCGCGCGCCTCAATATAATAAGCCTCTTATGCCATGGCCACCCCTTCTCACTCTTTCCTTATCGCGTCATAGTGTGCACAGGCTGACCCTTGGCAGTTACGGCCACTCGGCCAATTGATGGCTGTTAATTAAGTTTACTGGGTTCTGCTGAGCCAACTCCCACACTCTCTTCGTTACAAGCTTGATTGCAGTCGCTCGATCTCAAGGGGCTTACGCCGATGGTCGTACAGGGAAGGGCTCTCTTATGGATTTTTGATTTGATCGCGCTTGCCGGCGCAGGCGTCTTACGGTCGTAATGCGGACCACGGTCTCTTCAACTGCATGTAGTTTTACAGTAAAAGCGCTAGGTCAGAGTTTGGGGACCATTTTGACTCAGAGAGCTAAGGAAACAAATATTTGGAAATATATATATCAGAGGGCCGTATAATGTATTTTAAAATTGAATTTAATTCAATGTGAGTATAATATGCCTGTGGGTTTCTTCTTTTAAATAATCATATCACAAAATTTGAGGTTTCTTATTCCAATTTTATCTGAGAGATCCACATGCAATCATAAAAAACCCACAAGTGGCTCGCGAGCCATACGTTCCCGTCCCCTGCGCTAGGTGATACGAGCCCTATGGTCTCATTAGTTAGTAACCTTCCACTTAACCGATCATTTACCTGCAGTAATAATAGTCCATTATTCAATTGCGTAACGGCAGGTGGATCCCAGCTGCCTTTTTACGGTACGCTCCACTTTTTGACTGTCATGTCGTCAAGTGTTTCTTGAGATATTATGAGCGCCGAGTTTTAATTGCCTTCAGGTTACATAAGCCGATAAAAATGGTAGTCCCCCTTTTCTCTTTAAAAATGGCGTAATTGATTAGGCCGAAAGTGATATGCAAGGTCCGACTCTCTCCATTAAAATATGCTGTCTAGAAGGTCATTTACGTCTTGCCGCGATTATGATGGGATCACGCACGAATGTCTAAATCCGTTTGTAGGACGTGTCTGAGCACCGCTATTTCACACAGTGGCATGATTAAGCCGTCGATAAAGTGAATCATAGTGTCTTTAGTGCCACCTTGCATGTGTCTTTCCTGGAAGCTGATCGTATCATTCCTTTATCGATTATGTCTTGTGCTCTAGGGATATAGAAGCATCAGGGGTTGAAGAGAAAAACTTGGCCTAGTAAACTAAAGATATTGGTATATTATTTGCAGATCGAGTCCTTATAGTACATATTAGTTTAATTTAGGCGTCACTATGAGTGTATATTCTTTCGTGGTAGTCCGAATGAATCTGTTATTTTGAATGTATCTCAAGGCACTCCAGCATCTTCCTGAATTTCCCTAAACGGGTGCAAGAAAATATGACTTATATGTAATTGTATTATAATGTCTGCGTCAACGAGCACTCGAACTATGTAATCATCAATCCTGACCATGGTATAAATGAAATGGCATTTTTATAAACCATAAATAAAAACAAGAATAGTGGCTTACCTAGCTTTTGTCTCCAGCAGTTCGGCCAGGGGTTTCTTTTTCGAAAAATAACTTGCTGGTACATGGTTCAGATATGTAACGGTTACGAGACATCCGAAATGGGCGAATGCGGGAGTTCGTTAGGTGGTTTGTGTGTGGCCAGCATACCTTCTGTTGTAGTCGAATCAGTTTACTGGGGTGAAATCGGAAACCGCATGTGCCCTAGTCACTTACGCCTAACTGGGATAATTTAAGAAGGGACATTACTGCTCGTGCTTTCATCTTCAGAAAGGTCTTTTTTCAGATATCTGGCGTTTCTTCTAAAACGTGTTATTCCTACCGCATATCTTTTCAATTTTTCTTATTGTATACGACTGGAATTTGTCATTACTGTTCATCACATTACCCAAATACACCAATATGCTCTATTAATAATCGTTCCACCTGAACAATAAATGCCCATTTACTTTTGCTTCCACCCTCCACGTTAATATTTCTCTTCAATTACTTTTTTGTATAAACAGAGACGAAAATCCTTAAAATCTAGGTTTTTACATAATAAGGTCAGACCTTATCTTCAGTTGTCAGTCTAAGGCCGTCTGTTTTTTTCTCAATATTTACTATCGCATGTAACGTGCACATGAAGTACGCGAAACTGACAGCGTAAACTGACATTTTGCTGAACATGTTGGTCTTTTTGTGTAAGATAGGACGAGTAACTACGCTTTGACATACGTTTAGTCAGTTTTATGCCCGTGTCTTTTCTTGACTTTGCACAGTACTAGGACGAAGTGTGTACAACTCATTTCTAAGTTTTATGGTTGCGGTCATGTGTGATCTAGTCGGCCTCGATGATGTCGCGGATTTATCTCTTCACGCACGATGATTCGTAGCAGCAAACTTGGGCAGTTCAATCCATTTTCTTCGCCAAAAATGGAGACTGAGTACCGGAGATCGGGTTTTTATTTGACCCCCTGTTCGCTGCTCCCAGTTGGGTAAAAGTGCCTAATCGAGGGCACCACACAGCAAGTGCGGACGGTCTCATTTGAGACGAAGTTAGTGCACTTAACTTGAAGCTGTGTTGGTAAAAGACCTCCAGTTTTCTTTCATCTTCCACGCGATACCACAGGATTAACGGCCGTAGAGGAAGACAGACCGCGAAACTTCTTGACAATAGAAATATTTGGTCGGGTCTATAGGCACTTTCTAAAGCCTGTGATAACTCGATTATGGGAGACAATGTCATTCATACCCTGTCCATTCGGCAGCAACCTGGCTCCGAGGTATTTGAAACCGTCTACTTCTCCAAGTAAACAGCCACTAATCTGGAGAAGTGCCTCTCTTGGGCAGGGATGCAACGTAAAACCACTTTTGACAAACCGACCGATTTAGCTACCTGATTCTGCCATCACACCATAGACACAGATTATCAAAGTCTGAAGCTCATAAGGCGATATAATCGGCGTAGTCGAGATCAGTCAGTTAGCGTCCGGGTGCATGCTCAACAATGTTCTCTTCATTTAAGGCCTTCTCAAGTATTCAGTCAATAGCGTACGGTTGTTGGTTGTTGGAGCTATGGCGGAATATAAGGATGCCCCTCAGTATGAATGCATGGTTCGAAAATCCATGCCCATCACGGCTTCCGGCTTGATTGAGCCGTTTTTTCGAGTTACGCACAGCGTAGAATCGCCTGAGGACAATTGTGAAGACCTTCGAAACAACGTCAATAAGACTTATGCCGTGGTAGTCCTCGCATCTCGTCATATATCCCTTGCTGTAGACATGTGCAAGGATGCCTGAGCCCCAGTCATCAACACCGACCTCGTATCTTCAGTTTTCCTCATTCAGTTCATGGAGCCAGAGTGTCGGCACAAGTCTTTTAGATTTCAGCGGGTATACGATCTTCTTGCGTAACCTTTGTATGGCCTCGGCGTCGTCTCTCTCAGCAGGTAGGGAAGCGAGGTAGAAGACTCCGCTGCAAATGGAAACGGAGGAGTGATGAGGTTAGGAGGTGCTTGAAGTGCTTACATCAGCGCTCGACCTTGGCCAATTTATCACCAATAAAAGCCGCCACTCGCTTCGTGAACAGTCATTCTGTGCAAAGAGCTCACCGCTAACTTTTCGGATAATTTGGTGGAATTTTTGACGTCTGCTCCATAAATTTCGCTGTTTCAACCGGGTATTTCTTCCGATCCTTTCTGATCTATTTTGCCGTTATCTTTTGAATTGGCGGAATAAATAATCGCTACGGCACCTGGATTGGGCCGTCTGAACAGAGATTTGCCTCAGACTGATGTTTTTAATGATGACGGTTAGTTATTGCCTTCTTTGTCGACTCCGATTTTTTCCAACTGGATGTTCATGTGAAACAAGCAGTTCTGTCCAACACCGCTATTAGCGCTAGTATTTGTCTTCACCTTTTGCGGCCTCAACTTCTTGCCACGAACGGTGCACCCTTCGCGCCCTGCATAGGCGTTAATATTGGCAGTTTTCTTAGTGAAAATCCGAGCCGGTCGTTGTCTTTATTATATGCATTTCTCTGCTAAATACATTAAATATTCACCAAAAAACTTGTTTTCCATAATCCCAGGCAAATGAACCACAAATCTGCCTCATGCTTCTTAAACAGGGATGCAATGTATATTAACTGTGTTCTGCGAACGACCTCCTGCTATTATCTGTCCTCCTGCTCGTCATTTCTTGTTCGTACCGTTAGCCTCTTGAATGGTTGAGATCACAGTCATACTCATTGACCCTTTTTTGGTTTCCAAGCTAGAGATGTGGGCCTTTACACGACAGCCTGGAGTTGGCCCAACTGAGAGCACCTTTAGAGGCGAGGACAGTGGCTGCGATGCTGACCTCCACGACCTTCTTCTAAATTGCAACCAGAGCCTGGGCGTCTCAGTCTTGCTGGTGAAACTGCGCTGCGTGGAGAACTCTCAGCCTGCAGACTGGCTCCAGTCCAGGTCCTCGCGTACAGGTCTCACCGCCCTGCAGGCCGCGTGTTTTCGCAACTTACCAGTGCTCGCAGTGCTGCTGCTGGAGGCTGGCGCGGATCCGAACGCTACCACCGCTGCAGACGGTTCGACGGCTGCTCATTTTGCGGCAGCTGTTGGCAACCCTTTTCTCCTTCATCTCCTCTCCCTGTATGGCGGCAATCTTAACATGGCCAATTCTAAGGTAAGCTGCAGAGCTGAATCCCAGCGATACCCCCTTTTCCGTCTTTTAGTTAAAAGAACTGAGTTAAGGGGAAATTGAAGCGGATCGTTCCGGTTGTATTTGTGCACGTATTTTTTTGTGAAACTAACACGAGCTTAGGTGACAGCATTTAAAAAGTGTGTCGCATGGAGGGCGTATGGAGGGGTTGAATCTGTTTTTGATTGGTTGGCATGAACCTTACATTCTCACCTTTTCTGGCGGAATTAATTGACTATTTTACGTCTTTTTGAAACTTAAGTGCACTACAATGAGTTGACCATGCATGTGCAAGTACTAACCTTTGTGATTGATTACTAAAATTGATCGTATTTCAAATCCGTATGCGGTTTAAGGTAAAGCACCTGTGGTCAGCTGTGGAGGTAGGCCTAGGTAGATTTAGGCAAGGACGACTTTGACATCAGGAGATGAGCGATATCTGAGGCAAGTGTATTACTTAGAATATAATAGACCGCCAATCGGTGGCCTGTTCGAGTTATTCCGCCGAAAACGTGTTGATCTAGGCGCTTTTAAACCTGTGTAGATCAGTTTATTTGGATTGGCCTACTTCAGCTCTTTACACGCGAAAGCAGAACCAATAGCCGTGTTTGGACAAGAAACACGGTTCTATAACGTCGGAGGATTAGCAAAATAGAAATCATACATTTACAGCTAAATTTCTCCAAGCTTACAAGCAGTAATTTAGTGCCAAATTACGTGGGAACACGATGGCAGATTCAAGCCAACAATAATATATTTACGGGAAACAAAAGAGTACGTTTATCCGTAAGACGCATTTAACTATAAAATAAACAGTAGAATGTCGATGAATGTAACTGTTATTTCCGGCTGAAAAAGTTTGGAACTCTCCACATCTCTTCTCCAACAGAACTCCCATCTGACCTGAAAAATGATTGTTTACCTCTTTCGAAGGCTGCCCCCTTTCCCCTGGAGGGCTGGGCGCCCATGACTCACATTGCACTTTCACATGGCGACCCCCGTGAAGGCATACGGCGATGGCGAGCCAGCTGTCTGTCCCCCCCCCCCTTTTGACCCAGCAACCGCGGCTACTGCGGGGACCACTCGTTAAGCCACCCCACCACCACTGACACCAAACGCTTGCAACCTCCCCCCTTGCCGCAATAGTATTGTCCCTGTCCGCCCCCCCTCCTTGGCGCTGGTGTATTCAGACCAATGGGAGCCCACAGGAACTGCCTCCTGGAATCCCATAAAACCAGACCCATTGTTAAGGTTTGTGCATTTATGTTATTTACATAGACTTAAAAAAGCCTTCGATAGTGTCCCTCACCAACGGCTACTCCAGAAGGTTGGCGAATCCGGGATAAGGGGCAATTTACTTAATTGGGTAGGAGGTTTTCTCATAGGCCGATCGCAGTCCGTGTGCGTCGGAAACGCAAAATCCTCTTCAGTGCCAGTGGCGAGTGGAGTGCCTCAGGGCTCCGTTCTTGGGCCACTATTGTTCCTAATCTACGTCAACGACTGTAGGCATGGACTGGTCAGTAATAGAGTCTTGTTTGTAGATGATATTAAGATATGGCAACCCATCAGAAACGCTTATGATGAACAAACTCTGCAAGAAGGACTTGACCGCCTAGGTGAATGGTCCAAAAATGGTTAATGCGGTTTGACTTTGAGAAGTGTGTCACATTGCGACTCAAGACGGAAAAAGTGAGCGCGACGGATGACTCACACAACTACGTACTCGATGGAAGGTGCCTGTCGAACGTCGATGAACAAAAAGATCTGGGTATGGCTATTATGCCATCCCTGAAGCCGTCTTTACAGTGTGCTAGGGCTGCCAAGACGGCGAACAGTGTTCGGTTTGCCACTAAACGAACTTTTGTCGACATAGACAAAAAAATATTCGGCAAAATCTATGGAACATTTATTCGCTCACATCTGGAGTATGGCGTTCAGGCGTGGCGACCATGGATGCACAAAGATAACCAGATGCTGGAAAGAATTCAGCGAAGGGCAATGAAAATTGTGAAGGGCCTAAAGTCTTCATCTTACGAATGTAGACTAGAAGCACTTAACGTTTTCCCCCTTGAGTATAGACAAATCCGCGGCGACCTCATACAGACGTACCGCCTCGTGAAGAATCGGGAGTGTGCCCTGAAGTTTGATGACTTCTTCGCCTTCGCCACTTCAACCAACCTCCGTGGGAATTCCCTCAAACTGCGGGGAACCCTATCCCATCTAGAGGTCCGCAAGCAGTCGTTCTCACAACGGTGTCTCGAACGGACTGCCCGAGGAGGTCGTAATGGCGAACTCCACAGATGCGTTTAAACGGAAACTGGATGAACATATACTTAACACTTACCGTTCATATGTACAAGGAAGCAGGAATAATTTACGCCCCGGAAATACCTATGGATAAAACTTTACATTTGTATATGCTTCTCACTATTTTACAGTAACACATTTTATGTTGGATATATTATGTACACAAGAGACTATTCTGACTGCTCACACGCCCACGTTAAAATTTTTACATGTATAAACGTTACTCACTGTTTACAGTGGAATATTTTATGTTGGATGTTTCATGCATACTGTTTTCAATAGGGTCTTCAAAGGCATTGCCTACTACCCTAAATATACTGAACTATATGTTACTGTTTCTCTTACTAGTACCATACCACCTTGATAGTTGTTATCACTGGTTTTGGCATACGCGTGACTGCTGGATACGGTCGGAGAAGGCAAAGGACGAAACAATAACAAACATCGTATGAAGTGCTTTATTGTTAATACCAAACACATCAACGGTGAGGCAGCAAGCCTAGTGTTGTTAGTATGCAAATAATTACTTTGCTGTCAAATGGGTGGTAGTGGGGTAATAAGAAAGCATAAGTGAGCGAGTACACTCCCATCGAGTGTTTATGGGTATCGTTGGTGAAGATATCACCCGTCGCTTGGTTCGTCATTTTATAACCGACAAACTCCGCACCTCCCTTGTTGGGTTCTCAGTAGGACACTTTGTTTGATTTGAGGAGCTCTTTCGCAACGACCTTCTTCCAGAGTCTTCATGGTATCACTTTGCCAACGACTAGGACCGAATATCCGACTTGAAGTCCTTGTCTTGCTTTCAACGTGGGTAGGTATAGGTTGATTTACCTTTTCGAGAACGAATTAGTAGGGTGTTGAGCCTGAAAACATTTCGACTTAAGTTTACAGGCGCTGCTTTCTTCAACTGACGATGAAAGGTTCCGTGTGCTCAGCAAAATTTGTTGCTGAGTGAATACGCATACTCGGTCGGGTACGCGCTGATCTTAACCAGCGGCCGATCATTCATTATCTTTTCAGTCTGGGTTATGTTTGTTATGAATATCTCATGCGTGACCACCTGTAAACCCAAAATAGAACGCAACATCCTCCTGATTGGCCGTATCAGGCGCCCCCTGTCGGTGGTGTGAAATCCGGTTGCATCCTTTCTCCACAAGAGAGCCACCTATGCGGTCCCGGTTTCATTCCTTCAGTAGCTCTTTCAGTTCCCTCAAAGGTAGGCTCGTTATCACTGTAGAGTTTTCGTGAGCATCCTCTTCGAGTGACGAATCTGCCGACGGCACGTAGGATATAGTCAGTCTTCATGTTCGAAACTAGTTAGCAGCGTTGTCCATCAGCCTTCCAGCCTTATATTCATAGCGCTACCTCTTGGCCTCATGTATTCAGTTGACTGCGGCGCTTTTACAGTACGGCAGTTTGCTAGTCCTGTCCTTCTAGGACTCACGACTACTTCAGATACATTCTTATAGCATCCTTTCTGTATCTTATGATAGAAACCTGTGGTCAGATCACCATAACAGTTGAATCATCGGTTTAGACGAGCTGCACCCCTTTACCCCACCACAAGGTGGGCCCAAGGTCGTTGACTCGCGCTTGAATTAGGTTATATTGAGAGTATACTTTTGATGCGCCCACCGCAGATGGCTGGCGCGGCCGGAACCACCCCTGAGTGTGCCGCCACACCTGGCTCGGATTCCACAGCACGGGAGCGCCTCAGAGGTCACATTAGGAAGAAGCCAATGCAGCCTGACTCTCAGTCGGCCACTCCGCACAAAGACACACTGAGTTGACCACGCAGTCTGAATCATCCCTTCAGTTAGTAACCTTCCAAGCCTCAGCTTTTGGCACACCGTGATAGCTTTGAGTGCGTCAGGTTGTTTATGGCGAGGAGTATGTGCTGAGCCGTCCATTTCATTCTCTATTCTAATTTCCAGGCCTCAGCCACCGTCCGAGCCGGCCGGTGAACTGGTGCGGGGAATGAGCGCAACGTACTCCATAGTGGTGATGTGGCGTTGTCGTTGGCAGTGACTAAGTGTTCCGTAAGGCGATGCCAATGTTTACCATGACAATCACCTGTGCTTGTGGTTAGTTCCTGATTGGCACTGTGGAAAGCAGGAGACCGAAGAAAGGCGGCGTGAGTTCATGACCTTAATTTACCCTCATTGCAACGATCGGCCCGGATCTTACGTGTAGGAATGCATTGCAGAGCATTCATTTCTCACGCAAGTGGCAGATGTTTTTGTTCATGTGGCCTGCGGCATTACTTGGTGACCAGGTTGTACGAGTTGTTCTATCTCCGTACCCAATCACACCATCTAATCGTTAACTGGCTCAGACAGTGACTGATGACTGCGAGAGTGAGGCTGCCATTAGTGCATTTTTCATTCTACCTGATCGGATGCTCTTGAAGTAGTCACGACGCGCTAACAGTCCTGGCTGGACAGATTTCCAGCCCGCCGCCGAGCCCTTTTCTCATGGTCAGTAGTGTATGTGTGGCGTGTTAGGGCCCAGCTTAACTCAAAGTGCACGCCGCCCTAACGAGGCGTTTCTACGCGCGTCCACTTACGCAGAGTGCATGTGATGACGTGCACAGCGCGGTCGGCACAGGACTCTAACGCAAGCCAGACAACCTGTCCGCCCACACACGCAAAGTGCATTGTGTGACGCCACTGCGCCCAACTCCAGCTACGCAGTAGACTAACACGCCAACTCTCACGGCTCCCCCAGCCAATGAATTCATGCCCTTCTTGTGACCACCATCTTATTGATCCAACCTTGTACATACGCGTTCGCTTGCTTTAAATTATGTTGCACTAGGTTTCTCAAAGACTTCTTCTTTAGTCCACTTCGTGTCATGTTCTTCCTTTGGGGGCTCACTCAAAGTGTAACGTAGACGGCGATAACACGGTATTTGGCCACCGTTACAACATGGCGGATCGAATTAATGGCCTCTTTATGTGACCCTTACGACATTCTCGCACCCATGAAATCCCAGCCGCCCTACTGAAAAGCTGGAACATTGTGTGAGGACCATGTCGTGGGTGTAGGAGTGGTGAGAGAGTGGGGTACATTCTCCGCGAGTCTACTTTCAATATAATCCAGCGGGAGTCATTGCGTTTCTTCAGTCTGCTGAGGCTCATGGTGGGCATACTCAAAATCGACGGTCGAACTGTCGTCAAATACTAGCAGCTGCAGGGGGTGAGTGAGTGTTGATCGGATGTCCTGCTGCTGAAAGTGTTTGAATCGTATCAGGAGGAGGCCATCGCGGTTGTTTAATATCCTAATGGTCACACGGGGAGATGACTGCGGTGGTCACGGTGTCGGAGATGCGCCCATCGTATGTGCATGCGAACCAGAGGATGAAACTTGCAATCAGTTATTCTAAACAAACATATTTCTGAAAAGAAGCGAGCAGTATGTTTTTTTAACAAAAAGTTAGACTGTAATATAATTAGCTCGCTTCATTACAGATAATGTCGTTTTCTATGCTGATCCAACTGCATCTTAAACGTGTCCACAGATAAGGACATGACAATGTTTGCGGGTAGAGCATTCCATGCCTGGATTAGCCTCTTAGAGAAGAATTTTCGTGTGTTCAATCTTGCCCCAGTCACACGTAGCTTGAGAGGGTGTCCGCGCAATCTAGTAGTAGTGGCCAGCTCAAAGAAATCGTTGGATGCTAGGCAACAATTTTGATCTCGCAGCATGCGAAATGCCTGTATCAGGTCACCGCGCAGCTGTCTGTAATCCAGGGGAAATAAGTCAAGATTAGTCAGTCGTGTCTCGTAAGGAAGGTAGCCTTTGCCTCGCACTAACTTATTTGCCCGTCGTTGTACCCTTTCAAGGTTTTTTTGTCTTTGACTGTCCAAGGTTTCCAGGCTTGAATGGCAAATTCCAGTTGGGGTCGCACAAACGCATCGAAGACCTTGCCAAGGACAACTTTATCAAACTTAACAAAGGCGCGCTTGATTAGATACAAGTTCGACATCACGGATTCGGCCACCTTCAGGCTGTAGAGTGATGGCTTAAGTGAGGGAGTGAACCACACCCCCAGATCCTTCTGGGCCTCTACTTCTGGCAGCGGTGTGTTATTTAGGTTGTAAACCCTCCGTTAGGAAGTGTTAGTACTACTGAAACGCATTATGTTGCATTTGGCGACATTAAATGGCGGGAGCCACTCGTTTGACCATTGCTCGAGTCGGTGAAAGTCTGCCTGCAGATTTGCTTCGTCGTCTTCGCTACGAATGACCTTCCAGAGTTTTAAATCGTTGGCGAACATTGCGGTTTCGCGGTCTAATCCACTTATGCAGTCGTCGATATGCATAAGGAAAAGGATAGGACCCAGAACAGAACCCTGGGGGACCCCACTATCAACTGCCGCCGATCGCTGATCATCAATACATGCGGTTTGAGTGTGGCCAGTCAGAAAGTTTTCGATCCATCGCAAAAGGTTGCCTGTTGCCCCTATAGGTCTAAGCTTGTAACGGAGACTTTGATGTGACGCAGTATCGAATGCCTTCTTAAAAGCTATGAAGACTGCGTGCACCGTGTTTCCTTGATCAAGTGCTCTGGTCCATTGCTCTAGACAGAAGAGCAGATTTGTCAAGCAGGACTGTCCTCTACGGAATTCGTGCTGTTTGTCAGAAAGAAGTCGATGACACTCTAAGAATTGCATCAACTCTATTTTGATAATTCGCTCCATGATCTTGCAGCAAATGGAAGTAAGACTTATTGGCCTGTAGTTGTTTGCGGACGCCCGACTCCCACTTTTGTGGATCTCTCACGCTGTCTTCCAGTCGGATGGCAGTTGGCCTGTGTTTAGGGAGGTCCGAAAGAGTAACTGCATGGGTCCTGCCAACTTCACGGCTAGCTCTTTCAACAGCTTTGCAGGTATGCCGTCTGGTCCTGGTGACTTCGCGTCTTGGAGCTTAATAAGTTCTTGTAGGACAGTAACTTCTGTAAGCACAATTGAGTCAATCGTCGGAATCTCCTCGGTACTAAAATTGGTAACGGTTAACTCGACCTCTCTCGTAATAACCGACTGAAAGAACCCGGATAGATGCTCGGCCTTTGCTTTTTTCTCGCAAATTTCGGCGCCCCCATCCGTTTTTAACAACAGGATGGGGTCTAGTTTGGGTAGATCGCCTAATGTAGTTGTAGAAGACCTTCGGATTTCCTACTGCACAGTTTGTCAGGTCACTCTTAAAATTTTGGCCCTTGACCCAATTTCTCTGCGCTTTGTACTTGTTGTACTACTCGGTGGTCTTCTCTCTCCGATACGTTCGAAACAGCTTTTCTTTACGGTTAACCTCCCTCTTCAGCGTTTTTATTAGCCACTGGAGCCTATTTGTGGCTTTCCTTTTCGAGATGGGGCAGAAACTGGTGATTAGCCCGTCTAGTACAGTCTTTAACACCGTCCAATGCTCGTGGACACACCCGGTGAATGCCTCCCTCCAGTCTACGCTGCGCACTTTGGTTCTCAATCGGTTAAAGTTTCCGGGCCATATGTTGTGTCTAACGGTCGTGCTACGATCAGGTACAGAGAAGAGTGAGTACTCCCACTGTAGTACTACGTGGTCACTTTTGCCTAGAGGAGGTAAACAATTTACGACGTCTACACTGTCAGGCGCTTTTGACAGTACAAGATCTAGGCAGTTAGCCTGTTGCCCTTCACGCTGCTTGGTCAGAGATAAGACGTGTTGTGATAGAAAGGCTTTAGATGACCTAAGCTAGTGATACCTTACTGACAAGCAAAATTTGTTTCGTGTTGTGACCTTTTTGCAAACCAAAAATTTTCCATGACCGTAAAATGTCTGTATTACCACGTATCGGGCGCTCGTTTATTTTCGCTAGATGTGTATGTACCCGCGCCAACGGGCAAAGTCTCCTACTCTGGAGGCTGTCGACAATAATCTTATTTCATTAGTGTCTAGTCTTCTGATAGAAATTCTTTAAAACACTTGAAAGGTCGTTTTTTTGTCAACTCAAACAGACCAAATTGGTGACCGTATGTTAAAGCACTGGTGTAATTGAGAAGAAGCGAATGTGATCACTGGGAATATAATTTTGTTCGCCTGACGTTTGAACTTACCTTAAACCTGCCGGGATGGTCATTGCTTCCTCAGGTTGGGGAACTATTGGCCTGCATTTTAACCAGGCATTCTAGTTTTGAAAAAAATCGGAAGCTGGAAATTTAGCAGAACTGCACTTCTTGCCCATCAAATTCTCGGTAGTAGCACGGGTCGTAGGTGGACGCACGCTATTTTCATTCTTTTTCTTCCACTTTCGTTGGTGTATTTGCTTCACTTCTGCCAGAGGTATCCTTCTATTGTTGGCGGCGTAAAATCAATATGACTTTATTGAGGGAAAGATAGGCGAATGCCTTTAAGCTTCCTTTTGGTAAAAAGATGGCCAAAATGCATAACTGTAAAAGAAAATAGAAAAAAATACTTCAATTACATGAGGAAGAAGGAAGGTCGAGCACCGGATCAAGTTGTATTTTATTATTCTGAGCTTTCGGGGTCTGCTGCTTGCTTTCGTGGAAGCTACTATCCCTGACGGTGGGCTCTCCCTCCCTCCCCCCTCTACCTCCTTCCTCCACCCTCTTACCCCCTCCCCCTACCCCATTAGGTTTGATTGGCTCCTACCCCCTATAATTGTCGCTTGCTTTTCGTGGATGCTTTTATCTCCGACTCCCGCAAGAGCCCGAAAGCTCAGAATAATAAACAACTTGATCCGGTGCTCTACCTTCCTTCTTCCTCAAGCATGCAAATACCTGGAAATCGAACGTTTTCATTCATTCGTGCACTGCAATTACATGCTTGCAAGCGAATAGTCAAAAGCAGTTGGTGTCTAAATATAAGTAAGATGTGGCTACTCACTAAGTGCGAGTAGAAATTGATGTGTTTTATCAGTACCAACAAGAGCTACCGGGATGGCAATTTTGATTGATTTGTCGTCCTTGGCTATGTAAATAAACGTCCTTCCTGTGTGCCTTCTACCGTGGTAGGTCATTCAGCTCAAGAAGCAACCAACTCTTCTGTCGATTTTCTGGTGTTACCTGCAACATAAAATTGGCCATAAATGGTCATTCCGATCTCCCTGGTCTTTGCTACCTCATCGGGATCATCATGATATATTTACCCGATGTGTTAGGCTTATTAGTATGCATAAGTCACACTGGACAAGCCCTCAGTAACTTAGTGGAGTTAGGTCTTTCCCAGGATTACTTGGTTTAGGATCTCACTTTTTCTGCATTAAGCACGTCATGTTTTGCTGCCTATCAACTTCAATCTTGCCTTTTTTTACTAACAATCACCCATTTTGGCCCTACCAACTCACCTACTTCCATTTGAAATTGGCACAGAAACTGGTTCTGTCACGAGGACCACCGCTATTGGTCTAGGTCACGTCCAAGCCTCTGCTATCTTTCTCATGTCTACTTAAGGACTGTAATTCACCTACTTAGTAACCACTTCATTTTGTATTAGGGTAGAGTGCCCGCTCATTCGGCGGCGGAGAACGGCAACCCACATGCGCTTGTCTGGCTACTAGACGTTGAAAAGGTCTGCACTGTGGATGTGAGAGACAACTCCGGTCTCACACCGCTTCATCTGGCCTGCCTCCAGGGTGACCGAATCATCCTGGAGTGTCTTTTGGCGTCCATTCGCCACTCACATCCTTGGACGACAGCCGCCGATGTTGAGGCCCCCATCATCAACCCCATTCTATACCAGGACAATACCGGCAACACCTGTCTGCACACCGCTTTCCTCGAAAATGTGAGGAGGTCTTTATTTTTGCACTTACACATCTATTTTTTTCTTGGGATTAATGATGGCACCTGGGGAACATTGGAGCACAGTCACTCTGGAAGCCAGTCTGTCAATGATTGAAGCATGTAGGTTCTTCCAGTTAGTCCCTTTCTTAAAGTGCGACTGACTGATACAAGCGATAGTGCGTATCCTGGGCAGTAATTAGGAAGTAGACGCGATCGTTGAATCAGGAACCTTATTCGCTTGACGTTTCGGCCTCCAGCTTGAACCAATCTTCAGAGACTGCACCAACTACGTACAGAGGGAGGTGCAGTGTTTAGAGGATGAAACCGCTTGGCTAAGGTAATAGCCTATGGTAATGCTAATTAACGCCTTCCCTTTCATTGAGGCTAATTACACTCTGGTGCGCTAATTACCTAATGGCTGACGTACAAATTGTTAAATGTGACGTGTCAAGCCAGTACCGCATCAATTAAGACCCAAGCCGTGGTCACAGAAGGGAATAATTGTCACACACACACACGCGGATGACCACTGTGAACTACAAATACCGTGCAACCTGTGCACGTTTTAATCGTATCTGTGCATTACTATGACTATCCTACCATAACCTATGATTAAGGCTTCCCGACGGAATCCGAAACGTCAGAAAAATAAAGCTCCTTTTTCCAGTGATCGCATCCTCTTCTTCTGAATTATTTGATTGCTTTGGCCAAACTAAGTCTCAGCACCGAATGTGTGTTGGGCCGGTCGTTGCACCTGTTTAGGGGCCTGTAAACCATGGCTTAAGCAACTCGCGGCTCATACTCTTGTCACCTCTCGCGAGAGCTTCGACTTCATGGAGCTTGAATGTATTGCCGCGTCTCGTCAAATGAGCTCTGACTTGATAATTGGCATCATTTATCCGCACTGCTACCACGTGTTCGGTAGCTGGGTTCGATCTGGAGTCAAAAACGTCAGGCGATCGCTTCTACTTCTTCTCAAGTATTTTAGCTAGTCTGCAAGTTGATACTGGAGGGGTAGTAAGTGATCCTGACTAGTTTTTACCCACGAAATTTTTTTCTACACTCTCGGAGAGCCCAAGTAGCTTGCCGGAACCACCACCATCAACAGCTAGCCATTCGTAACATGACATCGTCCGTTACCGTAGAAACTGACAGCTTTTATTATCATTTTCACAGGGCGCTCAACTACTGAAGCTGGGCGTCTTAATTTTCTATGGTTTGTAACTAGGTATCTGACAGTCACACTCTCCTGCTGGCTACTATTTTACAAAGAGTCAGTCTACTTAAATGTCCAAAAATTGATTCCAATAAATATAAAACTGACTGAAATGGACATTTCTGACTTATTAGCTATCAGGCAGCCGTACTCAGGCCTGGGTTTGGGGCAGCGAGAATTCGATCCCGGGATCTTTGATCATTGAGTCCAAAGCCCTGAACATCGAACCAGGGGCAATCGGGAGTCGCAACTATGTTGTAAGGGTGTTTACTGATCGGGGTTGGGTGCGCCTGTCTTTGGACAGTTAGCAAACCAGAAGTGGCAATTCCAGCCTCCCTCATCATTGGTTGTACTGTCATTCTGTATATACTGTACGATGACTGAGGGGCTTTAGATAAAACCTCGAGGCAACGCGAATGGTGGGGGCCCCTTTGTCGTAGGCAACGAACCGACAGGCCTGTGCCTTCATGGGTAGGGTGTGGAACTTCTAACCAACAGAACGCGGGTTCGAGCTTCTGGGGTTAGGTATGGCTAGCTGATGGGTGCTTTTTGAACGAATAACTTTCGGATTTGCGCATGCTGCTACAAGGTAAGGTTAATTCGCCGGATCGAGTCAGCATTTTGGTCTGGTGGGTCGCAAAGTAAAAAAGCTACCAAGGTTCACAGGTGCCGTGGCCGCAAAACCCAAGTGTGAATTGCGGAAGATCTACAATAAGCCACCGAACACTGAGACAGCGTCCTTTGTTTTTCTTTAGGGTGTTTGGTAGTAACCTAAATTACTAGGGGGTTATACGACCGGATTTAAAATCATGTATGGCGCAACAATGGTAGCAAACTCGCAGTGCAGATGAGCCGATGATCAGTAGCCTATCCCAGCCAGTGTCTCGGGCAGACTTGGAAGTGGTGGCGTTCACTGGTTTAACATCATGACCTTCAGTGTTCGCCTTGAGGCGCAGGTCTTGCACTTTGTCGCAAGACTACGAGAAGTAATGCCAACGGTAGCTCGAGTTGTGGTCCTCATCCTTCAAGGAAAATTGGGAACTTTTTTAATTCCGTGGTGATTTTTCAGTGTTATCGTGGTCTGCCGTTGTCTTGATTGTTTATCGATTTGTCTGGAAGTCTGAACAACCAGCTTCCATGCTGTTTTTACTAGGAAATTTTGCAGTACCCCACACTTCTGCATTTTTCAGTCACGCGACAGGACACAGCGCAAAGCTGCAGGACGTGCCATCTTTTGGACTCTTCTTTCGAACTCACCCGAAAGTGCTGCCTCGCTGCTGGCCTCTCGAAACCAGCTGGGTCAGCGACCGCTTGAAGCCTTTATCTCCTCAGGCTGCACCCCACAGCGGGCCTTCCACGGACTCCTTCTGCTCTCAACCCATTTACTGGCCCTTTTGCGTCCACGTTTCATCCCAACCGCATTGACTACAATCCAATGTCTTCTGACCGGCCTGCAGTTTCTGGCTCCTCTGCTCATCGCAATGCTGGCCTGTCTGGGACGATGGGCCACGGCGTCGGTTCTACCCGTGTACGCTGCTGCCGGTCTGCTTGCTGTTCTCTTATCCCGGCAGAATCATCGCACCTGTGACGGCACTGAGCAACAGACTCCCTTGTTCTGTGGCCTCTTCTTCTCCACAGTCGTCTGCGGCAGCCTCTATGACCTCCTTCACTTCCAGCCGAGCTTAGGAGGCACGCTGGGTTGGGTCCGTTTCCTGCCCAGCTGTCTCGGTTATCCCCTCTGGTTCGCAACCTTTGGGGCTCTGTGTTTGGGTGATGCAGGCCGTCTGGTACCCCAACATGTCTTCCGCATGGATTTCGCCCACTTTGTTGAGTCCTCTACTGTCCCGTTTCTATCGATCGTAAAGGACCTCATGGTCAAACCTATGCTGCCCACCAAATTGCCTGAGCTGCCCAACTACTCAGAGGCATACTGTCCCTCTTGTGATGTTCTTCACCCATCGGTAGACGTTTACGTGAAGCATTGCAAACTATGCAAGCGCTGTTACGTCGGTCATGACCATCACTGCCTTTTCCTTTACAACTGTGTGGCTAGTAGGAACATTAGATTCTTCCTTTTATTCCTCCTTCTCACTGCTCTGCTGGCGCTTGTCTTCCCTGCAATGGGCCTCACCTACGCCTGCCAGTACTGTGGACGCGAGGAGCCGGTGAAAAAAGATTATCCGGGAGCCTACAGAGCCTATATGCTGGCGTCTTGTATATTGCGCCTTCTACCCTATCTCTCTGTCCTTCTTGTAACTAGTCTCGCCGTTGAATGCTGGTTGTTTGTCTTGATTCGAAGTCAATTCCTCCAATTTACGCATCAGAACTCTTCGCTGATTGCTCGGTCTGGCCTTTGGCGTGTGTTTCTGGGTCTGCGCCGGTCGCAGTTATAAGGCGGTGATCATGATCTTTTCTTCGATCCGGAATTTTAACTAGTGTGATTGCATTTTGCCTTTTTTGCATTATATTTTATCTACCTTCCACTTTATTAATGATCTAATACTAAATTTACCGTTCAGTTCAAGTTGCTTTTAAAGCCATTGCATCTTTTTGTTAAACCGTGAGAATATTGTAGCTACCTATCAGTCTGATTAAGGACCCGCTTTTCAGAAGAAAAAAACATTTGCTCGCGAGCTGTATCTACCCATTTTAAATCTGACAATTACTTATTCTTTTATATAACACGCCTGTCAAAAAAAAGATCCTACTGAAGACCATAGCCTCTAGTCAACTATCTATAGTTCGTATTTTAGAGCGGTATGCTGCTATTTGTCACAGACACCATATTTACGGATCTGGGCGGTGTCGATGGTCGCGACGCGTTGTGGTTTGCTGGTGGTAAGTCATGCTGGCGAAGTGGATCATCGCCATCAATGTAAATAAGATGACAAGCGTCAAGATCCACTTCGTGTTCCGATCGAAACGTATCACCCTAGCTTTTGAAGCAATTCACCCTTTTCTCTCCCGCTGAGGGCCTAGCATGGATATAAGGCATAGAGCAGGAAGTCACTAGACGCATGGTCCAAACCGTCTCACCCGTTTCTCTCTAACAGCTCTAGACATCATTGTAAATCGCATATAGGGGACGGCCTGTCTCATTCAGACCTATCTATATCTTTGATTGGTGGAGTGGTTTTTCAGTAAGAACTACAACCCCACTCAGCAATTAAGTATGTGTGGAACTTCAGGGATATTTTGGCACGCAAATGCCTATACTGTGTCCATTTGCAGAAAACGTGGTGCCGAAAGCTGACGAGATGAAGTGAATATACGCCTACCAGGTGGGTATTTTATAGGCAAGGCGGAAATAGGTTCGGGGACCGGGGAAGAAGAGTACTCTTCTCTAAACGTGTACTTACAGTTTGCGACATTTTCTGGCCGTCAAGTTAAAGCCAGTCGTTACAAGGCGACCGTGAAATGTATATTATTACCCTCGAGGAGACCTGCCCGACTGATGTACGTGCGCTGTAGTCTTTGTATTTACGCTGTTTCCTCTGAAGGATTTAACTATGTTCGTGCGGGCTTCATGATTTGTAGTGCACCTTTGACTGGAAGAGCCACGATTTGGTCCGGATTTAGTGAAACTATAGTGACCCCACTCCGCGCGAACGCTCACTGCTGTTAACAAGTGTGTATGCACTAGTGTCTGTCTACCTCAGTCTGGTCAATCACCCTCAAGACCGACTCACACGAAGACCGCTTCCTGTGGACGCCAAGACGACTGCCAGGCTCAGACACTTTGGATCCGGTTACCTCGCGACCAGACGTGCACTAGTCCGACCGTCGACTTCTTTCTACATATTCGTCAATTCCTCTGTACAGAAAAAACTACTCCTTCCACCTAGTGTCTCACTTCTCTCCCCCTACGGAACCGTGACTGAGGATCGCACGGGAAGAGGTGTTACCTATTAACTTAATCGACTCCGATGAAATTGCCGGGGACGTTTAAAGTCATGTTTGGGGAACCCAGTTGTCAGTCAGTGTGCTGAATTTGTTTGTTATGTGCGATGCGGAATTCAAACCCTTCAATCGTTTGGAAGACCTCGTGGTTAGAGATTTTGCATTCAGTTACTGATTATTTTAACTTAAGTTTAAGTAGATTCGGCAATCGCTCGATCTCTTTGGATAATGAACTCTCAGCCCGGAACTTAATTTGCAAACATGGAATCTAGCCTAAGGAATTAAGCTTTCTTTAGGCTGTTATGAATTACCCAAATCTGCCAGTCTCCTTATTGATCAAGTGTGCCTGGAAGTCATCTGGCGAATTCCGGATTGATTGCTTAGGAACTCCTGCTTGGGCAGTCAGCTTACTGTACCAGAATTGGTGAACTCTATACGTTGCAGTAGACTGGGTGGGTAGATTGCCCTAAGTGTAATTAAGCTCCTGACTCTCGTTGGAGGTCCCATAGCTCAGTTGTTTGGAGCGTTGACCGTACCAAGTCTGCCCCTTGCTGGTGTGCGTTTGTATTCTACCTAGGCAACTGAGTTTTTCACAAATAGGATCAAATAAATTATCCAAACCTGCCAACTCTCTCCCCCTCGCCTCCTACTAATAAATGTTTGGGCTGCAACCTATCAGCTACTGCCTAGTATCCACCGGCCGACGACAGGCAGTCACAAATATGCACGATGCTGCTGTGAGACCCTGCTGCTGTTGAGTCATGCTTCCTGCCTTTGTTCGCCACGAACTTGGCAACTGCTGTCAGTACCCTCCCTTCTCGCCGCAGCAAACCTTGCACAAGCGCCAGCCAATCGATGACCGCCAATCCGCCTGGTCAGCTGTAGCTTCACACTAAGCCATACAGCAAGCAAGGCGGACTCACTCGGCCTTCCGCTTTGGCTCGAGACGGACGCGACGCCGCAGTGCTATCTCACGGTGCTGATGGTCGAACTCAATGCCAGGCCGAGTCAGCCACCTTTCTTCTCTCTATTCTTCTACTTATTCCGTACACAATATAACCTTCTCCTACTCTGCTTCTCCAAGACTTCTCTATCATCTCCTAAGGAACTGGACCTTGAAGATGGCTGTCGATTGGGCTCAACCGGCTTAGCCTTAACAACCTTTGCGATACTGCCAGTCCAGTTTAAAGTCCAGACCGGGCTTAGAAGCTTTGTTCTGAGGGGTTTACCCCACAGCTGTGCTTTTATCGACGAGGAAGAATAGCATGGACACTGAAGTACGTATAGTAGAGAGCTGAAGACTCATTGGTGATCCCAGTCCTTCATAGTGATGTCGTGTAGCAGCAAAAAGTCGACGAAACACGCGTATAGTGACTAGCTCAAAACGAAGTGCACTTGTGAACGCATGTCGTGACTAGCTCAAGTCGAAGTACACTTTCGGACTGCTTGCTGCTTCCGACCTCTGTAGCAGCTAATCACAGGCCGACTCACGCAGGGCTTCATGTGACGACTAGCGAGCAGACCTCACTTCGGACGCTGTCCGATGGCTTGCGGTTGTGCGGTCGCCTGTTAGTTTATTTCCTACCGCCTCTTCTCCAATTCATTCTGTAAAGAATACGCTCTTTCATACAATCTCGCTTTCCCATAACTTTTCCTTCTCCTAAGGAACCGGGTTTGGAAGATCGCAGCCATCAGAGTTAACCTTATCAGCCTTAACAGCATGCGATACACGCGTACTTGGGTTTTTATTATCTACCTGTACTGTCAGTATGGTAACTTATCAAAACATTAATTTGAAACACAGGAAATGTCTCCTTACTTGGCACTACATTGCTGATATTAATGTTACTGTAACCTCTTGCTATTTCATGCAGTGAACACGGGCTTTCCATAGAAAAGCGTTCTTGATTTCAACAACACTCTCCGCTGCCTTCTTCGAGTTTCCTTGATGTTTATGTAATGGCTGGTCATTCGTCTGAAAAGGAGTGGCAGCTGTGCTGCTTTTTACAGTCATCAACTGTAAACTTGCGTCACTCCAAAAAATATCAATTGCAAAATTTTGCAATGGATAAAAGGAAAAATAAATACGGCGGAGCAGTTCACTTCAGCAGGCCTGCGCGTTAGCAACCAAACATGTGAACGCGTTATTCAGATTGTTCGATCGACTTCCTTTTTAGCACCTGGCTGACAAAGGGATTATGCAACAGCCATGAGCTGTGTGACTGCAACGCAAATATCACGCATTGCGCCTGCTTTGCGCAATCTCTTGTAGGGTTGAGCACTTACTGGCGCGGCATCACTTGACCAGGTACAACATACCCTAATGCGCAAGGCGCCAGCAACTAAACATGCAAAGTTGGTTCCTATTATCGTGTGGTAGGAACGACACCAACCTTGGTGCATTGACATTGTGTTTTAAGACTGTTGATTGGCTCACTCAATGTCAGGAGAGTTGCCTAGCTACGCTAAGCTTTACACTGCTCCAACCCTTTGCCGTACTTCTGGCATATCAAGGTGTGTGCCCATGATTAGCACCTGTAACAAATGAATCGTTTCAATACAGTGCACAACAAGCACCTCTGCAACGAAGAATATCATACAAAAGGAATTCCGTTTGACGTTCCGAGAATGTTAGGCAGTAATAGGACTTAAATGTTACTTTTTAAAAATACAGTTCACCCTTATGTAGTGTATTAGCCATCATCAGTCAGTCATTCGCAACCCCAAGAGTTGTCGCTCGAATCTACGACCTTGTTAGCTAGATGGCCACAACTCTAACCAGTGCGCTACGGGCTTGTAGTGGTTCCGCCTCCGGCGACATGCAAGGCATGATGTCACGTGATCGTTACTCTCGACTTGCCTCTCGGACAGCCAATCACCGGCGCCGCGAACGCTTGCCTCTCGCGGCGGCCGCTTAGATCCGCACAATCGTAGGCTGACCCAGTCAGTCTGGTCAATCGCTTTCAAGGCCGACCCACTAAGGACCTCATTGCGATGCCTGTCTACACTCTTCCCACTTCGGACCCAGCGACGTATCGGCCGGACTGTACTCGTCCAACAGTCAACTCCTTCTTACCTATTCTCTATTTCTTCTGTACAGAATAAATTGTTCCTGCCACTCTGGCCTCTGTTCCGGAAGCCTGTCTTTCTCTCGCTCAGTGTCTGGTGCGGCCTACTAACACGCCCATTCTCGGATGCGCCCACCTCATGCGGTTCAACTAATAACCTCCAAGGCTACATAAAACAAAGGTTTCAAGAAAGTGGCTGTCGCTAGACATCACTCCGGGTTCGGCCTCGAGTGGGGCAGACGCAGACAGAATCGTTGGCCGCTATGACGACGCTGCACTCTCCCATGGCCCTCACGGTCGAACGCTATGCCAGACCGAGTCAAGGATTGGATCAAGTGCTATTAGACATGACACTTGACGAATTCCTGTTTCAACATGTACGAACCACGACTCGAATACGTGAAGGTCAGAGATCTAGTTGCCTGGATCTACTTTTTACCAAAAGCGAGGGAAGTGTTGATGAAATAAATGCAGGTCCACTCCTAGGTTCCTCTGATCATATGACATTGAAGTGGGAATCAACGCTGGTAGCTGTCCCCGAAAGAAGCTTCAAGCCATTTAGAAATTTCTGGCGGGGAAACTTTGAGGCAATTTAGTCGACGATTGGGCCTACAAGATGGACGGAATTATTCCGAGGGGGAATAAATGAATGTTGGAATATCTTTGAATCAAGAATGAAAAGCTTGATCGAATTGTACTGTTCTCTCAAGAAATTTTCGACGGGCAACAGACAAAGATGGCTGACAAAAGCGGTAAAAAAGGAGATCCGTACGAAACACAAGCTGTGGAAGATATTTCAACAGACGAAGGATCAAAACAAGCTCCAGGAGTATAGACAACAACGCAATTTCTGCAAGAAAATCATCAGAGCAACACAAGCCTCGTATGAACTACGACTCCCGGAAGAGGCGCCGCAAAACCCAAAGCCTTCTACTCCTACATCAGAAGTTCTACAAAGAACCGTGACCATCTCGCAAATTTAAAAGACAGATTTACCGTCGGCCCTTAAATTCTGCAGTACAGCGTAGGAAAATTAGTTAAGTCTTGGTCAAGAGACGTAACAGGAAAAGCTGTGAAGGAAAATAAGTCATGTGTCCGGGGGTGTCAAGCGAATTCAATGAAATCGTCACGTAAATGGTCCTTCTGGAAGAGAGTGAAAGCAGTTCATGGACGAAAAGAGGAAGAATGGAGCTAGGAAGTTCTCGGTATTTAAGAGAGTAGCAGCCACTAAGAAATTAGACTGCTGCGTTGTTTTAACATTCAGAACTCCCTGCTAGCATAACTCGGGCAGTTAAAGGTTTATTGTACCAGGTGTAAAACCTGGCCCAGTTGTTTCTCTACCCCAGTTTTATCCTGTAGCCGTTTCCAATCCCACGGTTCCCGAACTCTGCTAACGTAAATAGAATGTCAGGAGCGTCGTCGGGTTTAAGTGAAAGTCCGCTGGCAAACAATGCATAAATTGCAAGGACTACGCCATCCTATTTAAGCAGGAAAAAAACAAAGTTCAAGAGCTAACTGTGCAAGGTCACAGCCAGCAACTTATCGCTCCTCTGAATTCTTCGAAAACCACAGTAATCCTCCATCCGCGTCTGTTCACATGCCCTGGCTGTGACCTAAAGTGCTCCCTGCTAGGGGCATCTCAGCTACAGTCTATTGACCATTGGCAGACAGCGACTTACGTAACTCCGATTGGTCGCCATCGTCACCCAATAGTCTTCGGACTTGGGCGTTCCCAGTCTTCATCACGTGCCGTTAATTCGACCGTTTCCGTTTAGACATCAAAAACTCGCATAACTCGCGACGTCCTGTGCTGGTGAGTTGCTCGCGTTAAAATCCGGTTTTAATTTTGTCATGACTAGCATGTTCGCGCGCGTCAACTCAGAGCTTACGCCTGGGAATTTTCGTGCTACCGTGCGATAGATCCCCGGTTGTTTTTTGTGTAGTTAGAGTGGCAAACATTTTTTTCAGTCATTCACCGCCAGACGGAGGCATTAACATGGGGAAAATGGTTGTATTGTCCTCTCGATCCTGCATGGCGAAGCCGGCGTGTTGAGGACGTTAGAGCTGGGAAAGGGAAGGTATTCGGGTAGGTGGTGGACGAGGTATGCGCGTGAAACGCATGGAATGCGCGTGACTGTTATCAGGGAGTTGGGGTTGGCATGCGATTACCACCTGCAGGTGGCCAAGGAAGGCAGACTGCCTGTGTCAGCGTTTTTTCTGACGTCAGAGCGCTGGGTTCGCTTACTAAATCGCTACTGTTTCGGCTGTTGCTAGCACCCGTTTGCGTAGGCATGTACGCTGGTGTTAGGTTAAATTAAGGTGACAGGACTGTTAAGATGGGCCAACGAGTATTCAAGTCGCAAGGGTAGCATATCAGCAGTATACTTCATTCGTTACGAAAACTCATTTAAGACTGTTCAAATTATCACAAATTAATTAACGACTGAATGACATTTGCACAACCATCAAGCGAAATGCGGACACTACATTAACCTAAAAACATTATTTTTTTAAATTACTTGCTATGCTTAAAGGGAACAATTGTGCTGTTGATTTTTTGACAACTTTTCTTTCGGATCTTTGCGTGGAGAGATCCGTCAGCCCGTATGAAATATAATCCGGCTGTTTAAAGCGCGTTTTTAGGGTTTTGTCTCTGATTTCTTTACTATTGGACTAGCGGTTTTGGACTGGCAGTGTAATTATTTGCTTTTAGGTTGAACAGGTAAAGCCTTGCTTGCATTTAGCATCACTCTGGTGCAGTTTCGTTTATCTTCACCGACCAATATCGACCACTTTCTGAGAACCCATGTCTTACCTCTAGGTCCTCAAAGGGAATTGAGTTGAGCCCCGGTTTTCGAGTCAGTGGACATGTCGTTAGCTGTCAAATAAACCACAAAACTAGCTTGCTAAAAATACCGCCACCCACTCCAGGATTTGGAATTAACGCAAATGAACACTACTATCAAGCTATTGGTGATGTTTAAGACCGTAAAAAGGGCGCAAGTCTCGGGGTTTGTTGATTGCACGGAACTGGAAGCCTGTCCGATCCCCGGTTATAAAGACAACAGTCAATGAGCAGTAACCAATTTCGTCCCGCTCTTCAATACGATCGTGCAGCTGGCTGGCGTCTAGTGCACCGGTTACTTGAACATCGTTCTGAATTCTAGGCACCCAGTAGTTCAATGCATGGGTTGCTGGTAGTCCGTGTAATGACCTTTGCTCCCCCAACTAACTCAGTCAACTGTGAGAACAGTGAAGTTGCGGAATCTGCTAAATACATTTGCGGTAACGTAACGTCAGATTGTGGTGAGAACAGACTAATTACCCGTCCGACGTGACGTGCTATTTCGCATTTTCTCGCCCTCACAAAATGGCATCTTTAGGATTGCATCTGCCAATTCTATTTAGCTCTACTAGTTACTGACCAGCCTGTCAATACATTGGCTTTTTAAGCATGTTTTTCCTGTGATTTCCCCGTCGGTGAAATCAATTAAACGTTGTCGAAATAAAATCCTACAGCCAGTTCTCATTAAACTGTGTTGGAATTTATACTCGAGCTAAAGATTGCCTGCTAACAACCAGTCTTTTCACATCATTCAGGGAGGTTTTCGAACGTACCTTTGACACGTATCAGTCAGTATATTTGGAGTAAATGACCGAAGCCCTTAAAAACTCCATTGTAATGGTACAGAAATGCATAAGTTTTTGTGAAATATGCCAACATTGTTACAGATCACTTTTGTCGTGCAAAAGTGCATAGAAATATTTTGGAAACGTATGCTTACACAATTACAGTGATTTTCTAAGACTTCGGAATTGTCCACTTTCATAAAGAGTTGGCATTTCCAAACAACGTAATATCACCTCTACCATTTTGTTCTGCGATGGATGACCTGTATTGTCGCCTAAGCAGGACACAAATACAGGTAGCCTTGTGAAAAGTTTTGGAAAGCGTACATATTCCCATACCTTAACCCTAACATAAAACGAAACTTTAACCTTAATCTTAGTCATAATCCGAGTCTAGACTTCACACTGAACCCTAGCCTTTATCCTAAATCCAATTGCTCCTAAATTTGGCTCAAAGCGACCTACATTATGGGGGTTCCTATGTCCTGTCTAGGCGATCATATAAGCCACCCTTACCTTACCTTCATGCTTTTAATACGCTTGAAGCTGCTCCTTATTCGATCAAGGATTTGAACCGGTCTTTGATATCAGTCTGCGAGTGATAAGCCATCTTTCGTAGATTTCAGCGCTTTGCATAAGATAGGTCACACGCTATATTTACGTGCCTCTGCCCAAAGAAATCGATCTACATTAGCACTGCCCGTGATGCGAACGGAACAGCGTCTGTTCACCAGTGGGCTTGATAGCTAGACAGCAGACGCGTATTCGACCGCTTTCCTACCGGCCCTCACGGCGGCCAAGGTCTGCTACACCCAACCTCCCTACGGTGGATCTATCTCCCCTCCTCTCCATCTGGGTTTTTGATGACGACGGAGCCCCTCCCGACCGTGCTGCTCCGACTTCACCTCGCCGCCGGGATTGAGGCCCACCTGGTGGGGCTCCTGATCCAACAAGGGCTACTAGCCAGCCATAGCTAGACTGCCTCTGTCCCCTAACGCTCATGGGGTAGTGGGCGTGATAGCTGGAGTGTGCGTGATTAGCGTTGGCCGCGGTCATGTGCGTGTGCCCGCCATGCTACCGTCTGAAGAATTGTTAATTTGTTTGGGGGGCCTAAAAAGGTGCGTCATCGCCGGTGACGGCTGCAAGACAGATAGTGAACGTGTACCGGTGTTAGCGACACTGCCCCCAAGCAGGTGGCGTGGTGGATGTGCTGGATCAACTAGGGGGCCAGCTCAGGGTACGGCAAGCATTATTCGGGTTGCACGCCGGTAACAAATGCCAACTTGGGGGAGAGCGTTCTGGCAGGCGTAGGATCGGCTTTGGCTGCGTCCGACCCCGCCTCCGGTCTTCTTGACTATGTCTCGACACCGGGCCGAGGTGGGTGAGGGAAAATAGAGAGTGCGGTAGATGCAGCGCAAGTCGACTATCACTTAAAACTAATTCATGCGTGGGTCGTCATCCCTGCACAACCCTGTTTGGAGCATGAAGTGAATATAATCGAACTGTCGTTAGGGGCAACTCGCCTGAGCAGGAGCATTCACAACCCCATGGGGGGTGCATTACACTTGCCTCCCTACAAACTCCTCTTCTCGACCAGCCCCAAATCTTTCAGCTTAATGCTAGCTCACGGAAGGCAGTGGAAGGCGATGCTTTGTGGACTGACGTGAGTAGAGCTCTGCAACATTTGGAGCAGACAAAACTTTCCTAAGGTAACTAGCCACATGAATTTGTCTTGAGTCTGTCACAAATGTCCCCTTACAGCTTTTGACCCTCACTCTTGGTTGGCACCAACTATACCCTGGGAGTATTAGAATTCTCAACTTCTTCAGGCTTAGGTCTGAAACGCTCCTTAAAATACTTCGAGTTACGCAGCATTTATGGATAACCTGATCAATTTCGACATCTCGTTCAACGGACACAAGCGAAAATGCGAGCCCCCTGTAGTAGACGCGATCGCTAACACGAGAACTTTTTCAGTTTCCGATTCATGTCGGAATCTATCATCAGTGTCATCATCAGATAAGGGTAATCCATGCACAGGGGATTACAGCATTGATAGGATGCTTACGCTATGCTATCGCCTACCTATGACAATTAAGGGCTCTCCCCTCCGTTAGGAGTGGTTGTCCTCTAGTGCGATAATTGCTTCTTGGCCGGCATTCGCGTCGTTCATTCCCCACTTCAAAAGGATCGACGTCAGTGCATCATCTTTGATTTGCATTGGGCCCCAGGTGTACTATTATCGGGTCTAAGGTGACTGTCTAAATTCTCAAGCAAAACGATTGATTAGCACGTTGAATGCACTGACTGATTTGATCGAGCTGCAACAGGTGGTCATTTATGACCCCAAGACATGCGCGCACATATCAATTGGGTCGTCGGAGTGTGAAGGACAGTGCTATCGAGGCGTCCGATCACCGCAGGTTGTAGGTCGGTAGAGCAACTTTAGACAGATGGATTAGACGTAGAAGATGCGAATGCTGGAAGAATAAATTTGTTTGGCCGACGGTTCAGCTTTTGTCGAGAACCCTTAATCACAGGTAACCGTAGAATAGTGTGAAAGATGTACAGATTAAGGTTATAAGAACAATACTAGCTAGAAACATGCTCGTAGATTCGCTCGACTTAAGGAGGCATCTAACGGAGAAGATATAATTTTTTAGAGCTACGAGAGCTACTTCAAACATATTCGTTCGGGCACTGAACCGGTTTTGTCAGTGTTCAGCATCTTTGCGCCCAACCGATCGACTGGTGAGGGCGTTCAGTATCAGAATTAAGCACATGAAGCGGGTAGATTTGTTATTTTTGTCTACAGGCAGGCAAGACTTGAATGGTTGATGCGGCGTTGCTTATGGCGTATTGTACAATACGGTTGGCAAATGTGACCGAAAAATTTCGCGATATTTTGAGGCCTCAAGTCGAACAGATAAACGTTTAGAAAACAACCACCTTCCGGCCTGGGGAAAGCTCAGTTCATTTGAGGCGTCCATTTTGAATGCATAGCAAAGATGAACACCGAATTCTGTATAGGTTACGATCGACTGTGTGGTCTCACTCAGAAAACAGAAAGCAGGGGCTCCTGCAATAAAGGGAGCGTCGGTAATAGAGGCTTCTTTTGGTGGATTAAACGAAACTGACACATGCCTGTTTTCGGGAAGCAAAAGATACGTCAACAGAGTGAAACGATTTCAGCGCGAAATGTGCATTAGTGGAAATGAGAAGTTTAGCTGACCCAACTGTGAAAAAACTCGTGGGATTCGAACCCGCATAGAAGAGAATCGCGCCGAATGCCGCGAGTTCTTTCACAATTGGGTCAACTAAATTAACCAAATCTGCCAAACCAACTTGATAAGAAATACGGAGTGTTATGACCTGAAGTTTTCAGCATTTGTAGGCTCACACCTAAACCTATATCTAAGGCCTAACCTTAACTCTTAAACCTCAATCCCTATCTTGAACCCTGGGTCTAATCATAACATTATGCCGAATGATAGTTGAATCCCATTAGTAAACCTCAGGCAAAGCACGACAGGGATTACGCGCAAGGGAAGGGACCAATATATATCCAAACATTATCAGCATCGCAAGATTCGACGGGGGTTCTTCTAGCGGGGAACAGTTGAATGACTTGAAAAGACAAACGAATTACGAGACCTTCCGTTTCCGACACGATTATCAGATTTGTACCCCATTGAACACATGTAAAACTAGCTAGGACGAAAACTGAACCGGTTGCTTCAAAGGTCTGAAAGTGTTTTCCATCCAACTGTGGCACAAAATGTCCCCTTTCATCTGTCAGACACCCATTACAAAGTGTGCAATGCAGAATTAGTGCAGTAGTGAAAGCGAGCGTACGGGAATGCACTTTTATTTGGTACATTTTCCTGCCACCCCCGTGTTTGATTTCAGTCGAACTTTGCGTTTGAAATGAAAGTCACTTGTTTGACTAGGTACTTGTACTTACTTGTTAGATTGGGTGTGAATCGTTAGGAGCCCAGGACCGATCTAACTTCGACGGGCATTTTCGGACAGCAGGACAAATTCGTTGACGTAATCGTGGTCCATTAGGCAGCATAATGATGCACCCTGGATGCAAATTGACGTGTACAGAACCTCTTTCAAACCTGGGTGACAAATAAAACCTTGTTGAGAATGGATTATCGTGAAGAAGGTCGCTAGCAGCTGTGGAACGATAACAGGCCTTTATCAAGACGATGGTGTTCGCCGGCACCGCTCAGCCCGAACAGTTGCGAAAAAAACTCCAGGGCCTCATTGGGATTTGAATCCACGCCAGCAAGAGGTAGGCCTTAGTAGAGTCAAAGCTCTATCCAATTGAACCACGAGACTCCCGCCGGGAGCCATGAGTTTAATCATACTTGGGTCATTTTGCCCGCCCTATTTACCGCAATGTATGCAATCTACCAATTCAGATACGGTAGGCCGACTGCCCAGTCAGGATTTCCTAAGCAATTAGTCTGGAATCCCCAATAGGACTACCGAGCATATCGAGGTGATGTTAAGGATATTTGAGTGAACCCTAACGGTTGTGATGTTTCGGGCCCGGTTGCCCAGGAGAGGAGAGAAGTCTTGACTGCTGGAGCGCACGTCTAGCCGCGAGACGGGCTAGGCCCGGAGTGATGTCTGGGGCAGACATTCGAGCGGCCACCGCTACCTGCAGCCTTGAAGGTCATTGGTTGGACCGCTCGAAGTTACGCACCGGCGTGGGGGTGCTAGTAGGTCTCGCCAGACAGGGTGCAGGCAGTCAGCGTGACTGCAACCTTGGCGTGATGAGTCAGCGATCACGGGTTCCCACAGTGGCGCTAACGCCCACTATAAGCACACTTACTAAGCAAGGAGTTTACAACAGACTGGGGATTAAATCGACCCAAGTATGATCAATCTCACGCTACCCGCGGGGCTTTGTAAACCAGCTAGAGCATTGTTTGTACTGAAAACTTCCTCTTGCTGGCGTGTGTTCGATTCCCACCGAGATCGCCTGATTTTTTACTGATGGGTCAAATGGATCATTAAAATCTGTCTAAAACTCTCCCCCCCCCCCCCCCCGAACCGAAAATGTTCACGAAGTCAACCTATCAGCTGGTTGTCGACTGGTTATAATTTGAGGGATAACATATGCTCATTGTTAGGTCAATTTGCTAATTGAAAGTCGATGGTCTTCACGCCTATTGAGCCTTCGCAACTGGAGATGCATAAAAAGTCAGCTTACCGTGTCGGTGAGGCTTCAACAATGGATCATTAAAATAAATGAGTAAAATCGAACTTCTGCAAAATGTTCTGATTACTTCAGGAGGCATAGCCGAGTCCCAGGGGCGACTTTAGTTGTCCTTACAAGGATGTGGTCGTCTCGATTGCCACACTGGTGTCGGCCTATACGCATAATACTTTCTGCGATGGATTTACTTGTTCCCTTGGCCAGTCTACGCTTATTAGAGCAACAATAATATAAAGTATTAAAATTATAATATATATTGCTATTGAGTTATACATGAATGGTACTTGTGCGGCACTAAAGTCAGTTACTTGACATTTTTGATATTGAGCAGTTTATTATATATCACTCCGTCTTACTGTTGATCATGGAGTCATCCCACAGATTTTTATGAAGTACCTATCTGGGAGAACTGCAGCACCATGTTCTCTCATGGAAACCTTGTTCAATACTTATATCACGGGTGGGATGACTTCCCCGATATTTTCTTCTGAACACAGAGAATACTCCTTCAAAGTGAACATATCCTTACCGCCAAGCGTAAATACTGTCATTTGAAAGGGCCACTGTTGACTTAACGGCATGACGGCATGCTAAACGATTTGGCTCATGTGTGATAACAATTAGAGGGCGGAACAAACAGTGGGCGCAGGGTTTGTTGTTTCACGCGGATAACCAATCAGATCTACGCTTCGGTCTCTACCCTGGTTCTGCACATTGAGACTGGCCCTCTGCACTCCACATGCGGCAATTGCAGACCAACGCCTTCGTGCAATTATCTACCGGATGTTCATGTGGTAGCTTATTAGTGAAGTTAGTATGGCCTCACAAAATATCAACTCAGGGATGTTTAGCTATAGTCCATTTGTTGTTTATGGAGTGTTTACAAAGAAGTCATTATGGCCATACGACATTGGTCAGATGTACACAAGAAAGCATGTAGGTTTCAGTTGCCTCGAGTTATGCCCGTCCACTAATCAGGTTTGTAACGATGGCCAACAGGATTAGCACATAGTTCAAACATGAATCGATAGGACGCAGTTTTTATCGGATAACTATCAGTCTTTCCCAGTCTACGGTAATGCAGACAAACGGCTCGCACGGGATAAAATCGTTCGGGACAAAAATAATAGGATAAGCTATTATCCAAAAAGAAGCGAGTTAATTACAACTGGATTTAGGGCAAAATTTCCACTGCCTGCCACCTGAACGTTTTTCAAAAAACACAAAGAATTTAAGCTGTTAAAGCAGCGGGTCTGTCAGTCTCGGAAGCACTACAAATAGCGTGACGTCACAAGTTGTATGGTGAACTCACTAGGCCCCGTGATGTCACATTCCGAGGCATGGGGTTCGGTATTCGGCACAGCACTGTTGGGCTCTATTTTGAACGTTATTGGTTGTTAGGAGGCTTTCTACGTGGATTATGTACAGTTTAATCCGCCAAACGACACCCAAATAAGTTTTTTAAACGGCATTAGAATACGCGGTACAAGGTGTTCGGAGTAAATAAATTATAGTATTTTACGATAGCCGGCTTCCAGCGTTCCGTGGGCATTGTAGTTAAGATAATCTTGAAGTAAAAAATCAAATAAAAAATGGTCAGGAGACCTAGATGAGCACTTAATAGACCTACCTCGCCTCTGGAATCTTTAAGACAGTCACTTATAACGTCGGCGCAGTGTGGAACGCCCCTGTACTGTTAAAACTGGTCACGAAGAATTAACTGATTCTGCTGGAAACGACCCAGCAACTCCAGGCCATGATTTATGTATCTTTCCGCCTTTGAATTGAAAAAAAACAGAGCGTGTTACCGAAATTCCAGGACGATGACTTTCCGGCCATTTCATTCAAACGACTTAATCTATGAACAGGACCCCATTAAATTCTCCAACTGCTGCCTATCTATTTCAGAACAATAACTAACTCTACTTTTTCTAACCTTACGTAGGCTGGATTGGGTTAATCGCCTTGAATAACATGGATTCAGACTATAAATAGCTCTCCCATGCTATGTTTTTCATTGAGAATCCTTCAAACCACTCGCACGATTCGCCTCAGAAAACATCGATGGCTACTTGGTGCAAACTTACCATTAATTTTCTGTCTACGCTCATATAAAATTGGGTTTTATAGAGTGGAGTAACCGCTTTTTATTCCGTACGGTCTCTTAAATTTTAGGATTTGGGAGTTTGGAAATGTTACCTTTGTCTCTATGCCAATTCGGAGATTTAAAAATGCCTGGAATTTACAACGTGTGTCAACACTTTTTTAAACACTAGCAGCCATTTTTAATAGGCTTTCGAATGGAAAAGATCGTCTGGGTAAGGAGGAAGGCTTGTCGAACACCGGGGCAATTGGCTTATTGTCCCGGGCTTTCAAAATTGAGTTAATTATAGGGGGGCGGGTGGGGGGTTACGCCAACCAAATGTGAGAGGTCATCAGGCCGTCAGAGGTAAGAAACAGCAAAACGGGAGCAATTATAGGGGTTTATCGCTAATCAACTGTCAGTGATGTCCGGGGCCGTCAGAGGCAGGAAATAGCAACGAAAGGGGACGGAGGCAATTATAGGGGTGTGCGCCAATTATCTGTCCGTGACGGACGTATACCTCTCATAATTACCTTTTCCCCCTTTTATCGCGGTTCCTCACCTCTGAAGCTGCATTCCTGTAAGAATTCGAAAGCTCAGAGCAATAAATTTATTGTTCCGGTGCTCAATGAGCCTTCCTCCTTACCCATAAAAACAGCTGGAATGTGAACTTTCTCATTCATTAGCGAGGGTTGTGTGGGTAAGACTAAAACACAGATTAGCGGGCCATATAAAGTATTGATTTTTTACCAAATAACATTACTACAAAAGGGTACTTTTCGGGTTACAACTAGTCTCCAATCATGAGCTTATTTATGGTCGTACAAGACCCATTCACGCACCACCGTATCTCTCTTTGTTATTTATTCTCCTCATAAACTGCCCACCATAGTCCATATTCATTGCAAAAATGTACGAGCCACGTATGCCATCTTCTTAATAGACTATGGGAATACATTAGAACCTCGGTTAACAAGTTTAATCCGTCTCGGCACCCAGATCGCCTTGCGAAACGTAGCCGATCAAACTTATTCAGTTCACTGATTGGCTGCAGGCGTTCGAGGACCCACGCTTTGAAAGCAAGATTCAACGCCGGACACAGACACGCATACGCAATGCCAAGTCGTTAACTGAGCGGAAGTTCGTCAAGTGAAATAAATTTTCTGCGAGTGACTCGCTTTTTTACCCGAAGTGGTCGTAAATGGGACTGCTCGTCACTCGAGGCTCCATGCGCAAAGTATAAAGCCTGTTAACTGACCTATGCTTGCTCGCTACCGAATGTTTAAAATAGAAAGTCAATGTTTGGCAATGTACTGGATACGCATCGACCGATTCGAATGCATTATGGTGAAAACTTCTGTCTGTGGATTGACGACAGCAGAACTGAATTCGAAATTGCGTAGGCGGCGTCAAGGTCAAGACTTGAAATATCTTTGTGCGAGTCCAAAGCGAACACATTGTGATGCGTAAAGGGGACAAGGTGGAACGCCCACACACCACTAAAATGTTCATTCAACTGACTTTGTGCCTTCGATCCTGAAACCTTGCACATACGCACGAACAGACGCGTCAGCTCGTTTCGGGCCAATCAGATTGATAAACGAGGGCCAATCAGTTGTCTAGACGTAGTGCCATATAAAGTTGTGCCAGGAATTGCGCCTGCAACGCCGTTCGTTTTCGCGACTGTACGTTTGTGCTTTTGGTTTCTTTTCTCTGAATTGTTAATCTCTGCCCGCCGTCCTGACAATTCGTAACTTTTACACCTCGAGTTCATCGACTTTTTTCTCCCTATTTGTTTACAAGGTATCTTTTAATGTAACATTTGCTAATCGGGTTGTGAATGATAATATATTAGCCGCTGCTAAGCATGAGGTCTTACAAATCAGTGAACAATGGTTTTGATTTTGATGCGGAGTCTAATCGCCAATCCATAACCTAAATTTCCTGTGAATCGTTGTCAGGGAAATGGAAGCACGGGCTTATAGGGTCTTTTGTCAGTTGAGACTATACAACTTACGAGAAGACTGTAAAAAACCGTAAATAGTGGTTGCTTTCGTTCGAATTTTATGCATTCTATCAGTAAAAACTTTACCGACTTTTTTATTAGGAGGTTTTGGCAGATTTTCTCAATTTAGTTGAACCACTTGTGAAAAAGCTTGCGGCCTTGGCGTGAGTCGAACCGACACAACAGGAAAGGCTTTTGCGCAGCCAACGCTCTACCGATTGAACTTCGAGGCACGTCGTGCACTGTCAATTTAATCACACTTGGGCGGGTAAAATCGACCCAAGCGTGACTAAATTCACGGCGCACGGCCTCGTAGCTCAATCGGTAAAGCGTTGGCTGCGCAAAATCGTTCCCCGCTATGTGGGTTCGACTCCCGCCAAGGCCGCGAGTTTTTTCACAATTGGGTCACCTAAATTTACTGACTTTATAAACTTTCAGGGTAGTCTTAATCCTAAACTTTGCCTAGTTTTCGAAAAGTGTTACCGATAAAGACGGGGGAGGCTGGGACTAAAATGACAATGGTTGACCTATTTTTTGTCATCCGTCGGCCATACTTAGACCTCCAGCCCGCAGGACCTGCAAATTTCAATATTGGGTAATTGGTTAACAAAGGTTTGATTTAATGTTGCGTCACGTATTTGTAATCGGGAATGTTCGGGGTCGTATAGGAGCGCCCACCGATCTATGCCCATTGCGATATCTATGTCAGAAACAATCATCCGCCATTGATTGTTAACTGTACTGTCGCCACTGCGCGCTTGTGTGCAGCAACCCGATCGGAGGTTTAAGATGGGGGTGAACTCGTTCATATTCCGTCCTCCCATGAAGATCTATCGGTGGACGCCCCTCTCATGAGATTTTAATTTTTTTTCATTTCCAAACTTACTACTCTTCTCTTAGCACAGACTTCTAACCCTGAAACTGAACTTTTAAGGCATCCAAAAAGAATGAAGTAAACAAATACTGATATTGATGTCGAAATATTCCACGGAACTTAAACTACCGGCCACACTTATTCAATACTTTTTTCACCCTCTTAATGAGAGACAGTCGTATCACAGCACACTTATCAGGAAGTAGTGAGACCAGTACCTTTGAACATTTAGGATATCTCCTTCCGTGCCCTTCTTGGATGATTAACAGCACTATTTTTTTTAGATGCAGATACAGTGGAGTCCGGTTAATGTGGACACCTCCTTTCCAGGCCAACTGTCCATATTAACCGGTAGTCCACATTAAGCGAACTGACCCCAAACCAGTCGTTTCTACTATGGAGAAATTCCGTTCCTGGCCAACTGTCCACATTAAGCGGTTGTCCACATTAACCGGACTCCACTGTACTTAAAAATATAGAAGCGAAAATTAGTCGATTGTGTTACTGTCTAATTATGTGAAGGTTATCCCTTTTCAGTCCTGATTCTCATGTCTGGATATCCTCCCCCAATTGGCTTCTCGTTGGACGGGCAACCGGGCTATCCCGGCTATCCCCCCAATCCAGCTCAAGGTTTTGGAGCACCTCCGGGCCCCGGATACCCAGCACCTCAGGGTCCCGGATACGGTGCACCTCCCGGCCCAGGGTACCCAGCACCTCCCGGTCCCGGGTACGGAGCACCTCCCGGTCCCGGATATGGAGCACCTCCGGGCGCCGGATCCGGCGCTCCTCCAGGTCCCGGATACGGGGCACCTCCTGCTGCAGGTCCAGGCTATGGCGCCCCTCCGGGACCGGCCTATGGTGGTGGTGCCTACCCGGGTCCCGGCGGCCCACCTGGAAGTTACGGACAACCGCCTGCTGCTTCGGGCTATCCTGGAGCGTCCGCATACCCTATCGGCACAGCTCCCGTTCCGACAGTTGGCTCTCAGGTCGCAGGTTGCCCAACCGTACGACCCGTTGCTGGTTTCAACCCGGGCTCTGATGCTGAAGAACTGAGACAAGCAATGCGCGGCCTCGGTAGGTCACCTCATTACTCCTTTCTGCTGTCTGCATACTTTTACAGCCAATAGATCTACCCACATCGATAAATTGTTAGTAGCATTTCGGCGAATATCTGGCGGTTGCTACAGTCGCCCGAAAGTACACAGTCTTACAAACTCTATTTGCCTTCTTTCTGGCTTTGCGTTTCCTGTTGGCTTTTGGGGTGCCAGGAGACACTGCAGGTCTTCGCTTCATATAGGAGTGTCATAAACAATATGGCCTTGGGCGAAATCCAGCTGCTTTTGTTCGGCGAGCCAGTTCACTTATGCGGCACGCGCAGAGGAACTTATTAGTTGTGGCAGTCCCATCCACTGAGATCATCGATAAATCGGAAAAAAATTTTTTCTTAAACTTGCTATCTGCATCGCATCATCAGTCACGTCATGCCTTGTAGAATCTAAGGCTTGAAATCATCTCTTCCAGCCCAGTGGAGACACTGAATGTGATCCACATACTGAAGCTTGGCACCATTTACTCGAGGGAAGAGTGGACATATTCTGGATTACAAAACTGACAAATTTGCGGTCATTGGTCTCACCTTAGTCACAGTATTCGCCTCGCTTCAACCACCTTCCCCACCCTCTAACGGTCTACAGTTAACTTTATTAGTTTCTGGTAGTTATGACCACAACAAGTCCCCATTGGGTATTAGTTACAGTAGATCCGTTACCTCATTTAATGTCAACAACTCTTACTCTCCACCAACCATGGCCCATGAATAACAATATGCGCTTCCATTTTTAAGGTACGGATGAACAACGAATTATTGCCATCCTTTCCAAACGATCGGCCGCTCAACGTAAACAGATCGCGGAGAAGTACAAGGCCTCCTACGGAAAGGTGAGTCATGAGGATGTATGAGGCCTTTTCTGTGCCCCCTAAACGGGCCGCGTGCAAGATGCCCTGAACTAACACAGGAGCTAGATCAGGGCAGGGCAGGCTTTATTTGGGTTGTGCTCTCCCGTAAAAAAGGTCGCACACGGTTGGGTGTGGTGGCCCGCGTAGGTGCAGGTTCAAGCCGCACAAGCCACCTGCGCATGATCCCTACTCGATCGGGATACGGCAGGCTACAATACTGTGTGAGTATCACCTGCGCCCGATCCCACCTTCAGTCTTCTTGACTGTCTTGACACCGGGCATAGTTGGGTGAAGGAAAGGAGAATGCGGTAGATGTGGCGCAAGCCCAATATCACTTCCAACTAACTAACGCGCAAGGTACTATCCCTGAACCGCCATCCTGTGGAACACCTAGTGGACCTAGTGGTAATCGACGGTCAATCTGTCCTGTGGTTCCTTTAAGAAGTCGCTCGAAATTTAATTAAAATCGCAAAGAGATTATGTTTCTGGCTTTTTTGTTAAAATGTAACCCAACATGAAAACTGTGTTGTTGAATGGAATGGAGGATCCTTTTTCCATAATTCATCGTACCTTTTTGGGAACAATCAGTTGGGGGAATCTAGACATCTATGCTATCATTTGTGGCAGAGCATCAACGCACTTATTATTTCCAAGAGCCGTGCTTAACACCAGAAATGTAGGTAGGCACCAACAGTGTGCCTCCGTTGGTCCGGGGTCATATAAGCGATCCATATCAGATTTAAAAATAAGCTTCGAATGCTAACGCCTTCATTCAGTCTCATTTACGAAGCCATTGAGCTCTTAACTGTCAACTATGTATATTTTTTCTTCACACCTAGTCGCTAGAAAAGGCATTAAAGAGCGAACTGAGCGGCAAGTTTGAGGACCTAGTCCTGTCTAGCTTGCTGGATCCCGCAGAATTACTGGCCAAATACTGTTTGGACGCCGTAGACCGCGTCGGTACCAAGGAGATGACCCTGATTCAGGTCCTTGTACCTGCAACCAACGCTGAATTGGCCCGAATCCGAGAGGCCTACACTCGCAGTAAGTTTATTCTTCCACAAGACTTGTGCCTCAGACTTGTAAACTGCCTTCGGGTGCCTAAAATGCAGTAATGGAAGTGTCCTCTCACAGGGGGTTGATGCAGACGATATGTTAGTGTGTATTAGGTAACACTGTAGAGTGCTGTAGCCGTAGCTGCCAGGATAAACCCTACGACCTGCTGCTACCACAAACAGCAAAATAACGTATTATTGCGGTTGCTGTTGCGTTGTGCTGGAAACGGAGAGACAGAGCGTATTACAGTTTCACTCTATATCAACCCGTTTCACCTAAATCTGACTTAGATCACCTATCAGCCCTTGCCACCTAAGCGCATCGCTGACCCTCCATGTACTTTTTTGTGTCGACGTACTTTATAAGGTGTACTTACGATCCTCGCTTGTCACTAGTGACGATGGCTGACAACGCCAACACTACCACCACGGTCATCATCTTCTTCTTCTGCTTTTTCTCACCATCCTCCCTCGAGCAAGTACAATTTTTTCGCAACCATTGTTAGGAGATGTTGCGGAAAAGCAAGCGACGCATGAAAATGCTTGTTAGATGATTTCATAGTCAAGGGGGGTTCGAGTTCTGGAACTTACCTCATTGAACCATAAAACTGAGAAGCCTTTCAGCGGATAAACTGCCTAGTCGCGGCGGAGTAAGTCAGAGGCACACACTGTATTAATCTACACGTGTTTTCTGTCGTCCATTCTTCCTGCACTAAATTAGTGTTTGATTTTTTTACTTGTAAATATCTGTTAAAATATTTCATAGTCGAGTAGGGTTTTGGTTCTTGAACTTAACTTCTGGAATCATAAAATTAAGGAGTACTCCACAGTGTACAGAGTTAAACTTTTTAGTCTCGACAACCCCCAGACAGAGTGAAAGAAACGAAGGTGGATGTCCATTGATTGTCCTCGAAGACAGTGGACTTTTGTGTTCGAATGCTTCTTAAAATTGTTATCCAGCGACCTGTTGCATCATCTTGGGGTCAGTTTATCTGTTACTGCCAATGGTGGCAAGAAGTGGCGTCTGGATAAAAGTGTTTGACTTGTTCACCCTTTCCGCTTAGTGTTCAGAAGAGATCTGGAGAAGGACATCAAGGGAGACACCAGCGGGGACTTTGAGCGCGTTCTGGTCTCGATGGTTCAGGGTTGTCGTGAGGAGACACTGGTGGCGAATCCACAACAGGCCGCAGCGGATGCTGATGCACTCTACAGGGCCGGAGAAAAGTGAGTTATACTTTCGACAGAGGGCAATTTTTTTGAATTTTCTCTCTGACGGAAATATGCAAGAAATTGGTAAAGATTCCTTGTATGGCCGCCTACAAAAGACAAATGAATAGGACCGTCCTTCCTACTTAAAACAGGTGGTCTTGCGATAAATTTCAGAATGGGTAAATATTCCCGTGTCTTAATCTCAACACCGATCCTAAAACAGAAATAAGCAATGACCTTAATCTTAACCCTAATCGTACCCTTTACCTAAAGCCTATAGTTATCACGAAACCACACCTTAATCATTACCGTGATCCTGACTCTTAATTCCTCTCTGATCTTAACCTCAAGCCCAACTCAGTCCTAACCCTCACCTTAATCCTAAACCTAATATCTCCGGAATTTGTTGCAAAACCACATATATTATCGGCGGTTCCTTTTCCCGTATCCCATTTAGGCGGTCATACAAGTAATCCTCACCAGCGCCTATCGTCCTTCTGTTCGATAAGGTGGTCTGACTTATCAGAAAATCGACCAATTTACAAGATACTGCGTTAAGATTTTAAGTAAAATGTTCAACGATCATGATATTTAATGGTGGTTTTTGAAGGTCTCGCCAGGACTTTCTAACATTACACTCGTTGCATTTCAGACGCTTGGGTACGGATGAGGGTACATTCATACGAGTCCTTACGCAACGCAGTTTTGTACAAATCCGGGAAATAGCAAAATGCTACCAGCAGGTGAGTAAAATGCCCCTTGGCCACACGTGTTGCTAGCATGATCATGTTACCTATTGGAAATTGAAATCGAGACCTCTTAAATGTCACCTGTATGGACCTTGAGCTTTACTGTCCCCTCAGCGTTTTGAAATACTTTTTGTATGCTCACCACAGACCCTGCGAACAACCAACATAATCAGAAACTTCATTGTGCTTTTAAAAACGCCACTTGTAAGAGCTGTAGTCGATATGCCAAAGAGAAGACTTTCGTAGGGTTCTGTCGATGCTTTTATAGCCTATACTTCTCTTTATGTTAGAAATACGGGAAATCGCTCCAAAAGGCCGTTGAGAAGGAGACGTCTGGCTACTTCGAGAAGACGTTGGTAGCGATTAGTAAGTTTTTGTGCTTTTTTCTTCACACATGCATTGCCGAATAATGTGGTCCATTTCTGCCAGATTCGGCTATAGTTTACTGCATTATATGCTCCGACGCCTGTAACGCCAACAGATCGAGGGTCTAGTTGACTGGGAGGCAACTTGTCGCTGGCAAGACCACTCATCACCACCCGTCTACATACGAAGGTCACACGCCCGCGGGCGACCTCTCAGACTTTGTTGCAATCCGTTTTAATTCCTTACGAATACCTACTGGGCCATCCAGGGTACGAATAACTTTTTGGCCGTCTAAACAGGACACAGGAATAGGAACATCCCCGACCAATTAAAATATGTGATCCTGTGATACATTTCAGGAGCGGCACACATTCCCGTGTCTTAAACGTAAACTAAACTGTAACCTTAGTATTAACCCGAACCCAAACCCTTGACATCATCCCGAAACTAACCCCAACCTCCTTCTTGTTCGTATCAGATAAAATTAGCTGACATCACTTAAGGCCAATGCTACCTCCGACAGATCGGTGAGCTGAAACGTGATGAAGAGGACCTTTAAAGCATAATTTGTTCTCAACTTCGTTTTGTGCTCACATGGTTCCAGTGCGAAGACTAGAGTAAGACTCCTGGCGATCAGATAGGGCATGGTGGCTGCCCTTGTACCAAGCCTTCGTTCTCATTTGCAATGACACACCTGTTTTTGCTCGTGTAACTCAATCAGGCTTAACCGGCGTTGAGGCGGCTAATTCGGTTTTTCTGTCAGTCAAAACGTTTTTTGAGGCCTGCGATTACAGCTGAAGACCAGATGCGTCGGTATTGAAAGGCTGCCTCGCATAGCTGGGCACTTGACACGACTGGGCGTCTTCTAAAGTGACTACCCCCTCTCCCCCTCAGATATCCCATGCACCCGGTACGTAGAGCACCAGCTGCAGCCATCACATATTTGTCTGGCGTTTACTACTACAGTCCAAAACAGATATTGCGCCTGATCCGAGGCTGAAACGTGTGTCCTTTAATTCAACAGTTATCTCGAATTTCACGAAGGCTTCCTCGACAGCCGGAAGTACTTTGTCAGCAATGGACAGTCAAAATAACCTTTTGAAATGTAAGCTAACAGCAAGTTAGACATCCGAAAATTACCTAGGGCTTTTGTGACAGTATTACGAACCGATAGAACGCTGAAGATACGTTTTGTATGTGAGTTTTCAGTAGGAATTTTACAGGAAATTATACGCTATTGGAAGTCCAAAGTGTGTATTTGGAGTAATATGGCATCCATGCAGTTGCACGGCTGCAATGGCTCACTCTTAATGTAGCCGCCATGGCGCTTCCATGGAGTCACCTGCGCCCCCTCCCGCCTCCAATATTCTTAACTTAATTATTAAGTTGGTTTGGCAGATTTGCTTAATTTGAATTGACCCAAGTGTGAAAAACTCTAAGCGTTTGGCGGGATTTGAACCCGCGCATCAGAGAAAGCCTTTGCCGGAGGCTAATGCTCTACCGCTAAGCTACAAACGCCCGCTTCACACCATGAGTTCAATCACACTTGGATCGATACTACCCGCTCAACTTTTCGCTCATATGGAGTCCACCAATACGGGAGCCAGTTGACTGTCCAAGCAGGATTTCCTAAGCAATCATCTAGAATCCACCAGAATGACTACTAGGCTGACTTAATTATTAAGTTAGTTTGGCAGATTTGCTTTATTTGAGTTGACCCAAGTGTGAAAAACTCTAGGCGTTTGGCGGGCTTTGAACCGGCGCACCAGAGAAAGCCTTTGCCGGAGGCTAATGCTCTACTACCATTCTAACCTATTCCACGCGTAAGTCACCGTCCCGGCACCGCATTAAGCTGAGGGGCAAACGGCGGACCTTGTCGCGTACGATGCTCGAACTCTCATGCCAGTCATGTTAATTCGCGTAAAGGTACTACAACACAACTTGAACTTGTGAAGGCTGTTCCATGTGCATATACTACCTCAATAAATAAAAACGGCAAATACATTTATCCTCACTACGGCCTAGTGCAGTAGGACATAGATTTCCATTTACTCTCCCCTTCACTGTCATTTTCTGAAAAGATTACCGTTCTGCCCTTTAGTTAAATACGCCGAGGACAAGAATGAGTTGTTCGCTACCTGGTTCTACGAGAGCATGGCTGGCGCAGGCACCAGAGACACTGACCTTCAGAGGCTTGTACTTTCTCGTTGCGAGGTGAGTCTTTGTTGATGCTGTTATTTGAGCTTGTGTCGAATGGACAGAAAAAGGTTTCAAGACTGAAGTTATGGCTATTCTCAACTGAGTTTTTAATTGGTTTTGCCATATCTACGTGCTGAACTGACAAACGGCCTCCACGTAAAATTCCACGAACACCAAGAAAACTATGAGGTGTCTGAGCACCTAGTATAGGGTTACACACATTACCCAATCCTCTCGAAAGAATTGACCGTTGTCGTGACTAGAAGTAGGCGAACTTAATAGCTTATAAATCATCTTCCACATGTTCAGGTCTTGTCATCGTCTGTTTGAATTTTCATTGTTTTTTTTCTATAACGTTCCAATGTGCATCTCGCAATATGTGACCTTCGTTTTTTCTTCTCTTTGTAGTTGGATCTGGAGGACATCAAACGGGCCTATCAGGCCAAGTACAACAAGAGTCTTGCAAAGGCCATTGAAGGAGACACGTCGGGTGACTATAGACGCATGCTTCTGGCCCTCGTTAACTGAACCACCGGATGCTTTCCTTTGCTTTCTATAAACCGCTTTGGCTTGTGTCTGCTGGATTATTTTACTACCAAATGTCTTATTTATGTGCTTCTCTAACCTCGATTGACCCTGCTCTAAGACAAGAGATGTAAGAACTCGCATTCGTCTACTTCTATCGATTTAACTTTTTTTAGAAGATGGACTGCTGTAAAACCCACCTGTATGTTCTACTTGAATATTCCGATTATACTTTAACATACATTCAGTCACCTATTCTATCGATTTTTGAATGTCACGCTCATCCTGAAAATTCGTCAAGTTCATAGGTAACAGGGGCTCTGGATGGAAGCTCAGACGCATTCACAAAGAAGCCCAACATTTCCTTAGCCTACTGAGGGTTGGCAGATATGCTGTGGAATCAGGAAGGTTAATGGAAACTGCTAGTTTCGGGTTAATCTTGCTCAATGTTTTTTTTTATCTAGCGGGTAGGCATCTCGTTGCAGCTGCGCGTTCCACTGCGCTCACCGTAATTGTAGCCGCTGTGGGCTTGGAGGGAATGCTGCGCCAACTGTGTTCCTCTGTGCGCATCTGTCACGTGTGAGCCTCGTTGTGTTTACATAAGCTGTCTCATCCGCGTGCAGTTTGTCTTGCGCGCTAAACGTCAACCAATTGGCAAGACACCACAAAAACAGTCTGAAGTCTGTTTCAGTGTGGTGCGCAATTGGAAGTGACAGAAAAGCCCACCCGTAGGCGCGTGAAGGTCTGCGGACTTACACTGACAACCAGAAGGTGTCAAGGAGGCTGAGTCGTCTGTTGTTGTTGTTTCATTTACGATGGCGAAATCCTGTACCCTGTACCCGAAAGTTTAAGTAGAACATCTGCTTCTTCTGGCCTTTATCGGTTTACTCCTTTTGATAGTGGGGTCAGAGTGAAAACGTGTCAGCGCTATTCCCCTGAGCCCTCGTGGATGCACATGGGTTGCAAAAACCTGCGGCAAGGTATGGGTGGTTGATAGTGCTGCTGGACACTAAGTGAGAGGTGAACAGTACAGTCTCCTTGATCTCCTTCGATAATGTTTTTCTGCATATATATACACGCATTTTCGCTTCTATCAACGGTTTGATGAAGTGCTTATAACCCATCTGATAGACACCAGAGGTGGACCAACTGCACCGTCTGTGAGTGCGTTTGTTTGTGTTGTCCGACCAGCTGGTTTTCAGGGTTATGCTTAGCTGATGAAGGCTAATAAGCCCGAAACAGTTTTGTATCAAGTTACCCTCAAATGCTGTCATTGTCTTAGTGACAACGAGAACACTTCATCTGTCCACCAACCACCACAGTTTATTCATACCATATAAATGTAAAGGCCTGACGAGAATATATCGAAAACAAACGTATGTTCGCCAATTTATCTTCTGAAATTTTCAATGGGAATTTTCGCAAAATATGTATCGATATATAGACATATATTAACTTGTTTTGAAACGAAGTAACGCTTATGGTGTTCATTGACGTATGCGGCACCCCCGTTCGTTATCAGAAGAATGAGAAGTGTATATAAAACCAAAACTTATTTTGCCGATGGTTAACTTTTGGACCAATAAGGGGCTGTTACATTCAGCTACCCGGTGGTTTCTGGCTGTTTACGCTTCTACTTGACCTAAGCGTACAGCGGGGCCTTAGGTGACGAGGAGCTCCATCTACAAGCAGTAATGGTAAAGAGCGCGAGTATTTTGATTGATGAACTTTCGCTCAGTTAACGAGTTGTCAGTGCGTGTGTGTGTGTGTGCCTGTGTCCACCGTCCACATTTGCTCTCAGAGCGTGGGTCTTCGGTCGCCTGCAGACAATCCGACAAACTGATGCATTTTGATTGGCTGTTTTTCGTAAGACGATTGTTTCGCAAGACGAGTTCGGTGCCGGAACGGATTAAACTAGTTATCCGAAGCTCCACTGTATATCTAAAGCCCAACCTTAACTCTAAACCCTTAGTGTTAACACTAGCCCTAGGCCGAACGCTAACCTCAAAGATAACCGCAAGAGACTGCTTTACTGGATAACGATGGGCTTTTCTTCTTGCGAATATGGTTGAAAAACTCGAAAAGATCAACAAGAAACGAGCAACTCCGTTGCCGACACGATCATCAGAATTGTACCCTTGGTCGAACACTGAATTATGTTGAGTCGTTACTTAAGTTAACATGCCGGAAAGCTGTTTTCATTCAAATCTTAAAGGAAGTTTACAGCATTTTTAGGTCCACACCTAAACCTATGTCTAAAGCCTAACCTTGACTCTAAAACCTCAATCCGTATCTTGAATACTTGGCTTAGGGGTTTATTTTAGTCTACCCAACAACTAGGTGGGACCACATATCCGATCAATATCGGCACCGCAATATCCCGCAAGATTCGAAGTGGTCTCTTCTAGCGGTAAATAGTTAAACACTTAAAAATACAAAATAATTACGGGACTTACCGTTTCCGACACGAGTATCAGACATTTGGGACTAGTTAGGACGAAAAGTTAAGTGAGTTGTTACCCAGGTAAAAAGGCCCGAAAGTTGTCTCCATCCAAACTTGAGACGAATGTAAGATTGCTAAAGTTGTAGAAGAAAGCGAACTGGTATGCACTTTTACTGATACATTTTATAGTAGCGGCCGTACTGTTTTTCATTCGATCTTTGCAGTTGAAATGAAAGTTAGCTGTTCGATCGGGGTGTGCGTCTTTGGCTGCACAGTCTTGTTCTAAACTTGTGGAGCGTTTTGGCCAGAATGTACATTTTCTCCAGCGCCAATAGGATAAAATCGTCGACGTAATCTTTGGAAGACGAAGAAGCGATCACGGAAACAAGAGTTTTATTGTCCTGATGTTTCGAATTCCGTCGGGAACCCTTAATCATAGGTAATCGTAAACATGTCTGAGACATGCGCAGATAAAGGTGATGCATGCACAGATTGCACAGTTAGAAACTGACAATTATAGTACGCATGCGGGTGACTAGTACGAACTATAAATAGTATGCAATCTGTGCATGTATCACCCTTATCTGCGCATGTATCAGACTTGTTTACGAGTATTTATGACTAAGGGTCTCCGACGGAATCCGAAACGCCAGGACAATAAAACTCTTGTTCCAGTGATGACTTCTTCGTCTTCCGAACTGCTTTTTGGAACTCGCATATTTAATTCTATTGGTGACGTAATCTTTATTGATCAGGCAGTGTACTGATACACCCTAGACGCAAATTTAATTGTAGCCGACCTCCTTGAAATCTGGATGAGAGAATACAGCCTTGTTGAACGTACATTCTCGTGAAGTCGATGCGAGCAGCGAGGGAACGAAAGCAGGCTCTATGGTTTTCATAGGCAACGTTCAGTTACTTAATCTGGCCATGAGACTCACAATAAAAGAAATGGAGAATTTATTTGACCCATTTGTGAAGAACTCGGTGGCCCCAAGGGGATTCGGCCCCTCGTCAGTATAGGGAAGGATTTAATACAGACAGTGCCCCAGCCATGTGAACAACGAGGATTGTCCTGTAAATTGAGCCAGCTATGATTAAACTCGCGTCTCCCGCTGGGGTTCTCGTACCTTAGTAAGCTACAGCGTTGTCTGTATTTTAGTCCTCGCCTTGCTGAGGGGGGTTCGAATCTCACCGAGGTCGACGAGATGTTCACAAATGGGTCAAATGAATTATTTGAGTCTGTCCAACTTCCCCACCTACGAGGCGAAATTTGTCACGAAGTCAACCCATTAGATGGTAATCGACTAGGAAGCAGCATAGCGGATTTCGAGAATGCGAACCATTGTGCATACCTGGTTGGTGCTTCGGTTTCCACCTCGGAACCCGGTTTGACTGGACGTCGTCTGGCAACGAGCCTTTTTGGCCACTCAAAACTGCCGGCATCACCCACCAACGACAGTGGTGCCTTTAAAAATAATTAGATGGTGGACAAAATTGAGTGGATGGACTTCATTCTTTCGGAGGTTATCTACGTCTGGTAACAAAGTTTGACAGGAGGCGATGCGCAGGGGTGCCGGCAACTGAAAGTCGCATCAGGCGTTCGGTCGGCGCACTCCTAGCTCGCGCTATGCAGTCAACTTGTGAATTATCTTAGCGGTGGTGGTGTTTGCCGTACACTTGCTGATGCCCCCCGGTTGTGTGGACTGGATAGAGAACTCATAGTCTTTATTCCATGCCTCTTCGTAACGGCAGCCTAAGCCGGGGATGCCATTTCTGCTGCTGCACTCTACTGCAACGCAAAGCAATCGCCGAAGGATAACCGATTCGACCCACATGTGCATTTAGTGCTTATCTTCGGCCGTAATGGATACCAGCTGGTGCACCTACGCCCGTTCAGCTCTCGCCTCCATAGGACACACCTGCCGTAAGGTTGGGTCAGTTGGGAGAGTTGATCCGGTTTTCAGGAGGGCTGACCTGACTATTTTTTGCAGTTGCTCCATCGTTAACCTTCAGAAGAAGAACATGCGACCACTGGAACAAGCGTTTTATTTTCCTGACGTGTCGGATCCTGCCGAGAATCCTTAATCATAGGTAATGGTAGGTGAGTCTGAGCCATGCGCAGATAGGGGTGATACATACACAGATTGCACGGTCTTTATAGTTCGTAGCGGTCATCCGCATGCGTACTGCAATTATCCGCTCCTGCAGCTACCGCTTGCGGTCTTAATTGTTGCGGTGATGGCTTGACACTTCGCGTTCGATTCATTAATTGCCGCGATTTCCTTGTCAGTGTCGGATGCGGGCTTGCTCATTGCGCGACAGTTATGCTCGCTGTCCTCAGAGTTGTTGGGCCCGGCCCGGCCCTTCCCTTCCTTCTCCTGTTCGGGCAATGTCTCAATGTTTGGGAACGCCAAATCGTTGCGCTTGTTGATGGCTTGGAAGCTTGAGAACCATGAATCGAGAAGCTCGCGGCTCACGCGGTTTTCACCTCTTGAGTGCTTCTCGGAACTCGCATAGTCACTTGTACTCTTAACCTTATCTGCACACGACTCGTTTTAACAGTCGGATGGCCTCGCACAGTGCATCCAAGGCATAAACTGTAAGAATGGTTTGCACGGCCGGCTAAACCGAACTGCTCGTAATACATGTGGCTTTGCGCCAAATTCCGGAAAGTTTGGTCTAGGATTGACGTGAAGGCAAGGTTTATGGTTAGCGTTAAGGTCATTGTCAGGGTAAGGCTCAGGATTATGTTAAGGGTTAGGGTCTGAGTTCGTGTTGACTGAAAGGTTTAGGTTTAGGATAGGGCTGGGATTAACCTCAAGGCTAGATGTTAGTTTTGTGTTAGGATCAATTGATTTATTGTCCTGAGCTTTCAAACTCTTACAGGAGTCCATCTTCAGAGATGAGAAGTAGCAACTAAAAAGAGGGTAAGTATAGTGACCATAAGGCCAATCAACTGTCCGAAATCATCAGGTTGTCAAGACGTTAGAAACGGCTATCAAAAAGAATGGGAGGAGGGCAATTAGCTGTCAGTGGAGTCGGGGGTCCATTATAGTGGTGTACGCTGATTAGCTGTCGGTGGAACAGGGGGTCATGAACAGCAGTTAGTGTGGCGCCTTGTCACCCGGTAGAGGGTCCTGGTAACCTTGCCTCGTCTTCTGGCCTGTTCGTCGTGAGATTCTCCTCGGTTGCAATCCTTACTTTAGGTTTTGTCTTGTTTCGTCCTTCGCTCACATAATGGCGCAAGACTTTGTAGGCCGTGGGGAGGTCTAGATGCGTGTTGACGGAGTTGGCATCTGAGTACTATGCCTCAAGCATCAGCCTTTCGGATTTTGAGTTTCCTCGGCCTATGATGGTTGCTCCTTGAAGGTCGAAGTCATGGCCAGTCTCTGCGATGTGTGCTGCAAGTTGAGAATTTGGGTCTAGTCTCCGAGCTGCCAGTTTGTGCTCGTGAAGGCGGATCTGCAATTTGCGACAGTCTGTCTTTAGTTTGCATCACCCGGCGGCGTAATGTCGCCCGCGGTCGATTCCCTACATAAAAGGAGTCTCTGAAGCAGTCTCACGACTGTTGCAACCTGCTGGCATAGGCACAGCCCATCTCCCGCATGCGACAATACGCCGCCGCGTGATGCAACCGAAAGACAGACTGCCTCCTACAGAAACCTCTGCAGTTGTCTACAAGATACTTTGCAACGAGGGAGACTGCAATTACGTTGGAGAAACAGGCTACAAATTGCAGACCCGCCTTCACGAGCACAAACTGGCAGCTCGGAGACTAGACCCAAACCTAACGTAAGGCTTGCAAACGAGGAGGATCCCACGGCGAACCGGCCAGAAGAGGAGGCAGGGTTACCAGGACCCTCTACCGGGTGACAAGGCGCCACACTAATTGCTGTTCATGACCCCCTGCTCCACTGACAGCTAATTGCTATCCTCCCCCATCCTTTTTGATAGCTGTTTCAAACGCCTTGACAACCTGATGATTTCTGACAGTTAATTGGCCTATGTTCACTTTAATTACCCTCTTTCTAGTTGCTACTTATCATCTCCTAAGATGGACTCCTGTAAGAGTTCGAAAGCTCAGGACAATAAAGCAATTATTCTGGTGCTCGATACTTCTTCTTCCTTATCCAAGTAAACTGTCCGTCCAGGGTAGTTGTGGCTTCAAACTCACCAGTCAAGGTTCTGCTTTGAATGTGAACTTATACTCATGGTTAGGCCAAACTGAAACGTGACTATCGCCCGCATTGAAACTCCGGAACTGGTTTCCTTGCATAGTTGACGCTTATTAGAGTAACAGTAATATAAAGTAACACAAGCACAATTATATTTATTAATACTGAGTTACGCATAAAGGTTACTTCCACGGAAACCTTGCGCGGTACTGAAGTAAATTAAATGGTCATTTTGAAGCTACGCAACAGCTTATTAAATCTACCCCGTCCTTATATAAAACACTAAGTTATCTCAAAGTTTACTTAAACACCACGCCTATAGGGTAAGATTTAATCGGTGAATTTTTCCATGGTTATTAAAAAGTACAATTAATGCTCAGGTCGTCAGTTAAGTTGCATGGTTTTCCTGTTCTAAAGAGTCCTGAGGGGTGCCTGTTTTCCAAAAGTGCTCAGCGTCACCCCTAAATTAACTATAATTGCCTGACCTCCTTTCCGAAGGTCTGGAACTAACCTCTTTTGCAAATTCACCAGGGTTTCGGTCTTATTTTATTTAAAGAACTAACCGTAAGAAGGACTTATCTGGCCCAGTAGACGGGACACGAGAACAGAGCGCTATGGGCAGATTGTCAGACCAGTTGACTGGGTTCTGTGCGACACGGAGGACGGTCTTTAGTTGGCGGTAGAAACGCTCAACAATGCCGTTGACAGCCGGATGGTAGGTCGTCTTTCAAATTCGCGTGCAGCCGAGAAAGTTGAGGAGGGCTTGAAAGAGTGCGGCTTCGAACTGAGTACCTCGGTCGGTCGTAATCGTGGATGGGACACCAAAACCTGCGATAAAACAACTGACAAAAATCTTAACAATCGTGTCTGCTTCAATGCTCGGCAAGGGTGATGGCTTCGGCTCAGTGCGTTTAGTGGTCTACACAGGTAAGCCAAAGAGTGAAACTATTGGATGGAGGCAGTGTGCTTATGAAATCGAGATGCACATGGCTGAAAGGGGCGTCGGTGCTGGGGACGGTGTCGGGTGGAAACTTGACGTGGCGCTGAACCTTGTTCCGCTGGCAAATCGGACATGATCGTGCCCAAGCTTTGACGTCCTTGTTCATGCCAGGCTAGAGAGACCTTTCCGTGAGGAGCTTTTGTAAGTCTCGAATCCTGGGGGGTATTCCACAAGAGTGTGAAACACAGCTCGACGCGTCAAGGGAGCACAAAGGAGCGATGAAAAGGAGTCGAAACATCGCAGAGGATGGTGCCAGTCCCGGGGTGAGTAAAATGTCTGTGAGCTGGAGACCACTAACGGATTCATCACCAGGACAACCGAATCGTGTTCACTAAGGTCAATCCGTATGAGAGTTTGAGTGCAGAGGGTGGAAGGTCTAGACAGCATGTCGGCTAGCTCATTCTTCATGCCATCAGTGTGGCAGAGGCCGGTGGTGAACAGCGAGATGTAGTCCAGATGAGCAATCTCTTTCGGGTTGAATTGCTCAGAGTGGGACCAAAGAGCAAAGGTCAACAGCCTGTGGTCCGTGAAAAGGATGAAATCCGGACACTCACGGAAGTATCGAAAATGTTTGGCGGCCAGATAAATGGTAAGAAGTTCACGACCAAAGGCACTTTAGCGTGTCTCAGTTGGCAAACAATCTTCTTTGAAAAGGAGGCCAATGGTTGAGTCGAACCAAGAAAAGGTTATCACAAGGCTAGGTGTAGGTTCGAAGCATCTACAGCTGAGCCTCGGGTGCGGGATACGTGAACAATGTAACATCGGCAAGAGAGGCTTTGATTCTTTCAAAAACAGCCAATGCTTCACCAATAAGGTTGAGAGGACCTTTGAGACCAAAGGGCATCTTAGTGGGCAGCAGCATGAGGTTGGCACAGTTCGGGAGGAACCGGCGATAAAAGGTGACGATGACTAAGAAAAATCGCGCCTGCCGCTTGGAGGTAGGTGGAGGTAACTCACGAACCGTTGCCACCTTGGAGGGTAGAGGACTCAAGTCGTCGGAGTCAACAAGATGGCCCAGAAATTTGAGGGAAAGCACACGAAAACGCAATTGGAGTGCGTTGCTGATGACACCAAACTTAAATTTAAAGCATAATTTCCCTGGCGAGAATTTATAAGCAGAAAAAGCGCCGAATTCATTGAAACCATAACATTTCGGGAGCGCTCATCAGTTGCAGCCACTCCAATACGTTGAAGAGAAACGAATGAGAAAAATACGAAATTGAATTGGTACAGAAAGGTCACATATTATAGTCCCTCAGGCTAATTGGTAAATTAAGAAAGTTCAAACAAGATGGAAGGAAAAACAGAGGAAAATGAGTTACGGGAAAAAAGGGGGACAGGATAATGTGCAAATCTGCGAGCCTGCTGTTACCAAGGCAAGGTTAGGTTAACCACATGCTCCAACTGTTTGCATAGATCCGGTTTAGAGCGTCTTATAAAGGCTGCTTCCAGGTAGCACAAGATACGAGTTGTTCGTGCTCGAACAAGAACTCAGAATGAGTTTATAGGGTCCACAAAATGACCCGTGTCCAGCAAGTGTTCCGTAATGGAGGAACGAGGGGATCGCCTTTCCTGCTTGAATAACCAACTAGGCAGGTGTCCCTTGGCTCTGGCTGCCAATTGCCTTTGCGTTCGCCCTATATACTTGCATCCACAAGCGCATGTGAATTCATAAACGCACTTGATTTGGTAACATTCCTTGGCCTCCTCGATCGCCAGATTTTACCCCATGCGATTTCTTCTTACGGGGCTACCTGAAGTTGAGGGTTTATGTAACGAATCCAACAAATTTGCAAGAACTTAAAAACAGCATTTGTTCTGGAATAAGACAACCATCGCCTGATGCACTAAGGAGCGTTATGGAAACGACAAAGAAACGAACCCTAAATTGTCAAAACAACCATGGCCACCATTTAAAAGACATTATATTCAAAACCTAGTTCTAGTAAAGCATAAAAAGGTTTTTCTTACGAATATAAAAAGTTTCAATATCCTAGCGTTAAAAGTTTTCGTTTTATTGGCAAATCAAAAGTGTTAGTTAATTCTGGGACACCTTTAATATGTGTTTACACAAACCGCAGACCACGGAATACCTGGTCGATGAATCTCTGGAGCGTTTCGGCAACATTGAAAGGCCCTTACTCCGCGCGAACGCTCACGAGCAACGCTAACTGCTGCCAACGAGCGCGTATGCACTAGTGTCTGTCTACCCCGGTCTGGCCAATCATATCCTTGTGACTGACTCACACAGAACCTCACTGCGACGACTGCCACACATACACGCACACTTGAGATGCCGGCCCTCGCAGCCGGACGCACGCCTATCCAAGTTTCAATGTCATCTAACTTATTCCTCAATGCTTGTGAACAGAATAACCTATTGCGTACACTTGGTGTCTCACTTCTTCTCCTCCAACAAGGAACCGGGCCAGTAGATAGCAGGGGGCAGGGTCTTACCACTTAACTTAACCCACTGTAACAGCGTTACAAAGGGCGAAAAGGCATGCGGATGGATTCAAACAAGCCAACGAGTGTAGCAATGTCCGTTTTGGGGACCTCCTCGGGAGCGAAAAGATCTGATGCGATGCGCGTACCAGGTCAATCTTCGAGAAAACCGGTTTTCCGAAAAGGGTTCCGACAAATTGTTGAAGATGATACACTGGGTACCGACCGGAAATTGTCGCGTTGTTGAAGATACGGTAGTCACTACATGGTCGCCAATCAACCGATGTCGTCTTCGGCAGCATGTTCAGAGGGGCGCCCAGGGGCTCTCAGAAGTTCAGATAACGTCCGATTCTGCCTAAGTGACCTGTAGGGGGCGGGTGTGAGTCATCTAGGACGAGCGAAAACAGGAGGACTCGAAGTCAAGGATGTGATGTGTAACAACATGCTGAACCTCGCTACTGCGAAACTGGTCTTTGATGACGTTCGGGTGCTGAAGAATGAGCTCCTCCTACGGACAAGCAATATATGTGTCCAGTACAGATAAATGGCAGGGAGTTATTAAATGAGTCACTCCACGAACGGACAGACCGGTAGTACTATCAAGAAGTCGGTAACGCCGACAGTCCGCCAGGAAGTCAAACTCGGGTAGAAGTTCTGGGCCAAGGGTAGCGTGAGGGCAAAAATTCAGGAGCATTACCTATCGCGTAATGGTAAGGCTAAAAAGGTTTAACCTTATCGGCTGCGATCTTGCAGGCCAGGTTCCTTAGGAGATGAGCGAAGTCATGGGAAGGCCAGAATGATATGAAAAGTGGATTCTGTACAGAGGGGAAGGAGGATAGATAGGAAGAAGTTTTGACTGCCAATAGAGGAGAATATGCGATTTCCAGGAAGTTTGACTCCCGGAACAGTGCATCCGTTCCCTAGTCCGGTCGGGTCCGGAGTGATGTCTAGCGGTAGCCACCATATTGAAATTTTTCCAGACAAGTTGAGGCCAACCTACTAATGAGGCTAGTCTAGTAACGCGAGCATCTCATTGGAAGGATTGAGGTCACGCTGGGAAGGCAAGGCCCGCTTGGTCCCAAAGGCACGTACGTGGGGTACGATGAGTCAGCATGCGGCGGACATTCACGTGCGGCTAATCATGGGTTCCAAGCAGCGCTAGCAGCGACTACAGACCTTCAAATGCCGATGTTCAGGATAAGGGACAGACTGCTAACTGTGGAAATGGAAGAAGAGTTGACAGGTTGGAGATGGAGACCAGTCGGCTGAAGTTGAGGCAGTGAGCATTGTAAGAGACAGCCGTACACCAATGTTCACTGTCCGCAACACACTCACGCATCACTAAAAATTCAGTAATTTGACCCTGTGCCTTCGATTCTGCAAACTTGCACACACGCACGAAATGACCCGTTAGCTCATGTCGGGCCAATCAAATTGGTATATTAGGGCCAATCAGTTGTCAAGACGTAGTGCCATATAAAGTTATGTCAGGGGTTGCACCTGCCAACCCGCTCGTTTTCGCGACTGTACGTTTGTACTCCTTGCTTTTTCTCTGACTTTTTAATTTCTTCCCGCCCTCCTGATAGTTTGTAAATTTTACACCTCGAGCTTATCGACCTTTATCTCCAACTTATTTAGAAGATACCGCTTTCTGTAAAAAGATTGAAAATCGAGTTGTAGAATGTGATATATGAACTATTTCTAAGGGTGGAACGCTACGAAATAGGGGAAGGCAATAAGCCTGTGGAGGTAGAAGGTGGTTTACATCCCAAGGGGGAGGGGGTTGGTATCGTCACTCGACGACCCCTATTTCGTGTGAATCCTCGACACTTGAATGGAAACACGGGTTTCTGGGCTCCTTCGTCGGTTGAGACTATATACCGCACGAGAAGATGGCACAAAAATCTGAATTTATGGTTGCTTTCGCTCGAATTTTACACATTCTTCAAAAAAGGAACTTTTCCGCCTTTTATACTGTCAGGATAGTCCTATTCCTAAACTTTGAGAACTTTTCGAAAAGTGTTATCGACAAAGACGGGTGCGTGGGGAGGCCAGGACTAAAATGACAACGAACGATCACTCCTTTGTGATCAGGAATGTTCGGAGAGGGATAGAAGCTTCAATTAATTTATGTCATTTGTGGTATCCTTATTGGCAACACTCCTCGATCATTGATTTTTAACTGTTCTGCAGCCGCTCTATGCCCACGACAACTCGATCGAAGGTTCAAGGCGTGGCAAACTCCCTCATATTCCGTCCTCTGTCTATATAGAAAAACACATTTCCCACGAGATTTTAATGGTTTTTATACTTGCAAGCTTATTTTGCTTAGTCGTCTGCTAGACTAACCAGTGTAGAACACCTTCTTCTTCGTTCATACTTCTAATCGGCAAACTGAAGTTATAAGGTATCCACCAAAGACTGTGGTAGCTAACTACTGATATCAAAGTCACAACTTGTCGCACAATCGAAGTTACCAGCCACATTCATTCAGCGCTTTTCGCGCCCCTAATTGGGAAATAATCTTTTAACCGTATTCTTGTTGGAACTCCACTTATCAAGAAGCAGTTTGACCAGTGCTGTCGTGCATTTACCTTATTTGTTTCCGTCATCTTCTTGTATCATTAACAACGCTATTTTTAGCTGGAGAAGCTTAGATACACAGAATAAAAAAACAAGTAATAGATTCGATAAATTCACGTCAGGCCAATACATTTGTATGGGAAGGAATGTAAGTTAAAAAAAGCGGTCAATAATGTTTGTGTTTTCTTACAAGAAAGTTGTTGGAATCGGGGGAAGGGGTCGATTCCCACGACTTGCTTGTAAGAAAAGACGAAGAGTATTAACTGCTTGTTTATCTTATAGCCCCTTCCCATATGAATTAATAGATTGTTTCACTTTCAAATGATATGAATATTATCCCCTTTCAGTACCAGTTCTCATGTCTGGATATCCTCCGCCAACTGGTTTCGCACCCGAAGGACAACCAGGTAGGCCTGGTTCTGAATACAATCAACCGGGCTATCCACAAAATGCAGGTCAGGGCTTCGTAGGACCTTCTGGTCCTGGATACGGAACCTCTCAAGGTCCTGGATATGGAGCACCTTCGGCTCCCGCATACGGAGCACCCCAGGGTCCAGGATATGGAGCACCTCCGAGTTCCAGATACGGAGCACCTCCGGGCCCCGGGTACGGAGCACATCCCAATCCGGGATACGGAGCACCTTCGGCTCCCGCATACGGAGCACCTCAGGGTCCCGGACGTGGAGCACCTCAGGGTCCAGGATATGGAGCACCTCCGAGTGCCGGATACGGAGCTCCTCCAGGTCCCGGATACGAGGCACCCCCTGCTGTAGGTCCGATCTACGGCGCTCCTCCAGGACCGGCTTATGGTAGTGGTGCCTACCCGGGTCCAGGTGGCCCACCTGGAAGTTACGGACAACCGCCGGTTTGTTCGGGCTATCCTGGGGTGCCCGCCTACCCGGGGGACACAGCTTCAGCTCCGGCATTTGGCGCTCATAACACAGGTTTCCCTACCGGTCGACCCGCTGCTGGTTTCAACTCGGGTTCCGATGCCGAGCAGCTGTCGGGAATGCCTTCATTCCCACGATGACTCATCGCTGAGAAAGGCGCCAGCGTGAGCTGCCACGCTGCCGTGAGAGCGCTCATCTGGACCATGGAGATCGATCTCTAGCCAGCTTTGATTGGTCCATGTCTCCGACTTTTTCTCATCCAGCGGATCAATAAATATACGCGGCCTTTCTGTGTGAATGACTTGGTTTTTGGTAATGCAGCTCTTTTCTTTGTCGACTGTCTTGTCTTCCTCTCCCGTGCCGGCTTTGGGAACGACATTCGGACAAGCTCATTGGTGGTATTAAAAACAAGGACGAGGTGTGAGTCATAAAATGAATTGACATTGGCCATGTGCGGCCTGGGTAGGTCATCTCATAATCCCGTCTCGCTATCTGCATACTTTTACAACAGAGAGTGTCCTCTTAGTGGGGTTTTGACAATGATACCCTGTCAACGCCAATAGAACCACCTACATCAATAAATTGGTAGTAGCATTTCGGGGAAAATTTGACCGTTACTGCAGTCGCAAGAAAGTACACAATTTTACAGACTCTATTTGCTTTCTGCCTGGGTTTGCGTTCCCTTTCGGTCATGAAGCTCGCGGTCTATTAAGATGACTGGAATTCTGTTGCCTTTGTGGGGTGACAGTAGACAGTGCAGGTCTTTGCTTCAGATAGGATTGTCATAAAGAAGAAGGCCTTGTGCGGATTAAGGAAACTCAATCATTTCCATCGGAACTGACTTCGCAGAATACCAAAGGCGAAATTATAGGGAGATATTCCGCAAGTCTGGGAGCGAACCTGAATTCTCCACGTGAACGTCATGCTGAAGCAACCCATCTAATAAGGATGGAAGAAGTGCATTTACCTAGATGTCGCTATGGGCGGTCAGGGGAGTCAAACTCTAGGCTTTGTCATTGTGCGATTTCAAATCATCTTCGAGGCCTGGCATGACCTCGCTCAGAACCGAGGGGCCTGCAGAAGAGCAGGGAAGAAATAGGAAGAAGATATTATTTAAAGAAGAAAAGGAGATTAGTTAGGAGGAGATGTCAGATCGTGTCCGGAGCGTGGTCTGGCGGCAGTAATCCGGGCGGCCGCCGAAAGTTGTATCTGTCAGACCGCGACATCGGGTGTTAGTAGGTCGCACCAGACATTGAACGAGGGATGGCCAGGGTGCGGGCAGTCAGCGTAGCTACAGCCTTGGGGTGATGAGTCAGCGATCACGGGTTCCCACAGTGGCGCTAACGCCCCCTACAACTCCTCTGGTGAAGGTGTGATTCGGGTCTGAGTTTGTCCCTGTATACTAAGCATCCTGGCTTAGAATGTCGCCAACTGACCATAGAACTCCGACCTCTCAGTCAGTCCAGCATGTTTGTGTAGAGTGGCTGACTGATGGACTGAGAGTCAGAATGCAATGGCTCCTTAATGGGACATTTATGGCACTCTTACTTGTAGCGGTTCTACAGCCCACCTCTTTCAAACTCGAGACGCCACTGACTTGGTCGCCCAGTCGCGCCTTTCCCAGCGCGATGGCCAATGTCCGCACCCACGCGTGACCTTTACCCTCGCAGGATCGGGCGCATAGACGGGCCTCCAACTGGCCGACCTATCAGCGTTCCGAAATGCTCGTGGTCAATCAGCTCTGGCCAAGCGCTCTCCAGTCCTCTAGTCAATTCATGCACCGACTGAGACTTGGGAAACCGCTTTGAGCGGGGACGCCCGCTCATGTGCCCTCATGGCCGGACCGAGTAGCAACTTCCTTCTAACACTTCTGTACACAGTATATTGTTCCTCCTACTCTGTCCTTCCCAAGACTTCTCCCATCTCCTAAGGAACCGGGCCTGGAAGATTGTAGTTGTTAGGGTTAACCGTTTGACACTCACCTAGGAACCGAGCCCGTTTTGGCGGCACTCCAAAGGATGGCTCTGGCCGCGTCAGAAACCTCCACACTCTCCCGCCTCTGGTCTTACTGACTTAGTCATAACACCGTGCCCATATGAGAAAGGAGAATAGAATACTGTAGATGCAGCGCAAACTAATTCATGCTCCAGTCATCATCTCGGTGCTAATTTAATTTGGTGCACACGTTGGATTTGACAGTCGAGCTGTCATGGTGTTAGAGGCTAGAGTGGTAAAATATCCACCGCCAAGATATTCCTCAAAATCTGAGACTGTAGGTAAGTAACTTCTGTTTGAAGACCGTAGGGCGACCAACCAGGGAGGCACACGATTTCGAGCTACTGCTTACGACAACATTTCTCGGCAAGTTTGAACCAGTTAGGTAATCGTTGGTTTTGCCCTGCAATGTTGCGCCAGATTTTCACTAATTGTTCGATTCACCCGGCTGTTTGAATGCAGCAGCATCTAGTTCTACTAGCCTATGCGGCTGAACTAATGTAAGATCGAACACTTATTTCAAGCGGAACCCACATAGCTGTTAAGGCTAAAACGGTTAACCCTAACAGCTACAAGCTTCCAGGCCCAGTTTCTTAGGAGAGGAGAGGAGACGGTGGGAAAGCCAGAGCAGAAAGAAGAATGTATTGTGTATTGTGTACACAACAGTTAGGAGAAAGTTGTCAATGGGTCTTGCAGGGCGTCCAACCGTGAGGCCCGTGGGTGAGGACGGTGTCGCCGCGACCGCGCCGCGCGAAGGTGGAATCCCAAGTCCTCTCTTAATGCAGAAATTGACAGAGGACCGAAAGGCTTTTCAGGAAGCTGATTGGTCCAGAGCGCTTCGGGACGCTGGTTGGACTGTGCACTGGGCGCATTGTGTGCGCACGCGAGAAAGGATGTGTTCGTAAGTCGCTTAGACATTGAGCGATCGATGGACTGGGGGCCGGCCGTCATCGTAACCGCAGTGTTGGCGTGATGAGCCAACAGTGGCGCTAAGGTTCACTACACCCATGCCAGTCATCATAGGGGGCCTACTGACATTACAGTTGAGGGTTTCTAATCCTAACACATTTAACTGGCATCTTGGTTCCAAGAGGACTAGTGCATCAAATCTACACTGAAACTTTGGACTAGCGAGTCTTCATACATCAGTTGCTCTGGTCATATGCGCTTAGCGTCACAGGGGTATAAGTTGAGGCGAGAACCAGCTGCGAGTCTTCAGGGCGGCTGTATGTACATATTTGTATTTGACCGCTGTCTTGCGGATGTGCAGTAGTTTACAAACGGTGTTCCTTCGCCTGTTCAAATCTGATTGGCATTGTAAATTAGGAAACTATTATGCCCCCACCCACTAGAGATCATCTATAGATCGGAGAAGGCATGTGTACAGCCTGCTATCTGCATCGCAGCATCAGTTACGCCATGCCTTTTAGAAGCTAAGGCTTGAAAACACCTCTTCCAGGCCAGCCGAGATAGTGAAATTGATCCACATACTGGAGCTTGGGAGTGTTTACTTGAAGGGAGAGAAGGCATATTCTAGATTACGGCGCTGACAAATTCGCGGTCATTGACCTCATCTTAGTCACAGTAATCGCTTCGCTTCGACCATCTACCTAAGACACTTACGGTCATTTTCACAGACAAAAGGATAACGAAATTTTGGCTGCTGTTATTGTCATCACTTTGTGAGATAAGAAGTAGTTTATCCAGGAACCTTAGATAGGAGTATACCAACGGCTACAAACTAGTATACAAGAACAGATACCTTGCCAACTGAAAGCAATGTCAATAAAAGTGAGGAAGAAGAAGATGCGACCACTGGAATAAGAGTTTTATTTCCCTGACGTTTTGAATTCTGTCGGGAATCCTTAATCACAAGTAATGGGAGAATAGTCGGAGCCATGCGCAGATAAGGGTGAAACGTGCACAGATTGCACGGTATATATATTTCGTTGCGGCCATCCACGTGCGTAGTGTAATTGTCCGTCCGTCTCCTGTAGTCACCGCTTGGGAGCTCAATTTATGCAGTGATGGCTTGACCATTCGCGTTCGATTCATCAATTGCCGCGATTTCCTTGTCCGCGTCGGATGCTGGACGATTATGATCGCTGTCGTCCGAGTTGTTGCTGGGTCCAGCTCTTCCCATGTGACCGATTCTTTTGCTCAGACAATGTCTCAGTACACAGTAGGCAAACGCCAAATCGTTGCGCTAGTTGATGGACTGGGGGCCTGATAACCATGACTCGAGCAGCTGGCGGTTCACGCGATTGTTACCTCTTGCGAGGATTTCGGCCTCGTTAAACTTGAAAATATGGCTGGGTCCCGTCGAGTGAGCTGCAACATGGGAGTTGGCGTCTTTCATCCTTACCGCCGCTGCATACTTGGCCATTCGCGTCCGAAATAATCTTCCCGTTTCTCCGACGTAGTTGGTTTGTCCACATCTGCACCAGATCCATTAAACGACTGCAGCCGTTTCCTGCCGTGGCAATGGGTCTTTCGGTCTCATGAACCGGCGCCTGTTGGTTGCTTCTGGCCTGTGCGCAACTCCAACTCCAAGTGGAGTGAGCAGACGGCTGACCGCTTCCAATACATTCTTCACGTATGGAAGAGCTTGCCAAAATTTTGGACCAGTTGGATGTGGTTTCTCCCCTCGTCTGCGTATGTGTTGGTTGACAAAATTGCGTGGCTAACCATTCGCTCTCAGTACCCATCGAACATATTGTAATTCAGCAACTGTGCTTTCCACTTCGCTGCAATACGTTTCAACGCGCCGGCATAGCGTTCTTACACAGCTGCCTTTGTGAACGATCGGGTGGTTGCTGTTGAAGTTCAGGACTTGCATGGTGTTGGTTTCTTTCCTGAGCACTTTAGTTTTTAGGCCACTCCCGTCTTCGCTGCAAACGAGGACATCCAAGAAGGCCAGGTGATTGTTTTCTTCTTCCTCCATCGTAAATCGAATGTCCGGGAAGACAGCGTTTAGACGTTCCTTGAATGTCAACACCTGATCCCGCTCAATTACGACAAAGGTGTCGTCCACGTACCGAACCCATAATTTCAGTTTGTTATGACGGAAAGCCAGCGTCTCCAACCGTTGCAGGACCACCTGTGCAATGAGTCCGGAAACGGGTGACCCCATGGACGTGCCCTTCACCTACTCGTAGATAGTTCCGTTGAAGGTAAAGTACGTCTTGAGACAGCACTTCATATTTCTCTTATAGGGGTAGTTGAACAGTCTCGACTGCCAGGTCCTGTGGAATAGAAGTAAAAATGGACGTGACATCAAAGGATGTCACAATATCGTTTGGCAGGAGGCTTACCCCTTTAAGTTTCTCCAAGAATTGTGTTGAAGACCTGACCGTTGTGTCTGAATTAGCGGTCAAGAATTTGAGCCGTCGGAACAGCCACTTTACTAGTCCGTAGGTTGGAGTTACTTTGAGAGATAGGATTGGCCGGAGGGGTTTGCCCTCTTTGTGCACCTTGGAGAGACCATAGAAGCGGGCCAGGGCCGTTTCTTGCGCGCTCACCATGCGTCGGTCCATTGGCGATATTGCACCTGAGTTCTCCATTGTCAACAGAGTTGTGTTGATCGCGCGTGTCAGCATTTTTATGCGGTTGGATTTGCGTGGGACCTAGGACTAACGATCGTCTAACAGCGCTTGAGCTTTGTGAATCACCTATGAGTAAGGATTCCCGACGGAATTAAAAACTCTAGGCATTTGGCGGGATTTGAACCCACGCATCAGAGAAAGCCTTTACCGGCGGCTGATGTTCTACCGCTAAGCTACAAACGTCAGACGTTTGTAGCTTAGTGGTAGAACATCAGCCGCCGGTAAAGGCTTTCTCTGATGCGTGGGTTC
>JAYGXS010000004.1:25126156-25144309 GCA_036362985.1 Ligula intestinalis | reverse complement strand
TTAAAACAAAGGGTCAGTTCAGTTTCACTACACACTCTTCAAGTACGAAAAACCTCGCCAGACTTTAGGGTCGGTTGGATTTGATCTCTTGTCTCGTTTGCGTATGCGCTAGTTGGCAGTGTTGTGCACGTAGCTATTCGCTCGCACTACCCATATTGTGATTCAGCAACTCTATCTTTTATTTCACTGCAGTGCGTTTCAGCCCATCGGTATAGCGCCCTTACGCTACTGCGCTTGTGCCTGACCGGGTGGTTTCTGTTGAAGTTCAGTACTTGCATGGTGTTAGACGCTTTCCTGAAAGCTTTAGTTTTAAAGCAACCACAGTCTTTGAGGCAAAATAGGAAAGCCAAAAAGGTGTCACCGAAATACCGAGCTAAAAATTTCGGTGTGTAATGTTGAAAAATTAGGGACACCACGCATTGGAGGACCGTCTTGGCTATAAGTCCGAAAATTGGCAAACCCATGGGCGTGCCCTTCACCTGCTCGTAGATTTTCTCTTGAATGTAAAGTACGTCTCAGGACAGAACTTCAGGAGTAGGGGAATTCGGACGTATCCAAGGCGATTCTCCGTTTCATCGTATTTGTCTCTTGGGAGAAATTCGATGGTCTCGACTGTCAGGTTTTATGGAATAGAAGCACAAAGAGATGTGACTACAAAAAATAACATGGCATCGTCCTGGCAGGAGGCTTGCCCCATTAAGTTTCTCCAAGAATTGTGCTGACGACCTGACTGTTTTGTGTGAATCAGTGGTCCAAAATTTCAGCCGTCTAAACAGCCACTTCACCAGCCCATTAGTTGGATTTCTTTTGAGAGCTACGATTAGCCGAAGAGAAGCACCCTCTTATTGCAATTTGGGGAGACCGACATTCACTTTTCGGAAAAATTCTAAGAAAATCTTGTGGACAAGCAGACGAGGGGTACCCCAAAATGTATATATATACATGCGTTTTAATTTGTTAACATAGTAAATATTTGCTAGAGGATTTCATAGTATGTAGTAGTGGAATTTTCCTGTAATACTCTCAGAACTGTGTCAAGCAGCGGCAGAATACCGGCGAAACACGGGTCTGTGCCTTTTAGCAAGTACCTAGGCTGTTCGTATGGTAAGTTACAACGTCAATTTATACTACCAGCGACTGTCTGATGGCAGCATGTGTATATTTCATTGGGGTTGACGGGTTTCAATACGAATATACACTTACAATTTCGGTCTACGCCTATAGACCTTAAATATACTGATATATACCGCGATCAGAAATTTATTTCTCTGGAGATTAAAAAGCTGAACTTTAAAAACCGGTATATCAACCAGAAAGCAGATAGGGAAAGCTGGGCGACCCACTGATGAGCCGGAGCCCTCGCAGCTGTGTCAAGCATCGGCAGAATACCAGCGAAACACGTGTCTGGGCCTTTTAGCAAGTACCTAGGCTGTTAGTATGGTAAGTTACAACGTCAACTTTCAGAACAGGTTAACGCGGAAGATATTTTGGTGTGCGTCAGATAACTCTGTCGAAACTGTTAGATCCTGCCGCAGAGTGCAGTACCTATACCCGCTGAAGTAAAAACCAACGACCTACTGCTACCACAGACGGCAAAAGAACGTACTAGAGTAGTTACTATGGCACTGAACTGGAGACGGAGATAAAGGGCAAGCGTTCCATTCTGCACCAACAGGTTTCAGTGCGACCTGATGTAGGTCACACATCAGCCCTTGCCATCTAAGCGCATCGCTGACCTTTGGTGTACTTTTGCATGTCGATGCATTTTCCAAGATGGCCTTAGGATTGTCATTCGCCACCCGTGACGATAGCGACCACCACCACCACCACCACGGCTAGGATGACTTCACCGATGGTTTATTTCGAACGTAGAGAATCCTGCTTCAACGAGAACATATCACGTATGTGTTAATGCTAAGAAGGCTTAACCCTAACGGCTGCGATCTTCCAGGCCCGGTTCCTTAGGTGAGGAGAGAAGTCGTGGGAAGGCCAGACTGTTAGGAATAGTATATTATGTAAAGAAGAGCTAGAAACAATTTGCAACTTGGTCTGGCATGGCGTTAGACTGTGAGGGCCGTGTGAGAGCGTTAGATCGTCACACCGACCGACGACGCTACCTGCGTCTGCCCCCCTGACGGACAGAATCCCGAGTGTCTATCAGCGCGGAAATTATCACAACGGCCCCAGAGCGAGGATTGTGTAAGTCAGCTTCAGGGTGCTGATTGGCCAGACCTGTCTCGACTGCGTGTGTGCGCCCCAGGGCAGAGATCGCGCCTCGCAGGCGGACATGGGTCATTGCTCTGAGCCGAGCGCGACTGGGCGACCAAAATTGTCGCTAAGATACCACATCTGTGGCGTCAGGAGTTAGGAGGGCGTTGGGAAGCAGCGACCACTACAAACATATTAGTGCCGCCGCAGACAAATCCCGTCACGTGCATCTCGACAGTTGGCCTAACGTCATGTCACAGAATTCAGCATGTGTGGTAAACACTGTGAAGCGGAACAAACGACGCGCGCAGTGCTATCGTTTCATCGAAGGTAGTTTGTAGGCAGAATGTTATGTATTCAAAACAGAAGGCTGTCTGTAGACAGGATGTGTACTGAGGACGGGGGAGCAGTCCAAGGGACGAGTTATATTAACAAAGAGGGTTTTGTGGCCTAGTTTAAAAGTAAGAAGCTGAAGGGTAACCAGTCCGAGGAAAGAGAGGAGAGAACCCACTGGTTAGGGATGAAGGCCTGCCAGTTAGAATTAAGAAATGAGTGAACCTGCGTTCGTGACTTTACCTGGTCCTCTGCTGAGCGCTCGCGGCATGAGATCTGGGCGCTACGGGCGACCATACACTGCGGATAACGAGCCAGATTGAAGTCTCAGCCCCCACCCCGCTGCCCTACCCTGAAATTAACCCTCTACGCACCATACACGTTAATGGCAGACCAATCCCTGGGTCTACTTTCTCACTGGACCTTCAGCCGATAGCTTGTTCATGGAGCTTGTGCAGTCTCAACTCGGAGGTGTTTAGCTGTGGTCAGTTTTTTGTTAGATGGGCTGTTTGGAAGAAGGTAAGATATATGATACTTTTGTCTCCCTGTCCCTACCACATCGGCCGCGTGTACGCACCAAAGCGTGCGCGTGTGCATGCATGCATAGGATGCGAAGTAGTCCGGCCGGTTAACAGAAGGTAGAGTATCCCAACAGTGCAAATACAAGCGAACATCCGTGTCCCAGGAAGCAATTGAGAAGAAGACTCGATCGCTGGAACAATATGTTTATTCGCCTGACGTTTCGATATCCGTCGCGGATTCATCATCAGAGACATGAGTTACAGAAAGGTTAAGTATGCACAGACGTTTGCAGTATTTATAGGACAGTCATTACTGCAAGCATACAGCGACAATTAACGTTAATTGCCTTCTTGTGCGTGGACTGCTGGTTGGATGGCACGCGGGCTCTGACCTGTTGAACTTTCGTCACGAGCAATCATCATGCCCGAGCTCACCGCCCGTGACGAAAGTTCAACAGGTCAGAGTGCGCGTGCCGTCCAAGAAGCAGTCTACGCACAAGAAGGCAATTAACGTTAATTGTCGCTGTATGCTTGCAGTAATGACTGTCCTGTAAATACTGCAAACTTCTGTGCATACTTAACCTTTCTGTAACTCATGTCTCTGATGACGAATCCGCGACGGATATCGAAACGTCAGGCGAATAAACATATTGTCCCAGCGATCGAGTCTTCTTCTTCTTATCCCAACAGTTATAAACCAGTAAATAAAACGTAGGAGGCTGGAATGTTAGGAATAATTTAATTAAGTGCAGAAGGAGTGGAGTATTGGTAAGAGAAAATTAACTCTCGGATGACTGAGTCCAGCCGTGAGCGAGCTGGGCCCGGAGTCGCAGTCCGATGGGGAGGTCGCCGGGTCCGGGAGTCGTTGACTGTCGGACCAGTGCGCATACTACTGTGATGGTTGGCCAGTCTGAAGTGGCGAGAACGCAGGCAGTCACCGCCGTAATGTTCTTTGATTGCCGGCCTTGAATGGCAATTGGCCGTGGATTAAACATAATGAGCTGAAGGATAGCCGGTCATGACAAAGAGGAGTTGAACACGTGTCCCTGACCTAAGCCGGTCTTTGTCACGCTCTGGAAGCACGATATCGTGACCCTACGGGGGGAGGGGCATGCACTGCAGCATATTAAACTGCGCAAGACAAAGAGCTGCTTAATGCTGCCACACATGTGTTTCAGGCTCCTAGAGCTGTGCCCGTGACCAACAGGACTAGCACATGGCTTGAAAATGAGTCGCTAGGACGAACCATGTAGCAGTTAACTGCTAGTATTCGCCCAACGTGCGGCAACGGAGACGAACGGCTCCCGCGTGATAATAAACTCGGAGTAAAATACACTGGGGTGAGCCAACTAGCGAACCAGGGTATTTAAAGTTATATGGATGTAAGAGAAACTTTACACTACCTGCTACTCAAACAGTGTTCGTAAAAGCGCGAAAAAATGTAGGTAAACAGAGCAGCGGTCGTGTCAGTTTCGCAAGGACTGAAACTAATGGTAAGGCATGAGTCACACCATGCACTTTATAAGCCATGTGATCTCACATGTGATTCAATATTTGGCACGTCACTTAAGGGCTCCGATGTGAACCTAATCTAAGCAGCTGAATGCCTGGACGCGCTACTGGTACTCAGACATTGGAATAACTGAAAAACGGGGTCAGGTTGATTTCCGTGCCATTTATACACGGGTTAGACCGCTTAACAACGACCAGCACATTTGTTTAAACATGTGCATTGCAGATTGCTCGAACTAAGTTGGTCGTACGATAGCCAGGGCTCACCATCCCATGAACTTGGGTATGTCTTTGTATGAATTATATTTCAGATAAACTTAAAACATTCAAGCAAACAGAATAAGCTCAGGAGACATAGACGATCATTCAACGTACAGATTGCCCAACTATCAGTGACTGTTAGCATTCTACAACTGTGGAGACCTGCTGGGTCATTTCGAAGTGCCTCAAACTGTCGCCGTTTCTGTTCTTGCTTAATTACCACTAACTATCGCGACGTGTTAAGGCTAAAAAGTTTAACCCTAACTGCTACGATCTTCCGGGCCCGTGGTTCGTTTAGGTGATGAGAGAAGACGGTGCGAAGGTCAGATTGTTAAGAACAGTATATTGTGTACACAAGAGTTAGGAGGAAGTTGCCACTCGGCCGTGAGGTTGCTGCGGCGTCGCGACCGGCCCGCTCAGGAGGGAATCTAAAGTCCCGTAAAGCTGCAGTAATCCTGGGCGGCCGCTGAATGCTCGCTTCGTCTTAGCAAGCTTGATGGTAATTGGTTGGACCGCTCAAGGTAGGCACAGTCTTGACGCAGGCGAGACTGGGTGTTTGTAGGTCGCTCCGGACATTGAGCGACAGACGGACCGGGGGCCGTCGTCAGCCTTACTACTGCATTGGCGTGGGGAGTCAACAGTGGCGCTAAGGCCCACTACACAACCTCTGTCTTTAGCAAGTCGTGGTCACCAACTTCAGCATAACAGGTCATAGAAAACTGCTTAGTACGGACAAGCTTTTACGAAGGGCAAAGGGCGTACAGAAAGCTCAACAGGCAGTTGTCGCAAACCATAGTTGGGACTTTTTAGTCCCCCTCCCAAGGCAGGCTACTCTATATGTTGGACGGTAGCAAACGGAAATGTAATATTTCAGTTCAGTAAATAAGGTTAAAGGACAGTAGGCTAGCCCATAATCACGCAGCTTGTAAACAGTGACCGAAAGATAGATGCAAAGGAGAACTCCGGGCCGACAGATGTCATAGAAGTTTAGTGGCCCTCTAGCGTCACCTGGGAACTTGTAAGCAGTCGCACTACGCTGACTCGTCGTGCCTCCACCTGCGATGTCTTGCGCACCCACTATGTCGCCTCCCTGTCGGGACGATATCTCGTGTCTTGACATTAGCCCCGCGAGCTCGAGCCGATCCGTGTGCGCCGTTTCTTGATTGGCTGCAGGAATAAAGCATGTTCTGGGCTTCCCGAATTCTGGCGTGGTCACTTCACTTCAGACGCGGCCCGTTTGCTTGCAGCTGCTCGCTCGTCTAACAGTCAAATTCCTCTCACATATTCTCCATTCCTTCTGTATAGAATAAAATAGTGCTACCGCTTTGGCCTCCCATGTCTTCTATTTTCTTAAGGAACCCGGGCCAGAAGCTCGCAGGTGCTAGGGTTTAAATTCCTTAACCCCTGTGATAGAAGCAATATCTGTCTCCCATTCAATGGATGGGGACAGTCAAACCATGCGAATCCATGTTACACGCAAAAATATGTTTGTGCAGATGAATATTATTCAACTCTACCTATCCAGACCACAGGCATATTGGAGTGGTCTACAAAATACGTTGCAACGTTGGGGGCTGCAAATATGTTGGAGAAACAGGATGCAAATTGCAGACCCGCCTAAACGAATATAAAGCGGTGGCTCAGAGACTAGGCCTGAACTCACAGCTTACAACAAAAAGCAGAGGAACTGGACACAACATCGATATTAAAGAAGCGACCATCGCAGGCCGAGGAACTTCAAAAGCGGAAAGACTGAGGCTTGGGACTCTAACGCCAACTCTGTCAACCTTCCCGTGGCTTACAAAATCCTACGTCATTACGTTAGTAAAGGACAGGAAAAGGTCAAACTGAACTTAGGATTTGTACAAGAATACGGCTCTGTGACGAACCTACCGGAAGAGGGAGCAAGATTGCCAGTATTCTCTACTGTGGGGACAAAACACAGCACTAGCTGCCGTCAAGCTATGCCAAAATACACACGGAGGGTCAAACAGCGGACGGAGAAAAATCGATCAGCCTGTAGGGACCTTATATTTCTAAGCCATGCTTTGCTCACATACCCCGCGTGTCTGACTCTCGTGTCCACCAGCCCATGCGCGCCATCGGTGGTCAAAACCTTCGTTCAAGGTCACCCTCCGTCTGACATTACTGGCCAACCACTTCCCAAGGCCAGTTCACAAAAGGACCTTAATGTGTGATGAATGCTTGCACTCAGACGCCTAGAACCGGCAACCTACTGTCGGTTGCAGACGTCCGGACCCGGTGTTCTACTTGCCGGACTGCGACTCTGGACTCCGGCCCGTTCATGGCTGGACTGCACTTGTCTGTGTGTCACTTGCCTTCTACTCACATTCTACTCCTGTTACGCTTATTTAAATTATTGATAACACCCTGGCCTTCCACGCTTTATATTATCAGCTAGTTCATAACCGTTGGGATTCGTTCTATCGTCTATTATCTGGCCAGACTACTCCGTATCCCACAAGCCCATGGCCACCACGTACGGCCACAACTTTCAATTGCTGATCGACAAAGTCAGTTGACGCTGACAGCCGGCCCAGCTGTCCGAAACCTCAGCGAACAAAGTCATTCCAATGAGCACAACATAATCTATGATAAATAGCGCTCCCCCATTGTGCTTATTTCAGTAGGGAGGTTGTCATACCGCCCACGCGATCCGCCCCAGAAGACATTAAGGACAAATGGGTGCAGATTTTCGATTAAACTTGTCTATACATTCATCTTAATTTTGGTTTTATAGAGCGGAAACAACATGATTTATTCTATAATATTGGCTCACCTGTTTAAGTTTAGGATTTGGGAGTTGCAATATATGTTCCTTATCTTTACGACATTTCAGAGATTTAAAACTGCCTGAAATTCATAAACTGTGATAGCACAGTTTCAATCGTTAACAGGCATTTTTGATGGCCTTTCGAATGGTCTGAATAAGGTTGAAACACAGATTAGCAAGCCACGTACTCTCAGTAAGTGCTCTCATAAAATGTAAATCGGAATACTGAACTGCGTCAGGATGCCTTTTTTGAATACACTTCCTTTCAGTCGCCTATGAAAACTTCACTCGGTAAAATAGACTACTGAAGTAATCTTATTTTATAACGATTTTAGTGCGTTTATAAATTGTGGTATATTTCGTAGAAAACCTCGATAATATTTACTTTCTCGTACGCCTTTGTTAGAAAATCACGTGCTCTTAAGCGGCGATAGTTCGAAATGGTGTAAACAGATCTCCGAACATGAGCTTTTATATGATCGCAAACGTTCATTAAACTGGCACCGTATCGTTCCTGTTCTTAATATATACTTTTTTCTCACGCACAAAGTAGGCAGCTTGGAAACCGAAAAATGAGTGTAGGTTAACTTTGCTACCATAGCCTTAAAAAGAAGTTGAGACTTTAAAAAAGGAACGCCAATGACCGGCAAAGTATTGGAAATTCATCGCTCGATTTTATTGCAGCATGCCATTTATTGCTGCCTGTGGGATGACCACAAGCACTACAATGTACTAAAATGTAGTAAGCACATTATAGTGCGTGATTTCGACAAGATGGGACGCCTGTAGCGTCTGGGTGGTGCTTGTACTCAGAGCACTACAATTATGAGGCCGAAACCCGGGTTGTTGGAAAAGCCTGAAGGCACCAGAATTGTGCGCAGAACCCGGCATGGCTTTCTCAGGCAGCGGTGGTCACTGGTGAAGCTAGGGCTAGCGTCGATTGCGAGAGAGAGAGAGTGTGTGTGTAAGGCAGTGTTGGTGTGCTATGTCAGTACTGGTTGAATTGGGGGAAGATAGATACCATCGATAATAGAAGTAAGATTTTACGTTGGGAAGGAAGCCTGGGTGCCGGTACTCATAGAGGGACTGCTCTGCTGAATTGCGCAGGAACCATAACGTGGACTCGATGGGCTGTGAGTGGTTGAGCATCTCCATATCGCTCATATTGTGGTCATATAAGATGACATCGGAAAATTCAGCTGAAGTCGAAGGAAGTTTGATTATGATTGAGGTCAGCCACATCTAGAATTTGCGAGTTCATCTCATATTGTGAGTCATGTAGAAGAGATAGTTTGTTCTGTACAGAAGAAATTCGAGAATAGGTAGACGAAGATTGACTGTCGGACGAATGCACAACCACACGTGGGGGGGGGGCTGCGTCCAAAGTGTCTTTTGTAGGCTTGTACACGGAGCGCTACAATTCTCAGGCAGCAGTAGTCATTGGTGAAGCTAGGGCTAGCGTTGATTGCGTCTAGCCAGGCCTGAGAGAGACAGGGGGGGGGGGGGTGAGACAGTGTTGGCAGCTGCTTTTAAGTGATTGTGGAGCAAGTTCAAGTGGTGCTCCTTTGTCCTACTCGAGGGGTGTCGAGTATAGTGACTCATACGGCGTCAGCCCGGGGGTGGCGTGCTCAAGTGACCCTTTAAGCAGTCATGACTATTTGGATATACGCTGGTGAAAGTCTGCAGGTTAGCGAGTCGGAAACAGCTGACTGCCAATTTGCACGCCGTTGAGGAATTGGGCGTTGAAAGAAGAAGCCAGACGGCACTGTTGGTTGTCCTTCACACGCCCATATATGTTTCTGCACTTGGCCTTGTGCCTTCGATTGTGCTGACTTGTACACACGCACGAAATGACCCCATCAGGTCGCATCGGACCCATCAAATTGGTAGCCGAGGGCCAATCCCGGGGATGTCGGTTATAGTGACCCATGCGGCATCAGCCGGGGGGAGGGGGGTGTGGCGTCTTCAAGTAGCCTCTCAAGCAGTCGTGACCACTTGGATGCGCGTGTGTGTGCGAGTAAAAGGCAATTAAGTCTGCAGGTTAGCGAGTCGGAAACAGCTACCCGAGAAGTCACATGACGTAGCCAGAGAGCATATGTTGGCTGTCCGTCGCTCGCCCACACATCACTATACTGTTTATTCATTCGGCCTTGCGCCTTCGATCGCACAAGCTTTTACACACGCGCGCAAGGACACGTCAGGTCGTCTAGGCCCAATCAAATTGGTAGACTATGACCAATCAGTTGTCGGGACGTCGTGTCATATAAAGTTTAGCCAGGAGTTGCGCCTGCAAAGTCGTCCGTTTTTGCGACCGTACGTTTGTGTTTATTCTCTTTCTCTTTAATTTCCTTCTGCCGTCCTTATAACTGATGCATTTTGAACATCGAGCTGATCGACTTCCACTATTTCTTCAGAAAATGCCGCTTTGCATAAAAAGATTGCTAATCTAGTTGTGGAATGTGGTCTATCCACCTGTGCTAACGTTGAAACTTTACAAACTAGGGGAAGACAATGCGCTTGTATAGTTAGAACACGGTTTTCATGCAGAGCTGGATCGGATGGCAATTCGGCGACTCACATTTTGTGTGAGTCTTTGCCAGTCAACTGGAAACACGGGCTCGTGGAGCCTATAAAACATACAACTAGGATGTACAAAAATTCAAAATTATGGTTGATTTCGCTCGAATTTTATACATCGTGCCAGTAGAAACTTTTCCGTCTTTCTATACTGTCGGGATTGTCTTGTTCATAAACTTTTAGCAGTTTTCGAAAAGTTTTATCAACAAAGACGGGTGAGGGGGGAGAGGTCAGGACTAAAATGATGACGAACGATCGAGAATGTTCGGAGACGCATGGAAGCATCTATATATTTGACATTTGCGGCATTCTTATGGGCAACACTCTTCGGCCATTGATTATTAACTGTTCTGCGGCCCCTCTACTTCCGTCCGCGACAACCAGATCCGATGTTCAAGGCATGACGAACTCTATCTATATAAGAAAACACATCCACGAGATTTAAATTGTTTTTATATTTGTAAGCCTATTTTTCTTAGTCGTCTGCTAGGCTAACCAATATAGAACACTCTCTTCTTCATCTATACTTCGAACAAAAGTCTGGAGTAAATAAATTCTGATATTGAAGTCACAACTTTCCGTATAATTAAAACTACCAGCCACACTCATTTTTCGTGCTCTCTATAGCGGAGACTTAGATCACATAATCTTTTAACCATATTCTTTTTGGAATCCCACTTATCAGGGAGGGGTTTGACTACTACTTTCGTGCATTTGGGATAGTTCTTGCTGTTTTCTTCTTGGATCAGTTACGACAGTATTTTTTCAGACAGAGGAGCTTCGAAACATAGAAGCAAAAATTAGTAGATTGTTTTTTTTTCTAACTATATAAAGGTTATCCCTTTCCAGCCTCTCCATGTCTGGCTATCCTCCGCCAAGCGGTTTCGCGCCCTCAGGGCAACCAGGCATGCCTGGTTCTGCCTATAATCAGCCGGGCTATCCACCAAATGTAGGAGTAGGCTTCGGAGTACCTCCAGCTCCCGGATACCCTGCAGCTGCGGGTCCCGGATACCCAGCACCTCCGGGCCCCGGATATCCAGCACCTCAGGCTCCTGGATACGGAGCACCTCCGGGTCCGGGATACGGAGCACCGCCAGGCCCCGGATACGGAGCACCGCCAGGCTCCGGGTACGGAGCACCACCGGGTGCCGGGTACGGAGCACCTCCAGGTGCCGGGTACGGAGCATCTCCAGGTGTCGGGTACGGAGCACCGCCGGGTCCTGGATACGGGGTGCCCCCTGCTGCCGCGGGCTACGGAGTCCCCGCAGGTCCTGGATATGGTGCCTCACCTGCTGCTGCTTATGTCGGCGCTCAGGTAGTAGGGTGTCCTACAGTACGACCTGTTGCTGGTTTCAACCCGGGCTCTGATGCTGAGGAACTGCGACAGGCCATGCGCGGTCTCGGTAGGTCATCTCATTACTGCTTTGCTTTGTATGCATAAAAGACAGCGTATTTTCGTGTGGTTTTATAACATATTACCCCTCTAAGGCCAATAGAGCCGACCAAATCAATACATTGTCAGTAAAATTTCGGTGCATTTGTTGGCAGTTCTATGGTTGCCAGAAAGCACACAGTTGTCCAGATTCTCTCTCTCTCTCTCCTCTCTGTGTTTCCTTTGGGTCATGCAGTTTGCGGCCTCTAAAGATAAACGGATTTCGGTCAGCTATTAGGATGATAGTACACACTGGAGGCCTCTGCTTCAGACAGGATTGTCATAAGACGACGGTCTTTTGCATCTTGTGGAATCTCAATCTCTTCCATCCCGACTGCCTTCGCAGAATACTAAAGCAGAAATGGTAGGAAACGATTCTGGACACGCAAGTCTTGGAGCAAACCGGAATTCTCCGCATCAATGTCATATTGAAGCAACTGCAACTGTGATTAAGTGGCCACCTCATAAAGATCAAGAAGACCGGACGACTGTTCTACAGAAATGTCGCTACGGTTGCTCGCGGATAGGAGGCCTCTGTGTGATTGCGAGTCAACCAGGTGACCAGACAGGACCTCGTCCATAAACGACCGGTCTTTAGAAGAGCCGGCAAGCGGATGCCAAAACCAAAAGAATGGTTAACACATCACAGGGGCCTCCTATCCATAATATAAACATCCAACCCCTTCCAAAATGCCCACGTTGTCAACGAACATACTGCAAGCGAATCGGCGGACGCAATGCGACACCAACCGGGGAATCTGAACTGCTCCTATCGCCACCTCTGCCCCAACCCCCAGGCGTCCACGACGAGGGCCATCTTAACCGTCGGTATTTATCAATCCGATGCGTCACCGTCCACGATCAGATCGATCGTCTGTTGTAATGGTGGCCAAAGCTGCGTTATCGCTGTCTACGTTACACCTTATGTGAGCCCCCAAGGAAGAACACGGCAAGAAGTGGACTTAAGTAGAAGTCTTCGAGATAACATAATACAGCATACTTTAAAGCAAGCGAACGCGTATGTACAAGGTTAGACCAACTAGATGGTAATCGAAAGAAAGGCATGACTTCATTGGCCGGGTGAGTCATGAGAGTTAGCGTGTTAGTCTACCGCTTCGCTGGAGCTGGGCGCAGCTGCGTCACACAATGCACTTTGTGTGTCGACGGACCGGCTGTCTAGCTTGCGTTAGAGTTCTGCGCCGACCGCGCTGTGCACGTCATCACATGCACTATGCGTGGGTGGGTGGACCAATGGTATCGCGTGGGAACGCCTCGTTAGAGTCACGTGCACTTTGACTTACACTGGGCCCTTACATCGTCCTCCCTGTCGCAATCACGGCGTCGAGTACCAACTCCGGCTCCGCCTACACCAACACTTCTCCCATTCCCACCACAACGAAGACCATTTCCAATGTCCCGTCAACCACCAGTGATGGGGTCTCGATCCTTACCTGCCCTCACTGCAATCTCACAATCACTTCACGCGTAAGTCTGGTTAATCACTTGTGAATCCATCTCTCAGAGACGGAAGAACCAGTTTCAGGAGCACCAACACATACTCACGGGACCCTCCTTAACTATGCGTGGCGTCCACACACATTTACTCATGACATGAGCACATCAGACCACATATGCCTCTATGAAAACCTGTGGTAGAACACCACCGGCTATAATAAACCGCGTTTTTCATCTTCACTGGCACATACATCACGCATTACCATACAACACAAGTCCGCAGACGACAACTCTCGCGTAAGTTGGAAGTATGTTTATCGACTTCTTCCTTGTGTGACTGTCATGAGGCGGCCCATGGTAAAAGGACGAAGCCACGCGTTGTGGCAAATGTCAAGTTGGCCGCGGCATATTAGGCCAGAAAGCCAATTAGCATACATGGCAATATCGACGATGCGCGTGAACTTTTTACTCACCCCTGCTGTACGTCGATACGTGGATATTTTCCAGAAAGTGGTATTCGCGCACGAGCCGGCCAATCAATGAACGCCACGTTACGGCCAGAATATTCTAGAACGCTCGTCGAACGCCATTGGCAGCAATTTTCGAGAACGGCCATAAGAAAGCTAGAGTTGACGAGCAAGAGATCCGCTGCTTCTGCAGGCCTTGCTTGAAGCCGTTGTTCTGAGAAACAGAATCTCTTGTGGTTTTCCGCCTAACTATCCGTGTATAACAGTGACTCCTTTGTTAGAGTTGTGGTTCGAGTCTGAGATTACCAGGGTTTGCTAAACACTGTGGCTTGGATGGTCACCAACTGACAACTCAGCTGTCTGAATGCAACAGCGACAACATTTCTTAGCGAGATTGAACTGATTAGGCAATCACTGAAGTTGCCCTGCAATGTTGCGCCAGTTTTTCACTAATTGCTCAGTCACACCATATCTGCTAGGAGCTACAGTCGCGTAGGGTTAAGGCTAAGAATGTTTAACCCTAACGGCTGCGATCTTCCGGGCCCAGTTCCTTAGGAGAGGAGAGAAGTCACGGGAAGGTCAGAGTGGAAAAAAGAGTATATTTTATGCAGAGAAAATAGGAGAATAGGCAGTAGGAACTTGATTGTCGGACAATCGCAAGCCAGCGAATGGCGTCTGAAGTGAGGCCTTCTCGGCAGTCATCACACGAGGTCCTGTGTGAGTCGGCCTGTGATCGGCAGTTTCAAAGACCGTGTTTATATTGGCTGAAGAGCTTCAGGAATAACTGTTAATAATAATTGAAGAGCTTCTCGAATAATTGTTGATACTGGCTGAATAGCTGCTCGAATAACTGTTACTACTGTTGGCTTTTCTTTATGCAGTGCTACGTTTCGTCGCTTGAGTAGAAGCACCCGTGGTCAGTAGATATGTCAAAAGACATTCGGATATTCTGTACGTGCCAAGAGACAGTCAGGATGGCTCGGTGTGATTCTAAAGAAATAAACAGTAGGGTTAACAGTGCACGATAGGTAAAAATGCGAAGTAGAAATCAAAAGGAGGATGGACATAGATTCGAGGTGCTTAGACGAGCAGTCCTGTGAATGATGCAGACGCTTTGCTGCCAGTTTATAAGGGAGTAAGCACACGTGGCAGGAATCAAGGGAAGAGGGAGCGAATAAGGACACTGGAATAAAGATCGCACCGTGTCAACGAATGGGAAGGCAGTCATCAAGGTCAAAGGATCGGGACATGGGACCAGGAAATGGGGCAGAGGACATGGGACAGAGAACATGAGGCACAGGACATGGAACAACAATAGATGACTAAGTGGGCTTAAGGGCACATGCTTCGGCCAAGTCCTAACACGCAGTTAACAGCAAATAAATCCGAATATAACACTGACATGATGAATGTCACAGGCCGGAACCAGCAAGGGTTCCGAAAGTGCACTTCAACTTGAGCTAGTCACGACAGGTGTTCACAAGTGCACTTCTTGTTGAGCTAGTCACTGCACTACTGCTTAAAATAACCTCTTCCAGCCCAAGGGCGATACTGGATGTGACCCACCAACTGAAGCTCTGGACTGTTTGCTTGAGGCGAGTAAGGGTATATCCTATATTACCAAGCTAAAAAATGCACAATCATTTGTCTCATCTTACACGTTCAAAATAACCTCTTCGCTTCGACCATCTTCCTCAGATACTCACGGTTATTTTTTACAGACAAAAATAACGAGGGTTTGTCTGCTGTTACCTTAATTACCATATGATAGTTATGAACGTCCAGGTCATTTACAGGAAGTGCTAACACATCTCTCTCCATTTGGTATTAGTTACAATAGATTCCATACCCCATTAAATGTCACCAAGCTGGTTCATTCCAGAGACAATTCTTACTCTCCACCAGCTGTAGCCCATGAGTAACAATATACCCTTCTATTTTTAAGGTACGGATGAAAAACGAATTATTGCCATTCTTTCCAAACGATCGGCCGCTCAACGCAAACAGATTGCAGAGAAGTACAAGGCCTCCTACGGGAAGGTGAGTCATGAGGATTATGAGGCCTTTAATGTGCTCCCTAAAAGGAACGCGTGCTAGATGCGCTGGACCAACGCATGAGCTAGCCCAGGGCAGGGCAGGCTTAATTCGGGTTGTGCTCTTCCGTAAAAAATGTCGCTCACGGTTGCGTGTGATGGCCCGCGTAGGTGCAGGTTTAAGTCGGACCAGACACCTGCGCCTGATACCTGCCCGATCGGGTTACACCAGGTTACACTACTGTGCGTCTATCTTCTACGCTCGATCCCGCTTCCGATCGCATTGACTTTGTCTTGACAGCGAGTGTGGTAGATGTCGCGCAAATTACCATCTCTGAACCGCCAGCCGGTCGAGCAAGTGGTGGAACTCATCGGAATCGACGGTGTGTGGTGTCTTTAAGTAGTCATCCCCAAACGTCAATTAAAATCGTGAATATATTATGGTACTAGCAATTTTTTCCGGTAAAATTGGAAGTCAATACGAATGCTGTGGTGTCGGATGGGGTGAATAGTCTCTGTCATGTATGTAATCATACTATTCAGGAACATATCAGTTGTAGGGAAGCTAGGTCCTCATCATTGACTGCGTGAGCCATGAGAGTTGGCGTGTTAGTCTACCGCTTGGCTGGAGCTGGGCGCAGCGGTGTCACACAATGCATTTTGTGTGTGTGTGTGTGTGTGGGCGGATTGGTTGTCCGGCTTGCGTTCGAGTCCTGCACCGGCCGCGCTGTGCAGGTCGTCACCTGCACTTTGCGTGGGTGGGCCGGTGATTTCGCGTGGGAGCGCCTCGTTAGAGCGGCGTGAGCTTAGAGTTAAGCTGGGCCCTGACACTTAGTTCCATGCACTGCGCTTGATAACAGAAGTGTAGGAGGGTACTAATAAATTACCACCTGAACCCCGTGAGCCCTGGGCCTATGTAAATTATCTTATTTTAACAGTCAAACTTGATAACTGCGAGCGGTTAAGCTTGTTTAATTTTTCTGCGGCTGCACTTGCAACAGAACTCGCATAAAAAGCAAATTTATTGGGAGTGTCGTCGTCTGTCGATCTTGCTATTAACAAATAGAAAAATTTTATTCAGACACTTTTTTTGAAGTTGTGCTGAACCCCCTAAAACGCGCAAGAAACCAGCAGCTAACCTGCAGAGTTATAAATGTGTATAACAACCTCTGTGTGTTGACACAAGAAGTCTGGCATCGTATTATGCTCGACTCCTCTAGGCCGCAACCTAGTTTTAGAATTCGGACTGAATTTATCTCAAGTCCGGATATATGTCTGAAACAACTTTAAGGCATGGACACTGGAATAAGAACACACACTCCCCCGTAATATAGGTGGGCTCGCTCTGAGTTCCAGAAAGGGTACCGGTTCCCGTTTCCTAACACTAATTCTTGCGGAAACACCAAATAAAAGTGGCGCACAAACCGATGACTTCTTTACGCACTCAGTTAGTATACTCTAAGGATAGGGTTGGCTACCTCGATAAGAAAGAAGCCATCTACAAAATCCCATGTAAAGCTTGTGATAAGGTATATTGTGGCCAAACAGGAAGATCTGTCTCTACACGCATCCGCGAGCACCAATCGGCAGCGAAGAGCCATAACCGTTTTTCCGAAGTGGCTATGCATTGGCTTGACACAGGACATACCTTTGCATGGAAAAAACACGCATTGTCGGAGTTTGCCCCTCCAAAAAAGGCCGAGAATGTCTTTAGGCCATGCACTCCGATGATTCATGCATCAACCGGCGTATTGAGTTAGCCGGAGTGTACAAACACCTCACAGAAAGATGCAAAAGACTACAGCCCACAAACATGGACCAACGTCAACCGCAATTAGCGTCCACACCGGATAACCTGGACTGACCCCGGACTGACTCAAATTACAGTTGCTAATTAGCCATTACGCCACTGCGACTGATAACCATGTCCATTACGATGTGACGCAAATTGTAACTCCCAATTAACACCCACTCCAGATGACTATATAACTGTATCAGCACTTCGAAACGCTAACTGTTCTTTGCAAATTTCTCTCAAGTTTGACGACGACCTGGGGATCCAGTGTCGAAAATTTACTGGATAAAATAACTCATTTTCCCAAAGGATGCCTTTCCTTGAAATTACATTTCTTGGGATGCCTGCCTTTCAGTTTATACGAAACTAATTCTACCCTTGGCCCTACTCCGTGCCCTTCACTCATCTTAACTTTAGCCTTAACCCTAATAAGAATTTAGCCAAGCCCGGTTTCCTTACTGGGCTTTCCTATTCCCATGTTCCATCGAGGGTCGGGGTCGTATAAGAAGTCCGTCTCAACGTCCACATTAATGAGAGTTTACTTAGGGAGCCGAAAGTGTTGAAAGCTTAAGTCTTCATTCAGGCCTATTTCCCAGGCCACTGAGCTCTTAACTGTCACCTTGACTATGTACACCGACACCCTCAAACCTTACTATGTATATTCATTCTCCACAACATCCAGTCGCTAGAAAAGGACTTGAAGGGCGAACTGACCGGCAAGTTTGAGGACTTGGTCGTGGCCAGCTTGATGGATCCCGCAGAAGT
>JAYGXS010000004.1:25089808-25103641 GCA_036362985.1 Ligula intestinalis | reverse complement strand
AAGCCGCACGCGCAAAAGGCTATCGCGCCCGAATCACAGTGCTGAGGACACATACACACACACGACATTTCCCCCGTCGATTTCGACGATGGGCACCACGCGCTCCAACAAGCCACTGCGTGCACAGAAGCAAGCTGGGCAAGCAACACGAAAGCAACAGCAAGCAGGAGCAGCGCAGAGAACTCGTGCGCGAGCAAAAACAGGAGTTTAGGCAGACTTGCACAGAATCTACCCACTCGCTCGCCACTCCCACCTCCGTTTCCGATGTAAAGACAAAGTCAATAAGACCAGGGATGAGGGAGGGTGTAGATGGCTGGCGCGATAAACACTCAGCACGTGCACACTTGACACAGTAATCTCGCTAGGTATGCTCCCGACTGCGCGGGAGCGCCATAAAGGCCACTTTAAGAGGGAGCCATTGCAGCCTGACTCTCAGTCCTCCCTCTCCTCCCGTACGCACACACAGACACACGCGTACAGTAGGAGCAGCTACGTAGGGGGCCCGAGTTTTCCCGTCAGTTGGCAGACCCTCCAAGCCACGGCTTTTAGCGCACCGTGATAGATTCAGACGCATTCAGATTTATTATAGTGAGGGAAGAAACGCGCCGAGGTCGACCTCACTCTCTCCCCCACCACATAGTGACCGCCTAGCTTTTCGGGCACCCGCAGTGGGGCCTGAAACCCAATGGGAGCGCAAGCGCAGTCACCAGCTGGGAATCAGAAGTGAGAGAAAGTGCCAGCGCCTTCCAGGCCGCAGGGACCGTGGTTGGCTGAAGACTGGCATTGCATGTGCATACAGACCATTGGATCTCAGAAGGGTGAGAGCAGCCCTGCATGAAGCCTGGGCCAACACCCTCCGACAAATTGACGACGCAATCGTGACGCGAGGCGACTAGTGAGTGAGGCTGAGGCTGGTGGTGGGGATGTGTGAGGTGCTGGGTGTGCCGACATCACGGTCAGTGCCGCTGTCGTGAATGCGCATGTGACCTAGTAGGCCCATGCGATGAGCGAATGATCGGGGGCAGTATGGGCAGTGAAGGCGGCGGTCTCGTCTGTGTGTTGGTGCTCCAGGCACTAGTTGACCAGTCTCTGTGCGATGGATTCGCAAGTGACCGATTAGACCGATGCGTGAGGTGAATGTGCGATTGCAGTGAGGGCATATCAGGCCCTCAGAGCTGGTGGGGGGTTTAGGTGTGGAAGTTGTTGCGGGCGGTAATGTGTCGGAGGGAGTGGAAGAAGTTGTGGGTGAGTTGGAGTCGGTGGACGAGGGCAACGAGGCATCTCTCGCATCGGTGATTGCCGTCGAGGTGGAGGGTGGAGTAGGGTCTGGCGGAGTGTTTGGTGCAGTCGTCGTGGATGCTGTTGGAGGAGGGTTGCACGGCTTCCGGAGGTGACCGACCAGGCCAATGCGTGCACAGATGGTGCGTTGACAACGCGGACACGTTGGAAGGGCTTGGGTGGTGGCAGCGTGCGTCCGTGGATTGTGAGACTTGCGTGCCGTCCGTTTTGCCTTGGTGGCGGCGATCTGACTAGCTTCATAGATTGCGGCGCCCGTTTTCATCGCTCTTCGCCACGCGGTTCGGTCGCGGGCAAGCTCTTCCCAGTTCAGCGTGTTGATTTGGAGACGCTTCACAGAGTTCTTCAGGGTGTCCTTGTTACGTCTCTTCTGTCATCCTTTGCGACGAGTACCTACGGCGACATCGCCATAGAACAGTCGCTTGGGTAGCCGTTCATCATTCATACGTACCACGTGTCCGCTCCAGCGCAGTTGTATCTGCCTGAGCATGGCCTGGATGCTGAGAACTCCCGTTCTCTCCAGGATTTCCGTGTCCGGAAGCCTCTCCTGCCACTTCACCTTCAATATGCGGCGTAGGCAGCTGATGTGAAAATGGTTCAGTTTGCGCGCTTGGCTAGCATAGACAGTCCAAGTCTCCGCTCCGTACAAGAGTGTTGACAGCACAACAGCCTTATACATCTTCAATTTCGTTGACAGTTGAAGACCAAGACGATTCCATACGGAGGCTTGTAGCCGACCGAAGGCTTAACTGGCTTTGGAGATTCTGCGGGCAATCTCGGCGTCTATTTTAGTGTTGCGGGAAAGCGTACTGCCGAGGTAGGTGAAATTGTCCACGTTCTGCAGTACGGCTCCGTTGACGTTGATGTGTGCGGGGTTGAGGTCAGTACCTGGCGGCGGTTGATGCATAACCACCGTCTTGTCCGTGTTGATGGTGAGGCCAAAGTTGGCGCAACCTGCTGCAAAGAGGTCCATGCTCATTTGCATGTCCGCTTCGGTGATGGTGTTGAGAGCGCAGTCGTCCGCAAACAGCAGATCATGAACTGTGGTTGTGGAGACGCGCGTGGGGGCCTGCATCCGACGAATGTTGAGGAGGTTTCCATCCGTTCTGTAGTTGAGGGGGATTCCGGGACGCTCGTCACGGTAGGCGTCCATCAGCATGGCAGAGAACATGAGACTGAAGAGGGTGGGTGTGAGGACACAGCCCTGCTTCACTTCATTGGTCACTGCGAAGGCTTCAGACAGCGTTCCGTAGTCCGTGACGCGCGCCATCATCCCATCATGGAGTTGTCGAACCATGTGGGTGAAGTGTTCCGGACAGCCAAACTTCTGCATAACCTTCCAAAGTCCGGGCCGGTTCACCGTGTCGAAGGCTTTTGTCAGATCTACGAACGTAGTGTAGAGGTGGGTCCGCATCTCTTGACATTTCTCCTGCAGCTGACGCGCGGCAAATATCATGTCAGTGGTGCCGCGGTGACGTCGAAAACCACACTGACTTTCAGGCAGAAGCCCTTGTTCCAGGTGGCTATTCAGACGATTGAGGAGAATGCGAGCGAAGATTTTTCCGGCAATATTCAGCAGTGAGATGCCGCGGTGGTTGTCACAGATTTGGCGATTCCCTTTACGCTTGTAGAGGTGGACGATGGTGGCGTCCTTGAAATCCTGGGGAAATTGGCCCTGTCGCCACATCTCTTGGAACAGGGTGGTGAGATGAGTTATGAGTTGGTGGCCACCATATTTGTAAATCTCCGCCGGGATCCCGTCAGACCCGGGTGCCTTCCCGCTGGACAGCTGCTGCACAACCTTCATGGTCTCCTCAGGGGTGGGTGGGAGGTCGAGATCAGCATTAATTTAGACTTGGGCCAGCTGCTCAATGGCAGCCTCAGAGGTGGTAGGGGGCCGGTTGAGTACACTTTGGAAGTGCTCGGCCCAGCGGCTCAGAAGTTGGGTCTTCTCAGTGATGAGGGTGATACCATCCGCGCTGAGAAGCGGGGCTGTGCCCCTCGCTACGGGGCCGTAGACTGCTTTGAGAGCAGAGAAGAAGTTCTTCCATTCATTGCGATCCGCATAGCCTTGGATTTCCTCACCCTTACGAGCCATCCAAGCGTCCTGCATTTCCCACAGCCGCTGCTGTACAAGACGGCGACTTTGGTAGTAGGCTGCTTTCGTGGCGTCGGTAGGGTGAGCGACATATTCGTGGCGGAGGCGATTCTTCTCAGAGATGAGAGTACTGATGGCTGCATCGTTTTCGTCGAACAAGTCTTGGTGTGGACGGGGCGCAGGCCCAAGGATTCGTTTGGCAGTGGATTGAACAGCATCCCGTAGTTGACACCATCGAGTCTCCACGGAGGTGTTCTCTTCTGCAGCTGGGAGGTTATTCAGCTGTTGGGTCAACTCGTTGCTGAAACGCAAACGGTTGGCAGGCAAGTTTAACAAGGCAGTATTCAACTTACCTGGGGGTCGCTTACCTTGAGGTCTCCTGCGTGATTGAAGACGGATCCGCATGTTGGAGATGATGAGACGATGATCGGTATCAAAATCGGCACCCGGCATTGCCTTTGTCACCAACACGTCCTGCTGGTCACGTCGCCGCACAAGGACATAATCCAGAAGATGCCACTGACGAGACCTGGGGTGCATTCAGGCCGCCTGGTGCTGCAGCGGTTGACTGAAGTAGGTGTTGGTCAGTATGAGACGGTGCACCGCGCAGGTGCGAAGGAGGAGTAGGCCATTGTCGTTGAGTCCTCGGAGGCCGTGGGGTCCGAGTACTCCTCTCCAGGCGGCGTGGTCTGTGCCGACGCGGGCATTGAAGTCACCAAGGACTATCAACTTGTCCACCTTCGGCACAGAGGCCAGGAGGGCGTGCAGATCCTCGTAGAACTTGTTCTTTGTCTCGTCAGAGCTGGTCATCGGAGGAGCGTAGACACTAACGATGGTGGCGAATTTGCCACCCCAGAGAGGCAGGCGGAGACTCATCAGGCGTTCGTTGATACCCTGCGGCGTACAGGGTAGTTGTCCCACGATGTCCTTCCGGATGGCAAAGGCGACGCTGGCCTCGCGTCGCTCTGCCGTCGGACGGCCCACATAGAAGAAGGTGTAGCCGGCGCCCACCTCTTCTATGGAACCTTCCCCGGAGAAGCGGGTTTCACTGAGTGCTGCGATGTCCACCTTGAAGCGCGCCAGTTCCCGGGCTACGAGCGCTGTTCTCCGTTCCGGTCGAATGCTCCTCGGGTTATCTAAAAGGGAACGAACATTCCAAGCGCCGAAGATGATAGGACTTACCTGAGCTTCCTGAGCTGTCGTCCTGTGAGCTCTGGGAGCTGTCCTGCGGGAAGGAAACGGGTTAGAGGGAGGGTGGGGAAGAGAGAAGTTTTGATTTGCGTTTGTAGTGTTTCGACCGCGTGTTTGCATTCTGTCAGCCACGGTCAACTGGCAGATGTCGCGACCCAGCGTGTTTGGAATCCACCTTTTCTAGGTCCATCAACCCTCTCGCGAGGGGCAGCAGCGCTGTTCCACAAAGGGACTGCCGGTCACCCACAACTGCTGCCGAACGACCACTTGGCTGTGAGCCTGCCTACAGCTTTGCTGAGGACTTTTAGGGGGAAGGGAGAATTTGGGAAGTAGGGGGTGGGAGCAGCAGTATTTATCCTAGTAGCAGTAGCGGTGAAAGGGACTGTGTCTTACGTATAGGTTATAGGTGTTCTAGTGCTACGGCATCTGACTGTGGGTAGAATTGCTGCTAGAGTTAGGTGTTATTCATGTTACTGAGTAGGCAAACTCTGTGAGGACTGAAAGTGCTAGTAATGTCGGTAGGGCTACTATTTGAGTAGGAATCGCTACGATGGAATAAGGTCGCTTTAAGAGCACGGTAATGGAAAGGTATAGGTACGGTTGTAGAGTCAACACTAGAATCATGAGGCAAAGTAACATATAACAGATAGCAAACAGAAAAGTAATAAGATAAGGTAAACTAGATGTAGAGTCACGCATACATACGCAATGTTAAGACTAACGGATATCGAGTGGATTACGCAGATAAGGGAATGCTACGGTAGTACTGAAATGCTGAAGGTAGTGAGGTAGGCAATGATAGCAGCAGTGGTAGTAATGATAAAAGCAACTAGAGATAGCAAGCGTAGCAGAGTGTAAACAAGTGAGGAAAGTAAGCAGTAAAGTACAAACAGACAATGGTACCGTGTACAGTAAGTAGCATCCTTTCACCAACTACGTCTACTAGGCTGCTTACCGCTGCAACCCGGGGACATACCGGGCGTGGGGACACACACACCGGAGACCCTCACTTGGTTTAGCCCGCTGATCGAGGCGGGGAGCCGGGGGGTGGCCGCCAGGCAAAGCCTAGCTCCGGGGAGCCCCAAGTGAGAGTTGGATGCCAGCCAGGGACGCCAGGCGTAGCCACCACCTACGCGAGGAAGATGATGCGATCTGCCACGACCTTCACGTTCAACCCCCAGCGGGACACACCATACCCCCCACACACACACATACACACACACACACAAAGGGAACAACGCGTTCAGCCCCACGCTAGACGATGGCGACAGGCGTGACCCCAAAACATACCAAGGTCGTCTGGCTAGCCTCCCTAGGTCTCGAAAAATTTAAAGTTGATTTCATTCACAGGCTTTGCACTATGGCCAAACGAAAGCCATCATCACGTGTCGTAAAATACAGACAAACAGTATTCTTTTCTTGTACATAACCAAGCTCTACACATAACATGTAATGTATATTGCCTATCCTGCGTTTGCTAATCACGAACTAGGACTCTCCGGTTAGTGCGCCCGCCGCTTATTAAGCCCAACTTGGTCTGGGCCCGAGGTGAGCTTAATAGCCTGCGACTACTGCACTAGGTTTCTCGAAGACTTCTACTTTAGTCCACTCCTTATCGTGGACGACGATAACGCGGTTTTGGCCACCGTTTCGAAAAATATAAACTAACAGATAATGAACTGAATAATGAAGCTACATCCAACTAGATTTTAAGGTAAGTTAGATTATAATTATGTGAAGTTAATAAAGCAAATTAACTGCTGCTGCTGCTGCTGACACATTTTACTAAATTTGGATTATGATACTGCTGCTAGAGGTAACATTCCACTGCTAAGAGTGCTAATTCTAGTAACCCTGCTTACTAAGACCAGCGAATAGTATATTTTAGTAATATATTCCAATAATTGTATCAATAGTTGACATGCATCCTCTTTTTGCAAAAAGCATAACAAATGGGAATATGAGCTTATGCGTGTCGTAAAATTCATCCGGGCTGTATTTTAAGACACCCGGCGAGTGTCCACGTGCGGTTGGTAAGTAAGAATCTCATGAGAATTAAGTACATACCAACGGTAGTGCTGTGAACAGCGTGGATGACATGAGTGAACCAAGTTGAATGGGCGACCAGGGAAAGACGGGGTTTGAGTTGTACGTCTAAGGCAAATTGGTGTGCTGTGTCAGTATTGGTTAAATTGAGGGAAGAGAGATACCATTCAGAAGACGAAGATGCGAATATTCACTACTATTGGCAGAGATACCATTGATAATAGAAATAAGATTTGATATTGGGAAGGAAACCTGGGGGCTGGGACTCATAGAGGGACTGCTCTGCTTAATTGCGAAGGAATCATAACGTGGACTCGATGGGCTGTGAGTGGTTGAGCATCTCCATATTGCCTCACGATAGGATGTCGGTGACTGAATTTTTTCACGTTGTGGTCATATAAGATGACATAGGAAAATTCAGTTGAAGTCGAAGGAAGTTCGATGATGATTGAACTCAGCCAAATCTAGAATTTGCGCGTTCATCTCATATCGCGGGTCAACAGTATCGAGGAGTCAAGGTTAATAAGGTTAACGTTGGCAGCTGCGATTTTCAGGCGCGGTTCCTTTTGGGAAGAGAAGAAGGAAGACGCCAGGTAGAGGAGATAGTCTGTTCTATACAGAAAGAATAGGAGAATAGGTAGGCGGAGGTCGACTGTCGGACGAATGTTCAACCACTTGTTGGTGGACTGAATCCGAAGTGTCTCAGCGCGGCAGCGATGACATGAAGTCCTGTGTGAGTGAACCTCTGAGAGATGATTGGCCAGACTGGACTGGCGTCGGCCTACAAGTGTGCCCGTGGAACCTGTCGCGAGGGGCAAAATTTTGAGCGCTGCAAGTGGACTTGGGCCAATACAGGGCTAATGGCTTAAAATAATCCTCAGCTGAAGCTCTTCCCCTGGCTGGCATTTTATTGAGAGGCTTTCAAACGGCCCGCGCGATGCGCATCAGAAGACACTGATGGTTACTTAGTATAGATTTACTTTTTACTTTTGATTGACAGGTATCTGAATTTTGGTTTCGTAGAGGGAGGAGCAAACGTTATTTACCCCGTAATTACCATCCATTTTAAGATTAGGATTTGGGAGTTTCGAACTGTAACCTTTGTTTCTACGCCATTCTAGGGATTTAAAATGGCCTGAAATGTATAACGTGTAACAAGACATTTTTAAGCATTAGGAGTCGTTTTTGATAGGCATTCGAATGGAGAAGCCTGTTTGGGCAAGGCTGAAACGCAGATTAACAGGCCACGTACTGTCAGTGACTGCTCTCATAAAATGTCAACCGAAATGTGTGGCATAATACTGTGGGATACGATATGGTCCGGTCAGATAATAGGCGATTGAACGTATCCCAACGTTTAGAAGCTAGTTGAATATGATAAGGCGTGAAAGGCCAGATTGTTATGAATGATTTACTAAGGTTAGAAGGAGTAGAATATGAGTAACATGCAAGTGACTCCCAGACAAGTGCAGTCTAGCCATGAGTGGGCCGGTGTCCAGAGTCGCATTCCGGCAAGTAGATCACCGGGTCTGGAGGTCTGCAACCGAACAGTAGATCGTCGGGTCTGAAAGTGACTGCGCGTAAACAACTCCCCCGCATCTTGTGCACTGGTCCCACATTGAGAAGTGATTGGCTAGTGAGGCCAGACAAGTCTCGACCTTGAGTGGAGGCTTTGACTGTCGTGTGTTGCGTCAGCGTGGTGGTCACGCTAGACATGGCTTATCCCCGCGGCGTCCGAGGAAAGCATGACTAAGAATAAGGGGGCGCTACAATACCATAAAGGTTCAAACACGTCGGGACCCGCACATCGAATGCACTCCATTTCAGTCGCCAGGAAAATCTTACTCAGTAAAATAGAATACTTAAGTGATATCATTGTATAATTACTGTGATGCTCTTATAAATTCAAATATATTTTATAGAAGACCTTGATACTATTTTCTTTCTCGTACTCATTTGCTAGCAAACCACGTGTTCTTAAACAGCGATAACCCAAAAAGGGTTTAAATGAGTTTCCGATCCTTAGATTTTATATGATCGCAAACTGTTCATTCAAATAACACCGTATCGTTCCTTTCTGTCTCACGCGCAAAGTATACAGCTTGTAAACCGAAAAAAATGAGGGTATATTAACTCTGCTACCTAATCTCTAAAAATAAGTTAAAAAAGGAACGTCAAAGACCGGTGAAGTATTAGAAACTCATCGCTCGATTTGATTGCAGCATGACGTTCAGTTCCGCCCGTAGGCCGAACACAAGCACTAAAATGTACTTATTCTTACTTAAGTAGTAAGTAAGAATATATTGCAGTGCTCCACTTTGATAGAGAAGTAGAAGGCGTTGCGATCAACGGAATCATAAGCTTACTTGTCTGAGCTTTCGGACTCCTTCTAGAGTCCTTCGTCAGAGATAAGAGGCGTACACGAAAAAAAGCAGCATTTATAGGACGCAGGGACCATTCAACCCTTATGGGGGAAGGGGGGAAGGGGATGGGAGGGAGGACAGTCAACTGATAGTTCCATCGTTCCGGAGATGCCTGCGCAGCGCGATGTATGCCGGTGCCAGATCGATAAATCAATTGACTGAGTTCTCATCTGAGGCCTAGGTTTCGATCAATTCGCGGCCTGTTTTGTTGCCAGCGTGCGCGATTACCCTCGCAGCTGCGAGATTAAACTCGTGATTGCTCTCGTAGGTATGGGCGGCCACTTGCGATGATGCTTCACCCTTTTGTACCGCTCGCTTATGTTTGCGTATGCGCAAACCAAGCATACGCCCTGTCTGTCCTGTGTAGTTCCGGGGACAATTTTTACACGGTATGCGATACACGACGCCTGACTGCTTACTGAGAGTTAAACGGTCCTCGATTCGCATAATGCGGCTGCGCATGGTAGCCTTGGGACAGTGCGCAATTCAAACGCCTAGTCCCGCAGCAATGCGTTCGGTCGCTTCTGATACATCCTTGATATATGGCAGCGCATGCCATATCGTACGGGTTGGTCCTGGTTGGTTCCTCGGAAGACGAGCACGTAGGCATCGGCTTATGAAAGCCTTCGGATAGCCATTCTGCCGAAACTGGTCGCGAAAATGTCGGACCTCACGTGCCTTTTCCTCCGGATTACTGCAATGAGTCTGGATTCTCTTAAATAGTGTTTTTACGCAGCTCCTTTTGTGAGCCACCGGATGGTTGCTGTGTAAATTGAGAAGCTGTGTTGCGTTCGTCGCCTTCCTGTAGACCGTTGTTTCGAGCTTGCCGTCGGAAGTTCGCATGACGAGTACATCAAGGAAGGGTAGCTGCTGATCCCTTTCTTCTTCCCTCGTGAATTGTATGTCTGGAAAAATGGAGTTGAGAAGTTCGTGGGAATTCAGCAGCATGTTCCTTTTGACGATAACAAAGGTGTCGTCAACGTAACGGCACCAGAAGACCGGGGGCTGTTGGCTGAAGGAAATGTTTTCCAGATCTTGTAGGACCAATTCTTCTATTAAACCTGAGATTGGAGAGCCCGTTGGAGTTCCTTTGATTTGCTCATAAGTCTCTCCTGCAAAGGTGAAGTATGTCTTTTGGCAGAATTCGAACAGCCCCATGAAGTGTTCAATTTTGAGCGAACTCTGGGTTTTGTCGTACGGCTCGTCAAGTTTCCTACGTAAGACGTCTCGTGCCAACTCCGGTGGAATAGATGTGAATAATGATGTCACGTCAAAGGAAACCATCATTTCGTCCGATTGAATCCTTCGGCCATGGAGGTCTGTCAGGAATTGAGAGGCTGAACGGACTGAGGCATCAGAATTTTCTTGGCGGAATTTTAGTTTTGAATACATCCATTTTGCCAAATTATAGGTGGGGCAACGATTGGCCGCAATGGGACGTTTGGTTTATGCACCTTTGGTAGGCCATAGAAGTTCGCCAGGGCATATCTGTGGGTTTCATTAGGCGCCGATCGTTCACTGTGATCAAATTTTGGCGTTTGAATTCGCCGTGTAATTTATTCAGCCGATTTACTACTGCCTTTGCTTCTGAGTTGTGTGCTAGTCTGTAGAAATCTCTGTCATCAAGCAGACTTTTGGCTTTCTCATTGTAGTCTTCACGGTTCATTACGACGGTTGATCATCCCCTATCCACTGGCAGAATGATTATATGATCATAGTTCTTTAATAGCTTGTGACTCACTCTTCGACACACATTAGGCTGCACGGTGTGTCATCAGCAAGGAGGTGACGCGTTGTCCAATGGAGTGTTTCTCAGTCCGTTCAGCCTCTCAATTCCTGACAGACCTCCATGGCCGAAGGATTCAATCGGACAAAATGATGGTTTCCTATGACGTGACATCATTATTCCTATGCACCTCCTGTCAACACAAAGTTGGCAAAACAAACACTGTTTCGACACAATCGGTGAATAACAAGGATGCGCATACAACATTTTCAGTTACGACTAAAGAAATACGCATGCAGTCCTGAGAACTGTAGGATGCTGGTCACATGGTGCAGTGGTGTGTTAACCGCCATCAACACCTTTCTATTCTTGGGAGGACAAGAGCGTGCAAACGGCAATGTAGACTTATCGGTTAAGTTCAGGGCACTGCAGAGCGTATAATACTCGAAGACGCAGAAACCCTTAGTAAGAAAACCTCTAGTTGAAACGAGTTACGGAGACTCAACTCACAGTTTTTCAACGGTGATCCGGCTTTAACACAACCGACACTGCTGCGGTCATATTTATTGCCTCTTTCGAATCGATCTTATGCCAACCTAGCCTCACAGATGAGGCCAAGGGCCGCCTTCAGCACTCAGTCACCTCTCGTTCCTATCTGTATACTTAATAAAAGTGAGGTGTTTGTCTGTCTATGTGTATCTTTGTTATCATTGATGGCAGGCAGCTGTTTGTAAGTCGATCACGAGGCGTGCGTGCACACACACGCATGCGCGCCTGTCCGTATGTCATTCACACGGGACGCGCCGCCCGCCCGCCCGTCGCGCGCCTGTCTGTACGTCGATCAAACAGGGGACGGTGTCGGTGTCGATGTGTCTGTGTTTGTCCCCGTTATCGTTTGTGGCAGGCAGCTGTATCAGACTCGCTGACCGTAAATCACTTGACCCACCATCACTTGGACCCACATACTTGCACCCGGGTAGTCGCGGCCGCTTGAAACACCGCCCCCCCCCCACAGTATTGTGGCTGTCTGCCACACCTACACGCAGTGAGTGCCTAATCCAGCTGGCCAAATTTCGGGTTACTCTCAGTTTAGATTTAATGACCTACCATATAAATACATTTAAGGTCTAACCCTTAGAAACTATCATTATGAACAACAGTGGTATTAATAGAAATGTTATAAACACAAACAACACGACAAATTTGTTGAGCAGTGGCGAAGATCTAAGAGAAAAAGTTTTCCTGAATCTTCAAACCAACTTTTCCGACGCAGAATGGCTATGCGAACGAGGAATTCTCGCTCCTACAAACAAATTTGTCAATTTCGTTAACGAGAGAGTTAGCCATCTTGTTCAAGGTTAGGTAAAACTGTACAAATCATACGATGTCATGCCTGATAGATGCCACAATTATGACCAGTTGTCTAAAAGGGGAAACTGATTATATCCCCGCATTCCTATTGTACCATCTGATACAACGTTCAATTTACGACTATTTCAATTTCCAGTGAAGATTTGCTTTGCTACGTCCATCAACACGTCCCAAGGTCAAACCTTCAAGGTGACTGGAATTCACCTGGCAGGATTGTGTTATTCCCACGGACAAATCTACGTTGCGATATCTCGAGTTGGATCGAAAAGTAATTTGTACGTCTTGGCACCTAACGGGATTACGAGAAATGTTGTCTATCCAGAAGCGTTAGTGTGATGACTGTACCTTCCATTACCTGATGGTACCTATTAATACCTATATGTGACAATATCACATGCATTTGTCTATTCGCTCAAAATTCTGCTCCATTGGTACCTAACGTACAGTTTTCTCCGCAAACGTACTTTCTGTTATTATTTTAATGTGTGTAAATTTTCGTTGTGGTGGTTAAAAACTGCACTCCATATGGAACCTCACTTACAGTTTTTCCAGTATCACGTATTACTCATTATTATTGCATTTTTTAAAATTAATTTACTCAGTCTCCCAAACTGCTGTTCTACTGTTGCCTAAACTTAACCTTTTCCCCGCAAAATACTTCTGTACTCTGACTTTAATACCTGTTAAGTTTTCTTTTAGTGGTTAAAAACGCCACTCGTTATAGTACCACACTTATAATTTTCCACCTTAACTTATGGTTATTCACCATTACTTACTTATCCTTCGTTCGACTGAACAACGCTCTCCCCCGTTCAATGGATCATTACTACTCCATCAAACATGACTTAGTCATTGTAAATATCATAATTTTTGTGAAAAACCGATATTTACATTTAGTTGATTTCGCAGCCTTCGTACTTGCACATTTAAACAATATTTTTGAGTTATTGTACGATTTTTCATCGCCACTTTCTCCAGTATTACTCCTTCTGAGCATACACATACTATACATTAATTCAAAGCGACCTCGGAAATGCCGAGCTTTTCACCTTATACTTCATACTTTTAAGAGTTTCTCATACACACCACACATACCGTTTGCCTACATAAGGGACAACAATGGGCAAGGAAGCCTCAAGGCGAAGCCGGGCTTTTTCGCTAGTTATTAACATATGCTTTTTCGCACGCGCAAAGTATACGGCTTATAAACCGAAAATTCAGGGCATGTTAACTCCGCTACCTAAGCCCTAAGAAGGAATTGAAAAAAAAGAACGTCAAAGACTAACGAAGTACTGGAAACTCATCGCCCGATTTGATTGCAGCATGACGTTCAGTTCCGCCTGTAGGCCGACCACAAGCACTAAAATGTACTTATGCTTACTTGAGTAGTAAGCGCGAGTATAATGTAGGGCCTCACGTGGATAAGGTGGAACGCCTGTAGCGTCTGGGCGGTGCTTCTACTCAGAGCGCTACAATTATCAGGCTGAATCCCGATTTGTTGGAAAAGCCTGAAGGTACTAGAATGAGGGCGCCAGAATTGTGCGCAGAATCCTGCATGGCTTTCTCAGGCAGCGATGGTCACTGGTGAAGCTAGGGCTAGCGTTGATTGCGTCTAGCCAGGCCTGAGAGAGACAGGGGGGGGGGGTGAGACAGTGTTGGCAGCTGCTTTTAAGTGATTGTGG
>JAYGXS010000004.1:24943747-25080322 GCA_036362985.1 Ligula intestinalis | reverse complement strand
AGACAACACCCTTTTGGGTGCGAATGTGCTATTTTTAAAATTATTATCCAGTCTCCTGCTGTATCCACTCGAGGTAAGGTTATTTGCTACTGCTAATGGTGGCAGGGAGTGACGTCTGCATAAAAGAGTTTGACTTGTTCATCCTCTCTGCTTAGTGTTCAACCGAGATCTGGAGAAGGATATCAAGGGAGACACCAGCGGGGACTTTGAGCGCGTTCTGGTCTCCATGCTTCAGGGTTGTCGCGATGAGTCACCGACGACGAATCCACAACAGGCTGCAGCAGATGCTGAAGCCCTCTACAATGCCGGGGAAAAGTGAGTTTCAGTTTCGGCAGATGGCTATTTTTTTCCCTTTTGTCTGTGATGGAAATTAAGAAGCCTGTGTAACCTGTAAATAAAAATAGGCTTAAATGACTTCTATACAGTACGCGCCAGAATTCGTGTAACATGCTGACATATGCGAAAGATCGGGACTCTTTCACTAATTGGGATTGATTCAGATTGTGCTACTGATTATCGTGTAGTCTATTCTGAAGTTATTTCAGTCATAATAGGCTGTCGGCTTTTTTAACGAGTGTATTTCTAACCACTAAGAAAACGTTTATGCTGTAAAAATTAACTACTTTATAGTAGTATAGTAGTATGGTATAGTATACTAGTAGTAGTATAGTATGGTAGTATAGTTATCATTGATTTTGACTGCCTTTTTAAATTCAACTAGCCCTTATCGAAAACGTAAGCAAAAAAATTATTTTTTGTTCTCGTTTAGTAGAAAATTACGCCTTCTTTAAACTTAATACATAACGAAAGTGTACCGTTCAGATTTAAAAAAAATTCTAATCATGAACTAACTGCTACACTCGAATTCAAGGTTTACAAACTGCACACTGTGTAAATCTTGTTTAAGGAAAAGTACGTCTTCGCGTACAGTTTGAGGAAGAAGTCACATAGTTCTCATAACATGTTTCAATAGATGTGAAGGATGCTTTATGCAGTATAGGCAGCATGAATAAATTGATGGATACTATGTATCATGGACGAACACCTCAAAATCATAAAAAAAGCTCATAATTATACATTTTCTAAAACCAAAGGATAGTCTTTCTTTAAGTTTAAAATTGAAAGAAGGCATAATTTTCTACCAAACGACTACAAGAAAGAACTTTTTCGTGCATGCTTTCCATAAAATATATTTGAATTTATAAAGGCAGTCAAAACCAATGATAAATGCGCATGGTATTTAAGTAGTTTCTTTTTACAGTAAATATGTTTTGTTAGCGGTCAGAACGAAGCTCATTAAAAAGCTCGCATCCTATCATGACTGAAATAACTTCAGAATAGACTGCACCATAATCAGTATCACAACCTGAGTCAATGCCGATTAGCGAAAGAGTATCAATCTTTCGCATATGTCGGCATGTTGCACGAATTGTGGCGCGTACTGTATAGGCTTATATGGCCGCTTATTCCAAACACGGGTGGTCTCGTAATAAATTTTTGGGAAGGGTAAATATTCCCATGTCTTAGCCCTTACAGAAGCGTAAACTCTAAAATTAGTCTTAACCTTAGTCCTACTCTAATCCTAAACCCAACCGTTCACATGAGTTCAAGCCTTAATCCTTTAAGTGATCCTGACTCAAACCCCATCTCTAATCATAACCTCAACCATAAAACTAATCCTAAACTGAATCCTAACCCTGACCCTAATCCTAAACCTAATTTCGCTGGAATTTGACGTAAATCTAAATGTGTTATGAACGTTTCCTTTTCCCGTGTCCCGTTTAAGCGACCATACAACCTATTCTTACCAAAATATTGACTAAGTTTTAGTCCAAATGAATCACTTACCAGGGCAGCTTGGCGGACTTTGGTGCTCACAGTGGGCCGACATGAGTCTGCACCCACCACATTCCTGTGCGCGCCATTTGTTATGGTAGCACATCCGAAATAACGCATGCCGTCTTGCGATTTATTTTTTATATTGGTCCAGGGCTTTTACCATGTAGCCCGTTTAGTGGAAAGGTATTTGAAAAACCATGAGGTAAGAATGAGGCGCTGATTGACACCGCTGTACCTGAATACCTGCATAGAGTATTAAGGAATATTGCGGTTATCAGTGTTCTCAATCGATCAACAAAAAGACATAATGACATAATTTGCCAAAATGTACTAATCGCGATTTTTAAGCAAGAACACACTTTCGTTCTTCTGAAACTGTTTGTTCACACCAAACCTCACCCGATTGACTTTGGATCAAAAATAACATAAAAATCCGACGAAGGTTGATTTTATAACTCTTTCCCATTTAGGTTTATGCCACTGCTCAGAAAAGCATGCGCACATATGCTAATGTAATCTGTGACAATTACTAGCATAGAAACTTATCCTATTATAGTAAGACACTACTTACTACGCACAAGTATTTTACCTGCGAAAATATTTCTTCTATAACGCCCGCAACTAGTAAGTAAAGTGTGCAGCGTTCGTGGTGCCCCGACCTGAGCATCTGAGTTAGGGACATACTATTTCATGGCGAGTTGAGAAGGTCTCGTCAGAATTCTCATAATTACTCGATACTTTTCAGGCGCAGGGGTACGGATGAGGCTGCATTTACATGTGTCCTTACGCAACGCAGTTTTGCACAAATTCGGGAGATAGCAAAATGCTATCAGCAGGTGAGTAAAAATGCCATTTGTCCTTGCTTATTTCCCACTAGAAGTTAGTTTTGCGCACACGCGATGCTAGCCTGATCGTGTTACCCAATGGGAATTGCAGTCAAAACCTCTTGGAGGTCACCTGCCTTGGTATTAAGTTTTTTCTATCCCCGGCGGGGCTGTCTTGATCCCTCTGTATTGAAAATATTTTTTGTCTGCTCACCACAGAACTGGCGACTAATCAAAATACTTCAAAGCCTGATTACACTTTAAAAAGTGTCATTGAGTTGACATTCCCATTTGTAACAGCTGTATTGAATGAATAAATACTACGGCATTTCAACCGATTCTGTTGATGCTGTTATAACCGATACTTTTCTGTACGTTAGAAACACGGTAAATCGCTCCAAAAGGCCGTTGAGAAAGAGACATCTGGCTACTTCGAGAAGACTTTCGTAGCGATCAGTAAGTTGTTGTTTTTTCCCTTATGCACACATTCGCTGCCGAATGTTGTGGTCTATTTCTGCCAGAGTCATCTTAACTTTACTGTTATTGGTGCTTTGACTCCTGGAACGCCAACAGATCGAGGCTCTAAGCGATTAGGGACGCAGATACACAGTGTAGTCTGCTTTGCGCAAGCAAGGCCACACATCACCACCCATCAACAGACGAATGACACACGAACGATTCCTTTAAATACATCCCGGACCGCCTAGGCTTACCCATCCACACAACAACTCTGCCGGAACATTGGAGTGAAATGTATAGTTTTCGATAAAACGTTTGACGAATCAAAGTGCGCGCACGCAGAGTACCAGAAGCAGGAACTTTGACGCGACTACCCATTTGGCAAAGTGACTACCATCCCGGCATTTCATGCATACCCCTGCCCCAAAACATAAAACCAAGGCAAGCCTGGTATGCTCAGGGCCTCAAGCATGTATTTACTCGACGACGAATTGCCGTAAAATACGTGTTTGCCAAAATGATTACTCGAAATAGCATAAACCCAGATTTCACACTGCTTGTAACAATCAAGGAGGTATGCGTTCTAACGTCGATTTCAACCCCGCGTCACCTCTTATTAGTATTACCGTTAGAAATAGTACCAGTAATACCAAGACTCAGCTAAATTGCTAGTCAGTAGTAAAATTAGTAGAAGTCGTATCAGTCTCGGCCTCCTTGGGCCTGTCTTTACACCTACTAAAGGTGAGTGAGTTTTGATACTGCGGTTGTATCCGCGTAGACTCTACCGCCACTGAATACTAAGTAGGGCGGTATTTCTGGCCTGCAATAGAGAAAGCGGCCAATGCCGTGTCCTGTTTGGTCGTTTTGATCCCGGGCGAAGGTGAAGATTGCGGTTGGTGCCAACTGCACCCGCTACCACTATAATCTATCCCTTGAGGCCTGTCACCTTCTGTACCAACCTGTTAGTGAGCTTGGTTGACTTCATCCAAATCGATGGCCGAGCACACAAACACATGCATACCCCATCCCCCAATAAATGAAACCCGTACATACGGTAACCACATCTGTAGGCATCAAGTGTTTGTCCGGAGTTTATTATTACAATACAAAACTGAGAGTGCACCTGTTGCCCAATCAAAGCGTATCTATAGAAGTCTCGAATTTCACGCAGTCCTCATCGTCAGTCGAAGATTATTAAGGATACTATGTCAGCACGTGCCAGTCGCAAGATAAAGTTTAAAAACTAATTTTATCGACAGATTAGTGATCTGAAACTGAACTGGGGCTTTCGCGATAGTTTTGCAAACCGATAAGAAGCCGATGAAACGCTTTGTATCCGACATTTTAGGCTGTTTTCGACCGGAAATGATAAGTTTTTGGCACTTAACTGTTCACAGTGGGTATGCGTTTTATTATGGCGTCGACACAATGACGGGGCTGCAATGGTTCCTCCTTAACATGGACTACATGGCACTCCTACTCCGAGAGCCACGCGTGGCTGCTCGTCTAGGAAACATCTGTGCTCTCTCCCGCTTCCCATCTTCTTGAATTGATGATGATATCGGGCCCATTTACGAAAGGAGAGGAGGGTGCAGTAGATGCAATGCAAGTCTACTCGCAATATAACCTATTTCAGGCGTAAGTCATCGTCCCTGTGCCCCTTTGTTGGAGCGTACGCGGTACCTCTGGTTGCATACGGCGGTCGAACTCTCGCAGCGGCGTTGGTGATTAGAGTAATGGTACTATAACACAACTTAGCCTTGTTGAGGCTACTCCATTCACCTGCACCACCTTAATACATAAAAACGGTAAATACATTTATGTTCATTAACGGCCAGTGCTCGAGGACTTAAGTTTAAATTGCCCCTCCTATTCACCGTTAGAATCTAAAAGGATTACCGTTCTGCCTTCTAGTTCAGTACGCCGAGGACAAGAATACATTGTTGGCAAAGTGGTTCCATGAAACCATGGCTGGCGCAGGCACCAACGACGATGACCTTATTAGGCTTGTACTCGTCCGTTCAGATGTGAGTCTTTATATTATAATTGAGCTTGTGCTTCATAGGCAGCAAAAGGATTTAAGGCTGTTTTCATGGTTATTTTCACCTGCATTTTAAATCGGTTTCGCCATATCTGCATACTGAACTGCCAAACGGCTCGCACCCCACATCCCACAAATGCCATGAAAATCTGATGAGGTGTGTTCATGTAGCCTGGGGTCCCGGCGGGTGAAAGGGAGGTGGACCGTGAAACAGGAAGGGCACAGAATACTGTAGCTGAGGAATTTCTATTGCATGGACACTTTATCATGGCCTCAACCGATCCGGCCCAGTGTCACGCTTGTCCAGAGTTCGGTTTTGTACTATATTGCAGGTCTAAGATTCCCCACGGACGATCACATGGGAACGAGCAATCGGCAATTGAGACCTACCATTAACAAAGATATCGAGGTTTTTGCTAAGGCTATTCAGGTTTAACCCTAACAGCTACGATCTTCCAGGCCCGATTCCTTAGGAGATGGTAGAGCTAAGTCTTGGGAAAGCCAGAATAGAAGGAAGAATGTATTGTGTACACAACAGTTAGGAGAAAGTGGCCAATCGGTCCGGAATGGCGTTCGGCCCTGAGAGCCGCGTGAGCGCGCGGCGTCACGCCCGTCCCGCTCACAGCGGAATCCCAAGTGTCCGTCAGTCCAGGAATTATCCGAGGGCCGCAGAGGCTTCAGGACGCTGATTGGTTGACTAGTTTGGGATGCGTCTATGTGGCCTGGTCATGCGCGGGCAGAGGTCGCGCATTGTTGCGGACATACGCCATTCCGCTGAGAAAGGCGCGACTGGGCGACCAAGATTAACCCTGCGAGAACACGTCGGTGGCGTCTCGAGTTTGAATAAGGTGGACTGTTTAACCGGTTCAAAGGCGAGGGAGATTCACATTTCAGCCTATGGTTCGGTTAACAGAGTAAGCTGACCATATGTCAATCCCAAATTGAGAAGGCCAAATAGTTAAACCCCCATCGGATGCTACACCACTCCCGCCTAAATTGGACTACTTCTCACCGTAACTAGCTGAGAACCCCTAGACCGACTGGTCAGACGTGCGACTTAATAGTTAAGTGAAACCACCTTCAACTATGAGGCCTCTTTGGTCTAGCCTGCCTGCCGGTGCGTTTTTATATCAAAATATGTATGTATTAATATCAAGAGAGAGCTACACGGCCTATTTGGCAGGGTCAGGAAGACCACTGTTCTCTTCTACTCCCAAGAAGTCGGTATTATTTGCACTTTCGCAACTGGCCACTTGAGTTGTGCCATAGCTATGCCATGACGCTTCAAATAACGATATCCAAAATTATATCATCAGTTAGTTCTGTGGAAGGCTTAACCATTTATGGAGTTAACTTCTGGTATGGGATAAGGCAAAGAGAATTAGGTCGTTACAACCCATTGGCAACAACCAATTGCACTTTAAACCAATCAACACGCAATAACAGGTGCGTTGTCACTCGACGGGGTAAGTAGGTGCTACTCTGACCGACGCTGAGGCTACAATATCTCGTCCTTAATGTGGCCTTTACGTCATATCATCGGCTATTCCCTCATAAGGGCCTTATGTGTGCTGAATAAGAGGCTAGGCATGCGTGACTCACGTAGGCGGGCTATTTCACCGTCTTAAGTCGCATGTGGATCGAAAGAGAGCGTGTCAATTGGGTCTTTTTCAAATTAGCTTCATTGTATATGCAGATCCACGCACTGGTCACGACTGTGTCCTCTCTGTAGCATTGGCGGATCTCGTGGCTTGCAATGGACGAACCTTATTAAGAATTAGCGCAGAAGCCTAGTTTCGCCTTGGCTTTCTTATCCATTGTTGTCCCTTATGAAGGAAAAACGTATTACAGGAGGGACGATCGTAAGTGTGGTATTAATAGGAACCGTAAGGAATTGGAAGATGCAACCATCAGACCAAAGCTTCATGGTAAACAACATTCTTCGAAATCCCGTTAGGTGCCCAGACGTATAAATTCCGTTTTCTGCCAACTCTAGGTATGGCAACGTAGAGTTGGCCGTGGGAAAAGCACAATTCTTCAAGGTGAAGTCCAGCCGCCGTGAAGGTTTGACCTCGCGACTTGTTGATGGACATAGCAAAGCAAACCTTCATGGGAAACTGCAGTCGCCCGAAATTAAAGGCGGTATCGGATGGGATGATGGGAATGCGGGGAACGTAAAAAATTTCCCCGTTTGCACAACCGATAATAATTGTGGCCTCTATCAGGTAGCTCATCAGACGCTGGACAGTCAACCTAGTGCCACTGCATTGCCGTGGTGCGTCCAGATTTCTTATGAGCATAATCGGTGTGCCAACTTTCAGAATCAGTTTATAGGAAAGGAAGCCAGATATTTCCAAACTGTTCAAGAATTCAATTGGGTAATTAACGCAATCTGTGGGATCAACTGTTCTATCGTAGGATTTGTACAGGTTTTCCACACCTGGCAGAAGGTGGATTAGTCTCTCGTCAATGGCATTGACGAATTTGTTTGTGGGGGGGCCGGAATTCCGCGTTCGCAGAGCCACTCAGCATAGGATATATTGGTTTGGGGGTTAAGGAAAACTTTTTCTCTGAGTTTTTCGGCACTGCTCACCAAATTTGAAAAAAAAGCAAGGGGGATGCGTACGGTTGTATTGGTTTCGATTTTACCTTCACCAATCTTCAAGGTATTAGTGGAGAACTCGCCGTACTCATGGTCAGCATTGAGGTGAACTCTCGTATTGGTTGTGAGTTCCAATGGCTTTACCGTAGACCATAGCGGTGAATATTTCAGGCAGTACTTTCCCTGATCACCTCTGGAACCCCTTTGAATCACAGGTAGAGTGTGGCGAAAATCGCCAGATAAAACCATTGTGATGCCACCAAACGGAGCGGTCTTTTCTGTGATATAACGCAGAGTTATGTCCAGCGCTTCCAGTGCATTTCTGTTTGCCATTGTGCACTCGGCCAAAATTATTGCTGAGCATCGCTTCAGCAATTCAGCTGAACCACTGCCTCTGCTTATTTAGCATGCTGCGGCACCATCGTCGGCTAACCTAAGAGGAAACTTGAAGGTACTGTGAGCAGCTCTGCCGCCAGGAAGCAACGTCGCTGCAATACCAGCCGATGCAACAGCCAAAACAATTTTTCCGTCTTTGCGCAGTTTGGCAAGGAGCAAGTTGAGGACGAAAGTTTTCCCAGTTCCACCAGGAGCATCCAAAAAGGAAAAAGTGATCACCATTACTGCGGCCATGGACACTGTCAAGAATAGTGTTGAACGCGTGCAGTTGGCCGACCAGTAACCTTGGTTTGTTCAGAGCAACGTATGCTGCCAGCTCGCTAACATTGTAGCAAAGCTCACGCTGCAGTTCAGTGGTGAGCTGATTTCCAACGCTCCTGTCAAGCAGAGGGACTCCGTATGTATGAATTTGCTCACCACCCATGCCAACCAAGATGTTCTCAATGGAAATTAGGGCCATGTTGCAGATGGCGGAATTAAATTCGATGTGAGCATCGCCATTTTTGCAACTGCAGCTGAAACCGGTAGTTCTGAACTTTTACCACAGGCCGCAAGGGCAGGCCAACTCACAACTCCTAATCAACAAAGCAAGGAGGCGCCGAAGTTGGTTTGGAGTGTTAGTAATAATAGCCTCAGCAATGGTCTTCTCCCAATGATTGTCATTTTCAAGTAAACCACGCATCATGCAGGCTTCTCTGTAAGTTGAACACAAAGAACCATCTACCGTTCTGAGATCTTCAAAAAATGTTGTACCCCGAACCTCGTGAAGAAGCATTTGTAAAAAGAAACACTCTTGTTTAGATGGATGAATAGCGTAAATCCGACCCAGTTTAAAATCGCATTTGATTCCTGAATGTCTTTCAACCGCCATTCCTTTCTTCCGCCGGGCCCACGCGTGTTGTTCCCAAGTGCAGTAGAGAGGGACATTAACATAAAAAAGCGTCCGGGCAAATACATCTTGCTGGCACAATTTGAAGAAGGCAGTTAAGGTCGTGTCTCTGGGATTTTGAAGTTGATCCGCTAAGGATTCCTCCGTTCAGTAAATCCGTTGGCCGTTTTCAAGGTGGACGCTTAAATGTTCAAGGGCCGGAACTCGGTTGTGGATGTCAAAACCACAGATTCTCCAGGAAGCCTCATTGCTGCTGATGTATCGGCCCATTTCGTATTGAGTAATCTCGTCGTTGCTCGAACGGTGGTTGGGAGCAAACATTTCCGCATCGGATCCTTTGTTAATGTCTTTGCAGACATATTTGATGGACTTTACAGAGTTGCAAAATTCAACGTTGATGTGGGCGTTGAATATCTTTGGTAGAGGGGGACAGTACGGCACAATCCAACGGTTATTAATTCCCACACGTCCATGTCACCTTGCACTGACAACAGCTGTGAACCCACCAATCTCAGGCCGTCTTCGTCTGTACAGAGGGTAGCCATCTGCGTCAGTCTGAGTTGCGTCAATGAACCGCTTGGGATACTTTTTGGTGCATTTCCCATCCTTCATGCGAGGGCTGCTGGGGTTCAGCTCACCACATGGACCATGCACCATCTGCGTTTGCATTGTTTCAAACAGAACAGGGTCAGTCGCCAGGTCGGCAAACTCTGCACATACGAATTTGTCAACATCAGCAGAATGCAATTTTTCCTACAGCCAGACCAAAATGTGTGCAAGTGGCAATCCTCTCTGCCACTCGACAGTTTACATATGGCACCGAAACTCACCGAAAATTTTAAATTTAGTGATGAGTTCCATCACGGTTTTCAACTTCAGCTGGAATACCTGCGCCGACAAATTATGGCGATCCTTGGCCATGTGACCGGGGAACAGTTCAGCAGCAATTTCAGGCCAAGATGGGTTGCAGGTGAATGCAATAAATAGACCTGGGCGTCCAAAACGTCTAACGTAAACCAAAGCATCTTGAGTTTTCTCATGCATATAGCGAGGTGACCTAGTGTGGCTTGAGGGTAAGATGAGAAGTTGACCGCGACCAATATTACCCCCGTCATTAAGGACATTATCTCTTAGGTAGATGTAATTTTCCGCATGAAGCTCTTTCCGAGAACGGTTTTTTCGGCTTTTGGCGGTAATTTAGCCAAAAGCAAAAACAGATTTGATAAGTATGGTTGAGTTTAATAAACTACATAGGAATATTCTTAGAAAAGGTTGAATTTGTTATTTTGTTTGTAATTTGAAACATCGTTTCCCAGGTACAAATTTGAAGACAGCGTGTGTAGCAGAATTTAATGGCACCATAAATTTCGCGAGCGCTCATCAGCCGCTTCCGCTCGCTGCATAAGCAGAATAACGAATGATAAATTACATAATTGAATTCATACAGAAAAATCGATCCAAAACATCAAGGTCACTTGAGAGAGCCAAGAGGCAATCAATAAAGTAGGAATTCAAACATTGTGGGCAGCAAAAAACGCAGTAAACTGTCTAAGGCAAAAACATCTAAGGCAAAAATGTGGGAAGGAGCCGGTGCTACCACGGCAGGGTTAGGTTCACCACATGCTCCAGTTGTTTACATAGGTCAGGTTTAAACCGCCTTATGTATGCTGCCTCCAGGTAGCGTAAGCTACGAGTTGTTCGTGCCCGAACAAGTACTCGGATGGATGTTTTAGGGTCAACAGAATGACCCGTATCCAATAGGTGTTCAGTAATAGAAGAACGGGGAGTCCTATTCTCCTGTCTTAATAACCAACTCGGCAAGTGCTCTTTTGCTCTGGCTGCCAATTGCCGTTGTGTTCGTCCTATGTACTTTCATCCGCAAGTGCATGTAAATTGGTAAACAACATTAAAAGTGGCGTACAGGAGAATAGGACTCCCCGTTCTTCTATCACTGAACACCTATTGGATACGGGTCATTCTGTTGACCCTAAAACATCCATCCGAGTACTTGTTCGGGCACGAACAACTCGTAGCTTACGCTACCTGGAGGCAGCATACATAAGGCGGTTTAAACCTGACCTATGTAAACAACTGGAGCATGTGGTGAACCTAACCCTGCCGTGGTAGCACCGGCTCCTTGTTTACCCACCCCCTTCCCACATTTTTGCCTCAGATGTCTTTGCCTTAGACAGTTTACTGCGTTTTTTGCTGCCCACAATGTTTGAATTCCTACTTTATTGATTGCCTCTTGGCTCTCTCAAGTGACCTTGATGTTTTGGATCGATTTTTCTGTATGAATTCAATTCTGTAATTTATCATTCGTTATTCTGCTTATGCAGCGAGCGGAAGCGGCTGGTGAGCTCTCGCGAAATTTATGGTGCCATTAAATTCTGCTACATACGCTGTCTTTTGTTTTACGCTTGCATTAGTTCTTTTGGTGTCACGTCTCTTGACGCAAGCCGCAAAACAAGCCGTTACTGTAAATTCAGGTCGTGGACGCTTAAGTGTTTAATGGCCGGAGGCAGCGGATTTAGCCCTTGCTGTGTCGTCGGTGGCGGGGGGGATGGTGGTTCATGTGGCCGCGGCCGCATGGGGGTCAGCGTGGATGTAGGCAAGTTTTTTCCGGTCAGCGAGTCTGTCTGAAACAGCTGATGCGGAGAGTAGGATGGACAGCTCGCAAAAGGGATTTCCAAGAGCGGCGGACAGACACGCGTCCTAGTGGCGCTTTTGCGAACTATGCTATCGGCGAACAAACCTATGACTTGACGCCAGCCAATCAAAAACGGAATAGGAACCGGACAGAACCACAAGATCTCTTTTATTAAGTATGCAGATACAGATGTTTCTCCTGCCGGGCGAGGCCTTGCTTTCATCCATTCGACCACACTGCAAATGTTTTTGATCTTTTATCGTTTTTTCTATAACGTTTCAATGTGCATCTTGCAATATCTGACCTTCATTTTTCTTCTCATTGTAGTTGGATCTGGAGGACATCAAACGGGCCTATCAGGCCAAGTACAAAAAGACGCTTGCAAAGGCTATTGAAGGAGATACTTCAGGTGACTATAGACGCATGCTTGTGGCCCTCGTCAACTGACCCACCGGCTGCTTTTCTGTGTTCCTGTAAACCGCTTTATCTTGTGTCCGCTCGATTATTTTACCATCAAATCTCATACTTATATGCTTCTGTGACCTCGATTCACCTCACTCTAATTCAAAAAGTTTTAATTTTGCCTCAATTTCATCTACCTCTATCGATTTAACTTTTTGGGAAAGATGAACTTGTGTAAAACCCATCTGTTGGTCCTGTTTGAATATTTTGAGTACACTTTTTAATATACTCCCTTACCTCTTCTACCGATTTTCCTGAAAATCTTTTAATTTCATGAGTGTCAGGGGTTCTAGATAGAAGCTCATTGTTTGAACAGCTATCATTGGACTTGTTAACAACCTAGGCCAACATTTTCATAGCCTACAGATATGCAACAGAATCAAGAAGGTAAACGGCAAATGGTAGTTTCGGATTACTCTGCCTCCACGCTTGCAGTCTGCCCCGTGCCTGCTACCTAGTGGCCAGACACCTCGCTAGCGTCGATGCAGTTACCCGTTCCGCTGCGTTCATCGTAACTGTAGTCGATGTGGGCTTGGATGGAATGATGCACCAACTGTGTTTCACTACCCGCATGTGTCACATGTGAGCTTCTTTGAGACGGTTCGACTACTTACACCGTTAGCCATTAACGCAGCAATATTTGCCTGAAATTGGTATTGCGTGCTATATGTGAAACAAGTGCAAAGGAATCGCGAAAACAGCGTGAATTCTGTTTTTGGATGTTTTGGTGCGATACGCGATTGGAAGTGGCAATCCAGTGTGGAGGTCTGCAAACTTATAGTGACAGCCAGAACGTATAATGGGTGCTTATTCGTTTGCTGCTGTCTCACTGTCGATGGGGCAATCCTGCATGCACCCGAAAACTCAAGCAAAAAATCGTCTGCTTCTGACCTTCGATTGGTTTACTTGTTATTGTGGCAGGTCAGATCGTAAACGTGTCAGTACTATTTCTTCGAATCCTCGTATATACACATGGATTTCAAAAACCTGCAGAAGGGTATGGCTGGCTGATAATGCTGGCTAATAAGTCAGAAGTGGTCCTTGCAAGCCTTTTTTAACTCCCACAGTAATGTTATTCTGCTTTCATGCCCGCAGACGTATGCGTACTTATTTTGGAGCGGAGTAATGCTTATGGTGTACATTTAAGGATGCGGCACTCCTCTTCTTTGCCAGACGTACATGATGCAGTTGATTTTAAACCGCAGCTAACAAGCTATTCTGCCGTTGGCTAACTTTTAGGTTAAAAGCGTCTGCTGGATTAAGTTACTCGGTTGGTATTGGTTGTGAACGTTTTTACTTGACCCGGGAGAATTTTTAGGTGACATCCAAGTTGATATGCCTAATGATGCATGTCTCGTCGCACTGCAGTGCATTACATAGTCATTGTATTTTATGAAGCCCTGCGTTCTACCAGGCTCCGGATTTCCTGCCTGTTATCATTGGGAATATTAGCTGTGTTGGAAGTCATAAGACAGAGGCACATTGACCGGAGGAGGTTTATTACGTGCCTGAAGTTTCGGGCAGTATGCTTGTCTACCCATCTTCAGAGACTGACAATGCGTGCTCACAGCTTCCAGTATATGCCGCTGTTTGACTTGTGAGTAGTATATCAATACCAAACTGTGGCGTCGCGTTAGACCCACACCTCACTGTGTGTCATGTGTCATCACCGCCGCCCCCATTAACCGACTTCTAGGCTCTGTCTCCTATGCACCTCCTGTCAACACAAAGTTGGCAAAACAAACACTGTTTCAGAAATGTAAAGCTTCTTTTCCCTGGTGAAAATTTGAAGACTGTATAGGCAGCAAAATTTAATGGATCTATAAATTTCGCGAGGGCTCTTCAGTTGCCATACCTCATTGCATAACGGGAATGAACGTTAGAGAAAACACACAATTGAATTCATACAGAAAAAATAGATAAAGACCGGCAAGGTCACTGTACATGGCCAAGAGGCATTCGATAAAGCTGAAAGTTAAACGCTGTAGACAGCAAAAACTGGAGAAAAAACGTCTATGCAAAAATGAAAGAAAATTTGGGGAGGGGAATGTGTAAAAAAGGAGCCAGTGTTACCAAGGTAGAGTTAGGTTAACTACATGCTCCAATTGTTTACATAGGTCGGGTTTAAACCGCCTCCAGGTAGCGTAAGGTGCGAGTTGTTCGTGCTTGAACAAGTACTCGGAAGGAGGTTTTAGGGTCCACGGAGTGGCCCGTATCTAGCAAGTGTTCAGTGATTGACGAGCGAGGTGTTCGTTTTTCTTGCTTAAACAACCAGCTAGGCAAGTGTTCCTTTACTCTGGTGGCCAATTGCCTTTGCGTTCGCCCTATGTACTTGCATCCGCAAGTGCATGTAAATTCATAAACACAGTTTTAAGTCGCGTGCATCGGCAAGGCATCCTTCGCACGAGGAATCGGTAAAAGCTTTGTTAGATTGCAAATTATAAGCTCAGCGGCAGTTGTCTATTTTCTCTAACGTTCATTCCCGTTATGCAATGAGGGGTGGCAACTGAAGAGCCTTCTCGAACTTTATGGATCCATTAAATTTTGCTGTTTATACAGTCTTCAAAACAAACACTGTTTCTACACAATCGGTGAATGAAAAGGATGCGCATACAACGTTGTCAGTTACGACTAAAGAAATACGCATGCAGTACTGAGAACTGTAGGGTGCTAATCACATGGTGCTGTGGTGTGGTAACCACCATCAACACTCTTCTATCCTTGGGAGGACAAAAGCGTACAAACAGGAATGTAGACTTATCGGTAAAGTTCAGGGCACTGCAGAGCGCATAAGACCCGGAGACACAGAAAACCATAGCAAAAATACCTCTAGTTAAAATGACTTACCGAGATTCAGCTCACAGTTTTGCGACGGTGATCCGGCTTCAACACAACCGATACTGAGCTGGTCATATTCATTGCCTCTTTCGAATCGACCTAACGCCAACCTAGCCTCACAGATGAAGCCAAGTGTCGCCTTCAGCGCTCAGTCACCTCTATATTCATGGCAAACCAAAAAACTCATTCGTTGTTAAGTAGGAAACAAAATACCCCAAGACTATAAAAAACAGATGCCGAAATAGCTATTATTCCTGCTGAAAAAGGCTAACCGACGTTTTTACTCGAGAAGATGGACTGCTGAAACAAATCTGAATGCGCGTCAAAGACTGAGATGGTCATTATTCAGCCATACCTAAACCGAACTTTCAAAGGTATTTCTGCTTTCAATAACGACTGCGGAATGATGGCTTTCAGTTAGGCCCTTTTTGAATGTTTGGCGCGCGCGCGATGTATCACTTGCTACCCGCGTACACCATTGACTTCGCTTAAAAAGTGGAACTCGCCTTTTGAAACCGCCATCCGATGAGAATATAAAAGCCCAGAAGTGGTTGTGCCAAGTGCTCCGTGTCTTGTAGAACTGAATTATGAAAGAAGTATCAGGTGGGGCCTTGGGAATGGGTTGGTAGTCAGCCCATCAAGTCCATACGTGACTGAAGTTTAACCCAGACTCTTTGAGATGTGCTGCACTTTCGAGGAAATTCGCAGCTGTGTCGCCAGATAAAACAGTTTGCCTGCAAAACCGGCGTTGCATTGTGGTGCGCTGTCCCCCCGCATAAGCACCTGTTAACCTCTCGCTGCAACCAGACTCACAGAAAGCTCACTGGTTGTGTGGTGCATATTATTTCTTGCTAGTTTTCGACGTCGAAAAAGTAAAATTTCTAAAATTCCCATTTTAGCAGCTAAAGGAAAATTTGAAGCATAATGTTCCCGGCGAGAACTTGAAGATAGTAATTAATGCAAAATTTAATGGAACCATAAATTTCATGAGAGCTCTTCAGTTGCATCCGCTCATTGCGTTGAAGGATCACGAATGAGAAAAGTACGAAATTGAATTTGTACAGAAAGGTCATAGGTCCTAGTCACATATAGAAGGAAAGCTACAACAAAGTGGAAGGGGAAACAGGGAAAATGAATTGCGGGGAAAATGGGGTAGGGAAATGTGGAAATCTGGGGGCCTGTAGTCACCAAGACAAGGCTAGGTCAACCACATGCTCCAACTGTTTGCATAGGTCCGGTTTAGAGCGTCTAATATAAGCTGCCTCCAGGTAGCGCAAGATTCGAGACCTTGGTGCTCGAACAAGAACTCAGAATGAAGTTATAGGGTCTACAGAATGACCCGTGTCCAGCAAGTGTTTAGTAAAAGAGAAACGAGGGGAACGGTTTTCCTGCTTGAATAACCAACTAGGCAGATGTTCCTTGGCTCTGGCTGCCAATTGCCTTTGCGTACACCCTATGTACTTGCATCCGCAAGTGCATGTGAATTCATAAACGCAGTTAGATGTGGCGTGTAAAGTTAAGGCATCCTTAACACAAAGAATTGGTAGGGGCTTTGTTGGAGAGCAAAATATGCGTTCAGCGTCGTAATAGGTTCTTTCTATGGTCTTGAGCAGGCGCCTCTTGATAGTGTTTAAGACGTTATCACCCTTAAAGGGCAAGGATGCAAATACTGGCTTCTTAGGAGCTAAATGTTCGCTCATTTTTGGTCGTAGAGGTTTGCTATATTTGTATATAAACTGAGATGGATATCCACGCTTCCACTTCCCTTTCCTTATTGTTTTAGCTTTCCTTCTGTATGTGACTAGGACCTATGACCTTTCTGTACAAATTCAATTTCGTATTTTTCTCATTCATGATCCTTCAACGCAATGAGTGGATGCAACTGAAGAGCTCTCATGAAATTTATGGTTCCATTAAATTTTGCATTAATTACTATCTTCAAAGGACAATTTGGCGAGCAGACAGGTGATCTCGATCAATTTTCTTCAGGTCTGTTTATTGATGTTACTCAGCAAATATGTAAAAAATGAAGACAAGTAGAAAAAGCCTGCTGAGGCTAGAGTGGGAGGCCGCGGAGTTTGAGCAGCAAATTAAAGTGCAGTCAGTGTCTTCCGATCAGCGTCAGAGGGGGGGGGGGTGACCACCGGTACAAGTAATTATGTGAGGGCAGTTGGCTTGGTGGCTTTGGCCAACTGCAACTGTCGAGCCAGTACGAGGTTCTTCTGGCTGCCGGGACCTGCCTGCACCCGCCGCCGTTGTTGGCAATCGGCGCTGTCTAATTGGTTTTAGATAGCCTGAGGAGACCTTGTAAATCAACCGAGAAAAAGCTCTGTCATTTAGGTGGTGAACTATATCTACCACAGTGTTTCACATACAGCGACTGACATTATCACTGCAAACGAACATGGCAGTGGGTAAAAAACTGCAGACCTCGTCGACTCCAACTGGAGTATTCACTTTAGTTACCTTCGTTAAATTCGGGGAACGCAATTTGGCCAGATCTGGCGGATACGTTTGTGTTAGTTTATAGTGTTAGCAGACTTGCGCGGCATCTGCCACACTCCCTCCTCTTCCATATTCCTGCACCCGGTGGCCAGACAAAGCCAGTGCAACCATCGGAGGGATCGGGTGCAGTGGTTGCATATCTAAACAGTCCGTTTACGCATACCAAACGTGCGTGTGGTCTTCCTTGAAGCAGTAATCCCTGCATCCATGTAATTCCCATTCGTGATAGCATTCTTCTCCTATCGTTGTGGTCTCCCTGGACTTACTATAAGCTGGTAGTGGGTGGAAGAACTGTAGAGCTCATTGAATCCAACTAAATTCTTCACTGTGTTTACTCTTTTTAAGTTGGGGGAACGCAATTTAGCCAGATCTGGTTTCAGTAAGGCTAGACCACAAGTGAGCAGAAGACGGCCCCATAGAGCTATGAAATTCCAGGTTTTATCGAAAGCCCGACTTGAGACTCGGTAAACCGAGACGAGAGGCCCTATAGAGCATCACGTCTAGGAAAACCTATCTAACAAGCGCTTGAAAATGCAGGACTATCCAAAAGTTTCCGTTTGTGCTTGATGCACTTTTCTGTCCTTTAGCCATCGGTGCTAACACTGGAACGCCTCAAACCGAGACTTGACCCAGCTGAACTTGAGACCTACCCTCACCTGACAGCGTTGGCCTCTTACACTGCGGACTTTTGTGCAAAGAGATATCTGAGTACGGCACCAGCTGCATCATGGGCTGCGCTTACTGGATCCGTTTGCGTCACACTAAAAGCAAGGCACTAGCGGCTTAAGTACAGTCGATGACATAACTCATTCAAAGTCATGATCGAAATTGGAATTGGTAGTTTACCATATGTCTGCTCTTGTTATTTTGATCTGTTGAGTGGATTTGATCCTTAAGATGCCTTTTATTAAAGAAAAGTGCATTCCCGTTCATTTTATTTCAGGAAAACAGGCAGAATTTTGGCGAGATCTGAGGTTGCCAGATATCCGAGAAATTTCCTATGCTATTTGATATAACACATCGAAGCCCTTTGTTCTTGTATGTTGAGGTATGAAGGAACAGCAATAAAAGAAAAAAAAATTTAAAATAAATCCTCTCCAGAACCGGAAAAACTGTTCTGAAGTTGGTGAAAAGCCGGTAGAAACAAAAGTAAGCAATCGCATTGTTTTCCAAAAAAGGAATGGATTCAGCTTGAAACAAATATATTTTAAAGTCCTGAGGGTGTTTTGTCACAAAACGTAGTACAGTGGAGTCCGGTTAATGTGGACACCTCCGTTCCAGGCCAACTGTCCATATTAAGCGGTTGTCCACATTAAGCGAACGGACCCCAAACCAGTCGTTTCTACGCATAAAAAACAGAATTTTGCATCTGAATGAAGTTTTATTGAAAGAACATGCTCAGTTTTGATTGCTTTGGTGGAAACTTTTCTCTTAAAGATCCCCTAAAGTTCTTTATCACAGTGTCAAAATTCTCCACATCAAAACCTTGTTGTCGATGCCCCGTTTCGAGTACGGCCAATGCCACCCTCATTTCTTTTGATGAGACTGGGGGCTCGACTTCTTCGTCTTCCTCTTCAGACTCTTCTTCCTGCTCGTCTGGTACCTTCTTGGCATCTGCAACTGCTTCGGTGAGTTCGCTTGTCACCTCCTCCAGTGTTGCCTCCTCGGCGACTTCGGCATCGTCGTCGATTGAAACCCACTCTAGAAAACTCTCGATCCTGTCCTCTGTCACGTCTTCTGGGATCGGAATTGATAGATAGATAGATAGATAGAATCGCGACTTCATTCTCTGCAACTTCCTCTTCAGTGGTGACGAAGCCCCCTATCCTCCAGCAATTTACGATTGTCTCCGACCTCACCTTTTTCCCTGAAGTACGGGCGATTCGGACTGGATTTTTGACAAAATCTGTGGGTCGACCGACCGGTTGACAGCTTGGTGCTGTCCACATTAAGCGGTGGCTGTCCAGATATACCGGAGGATTTTACTATGGAGAAATTCCGTTCCTGGCTAACTGTCCATTTTAACCGTGTCCACATTAACCGGACTCCACTGTAATAAGCTTGTCCGACCGAATTTTGTTCGGGACCGTCAACAAAAATATAACTTTCCATTTCGTTGCTATGCAGAGACCTTGAAGAATAAATTTAGCGGAAATTTACTTATTTTCCTGCGCACAGTTCGCTGCTCGGCCGCGAAGGGGCTCCACCCTTAAAACCCCCCATTACCACCATTTCCATTTTTAACAATCCTGAAGTCTGTGGTGGCTGATGAGGCTTAGATAAAGTACCGTTGCCGACTGTGGAAGCCCGATGCACCACATGCTTTACTAGATCCTGAACCATGAGCTGAGTGCACGCACCAGCCGCTCATATGAGAAGGCGTTTGCAACCATGTGCCCAAGTCGCCTGAGCAAACGTTTGTACTTTAGTGTGGTTTTCAGGCTTGCCCACATGCTTTACCACATTCTTGCAAATTTTATCAGTAAACTGACCTTCCCTTAACACCCGATCACGCGTCAGTTCAAAGCCTGACAATAAAAGTCAGATGTTACAGGAACGAAATAGCGATGAAAATTGGCACGCAGGCATACTGACAGACAGCTGGAAAGGGATGAAGTTCGTATTGAGTAGAAGATTGAATTCGCTAGTTCCTTACAGCAGATGTGATAGAGACCCTGATAAAATCACGCGGATGTTCAGCTCTAGCGATTAGGGAGAGGGGTCAGAGAATTGTAGGTCAGCCCGGAGCGTAGCCCAATATTTTTGAAAATCAGATACAGGACAGCGTGAGTGATTGCGGCGTGCAGCAGAAAAGGATCCATCCCAAAGAAGAACGTCCGGTCACCTGAATATAAAAGCGGCAGTTCCTGGAGTATTGCATATAGAATACTAAGGAAATGCTGCGTTTGGCCATGCCACACTGCTCCACTACATGAGTTTCGTTTTAAGGACGTGGGCTAGTGTGTAGAATATTCTCTGTGTTTTCCATTAATAAGGTTATCACAGTGGGTTCAGTTAATAGCGAGGAACCCTACCACTGCAATCTACAGGCCCGGTTCCTTGTTGAAAGAGAAGAAGCGAGACGTCAGATGGAAGGAGTACTTTATTCTGTACAGAAGAAGTGCAGAATAGCCAGGAGGAATTTCGCGGTCGGATGAGCGCGCAACCGCAGCCCAGAGGACTGTGTCCGAAGGCTGGAAGCGCGGGAGTCATCAGCAGTGCCTCCAGCGAGGCCGTGTGATTGGCCGAACTGGATTAGCGTCGGCCTCCAAGTGCGTACGTACTGCCAGTCAGGATTGGCTAAGGGTTGAGCGTTGCACGCGGGCTTGGAGTCACTACAGGGGGACTCATGAGATCCTCGTGAAGGATAGGCTCATATTCTGGCTGACTGGAATGAACAAAAGGCTCGGTTTGGCAACACCAACATCGCACACCATTTTTTTTCAAATCCGAAAGCAAAACCATTAATCATTGATCATCTACATTGACGTTTTTGGAGCCGACTTAACTGGGTCATTTTTAGCTAAGACTGATACCACTATCGGCTGTTGTATAAGCGAGGGTTACCCGCGGTAGGCAGTGCTGGAATACGCGGCTGTACGAAATTTTTACAATATAGGGCCGCTCCACGCTACAGTAGATATCCTATTTCGTGAAATCTCAGGATATTTTCAAAGACGATTTCTGTTAGGCAAATCAGCCAACACTTCAGGCCTCAGCCGTAGAGCAGCAAACAAAAAAAAGTTATTAAAGAAAAGGTATAGTTTATAAATTAATATTTACTAGCATACAAATAATCCATTTTCACTAAAACTAGAGTTTGAGATAGGGTATATGTTAAAATTTATTCAAATAAATCTATGAAGATGCATAAGGCAGAGGGGTGCGTGAAAAGGGTAATAAAAGTAAAAAATTCGAAGAGCTAAAAGAGATTAGTACTTTGTTGGCTGTCCAGTTACACTTAAGACAACATTAATTCGATCGGACTCGGAGCTAACTAGTTGTCCATAGTTATTTATTGAATATGCGTATTTAGCGCAGAATAAAGTTTTTATTGCATGGATGGACTCTTCTGCGCCTTGCGCCGCTTTCTCCGGACAATTACGAAAATACTTTCGATAAGATTCGGAGCCGGACTGTTGGCAGGAATAAAGATTGAGTAGAGACCGCAGGCGTAGAGTCTGGCTGCTTCGCTAAAAAGTCAGTGTTTTTGCAAACTTTATCAGATTCATACCTCTTTAGAGTGATTAACAGGGGCATTATCGCGTTAAATTAAGTTATTCATCTTGCGCCTCTGAATGTCATTGTAGCGGATGACATTCTGCATAACGCCGATGAACATCTTGCTGCTGATGTTTTCCGTTGTTGACCCTCAGACTAGTTACTTCTCAAATTCAACGACTACCCTTGCCACCAAAAATCAACAGTTCTTGAAGGTTGCCTTCGGCGCAGTATGCTCTCATAGAAAGTTTATTAGACATATGACCTGTCTTTACATGATTTTAATGAATTCAAAACCAATTTTTCGGTTCTCTAAATGGATTTCTGCAAAACTTTTCCTGCTTAATTTAATTTTCTTTTATAGCACAATGCGCACAAATAAGAGGTTTTGATTATTAGCTTTCAGTAGCGTAACGTAGATAAGGGAAAGCCTCATCGTATCTCTACGTGGCAGTCCAACATTTGGTTTGTCAAAGTGGCTGTACCAGCGGCTGTGTTTCCTTACCAAGGATTCAGAGTGAACGGTGAAGTCTGCTAAGGAATTTTTGACCCGCATCCAACACTTGGAAGTGGAGGCAGACGAGGTGATGGTGTCATTTGACGTGATCTCCTTGTTTCCATCTATTCCGCCCAGTCTGGCAATCGACACGATTGACGGTCTTCTCCAAGAGAAATACGATGAAACCGACCAAAAACTCAAGCGAGCGGATATTATTGAGCTCCTGGGACTGTGTCTGAAAACATTCTTCACGTTCAATGGCCAAGTCTACGAACAAAAGGAAGGGAAACCGATGGGCTCGCCTCTTTCTAGCCTCATTGTTGAACCTGTTTTGAAGAGGCTCGAGCGGCTGGTCTTCAGCTCCTCTCCCCCGAAGTTCTGGGCCAGATACGCCGACGACACGTTCATCGTCATCAGAAGGAACAAAGTGCAGGAGTTCAAGGCGCCGCTAAATTCAATCTTTCCTGATATGCAGTTCACTATGGATGAAGAGGACAACAACCAGTTACCCTTCCTCGACGTTCAGGTGATGAAGCTGGAAGACGGTAAGATAAGGACAACGGTGTATCGAAAGGCAATTAACACCATGCGCATCCTCCACTTCAGAAGCAACCACCCTGTCGGGCACAAACGCGGTTGTGTTAGGACCCCCTCCAGCGACGACAGTGGAAAGAAGGAGGAGGTTAAATACTTGCATGCCCTGTTTGAAGCCAACGGTTATCCAAAGTCCTTCATACGCAAGTGCCTTAAGAAGCCCCAGCTTGAGCGGTCGAAAGGAGAAGGTCCCAAGTTTTGGCTCGCTATCCCTTATGTGAAGAAGGTATCCGAGGTGACGGCAAGAATACTGAAGCCATTCGGGATCAGTGTGGCTCACAAGCCAGAATCAACTATCAGACAGCAGATTATGAGGCCCAAAGACCCGCTACCGTCGCCGTGGTCTACAGCATACCATGTTAAGACTGCGATGCAAGGTATGTCGGTGAAACAGGCAGACGTCTTGGCACCAGGTTGCATGAGCATCAGCGCGCAATCAACCGCGAGGATAAATTTTCGATGGTGCATGAACACGTACGGCAGACGAAGCACACCTTAGCCTTCGACAATGCAGGGGTAATAGGCCGAGCCAATGGTAAGATGGCTAGACTGCTGCTGGAAAGTTGGTCTTCGACTGGCACACCAAACAGAGCCCAAGACCTTCATCCTGCTTACCAGGCGGTACGCAAAGTGCTCGAGTCAGTTAGAACAAGGCCAGGACGGCGAAGAAGACACAAGTGTGGAGTAGAACTGAGATCGGAGGAAGATAGGAGAGGGGTCGGCCAGGGACCGGGTGACCAGTGTAGAACGCTACCTCACCGCTACCGCGCACACGAAGTTGACAGGAACTCGTGCGGGCAGCAACAAGTAATTAGTCCGCCGGTGGACGAGGGACAGGCCAGTACGCGCACTGACTTGCCAACAATTACGACAACCGCAGAGGGGACAAAGGTCACACGAGTCCCCCAGCGGTCAATCTCACGGGCAGTCAGCAGCGAGCAAGCAGGGCGCTGAGCACGGATTTAATAACAGCAGGGCTGAAACAGTCCCAGGAAGCAGGAACAACCTCTACGTTACTCTGACGATGGAAACAAGTGAGTGTCCGAAACGTCAGTCCCAATATAACTCGGTCCGTGTCCTTGAACCTTCGTCTTCTTCTTCTTCGGGGGATGATAAAATCGATAAGATATCTGGACCTCAAATCTTTGCGCATATTATAAAGGAAAACATCCCATTTTGCCCAATTCTGGCCTGATTTTCGTTTATAAACAGGGTTGGAATGAACTCTCAACTCAAAAATGCATACCAATTCATGAAATGCTTGAAACAGGTTGGCATATGAGAATGCATACGAAGTACGCTGGACACATATCATCGTGCGCTGCAACAACGTCTTAGGAAGATGTGTACTCTTAAGCAAAGCTCGGTTAAAGTTAAATTTAGTAGTAGTTTAGTATTTCATTCTGGAGATGGGGTTGTTGGCTATTGTCTAGTATTCCATGTAGAGCAGAAAACATCGTAAAACATTTCTGATGATATCAATCGTTAGTAAGGGGTTCTTACCACTGTGGCTAGAATAATTTGGATCCGAGCTGCCCGACTGTCAGAGGGTTAGAAGGCTGTTTAGGCTGCTATCGCAGTATAGTTCGAAAGTGTTACGTCGAAGATCAAACTGTAGTGCCTTAATGTGTGAGACGATACGTGTGACCTACTCTATTGCAGGCGGCACAAATCAGTAGGAAAAGCTTTGGCCACTGTGATCTTCAGGCTCGGCTCCGTAGTAAAAGAGAAAAAGGGAGACGCCAGATGGGAGGAACAGTGTATTCTGTAGGCAGGAAGTTGGCGGACGAACGAGTGCACAATCGCCCGTGAGTGGGCTGGTGTCCGGAGTGTGTACACGTGGTAGTCATCACCGTAAGGTCCTGTGCCAGTCAACCCTGAAGGTGATTGGCCAGACCGGATTGGGTTAGGTAGGCATTGGCGCATGCGCACTTGCTAAGAGCTGCGAGTGCGCGTGCAATCGGAGTCGAGTCACTACAAGTCGATCAAATAAGTATACAAGATAGGAATTTTATTAAAGTCCAAGTTAATTTAGTGATTCAGCAGTTAGTCGTTTTTAACTATTTTCCCTTAAATTTTCTAGACAGCCAATTGACGACGGCTTCGCTTACTACCGAATAAATTCCAATAACTATGCAGGATGATTACCAAAAAGGATGAGAGAGAAACGGGAATGGCCATTTCTGGTCAATCACAGGTTTGTAGGACCTGGGATTCCAACCCAAGTATTAGGCTGAGCATGACCAGAAACCAAGCAGTGAGCGCTCTTTTGTCACACTTAATATTTCAGACCGTGACCGACGAGACAAAAGGCCCGGGATCTAATGTTGGAACGTAGCACCTAATAAACAAAAGAATCTGGGTACACATCAAAAGTCCTGTGCGCCTGGGATTGAGTAAGGCTGGCTGACGATGGCTAATAAGCCAGAAACGGTCACCCCTGTCTCATCCCTGTCCTTGTCGGTACTCGCCCTTCTGTATAACAACTCTTTGCTATGCGAGAGCACAACGGTACGAAAATGCCCCGTACTCGGATGGGCAAATATATTTCAGCAGTAGTAAGCTAATTTTGTCGTCTCTGGTTCAGTAAGCCAGTGTGCTGCACTTTCCCACCAACATCGTCTGTGTGCGCTGTTCTGTGACTCCATTCCTGTCAGTTGATTTACACTCACTACTGGGGCAGGTGCTATACGTGTCTCTTTGTGGGAACAGTTAGCGCCTTATCGACCTGCCTTACAAGAACCTGGCAGCACCCCGGTGAAGTTTTGTCAACAACCTGGTTAACGGATAGGAGCTTGGCGAGCAAAAAAACGCACGCAGGCACACAATCCCAATTGCGCATCTGGTAAGCTTTTGGTGTGCACACGCGCGAACACAATACAGTCACGGGACAGAAGCCCATGCACGGTACGAATGCTATTCTCTGTCGGTCCAGTTTGTTTTCTACTCCACATAGCATCTGACGGAAAAGGACTGGCGAACGAAATGCAGGTACTTGTACCTGATACGGCTATGATCATGCTTGATCTAGCCGGCCTCGGTAATGTCACGTATTGTAACTCTCCACGCGTAAAGATTTTCGGCAGTGGATCTGGAAAACTCAATCGGCGACAGTAGTTTATTCAGTGCACCTCATTGATACCAAGTCCCAGCATTTTGTCCTACGAAAACGGTGGTTAGAGAGCTTTATGGGCAGGAATTAGGAGAGGCAGGGGAATATACTTTAATGGGTGCTATATGCATTTTATTCTGTTGGATTTATAAATGTTGTTGATTTATATCTGTAGATTTTCCTAATATGTATTATCATTAAACGTATTGCAGAAAAACCCAACAATAAAATTGTAGGTTTCTTTAAATTCCTGAAAAAATAGAAATGGTAGTTAGGATGTCGTCTCCTTCAACTAACCTGAAGTCCAACTTACCGTTCTGGAGTTAGATTAGCATAGTCCACAGAAGCGCTGCGTACACCTTCAATTTATATGCGGAAAAACTTTCTCACAGCGGCCGTGGGAAGCACATTCGACTACATTTTTTTTCACTTTACAATTACTTCTAAAAATTTCTCTCCCTGCCTATCTATTTCCCCGCACTCAAAAACCCTACAATCACCGTTTCCGTAGGAAAAACTGCTGGAACTAGGGGTATATGAGGTGCACTACATAAACTCCTTTTGCCACTCAGTCCATTCTCCTCTCCAACGGCGCAGACCGAATACCGAGGGTGAGAAAACTGCTTCCATTGTGCCGACTGAGATCATGATCTGACCTCCTTTTCTACGTCCCCAGGCAGACAACAGCACCGGATCAAGGACAGTATAACTAAGCTCGTGAGGCGGACGACGAAGGATATGCCAAAACCGTCTCAGTCACGCATGCTTGGATGACCTGAGATATCATCGGTTTGAAAAACCCAGTGGGCAGTATCGATTCGGAGGCAGTATTGGCTGTCCTCTGTGCATGCTGGTACTTGACGAAGAGGTTAATCACCAGAGTGGACAGGCCATCATCCAGGACCCGCGAATAAGAGTAGAGTGGTGCAACCGGCGAAGAGACAAAAAATAGCTGTAGCGCTATGCAGCCCATATTTCTGACAGCGACGCCACAAATCGGACCTGCCATCCGCCTTTCATTCGGTGTACGTATCGCCGTCAGCTGACGCGAGGCCGTTTTTACGACAAGGGCACAGAACGATGGACACACGGCGAGACACCATGAAAGCCAATCAGTTTTAATAATTATATTTATATTGCCACCAAGGAACAGATCTCAGTGAGAAGATCTTGGCAAGTCGGGAGCACGAGCGTGCAACCTGATGCATATAAAAGTGCTGTACCTATAGCAGTGACTTAAGCTAAAAGGAGAGACTTTTGTCGCTGCGATCGTGAGGTCAGATTTCGTGTGGGAAGATACGTCAGATGGGAGGAGGAATAGTTTATTCCGTACAGCGATAAGGGAGAACAGATTGGAGGAAGCTGACAGTTGGGCGAATGCACAGCCACCGACGAGAAGGGCGGTGTCTGAAATGTGTCAGTCTGGCAGTCGTCATAGTGAGGTTTTGTTTGAGCCAGCCTTGAAGGTGATTGGCCAGACTGGATTGGGGTAGGCAGGCACTGATGCATGCGCACTTGCCAGCAGCTATGAGAAGTTGAGCGTTCGCGGGGAGGGGCACAGGGCCTGAAGCACTTGCGGACGAACCAATACGAGGTATTTATCTTTGAGCTTGTCATAGACTCGACTCAGTTGTTGGCAGTAGAGATGGGAGTTGATGGCGCGGCCATTCGGAACAAATTCAAAGTTAAGCATACCTTTGAGATTCCACCATACCAAGATTATCACTTTTCTGCTGAACTGATCTTGACCGGGGTCTGATGCAGGCGCGTGACCTCTTGGAACTTGATTTTTTTGTAAGTTGTGATGGACCAAGTCAATCCAGTTCTAATCAAATGCCTCCAGAAGTGATAGTCCAGAGGGTTTTGCAACAGCTGACGGCAAATTCCCACATTTCAACTGGCTTGTACCTCAGTCAGCTCATGTGGTACCAAAGTGTCAGTAAGATATTGACCGCCTAACAAAAATTTAGTTCCCACCTTATAAGGAAGCACTGAACTGTAGTTTGTGCTGAATTCTTAATTCTAGATTCATGCGGCATGGGTAGCTTTGTAGGACAGGATGGATTACCGTTCGTCAGAGGAAAATGATGCAAGCGAAATGATCTTCAGCATAAACACCTATCACTCCATGCGAATTTCAAATAAACAAAAACCCAAAATACCGGGGCATTAGTGTGAGATGAGAGAAAAGTTTTTTTCATTTTCCTCCCGAAAGTTCTTTACAATTTTATTAGCAGGTGTGCGGTTGCTAGCGGGGCTCGAGAGTGAACCCGAAGGCACAACGGAAGGAATGGACCCTGTAACCGACCCGTGAGCACTTGTCTGCCATTGTGTAGATTCCCGATAAAAAGCGATAAGATAACGAGTTCGTGGCGCATTGGTCAGTGTGTTAGACTTTTAACTAACAAGATCGTGGGTTCGAACCTCCGGATCGCCACCCCTGGGGTTGCAGACGGCCGGCTTATGTCAGCTGATATGCCAGAAATGGTCATTCTAGTCTTCAGAAGAAGAAGATGCGATCACTAAAGCAAGATTTTCATTTGCCTGACGTTGCAGATTCCTTCGGGAATCCTTAATTATAGGTGACGATGACATAGTCATGACCATCTGTGCATGATCATGACTGTGTCATCATCACCTATGACTGCTTCCTGGAACTCGCATATTCACTACTATTGGCAATTCTAGTCTTCCTTGTCTTTGTCACTTGAGCCCTTCGTAAAATTTTATTGAGATTCAGTAGAGAACGATGCCTCGTTAGATAAGAACATACTGGTGTCTCACCATGAATTACAGCGCTCTTAAATGCTATACTTTTTTAGCATAAAAAATGAAACCAGTCAATATATTAAGCGTTTAGTATGGCGGACCACGAAAAGAGAGAGAGAGCGTCAGTAAACATCAGGCAAGAACACGAAGAAGATAAACAGTGCTCTGCAAATGACGAATTCTACTTTAAGCACTTAACGCCCAAAATTAGATATATTACGACCCAGAAGCTCATATTTCAAGGTAACCAGTTCAAAAATTTCCAGTTGGTCTGCTTTCCCTTCGGTTCAAAAAGTTTATCCAAAAATGCTTCGGTTTATTTACTTGGACTGCAGCCATTAGAAAGTCCACGAAATCACTCGCTCAGCCCTGAAATTTTCTTTAGTCTAAGACCTTGTTTACCTATCGTTTAACAAACCACGGGGCACCGTGTTTTGCAGCTGCTTACTAGACAAATGTGTCTGTCCCTGCAGCGGGCCACGTGGAAGGTGCGCCAGATCAGGACAGAACAGGCCTTGTTGGTGACGCCAACACATACCGAACGCCACACCTGGGGGTACTGGTATAGCTAGGCGTATGCTAACGCCGCGCCAGCCACCTGTACCCAATCTTGTCTCCAGTCTTCTAGACTCTGTCTGGACACCAGGCTCAGGTGGGCTGGAGAGGAGAGGGTGCAGTAGATGCTACGAAAGTCTACTATCACTTGCAGTTAGGCTATGCACAATCTATCCTATCATACGCCCACCTTGCTGCTGGTAGACCTAGTTGGAAACGACGGTTGAACTGTCGTATGAACTGACGTTGTAGTTGTAACCAGCAAGAGGTGTCTCAATCTTGTACTGTGACTTTCCAGGAAACAGTCTTGATGAGCGACAGTTGTATAAATTGTATAGCGACGAGCGGTAGTCACTCCATTTTTATTAGATGTCTTACGTTAGACCCCGGTCTGTGGCTCCATAAAGTTTTACTAACCGCTTCCACTGACGGACGAAATGAGACAAGGACAAATGCCAGCATTCTAACAGACGATGACTTGACTACATCGTCCGCTAAGCCCTACCTCTTGCCATGCATTGGCTGATCTCCTTGAATTGCTAAGAGGTCACTCACTGAACATGTTTTTGACTGATAAACCCCACCACATAAATAAGGTGTCCCATCGCGCTCACGCGTGCGTAAACAAGCTTTTTCCATCGAGATTATGCCAGGCCACAGTGGTTTCTGTGAACCAAAAAAGCGTTATTAGATCATGATTTTTGCTTTGGACAACTCATCGATGTGACCTACATCGAAAGTGGAATAAACCTCCTGTGATTATGTACAGGCAGGTCACTGGAGCACGCTGTGATCAGCGGTCATCAAACATCCGCAGCATCGTATGCGCTTGCGTTTGATTCAACAGTTGCTAAAAAGCACCAGCTAATCAAAAGCTTCGAAGGTATGCTGATGCCGAAGCAGACAATAAATTCACGTTGCCTACGTGTGTATGGGAAATAGGTATGTTCCATTTCTGTGTCTCCTTGTGCCGAGCGGATATCTTTATTCATTTAAACAACAAAGGTTGCGTTATTTCCGGCTAAACAAGTTTGGAATTCTCCACATCCCCTCTACAATGAAACTCCCGTCCGACCTACAAAATGATTGCTTGCATTTTTCCGAAGGCTGTCCCCCTGCTCCCTAGAACGCTGGCCGCTTTCCCTCACTCAAATGCACATGAATGAATACTGCAGTCCCCCCCCCCGTCTTGGCCCTTCGTTCGCATTTTCACATTGAAAACTTCACATTTCACATCGCGACCACCCTGAAGGGACACGGCGGTGGCGACCCAGCTGTCTGTTCCCCTTTTCGATCCAGTGCCCTCAGCTACTCCGAGAACCACTCGTCAAGTCTCACCACCACCACTGACTTCAAACGCTTGCAACCCCCCCCCCCTTGCCGCAACAGTATTGTCTCTGTTCACGTCCAAACCTCCATTTGGCACTGGTGTTTTCAGACCAATGGGAGCCCACAGGAACTGCCGCCTGGAATTTTGTAAAACCAGGCTCACGCCCCCTTGACCGACTCCCTTTGCTCTTGCCTTGGAATATACCTTGTTAAGGTTTGCGTATTTATATGTTACTATTTCTCTTAATAGTACCGTACCACCTTGATAGTTGTTATCACTGGTTTTGGCGCACGCATGACTGCTGGATACAGTCGGAGAAGTCAAGGGACGAAACAGGTTGCTTTGAGATTTCGGTACATTTTAACTCATCTGATCGGCCCTTGCTGTTCAGCTTCGGTGTGCCTCCGTAGCTCAATGGTAGAGCTTTGGCTTTACAAAAGCCTGCCCTGCTGTATGAGTTCGAATCCTACCGAGGTTACAAATTTTTCACAATTTGATTAATTTAATTGTGCAAATCTGTCAAACCCTCCTAATAGGTAAGTGAGCCTAGTAGTCAGTGTGGTGGATTCTGGATGATTGCTTAGGAAATCCTGCCCGAGCAGCCAGCTTACTGTATCCGTAATGGTGGATTCCATACGCGCAGTAGTTTTGGTGGGTAACTCAACCCAAATATGATTAAATTCAAAGTTTCGGCCTGTCTCCGTAGCTCAGTGGTAGAGCGCCGGCTGTACAAAAGTCTTCCCTGTTGTGTGGGTTCGAATCCAGCCGAGGCCAAGAATTTTTACAATTGAGTCAAGCATAATATAGTTTTTTTGTTCTAAGTGTCTGAAATTCTGCCTCTACAAGTAAAATGAGGTTCATCCAACAGCAAGTATTCATTCCAGCCGAATTTGCATTTGCAGTGCACACGTACAATTTAAGGCAATAGAAATTTGCATAAGAACATAGCAACACACGCCTTTCTCGACAGACCTGACAGACAGACTTGTACTGTTTAACGGTTTGTGCGGATGCAAGCAATAACACTGGCACTCAGTTAGTGGCTCCGAAAAATTTTGACTTGTCGCATTTGTGAAGCCACTTGAGCATTTCGTGGTGAGCGGGGTAGCGACAGCAGTGTCCCAAAAGAGTCCCATGAGCAGTACTTTCGAAAGTCAGCGAGGGCTATGTCTGCTCCATGTCAAACTCGTTACCACTTTACTGGCTTCGCCCATAGAACGGAGACAGTAAAAACTGTTACTTAGAGTATGCTTGTCAAAGTATGATGATCGACAACTTTAAAACACCCCAATCAGAAGACAGTAAGGACATTTTTATGGACAAGCCTTTGGTAGGGCAAAGAGTTTACACACAGCACCGCAAGAGTTTGTAGTTACCTTTATCATTAGGCCATTGACAACCGAAGTGCATCTGCTTGGGATTCGTCCGGCAGGAATATTATTTGGCGTCACAGTGCCAGCGGGGAGAAGGTTGAGTCATACACAGAAACATCCACACTGCATGTCACGTGTGTTAGGCGGATCTGAAGGCGACATGAATCAGCAGCGGTGCTGACGATCATCAGAGGTGGTTGTCACATGCTGCACGAATGTGCCAGGCCTCAGACCGCCCTGACCGCTAGATCATTTTTGTCCAAAGATATTTAAGTCTTGTCGAAGTCAACGCATCGCTGTCCTTTGTTCTGACTACAAAGGTATCGAACATCTTCCGTTTGACTTTCTGAGGTCCTATTGTGTGTTCCAGCAGACGCCTAATTGTCCCTAACTGGCCTTGCTTGTCGATAAATCTATCAAGCAGCAGAATTTATAGGCGGAGTTGCTAAATAAACATGCACAAAACATAAATCGTTACTGCCAAAGTACAAGTAGTACGTGAAATAAATGTTCAGTAGGAGGAGTTCTTTGGGAATGTCTCGCGGAGCAACAGGGTGGCACACAAAGGCGGTGGAATCTACACGCATATTGTGTGATACGAACGATACAAAACATGCTTTATAGCTGATTCACGTCATTTTATAATTTATGTCACTGCTCTCTATGAGGGACACAAAAGAGAGCGATGAAGTGGTCATAATCCGGAACGCCCAGACATCAATATCTCTCCATTCACCGTAATTTTATGGGCGTCAGCGTAAATGTCAGCCAGTGTATTTTTTATTGCCATCATGCGTGAAGTCCTGCTGCCCATGGATCCTAAAAATGGGTCAGCTTGTTGCTATTGGATACTAGACATACCATCGGGACATCAATTATTTCTGCTGTAGCAGAGGAAAGCCGATAAAGGGCAATTAACTTAGTAGGCGAAAAGCCTGTCTGTCCAGTCTTCCCCAGACACACAGCCGCTTCTGTAGGCCCTTTGTCGCAATACAGTTTCATCCTCCCAAATGATTCACGAGGGACTTAGTTCATACCGTCCTCCTCGCACCCTTTTTATCCTACCAATTCAAAATCACCGTTCTTCCGCAAAGGCACAACGGAGTGTTTTTGTCCTTTTACGAAAATGACTTCTTGATTCTGGACGAAAGTAACAAAACACGAATAAATAATATCTGTGTTAAAGGCTATAGATCAGGAACTATAAAAAGCTTTTAGGAGGATGCTTCCTAAGCGTATTAGCACAGGGTTAGGTTTCGGGACAGCCCACCGACATGAGGATAGAATTCACATTCAAAGCATGTGGACCAGAGACCAGCTTACAGACGGAAAGGAAGTTGATCTTCGGGAGGAAAAGCTTCCATTGCTAAAACAAGAAATTTATTAAGTTGACGTTTCTGAGCCTCGCTCGAACCCATCACCGGAAACAATAGTAGATAAGGTGATGGTGATAACTGCTAATTATAGTACGCATTTGGTCGCGAAGCCACTACGGACTGCAGGTATTACCCATCATGTGCCTCTGGTACTCTTATCTGTAATCGTCTCTGATGATGGGTTCGAATGAGAATCTGAAACTTCAGACCAATAAACATCTTGTCCAATAAGGGTCAGCGTATCTAAAAAAAACAGTTGACAAGAAACATTGCTGGAATCCTAGTTTAGGTTCCAGAATTTATTTAAATAATCTAATGTTTTTGCGACAAGGTAACACGCTATAAATAAACACAGAAATTTGCCTAAATTAATGACTTTCTTATAGTGTATTGGGTGTGACAACATTGGACATTTTAAACTTACTTTTAATTTATAGTTTATTGGGTTTCTTGAGATTCCTGAAAAATGGTCGCTAGGAGGTCGTCTACTTCAAAATATCTGGGGTCCAAATTAATTTTCTGGAATTAGATTAGCATACCCTAAATTTACATGCGCAACAAGTTTACGTTAGTTTATCTGATTTGTTTTACTTACCTTATTGATAATTAAGTTCAGTTTTCAGTTTACTTTTCATTTAATTATTATTTCTACTACTATTATTTTAGTTTTAGATTAATTTTAAGGTAAAGTCACTTTAGCTTTTGTTTTTAGTTGATTTTAGTTTTAGTTAGTTATTTTTTAATTTAGTGATTTCCAAATACAGTATTCGCCGGTTATTAAGCCCACGGTTAATAAGCCCAGCCGCGTACTAAGCCCAAGTCAGCTTGGGACGGAATTTTACACAGCAAAATCCAGCGACTTATAAGCTCAGTCGCCGGCTACAAAGCTTAGTTTGCCAACAGGATAGAGTGAGATTCTCATCTCTCTGTGTGCGCAACTGGTTCCGTGTCGCAAATATTTTTTTGTTTTTATTATTGCGTAAAATACAGACAAACAGCATTGTTTTCTTGTACATAACCAAGCTCTACACATAATACAATACATATGTAATGTAAAGTGCCTATCCTGCGTTTGCTAATCAAGACTTAGGACTCTCCGCTTAATGCGCCCGCCGCTTATTAAGCCCAATGTGGTCTGGACCCTAGGTGGGCTTAATAGCCGGCGTCTACTGTGTTTGCATATTTGCACATTTTTATTATGGCGCACCTTGTTGTTGATATGGCATCTAAATAATATCTAATATCTAATATCTAATATCTAATATCTAATCTAAATAATATCTAAATAATATGGCATCTAAATAATTATTCCTGCTTTTTATACCTTTATAAACTTTATTTTTTATGTATAATTCCTTTCTTTTGTATTGCCCAGACTGCATATTCCTTACCTCAACCGGTCCTTTATTACAGAAGGACGCGACTTTCGCGTGTTGATCTGGGACCTGAACTAGGATTCTACCAAAACGTTTTTAGGTCTCGCAATCATAGAGATCATGCTCTTCATTCTAGTTAATGCTTATGTATTCGTGTTAATTGCCCTAATCTAAATTTCGATTTTCCATAAATGTAGAGATATAACTTGATAGGAAATTAATCTAGTCCTCGCGCCTGAGTAGGGAAATCCAAGTTTCATTTTAGCGGTTGTTACGTTATTAATGCGAGGTAGCTTCCCAATTCCAGTTCAGAGTATTTGCGCCGTCTGTACTTTAGAACCCCTAAAGCGCATTCATTAACGCCAGAATATTATTGTCTGGCCTAATGAATGCATGCGATTTATTAGCTCATATGGGCGGTGGGACATATACTCGCAGATATAGGCAAAGCAAATAACTTCGCGGTTCCGTGACAATGTAACTGGATCAATTTCTAGGGTAGATCTGATTGGTTTTCGGTAGATTGAAAGCTAAAACCCAACGCCAAAATTTGAGGAAAGTCTATTACTTCTATCCTATGTAAATTCGCTCCTCTGTGATTTTGCGGTGAAGTTATTTTTTTTCATTATTTAGTCTTGTCCTCAGAGTACAGTACCAAAAAGAAAGATTTAACGGTAAATTCCCTTAAATTTGAACAAAATCTGCTAAAACTGTGCGAATCAGCTGCCGGCCATCGAACAAAACATCACCGACCAGGGTTGTTATTCATCTCCTGCCGAGATGAGACCGAGATGATAGGGTTGGCACGGGAAACGTCTGAAGATGTATTCCAGTCACAGCGGTAAAAAAAACAAATACCAGTCCAAACAGGCACCGTATACAGCGCATCCTTATCTTGCGGGTGATCTGTGTGTAAACGCCAGGTAACTGCACAGATATGCTTCGAGTAAGAACACATTCACATAAACTGAGCTCACATCAGCTCATTCAGTCTCAGAAAAGGCAACTCTACGGCCCAGCGTACTGCTGTATCACTTGACGGAAATCGAACATCAATATACTTAATAAAGTTTGCATTCTTCAAGAAGAGCTCATGTTTCTAGCAAATGGTCAGAGCAGATGAGTACCGCCATAGGCATATTTTGTGCGTCAGCCGGCCGCCTGCGGCGGATTATAGTGACTAGCTCGCGTCGAAGTGAACATTCCCAAAGGCCCACCGATGCGGTTCTCGACGTCTGCGAACAGCCAATCACAGATGCCGCAAAGCTGGTCCTTAGTACGGCGATGAATAGCAAGCCTGCATATGTTAATTGCTCTCTCGGCCCACTGGCCTGACTGCTGTCAAACCGGCACTTGGGACCTGACTAGCTTCTTAGCTGGTCATGTTCTCCTAAGTCAAATTTCTTCTCTATTATTCTTCATTTCTCCGTGTACACGATATCCTATTCCTTCTATTCGAGCCTCCATCGACTTCTCCTCTACTAAAGAACCATGGTCTGAAGATCGCAGTTGCTAGGGTTTAACTCACTTAACCCTCTGCGATAGTATAATCACGCCACCTCTCGCTAGACTTGTTGATCGACCAGCTAGGCCGTTGCACTGACCTAACCTTCGGGTAGGCAAACTACGAGGACATCCATACACGTTGGCCAATTACAAACCTGCATGCTACAGTTAAACAACCAATCACTTGCCTAAACCACGCTTGCTTGCACCCTCTCTCTCGTGCTCAAAACTCACGTGTGCCTTGTTCGCGCACACGCCCTGGACAGGTCAAAGCGCGCTGTTCGCCAAAACAGCACACCAGACACTCTATATCGTTTGGTATATATGTTTTCTTGACCGCTAAATTTGTTAGGTACTGGGTGGAAGGCCAGAAGCTTGGAGCCGTAAACTTTAAGCAGACTTCCTACCGTTTGGATGGCGCCGGCCTAACGCAAATCTTAATAGTGGCATCCCAGCATTTGAAGGTTCCTTGCTAAGTGTAGTTTTTTTCTCATCCAACTTCCTCACCTCGTCTTTTTGCCAAAAGGTTACCACTTTTTCAGGCCAGCTGATGAATTTTAACGGGTCGAAGACGATTTAGTATAGCGAAAGTATGCCGACTAGAGACAGACCTCACTGCTCGAATTCGTCGATGGCGAAACTCGCGGTCCAAAACCGAAAGTCATTTCCGACTCACCTAATAACCGGAGGCGGGTTGTCAGTGATCCGGCATCGGCGCACCTAACGCCGAATGCCGAGCATACGGCTGACCAACAGGTCGAGAACTTCGAACCAAGGCAGACTGGAGATCCCGTCCGCACATTCATGAACTTTGACAAGTCGACATCACTGCTGTCAAAGTCCAGGCGTGCAAAAAGCTGAATTTGTGTACACACATAAGTAGACCGTGGGTATTTACCATCTGAGTTAATCACTGCGGCGCAGTATTGGTCACGGGATACATGGCTCCGAAACTAGTTTGGTTCGTGAGGGCGTCCGAAAAGACACCGGGTATGTGTTAATCCAAACTAGTGTTGTTTATGCAGGGGCAGTCACAATCTACGCAGACATTCAGACCCCCGAAAGGTGTGAAATGTCCATCGCACTAAATATCACGCACACTTTTTATTCGAAATCCCGACGGGACTGAAACAGAAGCTAGCAAGAGACTAAATTACTACAAAGTGGAAAAATAGGGAGTGTGACCAAGAGAACAGTGACAGCATTTTGCTAATGGAAGCGAAGATGCGAATTCCAGGAAGTAGTCGTGAAAATATTTAGTCTGTCACCTACGAGAGCTCCAGTTAACAGTGTAGTTCGATTCGGTGGGGTGCTTGCCGAAAAACCCTGGACTAGATGAAAAAAGCCTTGTTCCCAATACGCTGCCTCGAGGGTAATAAAAGGCCAGTAAACATAAAATTGAATGACAGGGGGCGTTGCCCAGAACAGGGATCAACTTAAGTCATTAGTTTCGTAGGTTGCTTCCCTAAAACCCTGGAATGGAGTTAAAAAGCCATACCGCCAAGACTTTGCCTCGAAAACAGTAAAAAAAACATTTAACACGCAATTATATGACAGAGGGGTGTTGCCTAGGGTAAGGATCAATTTAAATGATTAATATCGATAAGGATTTCTTATATGGCCTCGGATAAAGATCACGAGGATAGGAACGCCCCGCCCAGATAAAAAGTGGCTCCGAGCATAATTTCAGGAAGTGTGGTCCTGCGCCATATTTTTATTTATTCACAACTTTTAGACCTTTTCCACTTGGTACGCATTCCCTAAATTCCCATTTACCCATAGTTGTTTAAGTTTGCGTTTATTAACTGTTACGCGGTGCACTTCAACTGGTGTGAGTTTCGGCCTCATTAACTATCATTGTATCCATTATCTTTGTTCTCCACTGTGAGGTGTCGGTAGCTAAGTCCGTTCTAGCGTGACTGTTTCACTTGACTTATCTTGACTCTTGCTTAGCATGCGATCCTAGTATCAATCGTCTTTAACCGCTAAAAATACTTTCGTGTAGTAACCCTAGCACGAATACTAAAATCCATCTAAACGGTAGTTCTAATCATACCACTTAACCAAACTTTGCGCCAAGCCCTAATCTTAAATTTAACCCTAGCCTTACCTTAACCATACCCCTAAGAAGAATCCTAATCAACCTAGAAGTTCGAGCAAGAACCTTAGAAGAGTGGGGAGCAACTATTCCCGTGCCTTTTCCAGGCTTTCGAACCGGTGCATTTAAACAAAACGTTCTGGCGTTAATCTACCCTAGCAGTTGCGAGTAAAATAGCCTTTCATATGGAAATAACCGCCTCTGGAAAGCAACATACATCTTTTGTTTTGCCTCGGTTCATAGTCTGAGGCTCTCATCGGCGTTCATCTATCGACATACATTTCTCGGGAGTGTTAATGCGCTTAAGGTTAAACCTAACGATGTCACGGGAAGACCAGATTAGTATGCAGAGTGTATTCAGTACAGATGGATTGGAAGAATAGGTAGAAGGAGATTTGACTCGGACGAGTGCAGGTCTGCACCCGAGCAGGGCATTGTCCAGAGTGATGCCTGGCGGCAGTAACCAGATTGAAGTCTGTGTCCAGATGGATTGAGGTCAACCTACTAAAAGAGGTTAGTCTACTAATGCGGGAATCTCATTGGACAGATAGAGGTCAAGCCATTTTCGATCGAGGGGTCGCGTGTCCTTTTGCGCCTAGCTCGTGACACGCCGGAAACTGCCTTCGCGCGGGTCCTCGCTCTGAATAATCTCGCCTGTGGCTTGGCGAGTTAGGAGGGGGTTGGGCTGCAGCGACACTACACATTCCTAACTTAGTTACTGTCTCCAGACGCCAGTATCCTGCTTCAATCTACGGCTATACTCCGATAGCTTCACCATATGAGAACGCTTTATCAAGCGAAACATCCTGCCCTTTATGTTGTAGTGGAAGTACCGAAGACAAGGGAGACTGGAATGACTATTTCAGCCAATCGTGCCCGATCCCAAGTGTGGATCACCCGCGATTCGAACCCGCAACCCTATAGTCATGGATTGTAACGCTGTACCATTAAGCTACAGGCCCGTTTTTTTGTCGGTTGCTATCGGGAAAATGATGATAGTATAGTGCTCGCCGGTCTGGTTAGGGAACATGCTTGTCAGGATCGCTTGTCGTGATCTTTTGTTATGATCGGCGACTACAGAAGGTTCTCGAAGTCTGAAGGTAGTAAGACCAATTAGGTAGGACAGTGTAGCGGTTCTACAGCCCACCTCCTTCAAACTCGAGACGCCACTGACGGGTAAATCTTGGTCGCCCATTCGCACCTTCCCCAGCGGAATGGCGTAGTCCGCACCAATGCACGACCTCTGCCCTTGCAAAACCGGGCCGCATATACGCACCCCAAACTAGTCGACCAATCAGCGTCCTGAAGTGCTCTCCGGTCCTCTAGTCACTTCATGCACCGACGGACACGGGGGGGTCCACTCTGAGCGGGATGCGCATGACGCCGCGCGCTTAGGCGGCCCTCACGGCCATGCCGGACCGATTGACTACTTTCCCCTAGCTGTTGTTTACATACTGCATTCTTCCCAAAACTTCTCCCATCTCCTAAGGAACCGGGCTTGGAAGATCGTAGCTGTAAGGGTTAACTGCCTTAGCCTTAACACTGTCAATAACAGTGTACTGTAAGAAAAGGAGTGGACAAAAGGCTCTGCAGAACCGCTACATGCTCGTCCCGTTGTGCCTTGGAATTCAACCAAGAGCCCTCGCAGGCAATCGTATTGCGACCTGTATTATATGATTTAGTGGAACCGACAAACACAGTAGAAACGCATGTTCATTCAACAACGCGAGAGATGCTATCAGCCACAAGTGTGCCGTTCTGGATTATTTTTGTATGCGAGCTAACGTGGTTGTTCCGGTGTAAAAAATGCCTACAGTTAATTAAGCTAACGGCACTAATAAAAGTCTATAGCTGTTAAGACTAAGATGGTTAACCCTAACTGCTGCAAGCTTCCAGGCCCGGTTCCTTAGGAGATCGGAGAAGTTTTGGGAAGACCAGAGTAGGAGGAACAATATATTGTGTACAGAAGTGTTAGGAGGAAGTCGCTACTCGGTCCAGCCGTGAACGCGGCACCGTCGCGTCCGTCCCGCAGGGGACGGAATCCCAAGTGTCCGTTCGTGCGAGAATTGTCACAAGGGCCACCGAGCGGGCTTCGCGTGTTAGTCAGCTTCAATTTGCTGATAGGCCAGACCAGTCTGGGGGGGGGGGGGCGTGTGTGCGCCCAGATCGCGTGAGGGCAAAGGTGGCATGTCGCACTCGCCATCGGCAACCACGCTGGGTCGAGCGCGAATGGGCGAACAAGATTGTCACTGCGAGCCCATGGCTGCGGCATCAAGCGTTTGAAAGAGGTGGGCTGTAAAACCACTACAAGCCCCTCGGCGCTAAAAAAACTCGAGAATAGTTCAGTAGAAAGATAACAACAAAACGGTCCTCAGAGCCATAAAACTAAGGCATTAATAACAAGTATACGACGTGAGCAAAATGACCAAGCTTCAAACCCTCTCTTGCATCTAGTGTTGCCCTGATTGGTATTAAAACCCGTGCACTCTGTTTGACTTTAATCAAAACAATTGTTACCAAGTATTTCGTCCTAGCCTGGGGGCGCAGCTCAGGTCCTACAAGGCGGCGGTGAACATATAATGAAACGTTCTTAGGTTAGCACCCGTGCCCGTAAGCAAAACATGTTGAAGTGACTACTTAGTACTCATTACTCTGACTAGTTAAATCAATTGGAGGAATGCGGAATCAAGTAGATGCGGGTAAACATAATTTACTTTTCCGATTAAGACGCATCTATGTTTTGTCTGTTGGTACATGTGCAGCAGTTTATGCCTTGACAACTACAGACAGGAAGACTTATCGAGCAGTGGTGAGGCTAAGAACGTTTAACCCTAACGGCTGCGATCTTCCAGGCCCGGTTCCTTGGGAGAGGAGAAAGAAGTCTTGGGAAGGCCAGAGTATTATGAACAATATATTGTGTAAAGAAGAGTTAGGAGGAAGTTGCCACTCAGTCTGGCATGGCGTTCGCCGCCAGGGCCGTGTGAGAGCGCGGCGACGTCGTCACCGTCCCGCTCGGCACGGAATCCCGAGTGTCTATCAGCGCGGAAATTATCACAACGGCCCCAGAGCGAGGATTGTGTAAGTCAGCTTCAGGGTGCTGATTGGCCAGACCTGTCTCGATTGCGTGTGTGCGCCCCAGGGCAAAGATCGCGCCTCGCAGGCGGACATGGGTCATTGCTCTGAGCCGAGCGCGACTGGGCGACCAAAATTGTCGCTAAGATACCACATCTGTGGCGTCAGGAGTTAGGAGGGTGTCGGGAAGCAGCGATCACTACAGACTACTCTATTGAATGCCGAGACAATAAGCACTGGTGGGGACGAAATGGCCACCTAAAGAGAACAGGAGAACAAGAATCGCTCACAATACGTGGGATTTTGCTCCAGATTCTAGGGCCATTTGGTTCAGGGTTAAACTAAGCGTTTGGGTTAGGATTACAATTATAGTAAAGGTTAGGGTTATTGGCAGGGCTAAGACACGAGGATATTTACTCTTCCTGAAATTTATAGCAAGGCCACTTATCGTAAGTTGGCGGGGCATTCCTATTCCTGTGTCCTGTTGAGGCGGCCATGCAAGTCAGCCTTATTCAATCACTTCATAGACTTCTGTTGCTTTCATAAAAATGCAGTCGTCGATCCATTTAACAGGTGTGAATTATCAAGGGTTTCCTTACTATAAAGGCCAGCCTTGTGTAATTTGGGCTCGTAAGGTAAACCACAGAGACGCACGAAGTAGATCGATACCCTATTGACTTCTCGAAACAAATGCTATCCGTAATGGTGGCAAAGGCGAAAAATGGGCAACCGATTACTAGGCCGAATTCGGCCAATTTCTTACAGCCAAGTTAGAAAAAAGTACCGGATCTACAGCAACAGAAAATGGCAGGTGGCGATGCACTGATGAACTTCAGTTCGTTGACGTGCTTACGAGCCACCGGGTAGGCACTGTCTGTGGGCCATGTACGCCGTACTCGAGCGCATCTTTGTGATTCCAGTTCCAGCTGGTAGTCAGGCTTATGATTGGCTGAATGAAAGCAGGATAAAACCGAAACAGACTGTAAAAATCTGCCCATATTTTCTCTTATCCCTTTTTTCCGCACTTTTATCTTTGCCGACTTTGGCCTCGTAGTTAGTTACCTATTCATGATCTTTGCCACCCATACATTGTAGCAAAAGAGCACGCGAAACTGTCTGCTAGGTTGGTTTCCTTCGGTATAGTGACGGTATGCAAAATTTCACATTCGTTCATTGGCTTTGGTTCGTTTTTGACCGACGTAGGTTCTTTATAATCTTCGTTAGTGATTGTAAAATATGATAGTTTATTTAAAGTGAAAAATAAACGATTATAAAGGTTATATAAAGGAACTGCACACGAAGACTGAACACTCAGAATTGTATATCCTGGACGGTGTAGTTAGTAGCTACCAACGGGGGAGAATAAATTCCGCCTAAGTATGCACTAAAAAAAGACAAAACAAGGTCCCCTTGTTATTTTCCCACTTCTGGCTAAATTCCTTCTTCCCACTCTATTTAAAAAACCTCCCAGTTAAGGACATTTGCTACAACGGAACTTGTTTTTTGTTTCTGGAGGCATGTCTTAGTCACAATTATGATTGGATAAATCAAGGCCGAATAAGCGCGGACCAATCCCATATCGATCTACCCACCTTCTCTGTCGCGGCCTCTCCCCCCCCCCCGTCTGTAAGCATTTTCATGTGGCAACTTTGGCGCAGTCCGTTTTGTTGTTGCTGCTTACGGAGCGAAAACCAAGCCCTGAATCCCAGCGCGGAATTGACCTCACACGATCTTTCCTCTCCTGGCAATTCTGACCTTGCCGACTGCTGCTGTGCTTGACCGTGATAGTTAATGTGATGATATTTAACTCCACATGAAACAACATTCAGCAAAACACAAAAGTGAGATAAATACAGGCTTGTCGAAAGAAGAGATCGTCGACTACAGAAGGTTCCCCCGAGGCAGAATTCAGTAAGATGGATTAGGTTGGACAGTGCGGAAGGAGCTGACAAAGGACTCTGCAGAAACAAGCAGTGGCAAAGGTAGTTTAAGTAGTGCATCTCAAATGCCCCTAGTCTCAGCATTTTTTCCTATGGAAACGGGGATTATAGGGGCTTGGGGGTGGAGGACTAGGATAGACAGGGAAAGAAAATTTGGAAAATGGAAAGTGGAAAAGTGCAGTTTAATTTTTTCCTGCGGCCGATGGGTGTGAGTTGCTCCATCTGTAAATTGAAGGTGTGCGCGGCGCTTCGCGCCGCGGACTATACTAATCTAACTCCAGAACGGTAGGTTGGGTCTTAGGTAATTTGATGTAGACGAACGCCTAACCACCATCAAGCGTAATTCTGGCTCACTTGGTAGACAGCGGTCATCGGGTAGATGTCAACCAGGCATTTAGACTCGTCTACAAAGTTCCGGCTAAACACTCTAAGTTCCTGCGTCAGCGGATGTTTGCGACGGCAGAAGCAGTCGCCATTCGCCTCACAAACCCAATTTTGCGTGCGCAGAAAGCATTTGTAGCGGCCCTAAGGCTCCCGTGACCAAAAGCCTTTTCAAAATCTGTCCTCACGCCTCTTACTACGCCGCGAAACAATGATGAGACAGCGGCATCAAGCGTCCAAAGGCCACCGACACAGTCTCAAGACGTTGGCACCTTGCATCCGCACACAACCAAACATAACCCGAGACGAGGACAACTGGATGACATTAACTAATTGTCTGACTCCTTCCCTTTCCCCTCTCCCCGCACCCCCATTTCTCTGTCCCCAATTAAGGCTAGAATCTGATCCCCCTTTGATCCTTTTACACCTCTCACCCCTCTCTCCCCCTTGTTACTACTGATTGGTTTGCCTAAAACTTTCTTTAACTCTACCCTCCCTTATATTACTGTTTTGCCTGATGATGAATTAATCGAAAACGCTCGTTCGCTTAACTTGAATTCCTTAAACCTCTATTTAACTAATCGGGTTTTTCTACAATACGTTAAAGGATAACACAGATTAGGAAAATCTACAGATATAAATCAACAACATTTTTAAGTACAATAAAATAAAAAATGCATATAGTAGTTATTAAAGTGTATCTCACTGCCTATCCTAATTCACCGCCCATGAAGCCCCTGTAACCACCGTTTCCGAAGGACAAAATGCCGAGACTAGGAATATATGAGGCGCACTACTTAAACTACTGTTGCCTAAGCTGTTTACAGTAAACAAGACAGTTGTTGTATCAGTGCTCTGTGCCTCTGTGGAGGCTTCGTCCAGCCAATCAGGAAAAAGTGCACAGAGCGCTGGGCCAAAGGCAAGGCATTGACCCGAGCTAGAGGCATCACCCGGCCGTGAGGCGGAATATGTATGCGGCCCGGCAGGGAGCGAGAGGAGGGCAGGCACGCATGCAGATAGTTGGCGCGACCACAAACCTGGCGAGAGAAAGAACCATTAGTCAGCGTTAGTGGCGCTGAGCAGAGGGCCGCCGCAAACTCACAGACGCACTTTAAAATAGTCCTGACAAACTGCATCGCATAATTGTTTTGTGGGCGATGTGTGATGCTTTTGTTGATCGATGATGTGTATATTTGTCATCCGAACAGGTTTATGCAGTGTGTGAAGCGTTTGATGGCTCAAACAGAACCTTTTCAGCGATTATTACTGTACGCGCACATTTTTTCGAAAATTCCCATTGAGCATTTCAAAAGATAAATTGGCAAATATACGTTTGTCTTACATCAATTCTCGTCAGGTCATTACATTTATATGGTACTGAAATAAATAAACTATACTGTGCGCTCAAAAGAACTTTGTAACGGCATCACAGTTACCATGGGCGAAACTCGCTAACACGACCGCACACGGCGTATCACTGGCATCGGAAACGGGCTCCCCACGGACAGACAAGTTTCAAATTCAGCCGCGTACACCTTACCACCCGTCTTGGCCGCCGGTCCGCCTCGAAACTGATATTTTATCTCCATTTCCCCCGACAGTTCCCCCGTCGATTTCGACGATGGGCAACACGCGCTCCAACAAGCCGCAGCAAACGCTGAAGCAAGCCACAGCTTACACAGAGGCAAGCTGGGCAAGCAACACGAAAGCAAAAGCAAGCAGGAGCAACGCAGAGAACTCATGCGAGAGAAAAACAGGAGTTTAGGCAGACTTGCACAGAATCTACCCACTCGCTCACCACTCCCACCTCCGTATCCGGTGTAAAGACAAAGTCAATAAGACCGGAGATGAGGGAGTGTGTAGATGGCTGGCGCGATAAACACTCAGCACGCGCACACTTGACACAGCCATCTCGCTAGGTATGCTCCCGACTGCGCGGGAGCGCCATAAAGGCCACATTAAGAGGGAGCCATTGCAGCCTGACTCTCAGTCCTCCCTCTCGTCCCGTACGCACACACAGACACACGCGCACAGGAGGAGCAGCTACGTAGGGGGTCCGAGTTTTCCCGTCAGTTGGCAGACCCTCCAAGCCACGGCTTTTAGCGCATCGTGATAGATTCAAGCGCATTCTGATTTATTATAGTGAGGAAAAAAATGCGCCCTGGGTCGACCTCACTCTCTCCCCCACCGCATAGTGACCGCTTAGCTTTCGGACACCTGAGGTGGGGCCTGACACACAGTGGGAGTGCGAATGCAGTCACCAACAGTGAGTCAGAACTGAGAGGAAGTGCCAGCGCCTACCAGGCCGCAGGGGCCGTGGTTGGCTGAAGACTGGCATTGCATGTGCATACAAACCATTCGATCTCAGAAGGGTGAGAGCAGCCGTGAATGAAGCCTGGGCCAACACTCTCCTGGGAGATTTAACCAATCAGTCATCGACTGAAAGGCACGACCCATGCTCCGTTGCCGACTGGCGTCCGTGGGTGGGGCTGAAAGGAGAGAAAAGTATAGGCTGGTGAACTTTGCAGTTGTGGAGGGGCAGAGGAAGAAGAAGAGAAAGAAAAGGAGGGAGAGAGAGAGAGGGTGCAAGAAACGAAGGAAAACCGAGAAAGATAACAAAGATAAGCAGCTGAGGGTAAGAAAGAAGGGGAGGGAAGAGTTAAAAAAAGTGAAGAGAGGATAGAATAAAAAAGACAAGGAGAGAAGAGAGTGAGAGGGAGAGAGCAGAACAAGTAGAACAGAAATAAGAACGCAGCTTACCTTTCATCGGACGATTGTCGTGGAGTGCCTGATGGGACTGCAGTGACTATGTTTGTGGCTATTAGTGTTTGTGAAGCTAATGTCAGGAGAAGTAGAAGTGCTGCCGAGGAAAGGAAATCACGTTTTGCAAAGCTAAGGGTGTCTGAGAGCTGGTAGGGGTTAGAATTGATAAGGAGTACCGTTGATTATGAGGCTATAGCCCGGACTTAGTGGTGACAGCGTGACAATCCTAGTTAGCTAGGGTTGGGTCCCTGGCGCTGGTTACCCGATTACTGCCGGCTGGCTCTGCCAGTCTTTGGATTACGGTTAGCCGCTGGCTCGCGCGTGAACGACCGCCTCGATCGTCGTTGGGCCCCAGCGATGAACAGTCCTCCCCTCCTCGGGGTCTCGTTAGCAGAGTAATCGTAAATTGGCGAGAGCGACGATCAACCCCCCCCCCCCTGCCCTCCGTGCAGTCAGGGTCACGCCGGCGTTTAGGCGTAAATTAGCAAGATAGCGATTTTAGAGGTGCTAATTGGGACGAGGACGGTGGCTGACACATTAATCCACGACAGTGATGACTGTGATGGGCGTGATGCGAATGCGATGATATGAGTGTTTGGGCAGGGCTGACAACAACAACACTATATCTTTCCACCAACCACTATGCGCACAGAATAGGCCAATGTGCAGGTGGTAATTTGAGACGGGGAGACGAACGGGACCGACGTCCGCCGACGCCCTCAACACTGGTTCATCAGTCAGACTGCGATGGATTCACAGATGACTGGCCAGGCCGGTGAGTAATTGAGAGTGCGAGTACAAAAGAAGGTCTATGGAGTTTTGTGTCTACATTGCTGATTGTGTTTCCCTCTCACCCGGCGGCGTCCCTGTTTTTATGGCGATTAGAGAAAACCCTGACCAGAAACCATAGTGGTATAATCAGGGCACTGCGGAGAAATATCATTCGGAAGACTGATGGCTGTAGTGGTGTCCCGGGTGTGGAAGCACCTTGATTGTTTAAACGCTACGGTGGGTACCAACGCGTACAGAAAGAACAGCTCGGGTTCGAAACGCCAGAGAACCCGAATTAGACATTAGTTTATGTTATTGTCATCCTGCATGATCGACTCTTCGTCTTCACGTCTCCCAATCGGTTGGCCTCGGAGACTGCTGCTTCGGTACACCAATACAGCATAGTCGAACCATGGGTTTGTCACAAAATGAGTGCCTACTGTTTTCAGAACCCCAGTATAACTTCATTCTATAAAATTGGGGTTCAAATTCTTAGCCTGATTTGGGCATGTTGGTAACCTCTCTCACTAGTAGAGGTGCCTTGCTAGGACGACAGCACCGCGTATCTTTATGTTCGTACTCTGGGAGGGAAGCAAGTGTGATTTTCGATTCAGTGTTGCAACCCGTTTAATTCCTGACTGGCGTTAGAAGGCCGGGTAAAAACGTCCTCGGCGACCCTGGTGTTTCTGACGATGGTACTTCCCAAGTAATGTAATTTAACAAAGTCAAGTTAGGCGAACGAACGTTTTCGATTAATTCATCATCAGGCAATACAGTAATATAAGGGAGGGTAGAGTTAACGAAAGTTTTAGGCAAACCAAGTAGTAGTAACAAGGGGGAAATGAGGGAGAGAGGTGTAAAGGGATCAAAGGGGTCAGATTCTAGTCTTAATTGGGGACCAGAGAAATGGGGGTCGAGGGAGGTGGGGGGAGGGGGAAGTAGTCGGACCATTAGTTAATGTCGTCCAGTGGTCCTCGTCTCGAGTCTTGTCAGGAGGTGTGAGGACGAAAGGGGTCGACGTCTTGTGACGGCGTCGGTGGCCTTTGGATGCTTGATGCCGCAGTCTCATCACTGCTTCGCGGCGTAGTAAGAGGCGTGAGGGCGGACGTTGAAACGGCCTTTCGCCATGGGAGCCTTAAGGCCGCTACAAATGCTTTCTATGCACATAAAATTTGGTTTGTGAGGCGTATGGCAACGGCTTCTGCCGTCGCAAGTATCCGCTGACGCAGGAACTTAGAGTGTTTAGCCGGAACTTTGTAGACGACTCTAAATGCTTGGTTCGTGTCTACCCAATGACCGCTGTCTACCAAGTGAGCCAGAATTACGCTTGATAGCGACTTTTTTTCGCCTCTGTTGAGCCACGCAGGTTGGTGCTCTCGCATGCGCTTGGATAGACACCTAATCGTTCGACCAATGTAACCTGCACCACAGGAGCATGTAAAGTTGCAAATCTAATTTACTTCACTGCGATAGCACCTCAGTTTCACTTGTGTGCTAAGTCGAGGGCCTGATAAGCTTGACTCGAGCAGCTTGCGGCTCGCGCGGTTGTCACCTCTTGCGAGGAGTTCAGCCTCGTCAAACTTGAAAACATGGCCGGGTCCCGTCGAGTAAGCTGCAACCTGGGAGTTGGCGTCTTTCTTCCACACCGCCACTGCATGCTCGGAATCCGAAACGTCGGGACACTGCAACTCTTGCTCCAGTAGTCGTATCTCCTTCTTCAGAGCTGGTTTTATATAAAACCGACTCTCCCGAAGAGTTATCATTTCTTAGGAGTCGATAATATACCGTCCCCAAGTTCCGAACGGGTTTCTTTATAGGAATTTATAGCCCTGTTATTGCCTTAGCGCACTTCAGTATTTGGTAGAACATAAATCATAGAACTTTCGAGATTATCTTACACTCTTGGAAACTGTATTTTAGCTCTGTTAGTGATATTATTGGGCGTGTCTTAACATTTCGCTTTCTGCAACATACATGCAGATTAGGCGTTTTGAGAACAGCGCACTCATAAAAAATCTGTCACAATGATAAGTTTGGTCATGCAGCACGATTAGATAATAACGACCTAGGTCTACAACTTAACTGGAGCAGATTAAAATTAAAAATTGTGGATTACATACCATCGCCATCCAGCAAAATCAAACCCCAGACTGCGATGGTTTGAGAGTTGGGACTGGACCTCATTGATTACTGATTTGCATGCTGTATCAGTCGAGCCAAATATTCATATTATTCAGGGACAAAATTAGCTTGTGTAGCCCCACTCATATACCTTTACTCCCAGCATTCTGTCCTACAAAAACGGTGGATTTAGAGTTTTGTGGGGTGAGGAAATAGGATAGGCTGAGAAGGAAATTTTTAGAAGTAAGTGTAAAAGGAAAAAATGCAGTCGAAGTTGCTTCCCGCGGCCGCTGGGAGCAGGTTGTTCCGCATGTAAATTGAAGGTGTGTGCACGGTAAGTTGGACCACAGGTAAGTTGAAGTAGACGACCTCCTAACCACCATTTATATTTTTCGGTAAATTAAAGAAACCTGCAGTTTTATATTCGGGCTTTTCCGCAATAAGTTAAATGATAATACAGATTTGGAAAATCTACAGATATAAATCAACAACACTTCTAAATACAGTAAAATAAAAATGCAATTAGCATTTATTAAAGTATATTCCACTGCGTGTCCTAATTTCCCGCCCATAACCACCGTTTTCGTAGGAAAACATGCAGGCTGTAGGGAATAATGCGTGGGGCTATATAAGCTACTGTTGCCTATTCAGGTAACCGAGAGATACTTTTGTCCTACCGCTATTGGCAGAAAAAAGCATGCGGGCAACCTCTAGAAATTGACTTTTTCTAATTTAAATAACTTACTTCAATCAACAATTGGGAATTGATGAGCATGTTAATTGATAAGAAGAAGAAAGTGAACCTGCACAGTCAGTGAAAGTCTATGCATTAATTATTCCGCTGCAACAGATCGAAACCATCTACGAATTCGAACTGTCTTCTGACTACCCACTCATGCCAAAGCTGTTTACTATTGAAAGTGTTTTCTCTGGCTCTGTGTTGATTTTTGTGTATAAATTAGCGCATTAGAGGTACTTACCCGAAATATGCACAGCCCGCAACCTCAGAATAATTAATCTTCAAGGTCAGCGGAAATACGGTGAATGTAGAAAGCAAATTCAGTGACAGCAAAGTGCTTGCTAGGCCTTTCCTCGGGACAGGTAATCAACGCCCTCCACACCACTTCAATGTGTGCATGCAGAGCTACACTAACGGAAGCAAACATGTTTACGTAAAGAAGTGCACTTTTCTTCCGGATTGACCTTACATGCAGCGCGAACCGTTGCTTTTACCTTCACAGGAGAGCGTATTGGGAAGCTGAGATGATGGTCAACAAAGTGCAGATTTGATTAATTGCAAAACAACTGTAGAACCCTGCCCATACGAGATGAATTTCAGCCGGCTTGCACCGAGGACTATGTTAAAAGGACTTTAAAGGTGGATGGGAAGGAGAAGACGCAATCACTGGAACAAGATGCATATTGGCCTGACGTTTCGGATTCTCGCTTGAACCCACCACAAGAGACAATCGCAGATAAGGGTGATAGAGGCACAAAGCGCGTGGTATTGATAGTCGTTTGTGGCCACGCGACCACCGCAGTTAGGATTGTTGATTCCTAACAAAGGGGAGGTTTAATCTTTCTTGACACGCGTATGCCAAACCCAATGATAACAATTACCAAGGCAGTATGGTACTATTAAGCAAAAATAGTAAAGGATAAACAATGTGCAAACCTCAACGATGGATACACAAAGGCAAGAGCGAAGGGAGTCGGCCAAAACACCTGACTCTATACAAGGAAACAACGCAAGTTCAACAACAACGTCACGCAGGGCGAATCTAGTCTTGGGAAAGCGTGTGTGTGGGGGGAGTGGCTCTGTTTTTACATGATTTCAGGAGGCAATTAATGTGGCATCAGGATTGGTCTGAAACACCATTGCAAAAAAGGGGAGGGGGGGTTCATGGACAGATGCAATCTGAAAGTGTCACCGGCGGAGGGAGGGGCTGGATGACTTGCTGGGTCAAGAAGGGGGAGGGGGGATGGACACCACGGCACAGTCATTTCAGAAGATTTCATCTCCGGGATTCGAAACGACTGCCCCTGGCGTCAACTGAGGGCTGGGAAAAGGTGATAGCAAGTAAGGGAGCCGAACCAGGGGACTGGGGGCAGTATTCAGTCATGTGCAATCGGGTGAAAAGGGTAAACACGGGAGGGTGGCCAGCATTCGAGGGAGGGAGGACGGGGACAGCCTCCGTAAGAGGAAAACAGTAACGGGGAAATAACAGGGGACTTGAGTAGTATAGGCAGATAGCAATAATTTGGGAGGAGTGCACAATGGCAAACAGAATTGCACTGGAAGCGCTGGATCTCACAGTTTGCGCTAATTACCCAATTGAATTCTTGAACAGTTTGGAAATATCTGGCTTCCTTTCCTATAAACTGACTCTGAAAGTTGGCGCGCCTTTTATGCTCATGCGAAATCTGGACGCACCACGGCAATGCAGTGGCACTAGGTTGACTGTCCAGCGTCTGATGAGCCACCTGATAGAGGCCACAATTATTACCGGTTGTGCGAAAGTGTAAATTTGTTACATTCCCCGCATTCCCATCCGATACCACCTTCAATTTCGGGCGACTGCAGTTTCCCATGAAGGTTTGCTGTGCTATGTCCATCAATAAGTCGCGAGGTCAAACCTTCATGGCGGCTGGACTTCACCTTGAAGGATGGTGCTTTTCCCACGGCCAACTCTACGTTGCCATACCTAGAAATGGCAGAAAACGGAATTTATACGTCTGGGCACCTAACGGGATTTTGAAGAATGTTGTTTACCATGAAGCTTTGGTCTGATGGTTGCATCTTCCAATTCCTTACGGTTCCTATTAATACCACACTTATGACCATCACTCCTGTAATTCCTTAATCACTCAAAATTTGGCATTATTTGTTCCTTCCTTACCCTTTTACCCTAACTTTGTCTTTGCTATTATTACTTTTACGTGTGTCCTCCTTACTGTTCCCTTTGACATCTTCCCCGGTTTCCCTCAGTGGTTACGTACGTCACTTCCTGCGGTGCCACAATTACCGTTCTCCGCCTTTCCATACCGTTATTCATTACTGTTTACTTACCCCTCGGACGTATTAATTGTTTCAAAAGGTTTTGCTGCAGAGGACGCTTGGCCTTTTTCCTTCATAAAAGGACAAGAACGGTAGGGAAGCCAAGGCGAAGCCGGGCTTCCGCGCTAGTTAACGTTAATTGTCGCTGTATGTTTGCAGTAATGACTGCATCTTATAAATTCTGCAAACTGCTGTGAATGCATTACCCGTTTCTGCTACTGTTCATATCTCTGATGACGAATCTCTGACGGATGTCGAAACGTCAGGCGAATAAACATATTGTCTCAGCGATCGAGTCTTCTTCTTCTCCTCCGGTGCTATCCTACCCCTTCCGTTGCTGCACGTTCAGTGATCTGTGTCGGCAGTAATCAGCTTAATTACTTTGTCCTCATGTGCATGAGGTCCAGTAAACGACTCTAGACGTTTCTTTTCATGTCAGCGGGTTTTTGGTGGCATTATGTGGCGTCTGATCATTGTATGTGGTCGATGTGCAGCCTTATTTCAAAATGGTGTAGAGAGACAGTTGGCGGCTTCGATATAGTTGAACGTATGTGGTGGCCCCCTAAAGTTGGATCTTGTGCGACTTAGCCCCCCGTATAGTTTATGCATGAACGTGTTGATAAAATTGTGCAGGTAGAAGAAGAAGACGACGTGGTAGCTGAAATTATAAGTTTCTTTGGACTAGTGTTTCGGGCTCCCACTCGAGCACATCATCAGAGACCATCACGGATAAGGATAGGACAGGCACAGGGAATGAGGTCTCAATAGAACGTATTTGCTATGCGACCATACGCCTTTTCTAATCACAATCAACACTTATGCTCGTACTTGTTAGTCAGCATTCCATTTGTAAATGGCCGCCACTGAATCGGTTGTGTTGGATAGTGGTGCAATCATGACTCACCGGTTTAGCTGGTTGTCATTGGAATTGTTGATTGTCTGCCCGAGACTGTGGGCCCGAAAAATGTGACTCAAGCAGTCCGTGACTCACGCGACTGTCCCCTTTTGCAAGGATGTTGGCCTCATTGAACACGAAGGTTTGATCGGATACTGTCAACTGAGCCGCAACCTGAGAGTTAGTGTTATTCCACTCAATTTTTGCCGCGTACTCCTCCATTCGCGTCCGGAGCAATCTCCCAATGTTTTCAACGTTGTTGCTTTGTCCGCACCTCCAGCAGATGGGGTAAACGACTCGAGACATTCTCTACCAGACTCATGACCTGGCGTCTGATGCTTGTCTCTAGCCCATGTGTAACCCGAACTCTAATTGGAATGAGAAGGCAATTGACGTCCTCGGAGATGTTTTTGACGTATAGAAGCGTTCACAAAAATGCGGGATCGGTACGATTTTGTCGCTAGTCTAGTTTGTGTGTGCACCCGTTGAAGAAGCTGCGCAGGCGCAGCCATTTTTTCTAAGCACCTCTCGAAGATATTGGTGCTAGGCAATCTGGTTTTCCGGTTTACTGCAATGCGTGTGTATACACAGTCCTACCGTCGTTTCGCAACTGCGTTTGTGGTGGCTAGCATTGTTTATATTTAAACTCAATACTCCCATCGTATGTATCTTCTTCCCCAATAATGTGGTTGTTTAGGCCACCACAATATTTGCCGCAGACGAAGATATAAAGGAAGGCCATTTTGTTCTTTTCTTTCTTCCTCTTAAATTGTTCATCGAGGAAAACGGCACAGGTATTAGCACGTACCTAGCTCAGAAGTTAGGCCTATAGTTTCATAAGACATGCGATTCCCACCGTCACAGGACCGCCTTGTTTATGAGCCTCGGAAACACTAAAAACAGCCACTCTGCTAGTCCGTAATATGGAGGGCTTGTCAATAGCGCCCTCTTCTCGACCGCTTCCTAGAACTCGCATCCTAGTTTGCATCGGGTTAGCCACTAATTTAGATTTCTGTGAATTGCTGCAGCTTTGATTCTATCACAGGAATTTATTACTCTTCTGGAAAATTACAGTAGTTTTATCAACTGGTCCGGGTATTCTCTGCTTTGCCAGCGCTAACAGGCGCGGCCACGTCACCATAGCGACCTCCCGCCGGATGACCTCTTCTGCAGGCTATTGGCCAATCAATGAACCCGCCTGCTTTCATTGGCATTCAGAGCGCGTAGAATAAATAGCCTTCACCCCCCAGCGCTTTGCGGCTTCCTTTCCTTCGCTAACGGACATGTAAGTCGGTCTTCTGACGAGTGGCCATTTTTTACCCTACTAGTCGAGGTTTATGTAAATAGAAATCTACTATGCACGTTATAGATTGCCTTATACCTTACAGTTTCAAATAACAGCATGTAGCTTTGAACAGCAAAGACGATTAATCGCAGAGTTTTCATTGCAACAGAGCAGAAGGAGCAGTTGGCTACCAGCATCGGACCTCGAGCAGCGAGATGCACTTGCCGCCGTGCCCTGAGCTCAGCTGTTAGACTCCTGGTTTAATGCTTGGATTTTGATGAGTCTATGCCATTGTTTTTTATTTTAATAGTCGTGATTTTATAATTTCATGTGTCCCTAATATGAGGGGAAACCTGCGTTAAACCTGCGGCGACGATAAGTTCTTATGATTCGAATCGGGCTCCTCGTGCATAGGCTTTATATGATGTCCAACCCAAACCGCGCTATCAAGCTTATGGTCTATTTAACCTCTAAGAGAATTGTTGTTCAACTGGTTTGGTGGCCAGTAGAAAGTCTTTTTAAGCGGAAATGACATACAGGGCAAAATAACGTAAACGCTGTCGTCTAGACTACGTTTTTGTCAGCTAGTGCCGAGCTAGTTAAGTTTTTCACAAGATCGCATGCCGCATGCCAAAAACCGAAACACATGCCTTGATTGAACATTTGATGGCTGAATCCTCCCAGCATGAATTCTAACTAATTAATACTTGAATTAGGAAGTCATCTTGTGTATTTAGCGGGTATTTGACAATGTATTTATGAAAATACATCCCCAGTCTGTGCTTAAAATGCCCAATTTAGCGAGAGTTTTCTTCAAGTTCCCGCGCGCTAGGCAACGCGCCAATTAAGTGTTCCGGAGACGTGCATGAAGATAGAATTTTCTATCCATTCTCTTGCTGCGCGAGCGTTCCAATGTTTCCTGTGGCCCACTTTAGCCGCCAAGAATTAACCAAAAAATTGACAACTACGCACTTTCAACTTGACAAATTCGAAAGACTGCCGTCAGTTGTTTTAAAGAACCCCTATTAGGTTGGTGGTGGATGCCTAAACATTCTCTATCGCAGCGGATAGAACACGACCGCCTGATTCATCGGTAAAACTTTTTCACCAAATCGCTCGACTAAAAGTTGTGCCTTTTTAACATAATACTGTCATCGGTGCTATATATACTCCTCCCATAAATCTAGTTAAAAAGTAAGCGTGCGTTAACAACATTAAATAAAAACTGAATGTTAATTTTATTTATTTATTTATTTAAGCGGTAATGACCTACGAGGGCAAACTTACGTAAACGCTGTCTTCTAGAGTACGTTTTTGTCAGGTAGTGCCAAGCTATTTAAATTTTTCACAAGATCGATTGGGGCTGATATTGTTGATAATGAAATGCCGTATGCCAAAAACCGAAACACATGCCTTGATTGGACATTGGACATTTCGAATCCGAAACGTCAGGAAAATAAAGTCCTTGTTCCAGTGATCGCATCTTCTTCTTCTGAAGTGTTTGTAATGCTGATTATTTGACAACTTAATGTATATCAGTGACGCCAGGAGACAAGCTTTTGAACGATGTTCTCTCTAAACGCCTGTAAAAAGCACAGTCTGTAACAAATGGCCCTTAAAGCTTTGCATATATTTTATATAATACATGCACAAAACTGTTTTTTCCGTGCTCTTTTGGAACTAAATTCCTTCTTCAAATTTATACATTGAGAAAGGTTATCTTTCGGTTTTTAAAAAGTTTTTAAGTATGCGAATTTTTAAAACCGTGAAATGCTCAATCATAATACATCGTGTCCATAAATTCATTGATGTTACTTATAAAGTCTACAACGTGATTCACACCCACTGGAAAATTACATGAGGAACATTGGGTCTCTTCCGTATAATTTAAAAAAATGTATCCTCTTCATTAACAATGTACACAGGATGCAGTTTGAAAACCTCGAATTTGGCTGCAACGGCTGATAGAGTTCAAAACTATTCGGCATTGAAAAAACTTTTTCTGAAAAGCGAAAGTTACCTTTGCTTTACATTTAAAATTTCAAGAAGACGTAATTTGATACTAAAAGAGTTCTAGCAAAAATAATGTAATGCATGTTTTCTGTGAGATATGTCTGAATTTATAAGGGCATTGAAAATGGGAAAAAATGTGCACTTCTTAAGCAAACGCACTTACAGGGTACGCTTTTTGTAGACGCTAGAGTAAAAGTTGTTCAAAATGGATGTTTTTTGTAACAGGTGTCACCGGTTTGTTTACGTGCATTTCGCGACCTTAACTTGCTGACAGAGCTAAGTTTTAAGGCTTAAAACAGGTTGATGCAGGTTTTTGATTGTACACCCAAGGAAAATGTCGTTCTTTACATTTCTAGCAAATTCATTGGAAATTCTTAAGGCGCAGAGGGGAACCCCAGCATTTTTATGTTTCCCGCGGCCTGTTGCCGCAACTCTCAATTGTCCGATGACACCTCCACGTTACGCCTTTAAAATAATTTCCCTCGTTCACCGGCTCGCCCACCTAAATTTTGCCCTAACAGCGATATGGTTTCCACTTTTTGCAGATAAATGGCAACTGTGAAACCGGCGACCAACTTCAATGCCTCCAAAGATGCCGAAGCTCTGCGGGCGGCCATGAAAGGCCTGGGTAAGTGACATTTCTTCAATTTGTATGTAAAATTATACATGGCTAGTCTGCATGAAGACTTAAGCATTACTGGTCAACACGGAGCTTGCAGTCAGCGGACATGTTTGTAGAAAGGAACATGCCTTTTCCCTATAGCATTTAATCTCTGGGTTCATGGGTGTCTGACAACTGCTGATACTTCCGAAACTATCATTATTGTTCAACATTCGTCCTTCCTATTTAATTGATTTTCAGGCAGGAGGAGAATCGTTAGTTGCAGATTTAATTGAGCCTACTTGAAAATCGGTGATCTGCGTGTCAACAGCTAGCACCGTTTATATGCCAACTTTTCTCGCTCTATTTTGTCCAAATAAATTGACATTACGAACAAACAGTTTGGTAGCAATCGTTGTGAGAAACCTTCGTCTCTTCTAAACAGGCACGGACGAGCAGGCGATCATTGACATTCTGGCACACCGCAGCGTCAGCCAGCGACAGGATATCGCCAAAGCATTCAAGTCTTCGTACGGAGAGGTAAGCAAAACCTTACATTTTGTGTCGGCACAGGATATTTTTTTGGCTCAAATGAACTTTATTAAATCAACCGAAGGTGATCTCATCCTGCAGGAATCGCCGGTACGATTAACGTGCCTCGGGAATTAGGTCGGGCTTAGGGGCACCCTAGTGAGCATGCGTTCTACATACATATGACAGAACGAATGTCGTTTCCGACGCTCTCCAGCGGGTGAGTGGGCGCAGAGGCCATGACTTGCGCACTAATTAATTCCTAGTGGTCAACCGGCATAGCTCCTCCTCTCACCCATCTAGGCCAGAAAACGGGAGGCGGGATCGGGCGCAGAATGCCCGGCATGGCTGCGCCTGCACCCCGGCTTGTCACCAACCCCCCTCCCCCTATGCGGGGCTTTTGGTTTTCGTACGCACTTCCGCCACCGCCTGCCGTGCCCTGACCTAGTCGCCATGGCAACCCTCGTGCTGGTCGGGCACATCTAATCCAGGACTCGCTTTAGGATGACACACACATACGGGAGAGACCACTGACCCCGCCTCCCCTCCCCCCAGGCGCGAATAAACACCAGTGCTGCGAGGTTAGGGAAGGCCAAATAAGCCGACCGGGCATTTTCCCAAGTCATCTAAAGGTTCTGCATCAGTAAGCCAACGAGTCTGGAAACGCCAGAGGAAGGGCAACAAAAAAATTTCAAACCGTCTGTAAGCTCGTACAGTATTGAAGTAGGGCTCAAATTTCAGCCACCAGATTAGTTTCCTTAACCCGTACAGCCTGCCAGGAGTTTCATGCGTGGAAAAATGCGTTTGCTCATTATGCGATCAAATGTTCGATGTCTAGGATGAGATGAGAAGCCCAACAAGCGTTTAAAAAAGCTAAAGTAGATTGCATATCTGATGCAAGGTTGTGGATTGGAGGATTTAACGCACACTAGAGGTTGTTTAGTTAGTTCATTGGGTTGAAGTGGGTCGCAAAATGTTGTTTACTAGAATCTAATTACGTTCAGATCCGAATACTGGGAGAAAATAGATGCGAAAATGGGCGAAATCCAGCGTTTGTTGATATCCGAGCAATTTCCTATGCTATTAAACGCTGCGGAAAAGAACTTCTTGCGTGTGTATGTTCCACTATAAAAGAACATTCACGAAGAGCAGAAACTTTTTAATTATATCTGTTCACAAAACGAAAAAGTTTATTTTGATTCCCTGAAATTGAGGTTAGTGTAATTAGGAGATAGCGCATTAATTTGGGAAAAAAAAGCAAAAAAAGTTCAAAAAATTATATTTTGCAAATCTGCCAAATTTTGTGCCATAAAATTGAGTAATAAACTTTTGAAGTTGTTCTTTGCATTACTCCATATTAAATGTAGATTTTATATTTGAGAGGTTATAGGCAAGGAATGCGTTTGAGAACCAACTTAACTGTTCAATCGATAAGAAGTTGGAGACAGTTAACATAACAAATATTTGACAGAGTTGTCACGGGACATTGCAGAACAGTTTTTTTCAAAAATCACCGTTGATATCATTGCCACTCTACTCTGTATTTGTTATTGTAGAACTTAGTCTATAAGTAACCAAATATGCCGAAAACTGTTCCGTTTTAGATAAAACAAGTAGCTCTTTAATTTATAACAGAAGAGATATCCCTAATTGTTAGGGAAATCAATCCACTGGCCAAAATTTCACATTCTGACCTTGACTTTATCATCAAAAAATTCAAGTACGCAGGCATCAGACGCAAAAGTATACCAGTAAAGCTTTTTTCAAGAGCTAACTTTTTGTAGAATTTTTCTAAATCAATCTGGAGCATATTTATTCGTGACTTTTGTAGCAGACGTTCATTTTTCTTGGCAATGATTTCACATGATTGGGTGGTTCTGAAACTATGCACACAAAGACAGCTGCATGAGAAAAAATATTTAAAAGCTAGTTATTTATGTAAAAGCTTTCAAGATATATCTAATTGTAAAGGTTTTGTTAAGTACTTAAAATATACTCATTATTCATGGTCAATTGACTAAAGCCACTGAAAATCGTAAAATCTTAATTATAATTTAATGGGAGAGCTGAACCTCTTCTTAGTTTACAAAAGATGGTACGTTTATAATTGTTCCCGACAATTCTATTTAAATTTATTAGTCACTGACCGGCATGTCCGCAAGTGAGCTTGAGCAATACAGTACTCCTGTGATCTCCCAATGGGGCATATCGAGCAAAAGTGTGGTTGCCTTAGTCCAACATAAGTCAAGCGATGCATATACGAAAAAACAAATAGAAGTTATCGTGAAAACGTGCTAGAATACATACTCGAAATTTAGGCTCTTCGGTAATAGCCATACATTAGATTGCACGTAATATGAAAGTATATTTATTCGAAAACTTGACAAAACGATTATTTTCCAACGTAATTTTAGTTGTGCTGCTTTATTTACTCAGTGGTTTTGCATGAATAGGCTTCCTCTACATGCAAAACTTAAGTTTACCTAGTACGACCGATTTCCACTTTTTCGGAATTTTCCACATTGTTAGAAAAGCTGGTGTTTCTATAAAACGTTTTATTCCTTCATAACTCATAATATGCCCTATTGTGAATAACGATCATTACTGCTGTAAGAGTTTGGCGGCCACAGCTTTGGCTGCGTTTGAGTAAGAGGGAGTTACTTGTAAAAATCGTAGGATTGCATGAGATGGTCCACCTACTGTATGTTCCTCTCCTTATGACACTTATAGGATATCTATACCAAGTTGCACAGCGAGTTGGGTGGTGAATTCCGGAAGGTTGTGCTGATGTCTTTCCGAGACAAGGCCCACATCAACGCTCTAGCGCTCTTCAATGCCATGGCGGGAGCCGGCACTAAGGATCGCGTTGTTGTGCAGACCATCTGCGCGTGCGACAATAAGGAAATTGAAGACCTGAAGAAGGCCTACGAAGACAGTAAGTCGATATCTGCACACATGTCTGTCTGTGGGAAGGGTGCACACAGCGCCCTTGTGTTTGTATGTAGCATGTTCATCATCATCATCATCATCATCATCATCATCATCATCATCATCGTCATCATCATGTATTATGTTTAGTCGTTCATGACAGTTCAGCGATTGCTAACTGAACTCACTCATCCCGCTTTGCCTTGGTGCTCAATCTCGGGTACCACCAGCAGCCCCACAGCGGCTGCCAGTATAGGCAGATGAACATTGCCGACAAAACCATCTCCCTAGTCATTTTCGGCAATTTTATTGTATAACGTTCTTGCCGTTGCTCATACGCTGTGAAGTCAGCAGCCAATTTGACACTCATGGGGTCTGAACAAAGAACCCTAACGCAAAGAACACATATTTCGAAAATGAAAATCGGGTGTATTTTTTACTACATTGTCCATGGTATTCTAAACGGCGACTTGATCCCCTACCCAGGCGTCTTTCCAATGCTTCGAAACGTAAGTTTGTAGTAGAGCAAGTCCAGCCTCAGCCCACGTAGGATAAGAGGCGCTTCTAAACCATCTAGCGGTGTTGAAGAGATTCCAGCTCAGTTGCAGCAGTAAATACTCTCTGGCGCAGGTTCAGTTGAGACACCATTGGCACCACTTTTAATTGCGATGTAAAACAGTGCTCAGTCCCGTGCACCGTTTATTAATTCTTAGGCTTCTGGTAAACCTACTTACTTTTAGCCTGTCGAAACATGTACTGCTAATGCATTCAGCCAGTCTACTGGGCAGAAGCGCTGAAATGTCCCAAATCAAACCCTGATCTTTGCTTTTTTCCTTTTAGTTCTGAAGGAGAAGAAACACGACCGTAAGTTTGTTTTCAAAATAAACTTGAAATCATTCAAAAATGAACAGTAGACCGTTAAGGCAAATGCCCGCCTTGCTGAGCACAGAATCGGAGACGCGAATGTATAGAGGTAACCCCTGGGGAGGTTTAGTTTTAGTGGAATGTGGCGTGTACTAACTACAGTTGCCTTTTGGTTACCAGGCTGTTCTCGAATTACATAGCGCGGAGCATTGACAGTTGATGCTTTGTAGCCCATGTGCTTATCATCGGTGTTGGTATTTTATGTGGAGATGGCTTCTAGTTCTAACGCCTCATTACCATCCGTTGGACTACGTTTCAACTGTTAGTTTGGATAATTACCCCCCCCCGCCCCTCAGTCTGGAAGCGGCATTATCTAGAAGGGTTATTAATTTAATTAGCTTTTTATTACAATGAGCCAACTTACTTTCCGTCCCCAATCACTAACTGGAATCAGCCTTCTCACATCCGCAGACCACATAAGCTGAAGGCGACATGTTACCGCTAGCACTCTTGGGAGTTGGATGGCGCAGCGCTAAAAAAAACAAATAACAGTTTGTTTTTGATGCAATCAGAATTTAACCTGCGCTACCTGCGGAATATTTGCAGTGTTGTTTTTTAAAAATTGTAAATCCTTGACCTGTCTTCGCCGCACACAACAATGTCGGCTGAATCCGAAAATCAGTTCAAATACCCGGCGTTCTGACTCCGTTCTAGCATTTCCTAGATATTAAAAGATAATTTGCCAGGCATACATTCTCTGTAGATAAATAGTCGGCAGGTCTTTACAGTTGTATCATTGTCTAACTTAATAAAATATACGGATAAGTAGAAACAATTGTGTTTTTGTCAGGGTGGAGTAGGAAACAAGATTGCGATCAGTAGGCTAATCAGCAAACTACTACCGCGAAAGTTAATTAGCTGCTGGCGGCTAATATGGTAACTGCGGTGCCTTTATGAAGTACTTGTGGGCGCACAGGATTGGTTTACATAACCTGGATCAACCATTTGCGCGAGAATGGAGCTGTTTTGCTCTATTTTGTCTTTTCTTGACCACGCTGGAAGGTGTTCTTGTATTCATTTGAACAAACTTTGGTTCGTGCGATCAATAAATTCTGTCCCACAGGAGCAGGTAAATGAATAAATGTACATGGAGGCGTTTTGGGTTGACAGTTTTTTCTTGATATCTCCGTGTAGGATGGAGGCATTGGAGTGAAGGACGGGAGCATCGGCTGCTAGAAAGGTGCCTGATACAGGTTGACTTGAGTGCCTTCTTCCTGATATGCAATACAACATTTTCTTATCAGTTAGATACGATATCCGAACAGTATTTACAGCTAAACGGTACTCTCAAACTTGTCTAACCTTTTCAGGCATGCGATATTTCAGCAATCAGTTCAGCATTCTGCCGCTTTTATGAAGGTCGTAATGCCTCCAAAAAAACTACCGGAAAGTTAGATGCACACGCGAGTGTTAGTCATAGATGTGGCCTAGATGAAAGACGGACCAGCGTGTAAGCTTTCCTTTCAAGCTGTCTTCTAGAGCGCCAGGCATAGTCATTCCAGTCTGTCATTAACGTTGTCAGTAAAACAGTGCAGTCGCACTCCAGCCGCTTCGTCCCTGCTTGCGGACTGGTTTTTCAGTCAATGTTTGCGTTTATTTGCAGCCTTAAAGAGAGACTTGGAGAAGGATGTGGCAGAAGACACATCAGGAGACTACAAGCGAATCCTAATCGCTCTCCTTCAGGGCCAACGTGAAGCGAACACAGCCAAAGCAACCGTGGTCGCTGATTGCGAGGCTCTTTATGCCGCTGGCGAGGGGTCAGTTATATGTAGTCCGATCACGGGCATGCGATACGATTACAGTCAATCATTTGCGCACAAAGTTACTGCATTTGGCAAAACTAAGGTGTTCTGTAGTTATATTTGTGCCTTTTCAGGACGTCAGGAACTGATGAGTCGGTGTTTGTGCGAATCTTGGCAAACAGGAGCCATCGTCACATCCGCGAAATGAACAAAGATTACTCTGCCGTAAGTTGCATGCTTATTGTTATATGTTTCTCTTACCTCATGAGATGGAGTACTTTTGGTCACCAAAATCAAAATACCTTGGAAAATATTGCTCAAAATTGCAACAATTAGATAGGTGATTGCTTTGAATCTCTCCCACATAATTTTGTAATAACTGATATGAACATTACTTTCAGGCCACGGGACACGATCTACTGAAAGCAATTAAAAACGAAACTTCAGGCAACTTTAAGGACGCTCTCGAGATCATCGGTAAGTTCAGGATAATCTTTTGTTTTTTGTCGTAGATCTGTGAAGCGTACCTGGTCGATACTTTTATTGACGACTACCCATACTAGAAGAGAGAACTGCCGTGGTTTACTTACATTCGAGCCTTCTTATGTGTGACAAAAGTCTAGTAGTTTGTGATAACGGTCTTTCATGCGTAAGACAAAGTCTGTTTGCGTATAGCGCTTTAGTTTTCGCTTTTTACATACACACTCTGTCAGTGACTGAGCAACAAAATCCTTGATCCGCTCCTCCAGAATGGTAAGTTGTATCGAGAGGCTGAGAAGCCCAACTTCGTGACCAGGGCTTTCCAAATCTGGGATTCAGATGTGTTCATTCCAGCATGTGCCATCTTTATAAATACTCTTAAAGTGTCCACGGCCTACGAAGATGATGGCTGAGGCGCTAACGGAAAGAGGAAGGAATATGCTCCATCAGACCATGTATCGTATTCAGACTATATAATTTATGAACCATCACCTCATGCGTTTAGCAAAGGATGACCTTTAAAAAAACTGTATATTTTCACTGGCTAGGAACTCAATATATGAACCGGTGTACAGCTCAAGCCCGTCCACATCCGAAAAGCACTATAAAACTCACGAAGAATAAGGCTGTCAGAAACTGTTTTATTTACTCATGACTGTGTAACCTACAAAAGGTGGTGAGACAGTGTCAGGACGAGCGGAAGCAAACCTAGATGCAGTGATTGTCCAGAATAAACAATCCGCTCACGCGTACCACACTCGGTCTGGTTCCAGCACAATGTGCCAGGTTCTCACAGAGACGGTACGGATCTCAGCCAAGTGGGAGTGCCTTAGAGATTGCATTAAGAAGACGTCATTGAGCCCGGCTCGCAGTCCTGCGAGGAGGACCAGGTTAAGGTATAAGTTGGCGACCTTCCAAGTCACGGCTTTTAATGCACCATGATAGTTTCAGGCGAGAGTAGTTTATGTAGCGCATCTCATAAAGCCCTAGTCCCAGCATTTTGTCATATGGAAACGCTGATAATAGGGCTTTTGGGGGTGGGGAAATAGAACAGGCAGGGAAGAAAATTTGTAGAAGTGGAAAGTTGAAAAAAACGCAGTACAATTTGTTTCCCGCGGCCGCTGGGAGTAAGTTGTTCCGCATGTAAATTGGAGGAGTATCAGATCGTTTACATGGAGTGAACTGCGCTGAGCCCTCGACCTCGTTCTCTATTTCCCTTCTCAGGTCTCAGCCACCATCCGAGCCGGCCACTGGACTGGTTCGGGGTAACGGGTGCAGCTGCTGATATTTATAATGACCTCGTTTACGCGTGCTACGTACACGATCTGACAGATCCCCAAACGCAAGCCTCGGGCCACTTCAAGAAGGAGCCACTGCAGCCTGACTCTCAGTCCACCAGTCAGCCACTCCACGCAACCACACTGGGCTTACGGTGACGTCTGAGTATGATTATTAGTCGGCGCCCTTCCAAACCAAGGTGTTAGGCGCGCAGTGATCGATTCTGGCTCGCATCGCACATGGGGAAGGGACCGAAAACTAAACTTCGCCCAAGCTTGAGAGGTAGTGGCTGCAACCACGGGTTGTATTGTAGCTGGCGTGACCATGCAGGATGTAGATGCGGGTAAGGAGAGACTGCTCCCTAAATGGGCCACAAAATAGATGCGCTGGACCAACACAGGGGCCGGATAGAGGCAGGGCAGATTTATTCGGGTTGCGCTCCCATAACAACTGCCGAATATGGGGGGGTGGGGAATTGGTGGCACGCGTAGCTTCGGACTCACGCTGCACTACCCACCTGCGCCCGATCACGTCTCCGGTCATCTTGACTCTGTCCTGATACGGGACACGAGTGGTTGAGGGAAGAGGAATGTGTGTGGACAGTTGGGGCGGATGTGGTGGGTACATCGCAGGAAGTTTAGTAAAGTTAAACCTTAGCAACTGCTATCTTCAGACCATGGTTAATTAGTAGAGAACAAATCTTGGGAAGGCCAGAGTAATAGGAACAGTTTATTGTGTACATAGAAGAATGGAGAATAGATGGAAGGAGTCGGACTTGGGAGAACACGACCAACCAGTAGACCCAGCCGGGCCCAAGTGCCAGTTTGACAGTAGTCAGGTCAGTGAGCAGAGAGAAATTCACGCGTGCAGGCTTGCTATTCGTTGCCGTCCTAGAACGCAGGTTTGCGGCAACTGTGATTGGCTGTTTCCAGACGTCGAGATCAACAGCTGCGGGACTTCAGGAGTGTTAATTTCGACGCGAGCTAGTCACCACAGGTGTATGCTGCTGCCCTTGGGACTGGTTTGCTGGTCTCTGTGCGATGGATTCGCGCGTCAGGATAGATTCGAGAGCGTCCGATTGATTATAATAATGAATGCTTTGGCGTGCCATGGAAATGGATCCCCCGGTATCAATCTCACTCCTTCTCCCACATACCTGTTCACTGTCCCAGCTTTTAAACCAACTGGTGATGGGAGTCGGCATAGTGACTACCCCTGTGCTTGTACAACGCCCGACCTAGTCATCCAGTCATGTGTCAGGCCACACCAATTATCACGCTTCCAACTTAAGTTTTTGGGTGTATATTCTGCCGAGCAATTTTGGCTCTGATCCCGCACATAAGTATTGTAACCCCAACACTAATTCTACAATAAAACGTGCTTCTAACCTTAAGCTTAACTCTTGCCCTACCGTAAACATTACAGATAATATGAATCGTAATTTTACTTCCTAACCTAATGCTGATTGTAACAGCAAACGTAACCTTAACATTCACCTTAATTTTAAACATACTGTAGCCGGCATGTGATGCCACGGACGGTTTCTGTTCTCATGTCCTGTTTAGGCGGCCATAAGAGTCATCTTCACCCCAGATTAGATGACAACTTCTGAACTTCTGAACACACCAAAAACATATAGAAGAGGCGCAGTTTATCAAATGACACCCTCTAAGTCACACGTACTATCTGAGCTTTAACTTAACTCCTCTTGAGAAACTATTAATCCGATATAGAGCAAGTGTAAAAACACTGGTTAAAGTACCGACTGATTAAATAACAACAGCCAGCGGGCATTTTTAAGAACATAGGTCAAAAGTTGGTACACAGTTTGAGTGAACTACACTGCAACTTCTTTTCACATGTGCCCCCTCAACTGAACCCGAGCGAAAATCTAGTGTGCGTCGTTTTTTAGAGTGGCCATTTCGGCATGTGAACTATCCAAATGAAACACACAAACGGGCTGAAGGGGAGCCATCGTGGATGTACCGCGTGGTGTTAAAGCTAAGAAGGTTAACCCATACGGCTGTGATCTTCCAGGCCTGTTTCCTTCGGGGATGAGAGAGGTCTTGGGAAGGCCAGAGTAATACGAGGAGTGTATTCTGTACAAATGGAAAAGAGAATAGTAAGGATGAAGTTTGACTCGCGGACTAGAGTATCCGTTCCCTAGTCCAGAGTGTGTTCTAGCGGCAGTAATCCGGGCGGCTGCCGGAAGTTGACTTCGTTTCGGTCAGCGTTAATGATAATTGGTCAGACCGCGACATCGCGTGTTATTAGGTCGCGCCAGACATTGAGCGAGAGATAGATAGGGTGCGGGCAGTCAGCGTGACTGCAGCCTTGGCGTGATAAGTCAGCGATCACGGGTTCCCTTAGTGGCGTAAGCGCCCACTACAGTTTCTTACGAACACAGAGAAATCGGTAACCTTATATTTTACGGTAAAAGTAGCTTATGTAGCCCCACTCATATACCCTTAGTCCCAGCATGTTGTCCTGCAAAAACGGTTATTAGAGAGTTTTGTGGGGTGGGGAAATAGGATAGGCAGAGAAGGAAATTTTGAAAAGTAAGTGTTGAGTGAAAAAATGCAGTCGAAATTGTTTCCCGCGGCCGCTGGGAGCAGGTTGTTCCGCGTGTAAATTTAAGGTGTGCGCGGCGCTTCGCGCCGCAGACCATACTAATCTAGCTCCAGAACGGTAAGTTGGAGCACAGGTAAACTGAAGTAGACGACCTCCTAACCACCATTTTTATTTTTCGGGAAATTAAAGAAACCTGCAGTTTTATAGTCGGCCTTTTCTGCAATAAGTTAAATTAAAATACAGATTTGGAAAATCTACAGATATAAATCAACAACACTTCTAAATTCAGTGAAATAAAGGTGCACTTAGCCTTTATTAGGGTATATTCCACTGCGTGTCCTGACTTCCCTCCCATAAAACCTGATAAACACCGGTTTCATAGGAAAACATGTAGGTCGTAGGGATTAATGACTGGGGCTACATAAACTACTTTTGCCTATTTTACCTCTAGCCCTACCCTAAAGTTAAGCCTTACATCTAAAATGAATTCTAACATAAACCCTTAACATTCTTCTGACTAACCACCCATTGTTAACCTGACCCTAACCCGCGCCTTCCTTGTAAACTCAATTCCCTTGGAATTTGACGCAAGTTCACATACCTTCTGAGCGGTTCCTCTTCCTGTGTTTCCTTTAAACAACCTCACAGAACATCCTTATCGAAAGCTTTAACAGAGAGGAAGAAGAATATAACTTTGGGAGCTTAATATGAACAAACCTTGGAAGGGAATAGGACATTACTCATGCATAAAACAACAATCATTTTCAATTTTTTCTCTTTTTCGACTTAATTATTATAGTGCACACTGCCCTAAACAGAACGGAGTGTGTGGCTGACATGTTGATTGGAAGCATGAAGGGCATGGGAACAAACGATGACGATCTCATCCGTCTGGTCTTGGCGTACTCTGAGGTAAGCAAATTTGAGCTGCTTTTCAATTTCTACCGTAAATACCGGCTCACTAGAAGAGTCTAGTTGAAGCAGACATGTGAGTTGGAATGAACCGCGTTTCCAATAAGCCTTTACTCTGTTGGTATTTAAAAAGATCCAGATTTAATGGACCTCCATGCTTTTTGTGAGGACCCAACTCCAAAGTTTCCGAGCCTGATGGATGTATGGTAAAGATGAAAGCACTTGGAGCGTTTTTTTGCGATGCTAATTTCTGGGATTATCGTTTTCGTTCAACCGCTCAGAAAATAATTTTTTTCGAAGACTATTCTACAACTCTAGTTGTCAAATCAATCAACACTCGGTAGTACTAGACACCCTAAATCACAACCGACATTCGAAGTATGGAAGACTGCTTGATGGATGTCACAACGTAGTTTAAATGAGGATGGACAATTTAGTTTCATGAGCCGCTACTTTCTCCATCAACGCTTTAGGAGATCTGATTTGGTCAGATAAAATAAGATGGCACTGCAATGGAGGGCACTAATGGATGAGGATATTATTTAACTCATTAAAAAATATGCCATAGAACCTTGATTGTATATGCACTCCTCTGGAGAATGCGAGGTAGACTTAGTAGAAGGGTTGCATATAGCAACATAATGAAACTGAATGTCACAATTTTGTTTCAATCTACTAAGGATGTTTGCTACAAATAAGATAGCTCCGTTCATAATACAGGCTCTCCGCTTCGTAGACCTTGATAGATATGTTCGTGGGGAGACCTGTGTAGCGTCTATAATGACATCTCCGACTGATATCACCAACAAACTTTATGCTTCTTTAGTAATTCAGTTAACACATACCTTAATCGACTTGTACTTTAGGATCTTTGTTGGCGTAGCATGCTTAATTTCTCTTACCAAGAGTAATGTATCATGCCTTTTGTGTTCAGGATAATCTTGCAGAAGTCAAGAAGGTCTTCGCCGAGAAGAATGGCAAATCGCTGGCCGATTATATTCGTAGTGAGACGTCTGGTGACTACAAGAAGTTCTTGGTCGCAATTGTTGGGGAGTAAGCTACCAGTCGACAATCTTCAAAACCCTAAAGAAGTATTCATGTTATTTTATGTTGTCCTCTTTTCTCTTGCTAAAATATTTGCGATAAACACAAGTTATAATACTATCATCGGGTCTTGTTTCTTTTTATCGGGCATAAAATTCCCTACTACGTCGGATCCGAATCCTAGACCAGTTAGTCACCATATATAATCGTTAAAAGCCCCTCCATGTTTCAAGAAATCAGATCGATATCGACAGTGCAGGAGATCAAACTGGGATTAGGAGTCAAGTGTATAAAAAGGGGACGGTCTCGTAGTGGTGTCTAAGTGACCGGAAGCAACCATTCTGCGATTTGCACGACGCTCACGTCTCTTATTCCTAATGATAGTTCTCCTGTACCGGGCAGAAATGGATGCCAGCGTTGAGTTAACCGTATTATCACGTTAGATTTGCCTTTTTTAGACTGCTTCCGCATGGAGAGAAATCAAATGAACTATATTGAACCAATTTTGACACGGATAAGGTGGATAACAGTGGAGGTGACTTAATTCCATTCCCCACATGCATGTCCTGTTCTTAGCTACTGCCATGTATGAATTATGGCATGTCTTTGGAGCCCACATAGCGATCATATCCAACAGCGGCTTTGCAGAATTCGACAACTATACCAAGTACAACGAACTTAAGTGCCTATTTTTACAGGCCACGAAACAGGGCTTGCTAATGAACGTAGGTCATTTCCCTTTCAAGTTCTAAGTTACTCTCATCGGGTTGTCATTCACAGGGACATTGTTAAGCAGACTTCAGGTACCAATTCAGTCTATCCAATAAAATGTTACCAGAAGAAATGAAAACTCTGCCTGCTACCCCATTAGGCTCCAATAGTTGTCAGTAAGACGCTATTCTGTGCCTTCCGGCTCATGAAATACACTGGCTAACAGTCGTAGGCCTCGGTAAATAGGTGCAGACAACCGGCTTGGAAGTATCGGGTTACATAATCGTTCCACGACACTTGGTTCACGTAAAAAATAGCGCGGGCGATCCAACAAAACTTTCGGAATACCCGATCAGGAAGAGAGTACTCGAGGGGCCCCTTTCGACATCCCTGGAAAGCCATAGACAGAGCGATCACTTCGAAGGAGAACGCGCATGCCGTTAGAAGCGGCTCCAGTAGAGTGCCTTTATAAACTGCTTTCGATTCCGTTTGATTCGTGTTTATGATCGAGCGAATTCTGCGCACAGCTTGCCCCCTGTCACCTTACACCCCTGACGAGAGGCCCTCTGAAGGAACTTATTTTGGGTCAGATGTTTCGAGTAATGATTTCAGCTACGCATCTGCAGACCCTGAAGATTCCTCTATGTGCGACTCTCGTTGTGTGATGCATTTTACGTAGGTCATCAGTGTCAAGTGTGCGGGGATGTATCAGACAGCCGTGGCCTGTTCTGCATTTAGTTGCTTTTCGGTACATTTCACACGCCAGGCGGACGGACGCAGCCGCTGGCCGCCTGACGTCATGCAGTGGAACAGCCATCAGCCGTGAAGCACGCAGGCTTTTGCGTCTAGTGACTAAGCGGTCGCGCAACGTGCAGGGTTAATAACTTAACGCGCGGCTACCCACGGAGCTGGTAAACCAATGACCTATAACAGTAGTTCAGGCAACAGGTCACAGGTCTTATCACAGCACGAAGCCTGTTGCTTCATCACCCATCCTACGGTGAAAACCCGATAAACGCGAGGTCGTGGGCCGCAGGTGTGGGCGAAACCACTCAGCACCGCAGAATATAGAACCAGCGGGAAATCAGTCTGACCGTAGGCCGTCCTACACAATCGCTGTCCGGTGAGCCATATTTTAATAGATTTTTTGGAGGACTATGGGTGTGCTTTCTGAATGAATCTACTTAAGAAAGCTTGTATCTAGCGCATCAGTTGCCTGTCAGGCGAGTACAACACCGCCGTTCGTGTAAGAGATGAAATAAGTAATTGCCCTCCCTCGGCAGTCTTTTTGTAATCTGACACTCGGACTTAAGGCATGACAACATTTCCCTCCGTTTGCTGTAAGGCAAAGTTACCTGTGGATTTCTCATCATGGAAGGGTTCACTGATACAAAAAACACTAAAAAAAATGGTTGAATTGATTTAGTGAAAATTGAGCCTGATCCACACATGCTTGCGGTTTGCCTTTTCGCGGGCATTTCAGAGACCCAACTGTTCTGCTGTCTTAATAGTCATAGACGGAGACAAATCACTACGGGTAGGTTTTATAAATCAAGCCAATTTGGATGTTCTCCATTCGCATGTAAATTTTCTGATAAGTACATAACTTGATCTATTTCGCCATTATATACCAATTTTTATCTCCGTTTGGTTATTAAAACTAAAATACGAAGATTACTGGCGCATAACACTAACACCGGCTTGAAAGAAGTTCAAGTTGCACTACCTTTTGCGAATTATTCAGGGACGATCCTTCGTGATGTCTATAGTTGCAGTCTTCGGCCGTTATACGCTGTTTTTATCAGTATCAGTGTTATGGAGACGCGAACGGTGACGTACTCAGGGCCCAGAGTTGGCAGTGCACCCCAGATAAGCCATGCCGGCAGACCGGCCGCGCGCGGCGTGAGCACACGTGACGCCCGCCCCGCGTGCACTGCGATGTTCCAGAGCGTGTCGCGGCGTGGGAACCACGCCAGAACCACCCCGCTCGTCCGATAGGCCGGAAGCAGTCTAGAAGGACCAGCGCCTTATCAAGGCCTGTACTGGACGCGCTGAATCATCATTCTGCTGTCTCTGTGTTAGCCTGAATAAAGACTCTCGCGATCAGACCGGCTTTGCCTTCTTCCACCTACTAGTCCTGGGGACATAACAATCAGTACATTGAGGGATATGTAGGAAAAATTCCTTTGAGTGCCCTATTTGTACATATGTGCAGTGGTAGCAGAAAATTTGTTTCTCAGACTGTTGGCGAGGCCAGTTATCCTGTGTCATAAGATGAACATAGGAGCAGACACTGAAAAAAACTCCTCATGGATTTTTAGGAGAAAAAAGTTCGCTCTTGTGGGGGTAATGCGTGGGATTTAGGAGAAAAAAGGTGTTCCAACGGGGGGTGGGCATTGCAAAGGTTCCCAGGATCATCACCGTGTGGAAGCCGCGTCCTGATTCTTCCTTGCTGATTGCAGAGTCCGCCAACGGAACTGGAAAAACAGAGGCATCCGTCCAGATCGTCGACAGTCCGCTTTGGGTCGAACCAAGGGTGATCTTCCGATCTTGCGTGTTTGTGTACCTAGTTGATTGATGATGAATGACATAGTTTTTGCTGAAATATTTGACATGATACTTTCAAAATAAAGCGTATTTCTTCGATTGACTCGATTGTGGAAAATTAGAGGCCTCGGTGGCAGTCGAGCCCGCACAGCAGGAAAGACTTTTGTGCAGCCGACGCCTGGGCAGTCAGCTTACTGTTCCCTAATGGTGAATTCCATAGGAACAGTAGTTTGAGCGGGTAAATCGATCCAAGTATCATTAAGTTCACGGCTCACAGTGAGCCTCATAGCTCAGTGGTAGAGCGTTGGCTGCGCAAGAGCCCTTCCCGTTGTGTGGCTTAGACTCCCACCAAGGCCGCGAATTTTTAACAATTGGACCAATCAAATTATTTAAATCTGTTTTAAAGTTGCGACGATTCCCATAAGATAATTCAGAAGAGTAGGTGGCGAGCATAGGTATACTTTCGATAAATTATAATCGGGCCAACTACATTTATATGGGAAGGGGTAAAAGGTACATGGTAAATTGCAGGTAATTATGCTCATAGTTACAGGCAAATTATTCATGGGAATCGGGGAGGGGGTTGGTAATAGGCGGCTAGTTACGCGGTAAGAAGAGGGGGGGGAGAGGGAGAAGAGTGGAAAATGCCGGCAGTTATGTGGCCGTTGGCCATGCTAGACTCGAGGCTTGCAGGAGGTTCTTCTGCGCGCACAAAACCGGCTCCCTCAACCGGATAGCGGCTGCTTCTGCTGTTGCTAGCACCCGCTAACCCAAGGACTTTGGGTAGTTTGGTGGGACATTGTAAATCACCTTGGAGGCTTCATTGGGGTCCATACGATGTCCGGAGTCAACCATGTGGGCTTTTTATATTCTTGACTTCACTTTTGCTCAGACATGCTGGGAGGTGCTCCCGTATTCTTTTGGATAGACGCCGGCTCATGCAATCGATATAACCTGCACCACAGGAACAAGTAAATGAGAAAATGCACATAGAAGTGGTCTGAGCTGGCAGCCTATCCTTACCTTCGCCGTGCAGGACTGGGTTGGCTGAGAATAACACCCAAACTTTCGCTACTGGGAAGGTTCGTGATACGGCTTGGTTAAGGCGCTTGCTTAGGAGTTCACTTGCTGCATCCCCTTGAAAGGGGACTTTGAGGAACAGCGTCTTCTTATCCACGGTGGGTGTAGTGGGTTTGGTTTCTTTTTCCATCACGTTCTTTTGGATGAATCTGTCAGAATAACCATTCTCTCGAAGCAGGTCCTGAATTCTCTTGAGCTTTATCTCAATTGTGTCCGCTGAGCAGATTTTTCTAGCCCTTTGCGTTAAGCGAACCTGCCGTTTCCACCTTCAATGTGAACTAAATAGAGGGGATGTAATAGGGGGTATAATTGGCCCTATGAGAATTGATCGAAAGTATACGTATGCTCGCCATGCACTCCTATTTAAATCTACCAAACCCCTACCAAGCCTATTTCTTTCTCCCTCTTTTTTTCTCTCTCTCTCCTGCAGGCCTACTTTTACAGAAGGAAAAAGAGGTGTCTGGAGAGGGAAATCTAGTCTGGACAGAATGGCGGAGGTGTGCACGCGGATCAGAACAGCGCGCATGCGCTAACAAAGCCCTGGGTGTAGAGCTCACGCGAGCGTGCGTGACGAGCATTGGGAAATAACCTGCCTATCCGTGTGTCAGTCCGTCCGTCCAGACAGTCTGAGGGTTTTCAAGGTGAAGATAAATGACCTTGAGGCGAAAGGGAGTTGAACAAAGAACGTTGTTAGCAGGCAGAGACAACCGTCTGCCAGACACAAACCGAAGCGGATGCGTCGAGCAAACGATAAGGTGTTTTATTTGAGCCAGGACAAATGAATATTGAATGGCATATATCGAAAGTGAAGTGTTTATTCGCCTGACGTTTCGACCTCCGTCGCGGATTCATCATCAGAGACATGAGTAGCAGAAACAGATGACCAAATCGACGCCTCGGAAGGAAGCGAGTGCCGATGAGTTGACACACCGGTACGGACTACGAGAACATGTTCGAGCCACTACAGCTTTGTGGCAACGCAGCAAAGTGAATGCTTTAATCACCACATTCACTATGGTTTTTACCCCGAGGTGCAGTGAATTTGAGAGCATTTCGAGCGCTGGGGGTGGGTCTTCGGAATCGACGCGGAAGTTAACTGAACGTTAGTGAGGCGGTTACGAGGGCTGGTGCTCCATATATTCGGAGTTGGCGGATCAGAAGAACTGACGCCCCATCCACCACAACGGTCCTTGTCCTGATCACGTCGGGCTCGCCATTTTGTAGTTACCCCATTAGGTCAAGTTCCGGTGGGAAGGATAAGACGGAAGCCATTAAAATGAGGGATTTGCTTTCTATGGGAGCTTGTTGTGTGTCCGCGCGCTAAGTTTCTGATAGCCGGGGCATGTCCTATGTCGCCTACAGCCAAACAGTGAACTGGTGCACACTGATTGGCCTCGAACCGATCGAGAGCGTGAGGTAGGCAAGACGATAGCGCGGGCAGTCCCGAAGCAGATCAATCAGGAGGTTGAGGGGGGGGTCTGTCACGCGCGAACAAGCAAGGCTTGACAGACGAAGGCAAGATGACTCAGCGCAGCGGTACTGATCACAGACTTCCAGACATCCACCAGTTGTTGATGAAGTCGCTAAGGTGTATGCGAATGTACTTAATCATGTTTGGGAGCGATGACCTACAATGTCGTTTGCATTCAACGGCTTTTATGAACAGTTTAAGGATCTTGTGTTCGCGTGACACGTTTCATTACACGAGGCATAGGCAAATGTGGTTGGTGGTACACGTAGGTGTGTGCGTGACAAACTCTCAGGTCTGTGTGTACGATAAACTCTGCAGTGAGGGTGAATAACAAGGATGGTCAGTCCAGCAAAGGTAATTGTTGGCTACAGAGTCACTTTTCGAGAACAACAGACAAAATAGGGGTCCGGTTAAAGGAAAGAAAAGACCTAGAATAACATTTAATAACCTCCAAGTAATTGCCTAGATAGTTTTAGAGGTGGAAATGGACCTATAAGACTCAGTTGATCATGAATTGCTTCATAATTTCCTGGTTGATCGTAATTTTAAAAGACCAACTCATCTCAACTAAGTGATACACGCACAAAATATTGCCTTTTCATTATGTTATTTCCGTTTGAACAAGTTTGAAATTGTCCCTGTCCTTTCTCCAACAAAACTCCTGTTCTACCTACATATGATTGTTTCCCTTTTACGAAAGCTGCCTCCCCTTCCTCTGAACCGTGTGCCTGTGCTCTCTCCTTCCAAAAATGCCGCCACCCTCTCCTGTTGACCTTTTGTTTCCAGTGCAATGCATACTGGTGCCAAAAACCAGCCCCTGCGCTAAGTGGCACTTGACTACTGTCCCCATCCCCCGTTAGGCTTTCTTGCTTTTTACTCCCCTTTTCCCACAATGCTTTCGGTCCCCCATTACCTCAAGAGACAACTGTTTCGAGTAGCACTTGAATATGCTCCCTCTGCCTTCCACTGGAAAGTTGACTAGACCCAAATGTTACGTGCTTGGCTGACCTGAACACCACTTGGCCCAGACCGACGCATTCCGAGGGCCACTTCAACACTCCCGACCGCTGACACTTTTATATTGCCTCCAATCCCTTTCGGCACATTATTTCGGACCAGCGCTGAGGCACGCTTGCAATTAGCGGCCGTCAATCTCCTTACCTTTCTGCGCGCAATGTTCGCACCGAGTGGAGGCCACATTAACTGCATCCTGAAGTCACATAAAGGTACCGGGTGCCCACTCTCCCACTAACATACACACGCTCTCCCAAGACCGTTTTCGCCCTGCGTGGCAGTTGAACTTGTGTTGTTCCCCTGTATAGAGTAAGACGATTTGGCCGACTCTCTTCGCTCTTGACTGTGGGTATCCATTGTTGAGGTTTGCATATTGTTTACCCTTTACTGCTTTGCTTAATAGTACCGTATTTTCTTGATAGTGGCTAGCATTGGGTTTGAAGTACGAGTGACTCCCGGATACAGAGTCAGAGGAGTCAAGAAAGACGAAACCGTGGTAGCATTCCAGATGATAGTTGGTAGGTTCTGAGTGCACCTCGATCTGGGTTGACTGTTCCGCTTCTGCGGTCTGAAATTTTTTCTTAAAAAAGTAATCATTATTGTTAAAATATTGTCCAGTATATTATACGCACTTTTCCCGATGGGTTTTCCACTGTTAGAAAAATTTAGTGTCTTATCCGGAACCCATACTTCAGTCCCGTTCGTTTTCTCTCAACCCATTTTTTCACTCTGAGAGCACTTTATTTAAGGTTTTCCTTCCTTTCTGGGACAAAGAGGGTGTCGTATTGGGCCAGTTCTGGTGAGAAAATTGAGGGAGGAGCCCTTTTATGCCATTTCGCCAAAAAAGTTTGAATGGGAACGCTGTGTGGGCAGGCGCTGTTTTGGCGCGTTGTCAGAATGAGACAATCAGTCCTCCATTCGCCAAAATTCAGGTCTCTTGTTTCTCAATGCCTTAAACAATCCCTTCAGCAATTTCACATAATAAGGTTGGTTAACGGTAGTACCAGGAGGACCGAATTCAACGTGAATGTCTCCTTTTATTTCGCAAAACAAAGAAAAATGGTCGTGTGGCTCCTTAAAGTTTGTCATCGCAAAGTTGCCGAGAGCACTGGGGAAGAGGGGTTTAATAAGACACTCAATGTGTCTGCTGCGATGGTCTCTTACGAACGTTACTTGGCCAAAACAGTGTCTATTAACAGTACCTATCGGGACAGGGCTGAACTCCCAACACACTTACCCACCGGAGATAATTATCGTTTTTTGGTGCCCCTTCGTATGGCTGAAAATAATGGAAAAATAACCCCCAAACTGAAAACTATTTCAAGGAGAAAGCTCTACTTAATTGGTCGCTTGAAACTGACTAGTTTATCATGACAGCTATCTTTGAAAAAAACTGTATTCAAAACGCGGATTAACTTCCATTTTGTTCAGAAGGGGTTCGATTTCCTTATTTACTAGATGGACGGTTAATTTAACTCCAAGAATATCATGCAGCAGTAAACTGCTTCCACCTAGTTCGACTTTATGAGTTTAAGGTCTGAGAAAGCAATCTGAAAGAGACATCTGATGTGTCCGAAAAATGCATGGAAAGCAGAAAAAAGATAGTAGACTGGAAGGACAATTTCTGACTTATTATTAATCGTCAGTCCGATTTATCCAAACCCAGGTTTGCGACGCCTGACCCGTGAATATGCGTTTTTGGTAATCGAACCATTGTAGTGGCCCTAGCAGCCACTTGGAACCCAAAATCGGACGGACGGCGCCTTTGGCCTGCGCGCCTAATCCCGCCTGCGGCCAGATGCTAAGTCCCGGCACCTCTTGTCCGTTCCCGCCCAATGGTCTGAGCCGCTTACGAACACACCCAGCATCGCCTTGCCAGCCTTGCGCCAAGGCAACCAATCATCGTTCCTCTGTGTACACAATATACTGTTCCTAATACTCTGGCCTCTACCGACTTCTTCTCTACTAAGCAACCATGGTCTGAAGATCGCAGTTGCTAGGGTTTAACTTACTGCGATATGGTTTCCTTCTCCTTGACCTGAAGACCTATGACCGAATTCCCCGCGCGCACACCCGCACGTCCAAATTGCCGTGGTTGTCAAAGGCTCACTTGAACACACCACCACTCGGTTGATACAACATTACTCGGCTAATGCAGAAAACCAATCGGAAACCACTTGAACTTGCTCGAGAATCACATAAAACCAGCTGCCACCGCTGTCCCAAACTCTCACAGGCCTGGCTGCACGCAGTCAACGTTAACTATGGCTTGGCCAGTGGTCACTGCCTTCTGAGACAGCAGCTGGGAGTTCTATGCCCAAGAAGAAGCCCTGGGTGAACCACCTCATGTCTCCCACAAAGAGCCGAAGGGTAAAGAAGTGATAACCGGCGGGTCTGATAGGCTGAGCGTGGGGCAAACGGGGCCACTGGATGCTGGAAGGACTACTTGTGACTTATTTGCAATCATCAGTCAGTCCTAATCCAATGTCATGCTCAGGAAGCCGACAGTCGAAGGCGGGTCAGTTACCCATCAAGCGTTTGCTCGCGATGCTCTTCCAGCTGGTGCTTGGGCACACGTTCTATCGATAGGACTAAGTCAGGTCATGCAGAAATGTCATGCACAGCTCTGTTCTGATTGGTAATTTCGGCCGAGCAGAAATGCTTCCTCCGAACCACACAGCCAAGTGATTTTATAAAACTCTGTGATCTTCACACTTTCGAGAGGTCTAATTACCCAAGGTGTATAGGACTTTCGGTCTACGCACTTTTACGTCAGCAAGTTTTCTTACGATTTCAGCAACTTACTATTTCTTATTATTAGAAATTTTAGTAAGGAGGACTTATATGGTGCGGTAAACTGCACATGAAAACAGGAGCCACTCGCATTAAAGATGACGTTGCGTCAGCTTCTCGGGAAACTAGGATTATGATAAAGGTTCTAGTTAGGGTTAGTGTTAGGACAAGAGTCAGGGTAATGTTTTGAGGTAAAGCTTAGATCACTATGAACTGTAGGATTAAAGTTTAGGGATAATATAAAAACTACGGTTCAAATTTATAATACGTCTACTGTAACGGAATTTTTACTCTTCCTGGAATTAGGCAAATTGCCACTTTTATTACTGGGGAAGGTTCCTACACCCGTGGCCTGTTAAGGGAACCGTAAAGGTCATTCTTACCAATTTTTTACTACGGTTAAGGGTGCAGTTACTATCATTGCCATGTGATCAGATAGACATGCCCATAGAAGTAGCGTCAGCTATAAAAATAGCATCTTTTATCGCAGCTGCGTTTTTATACAACTTCGAGTACCCATAGCCTTGTTTCAGTCACAGGAGCTTCGGACTAGATTACGACGCTGGCGCCAACGAGTGCGAGTGTTCGCCACATTTCTCAGCCGACAATCCTGGCTACGTCAACATAGCTGCGTTCAGTTTGTTGACTGCTACGCCACACAACTGACCAATCACCGCCACCGCTTGATTTGATTGGCAATTCGGCGACATAACATATAGGCGGCGGTTTCCTGCGACCGTGTCAGCCTTCCCCTAGTACGCGGATTCAGTAACGTGTGAGTTTATGCTCTTTTGTGTTTAATTTTTTCTTATCAGGACGTGATTTTTATGTGATTATGCCCAATAAAAAGAAGATATCTTTATTTCGAATTATTTAACATAGTTTAAACCTAGATTTAATGGTAAAGGAAACAAATGGTCGATCACTGGAGTTATGACATTGCCGTCAGGGTTCACATGACAAGGATACTGGTAATGCCCTCTGTGGTCATTGCGGTGCTGTTTTGTTTTACTTCCGTGTAAAAATCATAGAATAGTCTTAAACCCATTTGGATTTAAAATCTCAGTAACTAGACGACGAACTAAGCCAGCTGGATTGCAGCTTCTCACCCCCTATGTGAGATGCTCTGTTTAAGATTGTAGAAAAACTCTGAACATGCATGCAGCAACTACTTACAGCAAGGTTTCTACTAGCAAAATATCTGCCCCCTTGAAATAGATTGGATGACGTCGACGGCCGAAGAATAATAAATATGATGTGCAGAAAAGCAGCGTTGGCTCAATTTAGTTTCAAAAACTTTAACAAAAATCTTGATAGCATAAGTAATTACATAGTCCTCCTGGCGGAAATCCCAACTTATTGACATTTGAAAGAGGAATAACTTTGTGTATTTACTTGAAATTTCGTGAATGCATTTACTAGCACCCAGAAACTGTGCACAAAACTTTCCCTGTTAATGTGAAATTTTCCGTCAACTATGTGCACTGGGAACGTTAATGAAGACAGAATTGTCTGTATCAGTGTTGCAGGGGTTTCTGCGACTCACTTGAGTCATTAAAAATAAGCATAAAAAGCAATAGACACTTTAACGTCATTATTATGCAATTACTTTTCAATACACTCTTTATGCGACTACTGTATGAATTTCTTACCGAGATTAGAAGATACGGCTCTTACACGGATTAACACGAAAGTGTGCCTGCGCTATGTAAATTGCATATCACCTTTTATAAAATGTTCCACTGGAAACGCTACACAGCGTCATCGACTCCAACGTCCTAAGTTAATTTGCATTTGAGAGGAGAGTCGATAAGTGAACTGCTAGCACTTAGCAAGTACACCCGATATCTGGTGTCGCCTATTTTGATAATAAACCAGTTTAAAAATGATTTATGGTGTCTTCGCTGCAGTTAGTTATAGTCAGTGCCTGCGTAGATGAACAGCAATTGTCGCCAAATTGAAGAAACAACATGTCCTCGTGGATATATTCATATCCTGAATATTGGACACACAGCTACTTTGGGTACAGCTCACCTCCTTGGCATCGTTCCAACCCAGAAAACCTGATAATGTCGAAAACAATGTTTTCAGAGGGAACATGTATCAGGGAGTATATATATATATATAAATGGTTGTCCTCCCTCTTACAGGATAGTCGTCTTCAAATTCACTCAAGGCACAGAAAGTAACCTAAGTCCAAACATTGGCGGGAGGTGAAGCCGTATTTGAAATTTGTATCTCATTCCGGCGTAGTCGTCCTTCGTTTTTTAGACGCACAAACAACATACAACCAGTTAAGCCGTAATTTGGAGCTTTTTATGGTGACTCACAAAAGCTTGTGACAACGTGGCTATGTAAACAAACTTAGATGAACGTCAGCGCTCCTGAGCATGTACCGAGCTGACATTCAATGGGTATTATTTTGACAGAAGGAACAGTAGCTTAAAGGCGTGAACAGCCGGTATAGACACCCATAACACAACCCATAAAGTGTGCTTTTTTTTAAACATTCCAGTGAACTCTGTAGCTTGGTGTAGCATCTAAGACTGTCCCTCACCGTCCCCCGGTTGAGCTCTAAAAGGCCGAATGAAGCCAAGTTTTTTTTCGGTTGTTTAAATTGATCGCCTCTTTTAGCCGTTGGCTCACACCGGGTTTACCTCACCGATGATGCAGTTCCCCTTTCTTTGCAGATAAATGGCAACTGTGAAGCCGGCGGCCAATTTTAATGCGACGAAGGATGCAGAGGCCCTACGGGCAGCAATGAAAGGCGCGGGTAAGTGAAATTTGCATTAATCTGTGTGAAAAATTAAAGATTAGTGGCCCAGACGGAACTTGTGTTTAACTGGTAGCCTTGTAGAAAGGAACTTGTCTGTCACCTCTAGCATATTTAATCTCTGGGTCCATGGGTGGCTGATGACGGCTGCTAGGCCAGAATTTTCCAGTAGGTTCACTCCAGCTGTTGCCGATGTTTCCTCTAACACTGTCACTGGTGTTAAGCTTTTTCAAATTGCTCAGGGACTGACTTACTCTCTTGTAAACAGGCACGGACGAGCAGGCGATTATTGACATTCTCGCCTACCGCACCGTCAGTCAACGGCAAGAGATCGCGCAAGCCTTCAAGGCTTCGTATGGTGAGGTAAGCAAGACTTATAATTCGTTTCTTTTTTAATTTTGTTAAAAGAAAGCGTGTCTGTCTGTTTTGAACTAATGGCGTGAGTGGCACACAATCAGAACGCTACCGTAATTGCTATTAAATCCAGTTTCAGGCAAACATATCCTACAGTAACTGAACTTGATAGCTATCGGAATCGCGGAGGTCGTGACAGATTCAGTGACTTGTGCATTACTCGCTGAGATGCAACCGCCTGTGAGGGATATAGACAGAAGGCACATTTTCGCAACCGTGCTAACTTCAATCCATAGGTTAATGGCAGACGGTTGGACCCAGATATTTTATGGTCGAAGAGGCGAGCTGCATATAGCTCTAGATAAATGTCGTTCAGAGGTCTTTTTGCCCTTTTCCATCATATCCTGTGGAGGCGGTTTTCAAGACTTCAGTCCTCCAGCTTTATAAAACCTTCGACCAACATCCAAGAAGCATTTATCTCATGGTTACTGCCCTCCTTACCTAACAGGACCTCCATAAAAAGTTGCACGGAGAACTGAGTGGTCACTTTCGGGAGGCTGTGCTGATGTCTTTCCGCGACAAGGCTCACGCCAATGCCTATGCGCTCTACAATGCCATCACGGGGGCTGGAACGAAGGATCGCGTTGTCGTGCAGACCATCTGCGTCTGCGACAATAAGGAGATTGAGGACCTGAAGAAGGCCTACGGAGACAGTAAGTCAACATTCACACATCTCATCTAAAATTTTCAAATTTTTGAAGCATGGAGTTCAAAAGGGAACCTTATCGTTACCAAAGCATGCATCGCCGAATGCAATTCGAGTATCTTACGGCTCCTTTGTCCAGGTCATTCTTACCTTAACTCAGAGTGAAAAGCTGATGAAGTTTTGCTTAAATATATACACCAAATTTCGGTCTATGTCTGTGAACTTTTAATAAGCGGATCTATACCGAGCACACAAATTAATTTCTTATGAAATTAAAAAGCTGAACGCTGAGATTTGTTGTCTGCCCAAAGGTGAAGGGTTTAAGTTAGCAGTAATAAACTCCACTTTAATTATAATGGATACCGATAAGGGAGCATCTTTCCATTAAGCAAAGTAGTCTCCTCATTGTTAATGAAGAAGATTGTAGTAGAGGTAATTCAGCTCCAACTCCAACAGAATGCGAGACTACACAGCCGCCGGATGGCGCTCCGTCGAAACTGTGTGGCGCAGTTTTAGCTGAGACATCTCTGCTTGACAGCACTTTCAATGGTGTTGTAAAGTGGCGCTGGGTATCTCCTGTGCTACTTTAAGTGGACTTTTTATTGGTTTTTAAGTTCCAACTAAACCTACTCACTTTTGGCCTGCTGCAAAATGCATGTTCAGTACAATCGGGCTAATTTTCCATCCAAGAACATCGAAACTGTCCAAATCCAACCCTGGTTTTTGTTTTTACCTTTTAGTTCTGGTCGAAAAGGAACAAGACCGTAAGTTTTCTTTTCCAAGTCCACTTGATATCGTTTTTATTGTAGTTAAAAACACGGCTGATGGTTGATAAAAGTGTTCACTCTCTGCCGATAATGAGATACAGGGACACGGATGTATGAAGACGGGATGCGGTTGCGTAATAACTCTCCAGTTATTGGTTGGCCTGGCGTCTTTCAGACGCGTAAGGATTTTCTTGAGTTCAGCTCGCAGTGTCGCATTCATGGCGTCTCGGTGTGATAAGAAAGTCTACGAGGAAGGTAACCTCACGCATGAGTGTCGTTCGCCGATTCGGCCTAATTGCAGGTCGGAACCCAGTGTAAAACCTGTCTTAAGAGCAGTAACATAGAGCGTCAGTCATAGTCCTTCCAGTACGCCATTGCCTTTGTCATTCAAATGATTCAATCGTGCTCTAGCCCTTTCGGCCCTACTTACAGATTAGGTTTTTCAACTAATGCTTGTGTTTATTTGCAGCCGTAAAACGCGACCTTGAGAAGGATGTCGTGGGGGACACGTCAGGAGACTACAGGAAGGTCCTAGTCGCTCTCCTTCAAGGCCAACGCGAGCACGAAACAGCCAAAGCAAACGTGGTCGCTGACTGCGAGGCCCTTTACGCCGCTGGGGAAGGGTAGGTTGTTTGTAGTCCGAACACTGGCAGCCGAGGCCACTGTGCTCATGAGTTTGTGGCACGTGTTCAAACTCAGAAATTGTGTGTACGTGTTTTTGCCTTTTCAGAAAGGTGGGAACGGACGAATCGGTGTTCGTGCGAATCTTGGCCAACAGGAGCCATGCTCATATTCGCGAAATAAACAAAGTCTATAGCTCCGTGAGTTAACCTCTTCCCTTGCATGTTGCCTAGAACGTGAAAGATCCTAGTTACAATCACTAAAATGAATCCCATAGGTTTATTTTGTATCAGGTTCTGTTCAGCCCTCCAGACATGTTTGCATTAAGCCGAATTACTCTATTTGATAAAGTTTTGACTGGTCTTCAATTGTTAAGGTTCGAAGCGTCGTCACTTTTAGAATACTTGCTCTTCGTTTGCCTCTGAATATCTGAAAGTCTTCCAAGTGTGAGATCTTCCCTGAGACTAACATGATAGGAATTATTGTTATTGTAAGCTTTATATCTTGTTTGACTATAGTATAAATAATAATGCCGTCGCTTTTAGACCATGGGACACGATCTCATAAAGACGATCCAAAAGGAGACCTCGGGCCACTTTAAGGAATGCCTCGAAATCATTGGTAGGTTCGCTTTATGTTTCCCCCAGGGATTTTTCCAATTGTTCGATCGAATTACCCTTTATTTTTGCGCAGATAGTGCAAGTTCATCGATAATCGAAAAAAATCGACCTGACATGCTCCTAACCGCCCTCTTGCATCAACGCCAAGAACGTCTCGGAGGCCGTCAATCGACTTCTCGCACGACTTGGAGTCGCACACATACCGGAGGCAATCAATAAGCCTCGGGTAATGAGAAGCTAAGACCCACTGCTACGGCGAGAAAGGCCTGGAGTCGTCTATCGGTTCTGGTGCAGTTGCGGGCTAAGCAACTGGAAGTTTGTTCCTTGTGTGGGTCACCGAACACACGACAAAAGGGCAGAGAAATGACGCCAACTCGCAAGTCGAGACTCATTCGATGAGACCGAGATTCTTGCGAGAGGTGGCAATTGCGTGAACCGCAAGTTGTCTGAGTCAGGGTCCACGGGTTCATTAATCAAAGCAATTAATTCCCACCCAAAAATTAATAATGTCAATTAGTGCGGGCAAAGAAGTGAACAATTTGGGGAGCGTGCGGGCGGAAGCCATTCCCAATGCCAGTGACGGTGAGCCAAGCAATCACTGCACCAACAGCCAATACTGATGATGAAATATCAGCGATTAACGGTTGGAATGCTGACCATCCAGCAATTATCGCACCAAACGGCAACCATCCTCGATGTAGGCGGGGGGGGGGTGTTAATTGTCGTAGGCATGCGGTAAAATGGCGATTGCGTCCTCTAAATACTTCAAAGCCTTTTATATTACTTATTCGTATCTGCTGCTGCCTCTAATGTGGGGTTCGAGTATTAATCTGAAACGTCTTTTGCATAAAGTTCTTGTTTCACCGATCGGATGTACAGCTCATATGGGGCTTATTTACTGCCTTAAACAAAATTCCTGAAGACCGAAATGTATTCCTTCGTATTTTTTACTCGCATATTTTCATATATCTTTCAGTGAAAACTGCTTTAAGCCGAAACGAGTGCATTGCTGACTTGCTGCTTGGAAGCATGAAGGGCCTGGGAACAAATGACGACGACCTCGTCCGTCTGGTCATGGCATTCTCTGAGGTAGGCCAACTGTATCATTCGGGGGAATTCATAGCATAGAGGATATTTCACTATCAAAGTCCACTTAAAGCAGAAAAGTTATTTGGAATCAAAGTGTGTCTCCAATAGTCGTTTATTCAGGATCTGTGAGGATTCAGCTATTAACAATCTGACGAAGACTTTAAGTTAATTTGAGTCTTTGTAGATTTTTTTAGCAGCTCACGACTTGGTGCAGTTGAAGACTATTTTGCGGTCCGAACTCATTCACCATTAGCTCCGAAAACTCCTGGTTCACCTAATGGCGCTGAGAATTTTCAGAATAAGATAGCAGCATGGAAAATGCTTCCAAGGAGATAGAAAATTAGTTTACAAACCACTGCGAGTTCTATAAACACTCTTGATAATTATACCGTCCAGTTAGGTAAACTAATGATGTCATACTGCAGCGCGCACCTTTTGCCGGGTCACGATAAGCATTCAGTTATAAATAGGTTCAGTGGAATCTCAACACTGCCACGCATTTCTGAAGGGTTTTTTCATCATCCTAAAATCTTTAAACTGAATAAATACTCCATTCTGATGTCTCGTGAAAGGAGCGTATGTTTTGGAAATGCCTTTTTCACTGTAGTTTATCAATACGTTCTCAAATCCACTTTTCGGCTGTTTTTTGCATTTTGCCCTCGTTTTATGGAATATCAATAATTTCGAATTTTTTCTGTTTAGGACAACCTCGAAGATGTCAAGAAAGTGTTTGCCGAGAAGAATGGAAAGTCGCTGGCTGACTACATTCGTGGCGACACGTCCGGTGACTATAAGAAATTCTTGGTCGCAGTTGTTGGCGAGTAAACTCACTGTCAACAATCTTCTGAAACTGGAGAAAGCGCTTAATTTCTTTCGGTTCTTTTCTCTTTCCTCCGACTAAACATTCTACAATCTTTACAATAAAGACCAATTATACGATTACCATCGATCGTTATTTTTCATGATGGGCGTAGGCTTCCAGCTACCCAGGAAGTCTATTTCGATCACTGCTTAACCTCTTTTCAACAAAGTATTGCATGGAATTAGAGAAAATTCGATGGGACACGAGTTCAGATGGTGAGATTCCATTGTTATTGCATTTCCCATCTCCCCACGACTTAGACTGTGAGTTTCCACCAAGACTGATCGCTTATTCTCGCAGATAGCTAGCGCCACGAGAGACATGACCGGCTGTGTATCGGTGTAAAACGCTAGAGAGCATATCATACGCCTGTAAAAGGGGACTTGCCTTACGCGGCAAAATCAGAGCTATATACGTAAGGGGTATTTCATGGCCCTCTAAGACGGACAACGGGATAGGAACGCACCCCCCCCCCCCTATCCCCCCAAAATAGCAGTGACTCTGTGCATAATTCTAGGAAACATGAATATTCCTCTGTCCTATATCTAGCCGACAGTTCGGCCGTCGGTGTCGGCGTTTTTGACATGTTTTGCAATCAGTATAGGCCTATGGACACCATTTCCATTAGACGGTTTCTCATATCGCATATGAAAGGGTGGCTAGTCCTTAAGCACATGACGGGGCACTAGGCGCTATGCTCACAAAGCAGAGTTTCCATGCATCCCCTCCCTGAGAGTGTCAGCAGGCGATAAGTACCCACTTTGCTGTGCCTCATTTTGTTGATGTAGTTGTTGTGGACTTTAGCAGACACTTTGAACCCAAGATCAGCCGCTGACGCCTTTGGCCTGCAAGGCCCGCACGTGCACGCCAGCTTTCGCCCATCTCAAGGTCGTGCCCTACCGCTAGTCTAGACATTAACCGCCTGATTGGCTACTGTAACGAAGCATGCGTTGGCCACCCGTCTATTCCCGACGCTTTCGTCACTCCGGAATTGACGCCCTGGCAGCCGGACTGCCGTCATCCGGGAGTCAAAACTCGTTCCATCTATCCTTCGGCGGAATATACAATTCCTAACAATCTGGCATTCCCAAGACTTCTTGCCTCACCTAAAGGAACCATGGGCCTGGAAGACCGTAGCTGTTAGGGTTAACCGTCTTAGTCTTAACCTCCTATCGATATAGCTTATTGTTTAACACGTACAATGCCCAATTGCTGCTCGGTCATCTTGATTTTGGTCTGGTCACTGGTTCAAGCGAAGGAGGGCTAGAGTGAGGTAGACAGTTGCGCGTCTATTTCACTATAACCTCGTCTCTGACTCCATTCAGCGTCCCTGCTCTTGAGCACATCGTGGACTTCATCGAAATCGATGGTCGAACTCACACACCACAGTCTGTAAACAATCAGTTTACTTTCTTCGATGGAAATCTCACTTTCATATTGCCTACGGAGAACGTTAGTCATAACAAATAATTGGCATGTTGCCGGCTAATTCTGGTGGTTATTTTGAAAATCGTAGTTAACGCGGGGTCAATAGTGCAAACAGTCGTTTGTGTGAAACATTTGGTGACCTTTTGCGGCATTAGAATCGGTTGGCCTTGCTACCCCCCCCCCTCCCCCACCCGCTAAAACCAACTTGCGTAAGTACGGTTGAATAGTACATGATGTACCGGTTAACCAAAATAATAACTTTATTCTAGGAATGCACAAATTCCACTAAAGCGAATCAAGTTAAATTTGTGAGCTGCCATTGATAGCAAAAGCTTTGCAAGCTTTTTATTTCCGTTTGGAGGCCAGAGGCTTCCTGCGTCGGTGGCTTACTGCCGAAGTCAAATGCTTGAGTGTAACTTGTCAGAGAGACTACACTTTGCTGTAAAACGTCAATTACAATTTACAATCGGCGGCAACTGAGGAAAAAACACTGCACCTACTATGACGCAATATGGTAATGTTTGGAAACAGAATTCTCTGCTAATTGTGCCCAAAAGCTTGTAATGGAGTTTTCGCCGGAAAAAAGTACTTCCCGAGATTCCTAATGCTCAAACTACGCAACTGTCTGGAATCCTAACACATTTAGTGAGAAAACGCATGCAATGTGTGCGAAAAAGTCACTTCTGTGCCTGAAACTAGTCCAAATGCACTGGTTCAAACACCACATTTATCAGGGAGGAACTTCAATTAAATAGGAGTACAAAAGGGCATTGAAAGCACTGTTACCTTGTCGGGACTAGCATTTTTTAAAGTAATTTCAAAATAGTAAGAAAATCGAATATGCGATCCGAAATAAGTAGAATTAGTTTGTGAGGGATTAGGAAGAGAGTTCAACCGTTGGTTTTGACGAGGTGCTCCTGTGGTTGTGGTAACGGCGACTTGTGTTGGAGTATAGTGAGAGTAGACTTATCGAGGTGTGTTAAGGCTAAGAAGGTTTAACCCTAATGGCTGCGATCTTCCAGGCCCGGTTGCTTAGGTGATCGATACGTGAGAAGTCTTGCAGAGGCACATTAATAGGAACAAGGTATTGTGTACAAAAGGGTTAGGAGGAAGTCTGATTCGCAGACAAGTGTATCCGTTCCCTAGTCGGGTCGGATCCGGAGTGAGGCCTGGAGGCAGACAGCGTAGTATCGTCTGTGTCCCACGGTGTGAAGCCAATCTACTAAACGAGGTCAGTCTACTAAAGCGGGAATCTCATTGGATGGATTGAAGTCAAGCCACTGTTGGTTGAGGCCAGAGTGGGGGAGACACTGTGCGCGCGTTCGCTATGAGTGACGGCTGGCCGTCCGTTTGCGCATGCCTTGAGGCACGTGGGGAAACTGTAGCGGGTCGTGCCTGCCTGACTAGCTCGCGTCGAAGTGCATTTTCCCAAACGCTCACCGATGTGCTTTCTCGACGTCTCGATCAGCTAATCATAGTTCTCGCATCTATGAGGCGACGAATGAGGAGCTTGCACGCGTGCCCGACGCAAGTTGCCTCTCTGCCCAAAATCTCCAGGCCGACCTACCCAATGAAAGACCTCCCTCTATGTGTCTTCTGGCCCGACTACTCTAAGACCTCACTTGGGCCCGATCAACCTACTGATCAGACGTATCTCTCCCAAGTCAATCTATTCTCCTTTTCCGTTGTGTACACAATAAACTCTTCCTACTACTCTGACCTTCACCGACTTCTCTTCTGCACTAAGTAACCATGGTCTGAAGATCGCAGTTGCACCGTTAGACTCACTTAAACCCCTGCGATAAAACTGCTTTTGCGCCAGGTCCTATGTTCTGAGTGAACTCGTCTGTGGCGTCAAGAGTTAGGAGGGCGTTGGTCAGCAGCGATCACTGCAGACTTGTGCAGCATCCACCTCGATCTGTTCCACTTCTCACCTGTGCCCGGTGTTAAGACAAAGACAAGAAGACAGGAAATCTGAGAGGGTGCATTTCCACGCACTAACATTAACACTAACCCTTACATAGGCATAAACCGTGGCCTTAATCTTAATCCTAACCCTAATGTTATTTCCAGCTGAACACGCTTACAATTCTCCACGTCCCTTCTCCAGTGAAAAGCCTGTCCGATCTACATATAATTGTTTTCCTCTTACGAAGGTCGTCCTCCTTTCCTTAAGACGCGTGTCCGTGCACCCTTCCTCCCTCAAATGCTGGCCACTCTCTCGTGTTTACCATTTTCACTCAATTGCACATGACTGAACACTGCCCCCAACCCCTCGGTTCGGCTCCCTAGCTTGTTATTACTTTTTCCTACAATGCTTGTCGGCTACCCACTAACGTCAGAGACAGTCTTTTCGACTCCCGGAGAAGAAATGCCGTGAAGAGACTTTGTGTTGGAGACCCAACCGCCCGTTCCCCATCCCCTTCCCCCTTCTCGCCCAATTGCCACGGCTACTCCCAGAGCCACTTCCACTAACACGCACACGCTTTCCCTGCCCTGCGTGGAGCTGTTTTTTTTTTTAACTTTTGCTGTTTTTTTTATAGAGTCAGACAATTTGGCAGACTCCCTTCGCTCTTGCCTTTGTGTATCCATTGTTGATGTTTGTACATTGTTTATCCTCTACTATTTCGCTGAATTGCCTGTAAACTGGCATAATAAACATATTATTATTATTAATAGCCCCGTACTGCTATCGCAGGGGGTTAAGTGAGTTAAACCCAGCAATTGTGATCTTCAGATCATGGTTACTAAGTGCAGGAGAAGTCGGTAAAGCCCAGAGTAGAGGGAAGAGTATATTGTGTATACAAGGGAAAGGAGAATATATGAGAGAAGATTGACTTGGGAAAGCCCGACCACCAAGGAGATCGACTGGGTCCCAAGTGACTGTTTGAGAGCAGTTAGGCCAGCAGACACAGAGAGAGCGCGTTCATTGACTGGGTTGGCCTTGCGATTTTGGGCAAAGAAGCAGCTTGCGTCGGGAACGCGTGCAAGCTTGCTATTCGTCACTTGGCCCAAACCGCGTAGATGCGGGAACCGTGATGGGCTAATCGAGACATCGAAAAACCGCATCGGTGAGCCTTTGGGAAAGTGCACTTCGACGCGAGCAAGTGTCCTGTTTAGAGGACTATATATGTACGCCTTGCTACTAAATATTGTTTAGCAGCTGAACAGTGGGGACCCCGGTGTGAAGGGAGGAGGCTTGAGTATGTACAGAATTACTGATGTGCTATCAAATACTCCGGCATCTACCCGACACTCGCCAAATCGCGCCTCGACGAAGGTCACCAGTTGGAGAACCTTTATATTGTGCGAAATAATTGATGCAGACAGAATACCATTACCGATGAAGAGAAAGGAGCCCGAAATGATTAACCCCGGGCCTATTAGCCGTACGCAACCCATGGTTTGGCAACATGCGAGGCTCAGACTGGTGACCTGTGGGTTAGAAGTCCAGCGTCCTAACCACTTACCTACGCGTTCGTTTTCCTGTCCGTGAGCACCCTACCAACAGGATGGTGAAACTGCAGCTTAAGAATTAGGATGTTGAAATTCGAACCACGAGGTCTAGAGTTCGAGCCTCGGCTGTTGAAAAACCTTGGGTCGGGTACGGCTGATTGCAGGCGACTAATAGGCCCAGAAATGGTCATTTCAGTCTTTCTTATCTGTTTTGTCGGTAAGAATATTTCCTCTATAATGAGAACCGTTGTGTGGCTTCTGGTCAGGCTCGAAAGTGTGCCCCAAGGCACACCAGGATGACGATCGTCCACAACCCGATCCGTGAACGCCCTTCTACCATCGTCAGTAACTGCGTGGTGATTAGCTCAACACGAAATGCGCTCGTGAATGCCTGTCGGGACTAGCTCAAGTCGAAGTGCCCTTACGGAAAGCTTGCTGCTTCCGGCTTCTGTAACAGTCAATCACACTCCGACTCACACAAGACATCATGTGACGACTGCGGAGCAGACCTCACCTCAGATGCCGTCGCTGTCTTTCGGCTGTGCGGTCGTCTGGTAGTCAATTTCCTACTGCCTGTAGGCGTCTAAGCCCTGAGTGTGCTCAGAACACTAAAATTATCACGCCCAGTTCCCTACAGGAATAAGAGGGGTAAGACCAGAAGGATTTGTTTATTGGGTACAGGAACTCAATATTGGTCTGAATCCCAGACGCGCGGAAGGCCGCGGGCCCTGTGCGCTCGCGCACGCGCCCGCCTGTTTTTGTGCTGTAGGCGTAAGTGAATAAACGTCACGCGAGAGTGAGTCATCGGACGATCGATCAACTACTTGGCCAATAGTCGTCTACGGCACCTGTGATTGGCTGGCTCAGAAGGAGGTAGAGTAGCGAAGTCACGTGCGCTTTGCGGGCTTGGCGCCAGCGCTACATGCATATTCTCCCATCCATTCTGTACAGAATATACCTCTCCTAGCAATCTGGCTTTCCCAAGACGTCTCTCATCCCCTAAGGAACCGGGCCTGGAAGATCGCAGCCGTTAGGGTTAAACCTTTAGCCTCAAACACCCTCGATAAGTGCTTTCCCTTCCCAGCAGGCAGCATGAGCTGGTGGAATTGCTAGCAAGAGTGAGCTAACAAAAACGAGGGGAAATTTTACGAACTCTTGCAGGCTCTTTTAAGAGATTGGTGCGTCGCTCCGTCCCATCAGTTCCCTCCCTAGCACAGTCTCGTCTTATCCGTCTAGCTGGCCTCAGGACGTCATCACTGTTTGACCTCAGGTTCGCACGCGACTGCTAGGTCAGCTGTCAAACCCCTGAAGAAGCCTAGGTGCGCTGACTCAGCTCCGACGAAGCAAGCACCTGACGCCTAGGCCACGTAACCATTACGCCCTCAAATCCGGCAAGATCTAAGTGAACTGCCAGGGATTGCCTAGCTCATGCCAGGTTATCTGAAATTCAGTAATGTTTTACATTTTAACAGTTGTTGCAAGAATACAACCAAATCTCAGGATAATTCAGTCATGCCAAAAATGCTGCCTTCTGAACGAGTTTCCTTCTGACTGCCCGCAAAAGCCTACTCTGTAAAAAATGGCTACTGAAGTAGTATTAATTTTTTCTCGTTGATTGGTAGTGCTCTCATAAATGCAAATGTGTTTTATAGAAAGCATGCATAACAATATTCTCGCTTGTAACCGTTTGGTAGCAAATAAGGCCTTCATCCAATTATATACTTGGAGAAAGGATACCTTTCAGCATACATTTATTCTTATTATGATACCTTTTAGACCGTGCAATTTTCATTCATAATACCTCGTAAATATCAATTTATTACCGTTGCCTATGAAGTGTACAACATGATCCGCATCCATTTAAATATTCTGAGCACTGGATGATCTATTCCTAGTGCGTAGAGGAATGTGGGATTTTCGTTACGGAGAATGTATGCAGCATATGGTTTGGAAATCCTGAATACAGGTGTAACAGTCGTTAGTTTTGAAGGTTATTTGGCAACTTACAAACCTTTTTGAAACCGAAATATACCTACTGTTTACGTACAGCGGTTTTTTCACTTTCCTCTGATCATATGCGGAGGAATCTTGCTCATTTGGTCAGTAAAGCATACTGACACATGTTGATACTGATATAAAGTCACTAAATTAAAATTTTCCATTGGGGCCTGCGCCCTTTCTACTCTCCTGTTTTTCTGGCTCTTTCATGATATCATGCTCACTTAGGAGAGAGGAACCGAGAGCGAGGTAGATGCAGCGCAGAGCACCATGCCTGTACTACGCTGTCGTAGAACACACGGCACTGTAACTCAATCACAAAAATGCGCCCTAGAAGAGGTTTTAGTTGTGGTATTGTAAAAAAATTAACGGACGCATGTTAGAAATGCACAACATTTGAGGTTTATATTTCGAGAAAGTCTATAGATATCCCACAATTGGCGAACGCACCTCTCATGTGACCCTGGTGGCAGCCAAAATTGGAAAGCCAAGGAACAAACGGACAAAACCTTGTGAGCAATAGAATTTGAGAGTCCGCCCAATGTTCACTGATAACTTCTGCTGATGGGGTGTTATCTATACGCAAAATGCGCCTGGATGGAAACTCGCATTAGGTATAATCGCAGTGCCAGTCCGATACTGTTAGTATTTACAAAACCTCGGAAGCAATACCACCGCCGTTTGGAAAAAGGCAGCAGTCACCTCGCCCCTAGTTTCTTCCTCCACTGGAATTGGTCTAAAATGCCGCCCGCGTTCCACGTTTGACAGATTTTTCGGAAAATACGACATGTAACAAAAAGGCGAAAACAACCAATAACAGTGCTGCGAGCTTCAACCGCCTTACTTATACCAACTTCCGCTGTCCGAGTGAATGCCAAAGGTGTAACTGCTACATTAATCCCGGCCACGCTCTCGTTTTCACCGTCCGATTGTTGATCGCCATGGCATAACGCTGACCAATCACAATCTCGCTCTGCTTCTATTGGCAGTCCAGCAGCGTAGCATAAATGACTTTCATTCGAACGATTCTCTCCTTCGTTTGCAGTCTCTGTGTGCGTAAGTCTCCGTTTGAAGTGAATGTTGGTTTATTCCACTGCTTCCTAGCTTTCCTACGCGATGGTGACATAGAAGTCTTCTGAACAAACGAATTATTATTGCTTGTGCATCTGATGCACTTGCTTTCAATGAAGTTTATATTTCCATAGAGAACTCAGTTCAGTTCAGTTTTATTAGAGAAATAAGGTAAATACCTTAGAACTCCCTCTTTGTACATAGCTATCACGCAGAACATGTGGCATTGCCAGTAATGGAACTGTGGTAGGGGGGCAAGCAGTAAAAAAACTGCTTAGGCATCAATGATAAGTTTAGTTTTGGATGCCATTTGTGGGATTTTAAGGAGAAAAACTGTCGCCTGTGGCTTAAGTGTGGGAGTGAACCACACCCCCAGATCCTTCTGGGCCTCTAATTCTGGCAGTGGTGTGTTATTTAGGTTGTAGATCCTCCGATACGAAGTGTTAGTGCTACTGAAACGCAGGAAACGCTGTGACAAGGAAATTGAAAACGTCTACAGCGGTCATTGTCGAACCGTTTTATAGCTTATAATACATAATAGAGTAGCATAAATAACCGCAAGCCTATTTAACTTCGAAATTTTGTTCCTTATACTCAACCCTGACCTTGAGCGAAAATGGTTAGGTTGTCTTCTTATTATCCTCCGCGGGCGAAGTTCTACGTAAGTTTCTAGTCAAACGCTCGCCACTTAATTTAAGTTAATAAAAACTGAAAGGGTAAATTAGACCGAAACTCCGGGCTCGAACTGACGGAAAAGGGCGGTACAATAAAAAGCAATGCCGATACTACTTTACTGAGTACATTTTACTGAACTTTGATAGATTTTTAATGTTATTCTTAAGCTAGACTCTGGGGAATTAGAGTTCAAATCTGCAGTAATAGAATCACATTTCACACTCATGATACGTATAAGCTATCGAAGTCGCCAACTTTGTTCCCTGGTGATCCCCTTGAAAGTGTACACTGCAATAATTCTGCTGTTTACTGTCTCTGGTTGGATATAGTTGATTTTCATTTCATTCTACTAATCGTGCACAATATTTGAGTTGTTTATTGAGATTGCAAGGAAGTCTGGAGACGCTTTTGGTCCAACGAAAGTTCCTGAAGGTGGAGAACATAAACGCGTATCTGAAGGACCGATTTTCAGAAACTGTTAACCCATGGACCCAGCCAACCAGCTTGTCTTGTTGTACAGGAAACAGGCTTTCATCATGCAAGAGCGATAAGGTCAAACTACGTTCGAATCGTGCGTGAAGCTTCAGGCCTGTGGGTAGGAGACCATGTTTACCATCCTAGACTCGTCGGCATAACATTTATTGAGTGCACAATTTGGAAGCACAATTGCTCTGTGCCACTTACGTTGATTGAAAAAGTTGTGGTCAAGCGGTTACCGACGATATCGGTTTGCGGTTACGCATTGCCTAGCCGCCTTTTGGTTTTGCATCTAACCTGAGCCATATTTGGACGGTAAGTCTGGTGCTTAACAGGGTTCGATAGCTTGTGGACGAATTTTAACATTGTTCTATCCTTGTCTACCTAAGCGAACGATCTGAGATATTCGAATCCGCAGATGACTTGAACAGGTTAAGAATGATCCCCATACCTTGTGCGATTGCTAAAAATAAGGTCGAAGCGCTGAAACTTATTCGGATTACAAGGTAGGACTTTTAACCGAACTTAAATGGGTTTCTGTGAATATTTTGATCTGTAAAGTCTCACTGTGTTTCTATGGGAATGTTCTAGTCAATAAAACTAGAGTGTCAGCTGGTCTATTTATCGTTCGTATTTTAAAATGCACCGCATCACTGACCAATTTGCTCATCCTTATTCCCGTTTTCCAGTAATGTCATTTTAAAATTTTGCAGGCAAATGGCAACTGTGAAGCCGGCAGCCAACTTTGACCCTTCGAAAGATGCCGAGGCCATACGACAAGCCATGAAGGGCCTAGGTAAGCAGCATTGCGCTCTAATGTATGCAGAATTTCAAAATTAATTGTTCATGTGGGAGTTGTGTTCAACTGGTTCGGTTAAGTTCGTTTATGAACCCTAGATGTGAGCGACTGACCGCAGGTGATGACCCATAAACAGCTAGTTAAGCTATTTTTGACTTTACGGAGCTCACGTCTAGCAATTTATCTGGTATTTTATAGGAGGGGTGTTTGGTCCGTCCTGGCGCCTAGTGTTCTGCGCTGATTATCAGTGACTCGAGTGTCCACAGCAAACCCCACTATAGAGCCATTGTGAATCAGAATAATTTTGGTTGTCATACAAACTAACTTTATAAAGGAGCGAGATAAGGATCACTTGTATGGCCGCCTAAACTGGACCGTTTGACCATCAGTTTCGACGAGGTCTACCATGTTCCCCACCGCAAGGTAGTGCAGGGACGATGACTTGCGCGTGAATTAGTGAAAGGTTGTAGTAAACTTTCGATGGATCTATCGCACTCGCTCTTTTTTCATCTACCTGTCAAGAGAAAGTCAAGAAGACCGGAGGCTGAATGGGGCGCAGGTGTGGTGTGAGCCTACATACACCACGCCGCCTGTTCGGCATTTTTTTACGGAAGCGCAACCCGAATAACGCAGGCCGTGCCCGGATCTAGACCTCTTGTCGGTCCAGCGCATTTATCACACGGCCCGTTTAAAAGATCTATCGCGTAGTGTTAAGACTAATAAGGTAAACCCAAACGGCTGCGATCTTCCAGGCCCAGTTTCTTAGGAGATGAGAGACGTCTTGGGAAAGGTAGATTGTTAGGAATAGTTTATTTCTGCAGAAGGATAGAAGAATAGTTAGGACGAAGGTTTATTTGGTCTGGTGTTGCGTTCGCCGTGAGGCCCGTGAGAGGGCAGCAGCGTCGAGGCGTCCGCCCCGCTCAGGGCCGGAATGCCGAGCGAGTTCTGACGTCAGTAATCGGGGGCGGCCGCCGAATCCTCGCTCTGTCTCGTGGCCTTGATCGCGATTGGTTAGACCGCACGAAGGTAGACACTGGCGTGGGTCGCCCGTGTCTCATGCGCCAGTTTTCATCTGGTCGGAGGCAGGCCGAAAAGCACATTCGCGCAAGGTCTTATGCTCCGAGTGACCTTGTCTGTGGCGTCAATACATAGTTGGGCGTCGGGCAGCAGCGACCACTACATATTTTATTCAGAAGGGTTGGAGAAAAGTTAGGAGGAAGTTTTGACTCTCGGAGCGCACGTCCAGCCACGAGGGGGCTAGGTCCAAAGTGATGTCTGTGGGCAGACGCCGCACTGATGTCTGTATCCAGACGTATTGAGGCCAACCTACTAAATTAGGCTAATCTACTAACGCGGTAATCTCGCTGGATGGATTGAGGTTACGCCACTGTAGATTGAGGCCAGGACGGGGGAGGCAAGGTAAGTGCGTTCGCGCCTGGTCCGAGGCACGCCGAAAACTTCTTTCGCGCGACGTCCCATTTGCTGAGTGGCCTCGTCTGTGGCGTTGGGCTGCAGGAACTCTACAGGCCTAACCAGGACACGAGAATAGGAATGCGCGGCCAGATAATAACGGTGGCCCTGCACATTATTCCAGAGGGGCTTACTATTCTCCTGTCCTAACCCTAACATGAACCTAAACCGCGGTCCTCATCCCCAACCCTATAATTAACACTAAAGCTATCTTACTTAAACACCCACCATAACTTTAACTATTAAACATAATCCATAACCGTAATCGCAGACTTAACCCTATTGTCCCTAGATTTACGAACAAAGACACCTATATTGCGAGTGATTTCTTTTATGCGATCATGTTTAGGAGACCACATAAGTCGTCCCTACCAGAAGCGAGACGAACACACTTGAGCAGAAGCAGATGAGATTGCTGGGATAAGAATTTTATTCGTCTGACATTTTGAAATCGGTCGCGAATTTGCCATCAGAGACAATAGCGGAAACGAATAATTGATACACAGGAAGTTGAGTATTTATAGGATACAGTTATTATGCTACTGCAGACTTGTGACAGTTAACTGTTCCCCCTTAATCGAGGATAATTGCCCTCTGCTGCGTTAATTGCTTGATGGCCGGCATGCGGGTAGTTATCTGCTGAAATGTCATCACCCCTGATGGAATTGGCCTGATGATTGCTCGTCCATCTGGCTCGCTGGTGCTAGCGTTGGCCTCTGCGTGCACCGAGTGACAAATTGCTTGGCCAATTATTTGAGAGTGTTTGCGCAGCCTCGTGTGGCGACATTAAAGGAGCATACAGATCATTCTTCTTCACAGTTTGCCACGTCTGATGAAAGTTAAGTGGGTCACAACCCGCACGCTAACCATCAAGTGATTAGCGTATCGCAGGGAGTTCAGTGAGTTAAACCCTAGCAACTGCGATCTTCAGACCATGGTTACTTAGTAGAGAAGACGTCGGTGGAGGCCAGAATAGAAGGAACAGTCTATTGTGTACACAGAGGAACGAAGAATAGATGGACAGAGATTTGACTTGGAAAGTATACGACCAGCCGGGTCCAAGTGCTCGTTTGACAGCAGTCAGGCCAGTAGACAGAGAGAAAGTGTTCATTGGCTGGGTCGGCCTTGAAAGATTTGGCCAGACAGATAACCTGCGTCGGTACCGCGTGCAAGCTTGCTATTCGTCGCCGCCCCAAAATGCATCCATGCGGGAACTGTTATTGGCTGATCCAGGCGTCGAGACTAGCGTCTGTGGACCTTCAGGAAAGTTCACTTCGACTCGAGCTAGTCTCAAAAAGCGCACAATCGGACAACTACCCTCGATAGGGGGGCCGTACATTTTCATAAATATGCAGTAACGTAGTCACTATATCCTATATATATATATATATATATATATATGGATTTGTGACTGATTTCTAAACGGCAAACGAATAAAATTATCGTCCCAGCGATTGCATCCGCTTCTTCCCAAGTACTTCCTATGACTTGCGTATTCACTTTTCTTGACAAAAGTGCTTGTATCGAGGTTAACTTAATCGTTCCCAAACAGGTACGGACGAGAAGGCGATCATTGACATTCTGGCCTATCGCACCGTTAGCCAGCGGCAGGAGATTGCGAAAACCTTCAAGGCTTCGTACGGCGAGGTAAGAAAAACTTAAAATTCATTTCTTTTTTTTCATTTCCCTCCAGAGGAAGGTTGGTTAGTTCGAACAAATGATATGGATAACAAAAGCTAAAACTGCATTTTTTAACTCCTCTTAGGGAGTTCTAGTCTGAGATATAGTTTTTTTATACAGCAAAAGCATAAAAGGGTTCTCCTCCCCTTCCTGAATCTCACGCCGACAACTTGCTAACAATGTCTAACTAGTGCAGGACGTATTTCAATCAGCCACGTCTTTGTAGGTTGTCTTTAGGTATGCTCTCCGAGCGGTCTACTGAAAGAACGAAGGGGTTCTTTGAAAAAAAACCAGGCATGCGAATTTGCGAGCTAGTGACATCAAACCGTTGTCAGCAAAAAATGCAACTAATAATTGTATATGTAAGGCTCAGGAGCTTCGTCATTAAATGAGACAGAAAGCCGCATCAAACTGTTTGGTGCGCTATGACGGATAGGCCATTGGTGTGTGCGAGGATGAGTCATGTTATGTTCGTAAGCGGATGCCGGAGAGACTTTACGGTTCCCTGTGCTGGAGGGAGGGGGGAGAGGCTCAGTTGGACTCCGGTAACTGAATTGGTGGCTTTTGAGTGCGAAATTAGGGCAGGGAACTGTAAGCTATTAACTTAGGTCCTGATACTGGGAGTCAGAGTCAACATGAGGGGTGATACTACCCACAGTGGGGTATCAAGCCTCGAGCAATTCTGTCGCCATGCCAACGAACTCAAGGTCACCCCAAGTAAATATATGGTCGCACCCGATTGTGTGCGAATAGACGAGTAACATGTGATCTCCGCGACGGACAGATAGTTTTTGGTCGTTAGTACAGATGTCCAGGCGTCTGCCTGTGTACCCAAAATACACGCAGAAGAAATTGATGCATGGGGTACAGTGGATTACGTTTATTTGTTACTCTTTTGGGATAGAGTACTGGTCTCGAGATAGTGCTGCACGTAATGGGAATTCTGGCTTGTGTGCAATTTGATAACCATGCCGACTTAACTGCCGGAAGATTATTTCAGAAGTTTCCTGCATGTAGGGCAGGAAGTGGAATTTCCGTGGCAAAATCTCTCTGTTGTGGTTGGAACCTTGCGGTTGTGCTTGGGGCCTAAAGCAGGTTTTTACAAAACTGATAGGATATCCTTTAGATCCAAACAACCGAAACAGGTTAGCAAGTTCTTTTTTTACATAGATCGTCGCTGTTGCAATAGCAGTATGCCTGGTGGAGCAGAGTTCGGATGCAATTTTTTGTGAACAGCGAGGTGTTTGCTTCCATAATTGACAATAGCATCAGCATTGGGTACACTTGCACACATGTTGCGAGGTTACCATCGCTCAGCTTTTGAAGCCTCATGGTCAGAAACAGCAGTCTTCTTCTGTCCCTTTATGAGTAAACTGTATGGCCGGGAAGACACCATTCGGCCTCTGAGGTAGCCGTTCGATTTCACAGTTCTTTATTGCGATGGATGTTACATCTACCGAGCAAAGCCATATCCTGAGTTTGAGGGTTTGAACTTACGGATATGCCCGGTGGTTTATGGTAGGCACATGCCCATGAGAAAGGATTACTAGTGACCGGGCACAAACCAAGCTTTCAATTTAGGTTGTCAAAATCTTTGGCCGTCTGCCTACCGGGAGCTCGACTTGTAGCTTAATGGTGCAAGCGTCTGAAATCGCACATATTATTCTCACAGTTTTGCAAGATCGACTCAACGGTTGCTCTGATCACTCAGATAATACGGTAGCTTGCGGTTAGTCTGCTTCAGTTAGACCAAGATACTTTTATCCACGTAGGCGGTTGACTTAAGTATGTCAATTGCGCAAAAGATTGGAGATGCCCATTAGAGCCTAGGGGGCATTTTATCGATCGGGATCAAAGCCGCTGTTTCTGGGCCCCCTCCCCTTCGTTAAACGTCCGTACATTAAGCAGCTTTTGTATTGCTGTTTGATTCGTGTGCCCGGGAGGCCCTTCCGGCCTGTCTAACCACTTGACTGCACGTGCGATCATACTTACGTCTCGTTGTCTGTTCGAAATGCAGACGACCTCCACCTAGTACTGTCACCGGAATAAGTAAATGCAATGCTGATCCTAATATACACAGAAGCTTTGCGATATGTGCACATACAGTGGAACGTCGGTCAGTGGGTTTCGCTCCGTTCCAGCACCGACCTTGTCATATAAAACACTCTTCCTGCAAAAAGTGGCCAATTAGACTGCATTAGTTCACTGACTGGCTGCAGGGGACCAAGGACCCACGCCCTGGGAGCTAGACTCAACGGCGGACACACACACACACGTACTTATAACTCGTTAACTAAGCGGAAGCTCCTCAAACAAAAAATGTTTCTGTTAGTAGTTCGCTCGTTACTTGAAATGCTCGTAGATGGAGCTGCTCATCACCCGAGGCTCCACTGTACAATTAGTTTCTTGTCTAATGCCTTTTGTGGGACAAACGGACCATTCTTGGACGGCAAGCCTTGTTCCCGTTCAAACTGCTCAGCATTTACGACCATCGTCTGGTATATCAGGTGACTACTCATGTCATTTCCGGGTCTCCCTACCTTACAGGATATCTACTCCAAGTTGCGCGGTGAACTGAGTGGCAACTTTCAGGATGCTGTACTGATGTCCTTCCGGGACAAGGCCCACATCAACGCCTTAGCGTTGTACAATGCCATCACTGGTATGGGTACCAATGATCGTGTTGTCATACAAACTATCTGCGCGTGTGACAATCAGGAGATGGAAGACCTGAAGAAGGCCTACGAAGACAGTAAGTTCATATCTACCAAAGAGGCGAATTAAATTCTTCCCATCGCGGCACGAACAGAGTTGAGATCATAAAGTGTCACTGTGCCAGTGTTGAAACCGACCAACCAGAGGGATTGTACTGACCTACTAGACTAAATTGCCTTTAACAATCTTTTCATGTTATTTTGTCTGAACTGTTTGTTTTAATGTGACAAAAACACGCCTGTATGGTAACCGCGCCGCCTCTTGCTACCGACATGAAGGTTGTTCGACAGCTTGTTTAGATCGAACTGTTGAACAAGCGGTGCTGCGGTTGACATATAGGCGTGTTTTCGTCACAGTAAACAAACATTTCAGACACGGAAATGCGACGAGGTTGCTAAAGGTAATGTAGTGTAGTAGTAGTAGTATTAGTAGTAGTAGTATTAGTAGTAATAGTATTAGTAGTATTAGTAGTAGTAGTTCCAGGTTCCGTACTTTATAAGTCAATCTATTCTTCTGATGTTTTACTGGACAGCATTTATGGCCAGTAGGTGGTAACAAAACTTTACTCGTTCTCATTAATGTGTATGCAGATTATGGTAACTGCCTTTTTTGTTAGAAAAATATGAAGTGCACATGAAAAATTAATAAGCTAGTAAAATAAGAAGTAGAACAGTTAATGTTGCACCATTTTACTTATGAAGTGGTGATGATGCGGCTGCGAAAAATGCCAGTTCCTTAAAAAATTTCCTGCTCGTAAAATCGCACCACAGTCGAGACTCTGTCTCATAGAGGTGCGTAAATTTACAGTTTCATTTAAATTCCTGTGCAGAACGTGCTGGGTGTTTTATCTTACCCAAGACCTTCCATTTCTTGTACTTGTACTTGTTACGGCTGTGATCATGCCTGATCTAGCCGGCCTCAATGATGTCACGAACGGTACCTCTCCATGCATGACGATTAACGGCAACGGATCTGGAGAGCTCTAACCAGTCTCTTCTCCAGCGCCGGAGACCGAATACCAAAGGTCCAAGAACTACTTTCAAGTCCTGACGGACTGAGTCGAACCAGGTTTTGAGTTGATCGCCTCTTTGACGTTTCCAATTAGGAAATGGTTTCAATTCGGGGGCAGTAGCACTGAGCTCTTGAGGTTGACGACGAAGAACGTGTCTAGCTACTATTTTATGGTCTCCTACGGAGTGTTCTATCAAGCGTGCTGTAACGGTACTACCGTTTTTTCGTTTGAATGGAATGAAGTAATCAGAACGACGAAGCATTATTGAAGAACCTATATTATCAGGTTTCGGAAATAGATTTAGCATAGTAATATTGCTGACAAAGACTCGGATGAATATTTTTAGCTTATTAGCCGCAATCAACCAATCATGCCTAACACATCCTATTGGTTAGAAATTCGAATCATTGAGTCACGGGCTCGTTATGTCGGTGAGCGTACCCTATACTATTTTTAATATGCCCAATCGCAAACGACAGGATACGGAGCCCGTGGCTCAATGCTTAGGGCGTTGAACTTCTAAGCAAAAGGTTGCGAGTTGTTACAAGACCTGGAGTTGAGTATGGCTGGCTGGCTGATGACACTAGTAAGCCAGAAGTGATCATTTCAGTATCCCCTATCTTCTTCGGTAATGTAATTCTCTCCATAATAATAGCCGATGCCCGGCTGCTAGCGGGGCTCGAGAATGAAGCTAAAGGCGCGACCAGACAAGTATATCCCCTACCGCGATCAGTGAGCACCCCATTGTTAACAGATTTAGCATGTCTACTTCCAAATTTTACGAAAGATGAACATCTGTCAGTATAAATTTGGTTTAATCGAGAAAAAAGAACAGTAATAATTTCCTACTAAGCCGTCTTTATCAACTGACTACCATCTAACTCCGGATCAAGACAACGTAAATGATATACCCAGATTCACTCCCATCGCTTCAATCCTTGTTTACCTACTAGGCAACGAATGTTTGTACGTTAGAACACAGTCGATAAGTAGACGTGGTGCACTTTTAAGGATGGAAAGGGTGGTAACGCGTTGGCAGTGAAAATAAATGTATACCCTCATCGTCATCCTTCAAATGAGCTGTTTTTTTTAGCACGAAATTATACTACATTGCGCGCCCAACTATCGACGTCTACCCACACGCTAACCTAACCCTATCCACTGTGTTCTTTAGGGTTAGCATTCGTTGTCGGGTTAGTGGTTCCGCAAAGGCCTTCGTTGTCATATGCCAGTCGTTAGGTAGACAGCCTAAGTGGACAGGCAGTAGAAAGGAAACAGATAACTCCCGAACGAGGCTAAACAACCGCAGTTTTCAAGAAGTCAAGATAGGCGAACTTACTTTGTACTTGTACTTGTTACGTCTGTGATCATGCCTGATCTAGCCGGCCTCAATGATGTCACGAACGGTACCTCTCCATGCGTGGCGATTGGCGGCAGCGCATCTCGAAAGCTCCACCCAGTCCCTTCTCCAGCGACGGAGGCCGAAGATAGAAGCTCCAAGAACTGCTTCCATGTCTTGACGCACGGTGTCTAGCCAAATCTTCAGTTGCCCTCCTCTTCGACGTTTCCAGGTGGGCTGCGGTGCCGGGTCGAGGGCAGCATAAGTAAGCTCGTGGGGCGGACGACGGAGAACGCGTACAAACCACCTCAGTCGCCTTTCTTGAATGGCCTGAGATATCCTCGTGATACGATCGCAGCGGATGCGGACTGTCTCATTTGAGATGAAGTCGCTCTACTTAACTCGCAGGATCGTCCTCAGGCACTGGTGGTCAAAGACCTCCAGTCTTCGCTCATCTTCAGTGCGCACAGCACAGCATTCACATCCATAGAGGAGGACTGACCGGATGAATGCACGGTGTACACGAATCTTCGTGGCGATGGAGATGTCACGTCGGATCCATAGGCGCTTTCGAAGGGTTGAGAAAACCCAGCGAACAGCATCGATACGGGAGACAATCTCGTCCTTGCTCTGCCCATTCGGTAGCAGCCTCGCCCCGAGGTATTTAAAGCTGTCTACTTCTTCAAGTTGATGGCCATTAATCTCCAGGGGTGTCTTTTCCTGGTCAGGGATGCAGCTCGAGAACAACTTCGTCTTTCCGGAATTTATGGACATGCCTACCGACATAGCGATCTCATTTAACCGCGACACTACTGACTGAAGACCATCAAAGTTTGAGGCTAACAGCGCAATATCATCGGCGTAGTCAAGATCAGTAAGTCGGCGTCCGGGTGCAAGTTCAACACCGTCCTCTTCATGTAGGGCTTTGCCGAGAATCCAGTCAATGGCGTAGTTAAACAGAATGGGTGAAAGGACGCAGCCTTGTCGGACACCAGACCGGATATCAAACGACTGAGAGAGATTGTTGTGGACCAGGACTCGTGTGGTGGTAGACCGATAGTAGGCCTTAATCATCGCAATGAGTTTGGTCAGCATTCCATCCAGTTCCATTATTCGCCACAGGGACTCACGATGGATGGAATCGAATGTGGCGGCAAAGTCGACGAAGCAAACGGCCGTCGGTTGCTGGTAGCTATGGCGGAATTCTAGAGTGCGCCTCAGTGTGAATATTTGATCCGCACATCCTCGCCCAGCTCGGAATCCGGCTTGGTTGGGTCGTGTCCGGGAGTCACGTACAGACTGGAAGCGCCTGAGAAGAACAACAGCGAAGATCTTTGCAGCAAAATCGATAAGACTTATGCCACGGTAGTTCTCGCATCTTGTCTTATCTCCCTTCTTGTGGACAGGTACAAGGATACCTGAGCCCCAGTCATCGGAAACGGTCTCTTCTCGCCACGCCTGTACAATCACCTCATGGAGCCGAGGAGCCAGGGTGTCGACACAGGACTTGTAGATTTCTGCAGGAATATCGTCCTCTCCGCACGCCTTGTTGTTGCGTAGCCTCTGCATTGCATCGGTAACTTCGTCTTCGGAAGGGATGTCACACGACACTGCGTAGGCAGGAGAGGATTGAAACTTCGCTGTGGAGGAGAGGGAGGGTGTGATGGGTTGTTCGTCAAAGTTGAGTAGGTGCTCGAAATGTTCGCGCCAGCGATCGACCTTGGCCGAGTTGTCGGCAATAAATCCTCCATTCACATCGCGAACAGAATCACAGAGTGTCGGGGTTTTTTCACTAACCTGGCGTATGATTTGGTACAATTTTCGGGTGTCACCAACATTAGAAGCCTGCTCCATAGAAGTCGCCGTTTCGGACCAATACTTCTTCCGATCATCTCTAGCCGACTTTGCTGTCAGCTTTCGAAGTTGGCGGAAGGAGGCATCGTTCCGGGACCTGGCTCGAGTCGTCGCAGCCGATAGCTGCAGGGTTCTTCCGCTGATCCAGTCACTGCGGCGCCGCTGAGTGAATCCGAGAATCTTCTCAGCTGCCCCATAGATGGATGTCTTCAGTGATGGCCACTTGCTACTGCCCTCGTCGTCAGCCTGGGTCATAAGACGGGACTGGATTTCTGTGCTTGAAGCCTCGGTAGTGTTGGTTTGCCGGAGCTTTGCGACATCAAGGCGTCTCGCACGTGGCAGTTTGGGCACAGATAAGAGGTGAACCTTCAGGCGCGTGCGAACGAGAACATGGTCAGACCCGTGGACGTTACCAGTTTCGGCACCTCGCATCGACCTGCTATCGTGGACCCAGCTGCGAAACCGTGAACCAACTAGAATGTAATCGATCTGACTGGCGGTACGGCCATCGTTCGAATATCAAGTCAGTAGATGTTTGTGACGATGCTGAAAGCATGTGTTGGTAACAAACAGTCGGTTCTGTTCGGCAAACTGCAGCATCCTCTCACCATTGTCCGTTCGAGAGCCAAGCCCAAAACGACCAAGAAGGTGGCTGTTTGTCGGGTCACCGGGCCCAGTCTGGCCATTCCCAGCCCCCGGCAACAGTTAGGAGATCTCGACGAGGGAGTCGTTCAGCTAGCTCCTGCAGCTGCGAGTAGAAATTATCTTTCTCTTGCTGTTCAGCCGCCGACGTAGGTGCATACACAGATACGACCGAGATGTCCGTAAAATGGCCTTTTAGTCGAACATAGGCCATTCGGTCGTTGACTGGTTCCCATGCTAGTAGTGCATGGTTAGCTTCTTCCGAGAGGGCAATAGCCACCGTGTCTACCAGATGAGTCACTCGGACCGCTGTGATACAAGGTGAAATAGGAATCGACCCCCGGGATTTTGATTTCTCGGGCGCCTGAGTCGGGGAGTCGGACCTCTGACAAGCAACAAACATCCACGTGATATTCCTGGAGACTGTGCGCTGTCAGACTTTGAGTACCAGGTTCCAGAAATGTTCGCACATTCCAGCATCCAATACCAAGAGTCCGTTTTTTGTTTAGCAGTCCAGCTTGCACATTATTCGCCCGCACCACCGGACAAGGGTTGCGGAGCGCGTCGGTTCCCGCGGACGCCGTAGCATGGGTCGTAAAATCGTAAGTTGACATGTTCATGAGGTTTCTTGGGAATTTTGAATACAGGCGGGTCCCCAACGGCTTTCGGATTTTTTGTTCGAGGTTGTCTCCTCTAGCACTTTGGCTCAAGAACCTAACCACAAGGCATTGGTGTTGGTGGCAAGCAAACCTATTTAATGGCGGTTCACGCTCGCCATGTCACAGTGTCGTCATTGGGCCTTGCGGTATTTTATAAGGCAGTCGGTGCGCCAGACCTCAACCCACCGCGCCCTGGTAACACTGTCGCTGCTGCGTCCGCGACTGCTTATTCGCCAGACCCGGGAGCCTGCTTATTTCGCAGCTAACCTTCACTGAAGGCCGCGCCACTATCCGCCACCCGTGGACGCGCTAGGTAGCCTGCAGCTTGGCTAACGGGTAACCCTCCTTTCCCGGGTAACCCGCCTTCATCTGGACCCGCCTTCCATTTCGGTTTATCTTTGCTCCCGTGTTCGCATTCATCCGTCACACTGATGACGCAAAATGATACTACGACTCGGATAAGGCCAGACCGCTATTGCTCACCTCATGTTTTAGGTTAGCTATTCCAGCAGTTTTCTGGCGTTGGAGTTAGATACCCAGGCCTCCAGTTGTTCTTGCCCTGTCTTATTACTGGATCATGTCATTATCCACGTGCCCGTGAAGTTAAATTCGTGGCCTTTTTTCCAGAGTATGGGTAGCGATCTGAGACAATGGGTCGCTTTTTTCGCACAGTCCATTTGTGTTCTATTGTTCGCGCTCTGTGTCGTTGCCCGGTCTGCCCTATATAATGACAAGAACAGTCACGACATGGTACTTGATAAGCCATACCAGACTGCTCATCCACAACCAGTAGATCCCTTATTTGCATGATTCAAGAAGGCGTAGTAGCTGGCAAACCATAGCCACGTTGAACTCCGCAGAACCCTTTATCGTATCTGCTCAATAGCAACGGGGCGTATTGCTACAGAGTTCGGAGCACGCTGTGACGACGAAGTGGACTTACCTTACTACGAATGCAATACACTCTCACTACTCCCCTTTCTCCCCCCATTTCACTCATGGCTGCACCTCAAAACACGTCAATTCTTGCCGCACCTTCTGAAGATGACCTCTTATACAGTCCAGTGTACTTTTGCAGTTCAACTGACTGCTACGGGCGTTACTCAAACTCTGTAAGCCAACGTTTATGCGGAAAACCAATAAAGCAGATCATCTACAAAGGCGCCTGGAGCTATTTACCACGAACAGAGGCGAATACGCGAGTCCTGGGTCCTTGATGCAAAGAAGCCCAATGCGCAAGCACTGGAACAGTGCAGTCAGCGAACAGTCTCATGACGTTTTAACGGCAATTCTGAAATGCGTCTTTGATTAGAAAGGGTTGCTTAACTGAACTCGCACTATTGATTGTTGCAGAGCAGGACAGTTCGGTCACATGAGGAGGTCAGCTTTTGAATGCACTTCTTTGGGTGAAAAAAATGAATACTTGTGTAGTATGAAATTCATCCATTGTGCCTTGTAGATTCAACTTTTTTGTAGAAAACATTTATAACAAAAAATTCTTTTCTGTGCTCGCGTGTTAATGAATGATGTCTCCTTTGAATTGTATACTCAGAGAAAGGGTGTGCTTAGGTTTAAAAACAAAGGTTTTTCAATCCCTGTATCAATTTGAATCCGACCCGCCGTGACAGTTCCGTTTAGAATTTAGGGACTGCAAGCCGAAAACTGTTTCTGTAACAAAGTTAGCATATTGTAACTTATCATACTAACACCCTAGGTACTAGCTAAAAGGCCCAGACACGTGTTTTGTCGGCATTCTGCGGCTGCTTGACACAGCTGCGAGGGGTCCGGCTCATCAGTGAGCCCCCCAGCTTCCCCTGTCTGCTTTCTGGCTGATATACTGGTTTTAAAAGTCCAGCTTTTTAATTTCCTGATAAATTAATTTTTTGTTCGCGGTATATATCAGTATATTTAATATACAGCTTGCATTCGCTTGCATAGTAACTGCACTACAATGCCCTAAATTAACTTGCTATTTCGCCCTTTATCTTTCAGTTCTGAAGGAGAAGAAACAGGACCGTAAGTCTGCTTTTCCAGCAACCCTTGTTCTTATTGTGTATGGCGGCGTTGTGAGACAAACACCCATTCCTCGCCACTTGTCCGAGAAAGAGAAACACTTTTGCCGAGGCACACACAGAGGGGGGAGTTTAATCTCTGCAGGATTTGGTCGCGTAGGAACTGCATGGGTCCTGACTAACATCCTGTACCCGCTGAGCCCTCGTTGTGGATGTATCGCAGCAGCTCAAGTTATCAGGGAAATCCTCTCCGCTTCGACCTTTAGGCTCGGTTCCGTATGGGAAGAGACTAAGTGGACCGAAAGTTGAGAGGAATAGTGTATTCTGTACAGAACTACAGGAGAATAGTTTTAAGGGAGTTTTGGGCCGCATGGGCGCACATCAGAGACCATGCGAAACCATGAGGAGTGGTTACTGCGCCTCCAGCAAGGTCGTGTGAGTCAGCCTCGAAGGCGATTGGTCAGTTAGAATAGGATGGGCAGCCACTAATACACACGTGCAAGCAGCCAAGGGAGATTGAGGATTGCACTCGCAGTGGGACCACTTTATCCTCCCTGCCCACCTCACCCGTGTTGGTAGTTGGTGGGAGTATCATAGGGCGGATTAATGTTTCGCTGCAAGTGTGATAAATTACAGTCCTTGTACTTGGAGCTGCGAAGGCGGAAGAAAGTCCTCACAGCAATAACCTCCCGCCCCAATTAGCCTTCTGGTATGTGTCCTACCCACGGATCACATGCACTTCGCGTGTTAACACTAGAGTTTGTTGGTGTCGGGGTAAAACAAGCCGGTGTTTGACTGTAGTAACACCCGACCCCCCTTTATCCCTCCATCAAATCGGACTTTGATCTATGTTGCTTGCCGTATCGTGTGGTGGTCCTGCGTAGCTATACCGGAGTCTGTGCGGTCGTATATCTTGAGTGTATCCGAAAACCAGTCCGCCCATTAAGTCATCTACTCCCTATGTCTAATGCTGGTGTAGTGTTTTTCAGTCATGCAACAGTCTCCTACAGTTAAGATTTCTGTCCCCACATCTGAGTGTTCTCCGCCGAACTGACCTAATTTTTGGACGAATTCCAGTCTTGGTTTTGGAGCAGCGATCTACCGCACCCCCCATGGCTCGTCATTCCAGTTCAGTCGTGTGCTGTCATTTTGCCACTCCTTCCTAACTCGCTGTTTAGCCGATGCTTGTTTTTATTTGTAGCTCTGAAACGAAACCTGGAGAAGGATGTGGAAGGGGACACGTCCGGAGACTACAAGCGAGTTCTAATTGCTCTTCTTCAGGGACAACGCGAAGATAAATCAGCGGATGTGTCCGCTGATTGCCAGGCACTTTACGCCGCCGGCGAAGGGTAGGTTATTTGTAGTCCGAACACGGGCGTTATAGACGGTTAAATGTAATCCTTTGCCCACGAGGTTAGCACAGTTGTCCAAACACTGGCATTGTATATTTGTGTTTTATATCATTTTAGCAAGACTGGAACCGACGAATCGGTGTTTGTGCGAATCTTTGCTAATAGAAGCCATGCCCATATCCGCGAAATAAACAAAGTCTACTTTGCCGTGAGTTTAATATTCTCTGCATAATACATTATGTGTGTCTGGTCACCCGTGTGGCCAGGAATGCAGTTATAAAGGCGCTCCCTGTGACTCGTTTTTGGGCGCTTACTGCCTAGCCATCTAAGCATGCTTCGAGCAGACTACATTCATTAATCTTATCTGATTTTCCCCGGTTCCCGTTTGGTCACATCTATAAACAAAGTATCGATACCGTTACTTCTGACTTTGAGTCTTAAGCTGTTTGATTCTCAGGTCATTTGTTGACTGCTCGTTCCTAAAAAGATGGGGGCGGCTATTAACGCCTCCGAACAATTATTTTATATCGTAAATCCCAGTACTGTCTCTTTTAGGCCATGGACCACGATCTTATCAGAGCCATCCACAAGGAGACCTCTGGAAACTTCAGGGACGCCCTCGAAACCATTGGTAATTTCAAGACTCACTTTAAATTCCTACCCATTAGAACTTGAGTAAGTTTCGTTTGATCCAATTTAGATTTATTTGTTCAGAGAAGGGCATCAGTTCCTTTCGTCAATGAACATCCACCGATCGGTAAAGGAACTCACTCGTCCCGTTCTGCCTTCGGGCTCATTCTCGAGCACCGTCAGCAGCCCTTCGGGGGCTAATAGTATAGGCAGCCAAGGTGGTTGATGGGGGTGATTAAGCTAGAAACGGTCATTCCAGTCTCCCTTCCCTTTGCTGGCAATGTTCCACCACAATGACCTTTATTGATCATGTCTGTGTCGAGAAAATGAGGACTATTTTACTGCTGTATAACTCAAGCGACATCATGCGCAATGATGGAGGCTAGAGTTGAGGGAAGCATAAACTCGTGTTAACGCCATTCTAATGTCGAATCCAGGATTTCTAGATAGTTTATCGTGAGTCCCTCCAGTCAGTGATCAAAATAGAAGGACGTGGACATCTGCGAAGGGTTCCTAGGTTTTATAGGGGAAAATTTATGGTTTGACTTTGTTCTCACTAAAATTACTTCCTTACAATTAACCCCTTTGCTCCCCGCTTGATGCAACTCAAAATAGGTTTGAGGAGCAGCTCATGTCTCTACATTCCATGGCCTTTCCGCGATGTGAACCCAAACTATAAGTAATATTTATCACCGACTTTCTTCTGATCGCTGTCACGGCAAAAAAATAACATGGACTTATACCGTTGTAAGTCAAGTATGCCCAATAATTTACTCCATCAACGGTCGCGCTCAGGACTTCGGTTTCCTTTGAAATTGTTGAAAACACAGCTTAAATAACCTCCAAATCAATTGTTTGGAAAGATCTGATTTCTCGATGACGTGACTTCACTGCCGGACCCTTGTTAGCGAAGGATTAGCTCGCGGAGCAGAAGTCTCAAGAACACTACCCAGCATAACTGTACGTCACTGAAGTTCATGACACTTCAGTTTCTTTGCCGATATTCACCTGACTCAACTGGAGAGTGCAGTCAATGCCATTGAGGTAAATCTGAGATGTTGTAAAAGTGGAAAATGCAATACTGGCCACACTATGAAGGAGCCAATGCAGCGTAACCCTCAGTCCTTATTAGTAACTGAATTACTTAGTAGATTGGTACTCTTCCAAACCTCAACTGTTTGTAATTTGTGATAATTTAAAAGTCTAGCGATGATACCCATGTAAACATCCAGGAGCGTGCATTTCAGATTATTCATCGCCAGGCCTGTACAGCGGATCCGGCGAGCAAACTTCTCCACCGTCACTTAAACGCCGTTGTCACTCGTACGTACCTAGGTCCTGAGATAAGGCTTGCTTTTTCAAGTACAGTAGAACCTCGGTTAAGGAGTTTAATTCGTTCGGGCACAGAGCTCGTCGTGTGAAACGTTCGTCTTTGCGAACCGTAGCCAATCAAACTATACAGTTAACTGATTTGCTGCAGACGACCGAGGACCCACGCCCTGGGAGAAAGACTCGACGGCGAACACAGACACACACGCACATACACGCACTGACTTCTCGTTAACTGAGCGGGAGCTCGTCAATCGAAACTAATTTTCTCTGAGTGGCTCGCTCGCCATCTGAAGTGCTCGTAGATGGAGCTGCTCGTCACCTGAGGCTCTACTGTACTGTGCTTCTTCGCCTCGAAGATATAACTAGACTGTCTTTTCAGACGTCTGTAAATGTGCATCTAAACCTTCACTCGCTCCTTTGGGGCAGGCTATAGTGGTAGAACGACTAGGCTCTTCTTCAACCGGGATAGAGGAGCACCAATCCTGTTTGGCACCCGTGGCATGTTAAAATCACTCTCTAGCGCAACTGTGACTCAGTTGCCAGTGAACAGCGAGGGGACGTCAATTAAGCCATCTGAGTCATCTATAAAGTGTCAGCGAGATACTCCAAGTTCAACGAATCCTTGCGAAGGCAGAGCCTGTGACCGTATTGCTAGCCGTCCAGCTCTGCGCTCACATAAAGCATTTATACAGGCTCTAAGACTCTCGTGACCCAAGTTGCCCCCAGCAGGTTTGTTCTCACCCCTGCCACGTCTCGTTACATCAACGAAACAGAGACATAGCCGCTCCTCCCCCTTCCCCTTACAGAACTAGATTCTAACTCCAGACCTCTGAACACCCTCAACCCTCCCCTCTCCCACACTTACCATTAATTGGCTGTTTGCACTTTTGCTATTCTACCCCCCCCCCCCCTATTACTGTACAGACCTGGCGAGGAATAATCGCAAACACACTTTCGGCTGTTTATGATAAAGAGGTACAGTGTAAGTGCTGGTTCCGAGTTGGATCATCCTTATCCTCGCTTGGAAATCGAAGGCGAGACTCAGTCACCGTCTATCGCTTACCATAATATAATTCAATGGAGGACTGCTCTTTTCACGTTTTCAGTCGCGGCCTAGAGGGTTTATAAGTGATGGAATTGCTCGGTTTTTTGAAAGAATAACAGTCAGGCTGCAATGGCTCCTTGTTGATGTAGTCTCATATACACGGAGAAGGGACCAGTTCGTGTGTGGCCCGCGTAGACGGATTATTTACGTATTTTGGCCACTGCGCCCACGCCCAGCTCTGATCGTCTCGAGTTTTTCTACCACCAGAATATGGCGGGCTAGGGAGGGGAAAATGAGGTATACACAGCGCAATACCTGATCATTATAAACAACTTCGTACAAAATTCACTTCTGAATCCACTTCACGATGGTCGAATTAACACATCGTGAGTGGCTGCGTTCCCTTAACAGGCCGCATGGTAGACACATGCTTCCAATCTTCTTAACGCTGTCTTGACATAAGCCAAATGTAGGTGAGAGAAGAAAGAGTGCGGTGGATGCAGTAAAAGTCTATTGCCGTTTAGAACTAATAGACGCACAAGTCACTGTGCCTGCGTCACCATGCTATGGAGCAGCCGCTGGACCTCGTCGCGTACGACTGGCGAACTGACCGTTGCCATCTAATCAATTCGTTCGTGCTTATAGCAAACTCATTTAGCTGGATGGTGCATTATCAGGAGGCGTTAAGGTTGGTAGCGAAATCGCCTACCAGATGTCCAAAGTCAGCCAGGCCTTTGAACAGCCACAAGCCTAACTTTGGCCCCTCTGCAGCCTCCAAATGAACACGAAGCTGACGCTGTACAGACCCGTCATCCTAACGCCGCTCCTGAGCAGTATGAAGACGTAGACAGTCACCGAACGCTGGAAGTAAAACTCGATAATTCCCTCCACAGCTGGTATGGAAGCCGTTCTTGAATCATTGTCCGCTTCCAAGTCGCACGGGAACCGTTCCCACATAGTCACTCTTCTTGCGTTATTAAATTTTCCATTGCTGCTCTATCAGAAAACTTTAGCAGACGAAATTGCTTTGAACTGGCTGATCAACGAAAGCCCAAATTTAAAGGGTCAAATCAGACTTCTAAGGTACTGAGTATTCAGGCTCTGCAGTATGCTCCTTACGCCTGTATCTTTTTTTCAGTGAAAACTGCCCTGAACAAACCTGAGTGCATCGCTGAGATGCTTCTCGGAAGCATGAAGGGTCTCGGTACGCGGGATGACGATCTCATCCGTTTGGTCTTGGCGTACTCTGAGGTGGGTGCATTTTGGCTACTCGGGATTGCATCGCTGTGGCATTGTCTGTCGAGAAACGTCCGTTGGAAGCCGAAAAGGTGTCCCGAATAAGACGAATAAAAATGGATGTTTAAGACGATAAGGGAAGATATACTGTGCTTCTAAGCCGAACTATTTGGCGTCTTCAACTTGTGTGAGAAAAATGCCGTTGACGCTCCAAGTCTAAGTCATAGAGCAGATGGTTATTTAGGAATATTTTTAGGAAGTTTAGAGCTTGTTTATAGAGGATTTCAAATTAATCAATTGCCTAAGTTCGATTTTTTCTTAGCAGATTAGTAAAATTAGGCATGCACTTAAAAGACATTTAAGGGGAAGGAAACAACCAATGACAGAAGAGTTGGCATAGTATTACGAGTTGCCCGGGCGTACCAAACAAATGCCAAACAGTGTGCAGTTGTGTTGCGTAACTATACGGCCGAGTGATAGGTTGGGAGTGATAATGTGCGGAGTTAGGTGGCTTTCAGACTAATGATCGACTTGCAAAAATGCCTTCTGCATCCATAAGACTGGGTTGGCTAACAGCGCCGCAAGCTTCCCTGTTCACGCAAGTATTCCTTAGCGTCGAAATTTAGGGTCTTCCTGGCACTCGGAAAATTACTGGAAAGACTTGGTTGATGTGCGATCGATGACCGCTGCCAGGCATATGACCGATGATTGTGTCGGAAAATGGACCTCAGCTTGCTTCGGTTATGTATTCCAAAATAAACTGCCCTATCATCTATAAGTTAAGTCAACGAGTCTTGCATGACTTCGTGGTGGGCAAGCAGATTTTATTTACATAGTATTAACCGAAATATGACCTTCAAATCTGACGACCAGGTAAACTAATTTTGGCTTTTGGAGATGAACTTAACACAGAACTGGAGCAACGTATGATCAAGTGGATTTTTTAATATCTCGTGTGGGTACTCTACCCACGTAAAATACCTGAGCTTTATTTTTTCCTTTTAGGACAACTTGGAAGACGTTAAGCGAGCATTTGCCGCGAAAAATGGAAAAACCCTAGGCGAATACATTCGTGGAGAGACGTCAGGGGACTATAAGAAGTTCTTACTCGCTATTGTCGGAAAGTAATTCGTCAAGCGATGGAGCCAACAAAAAACCCTTTAATTCCTCTATTCTTCCTTCTTCTCCGGCAAAAAATTGAAAATTTTCATAATACAATGGAACTGTCCAAGTACAATTGCCTTTTACTATTTTGGGCTTCTTGAAGATTCCTGCTTCTGTTTGGAGACTGTCGTGATCTTTTTAAAGGAGAATCTCTAAAAATAAAAATATTTGTGAGAAAATCTAGACGATTTTAACTGTCAAAAAGTTTCTGTTCCTAACAGTTAGCTCGGGACCAAAAAATAGCGGGACGAAACGTAGACGGACTTGGTATCTAGGATAAAGTACTTGTCAGATTGGGATCCGGTCTTAAAAAGAACCCGAACTTCAAACGCGTAGGTGTACTGGTGTTGAAACTGCCAGACCAATTAAGACGCACATGAACGGTGCCATAAAATGATCGATAGTCTCGTTTGGCTTATTCTAGGCCGAATACCCCCCGGGGAAGCCGAATGAAAATGTATGGCTTTGGTACTTACCCGCCTACGTGTACAAGTGTTCGTATGAGGGACGATGGCCATGCACCCATTCCCCTGCCCAATTATTATGGAAGAGCTTTATGCTTCACCTAAGCCGATGATTCGTTTTCTTTGTGTGCGAATGCGCCAAAACAAAGGGCCAATTTTCTTAAAACACATGTCCCATCTACCAGAAAGAAATAGCAGCAATGAAGCGGGGCGTGCCTGCCTGACTAGCTCGCGTCGAAGTGCACTTTCCCAAACGCTCACCGATGTGTCTCGATAAGCCAATCATAGTTCTCGCATCTATGAGGCGACGAATGAGGAGCTTGCACGCGTGCCCGACGCAAGTTGCCTCTCTGCCCAAAATCTCCAGGCCGACCTACCCAATGAAAGATCTCCGTCTCTCTGTCTTCTGGCCTGACTGCTTTAAGACCTGACTTGGGACCCGGTCAACCTACTGATCGGATGTATCTCTCCCAAGTCAATCTATTCTCCTCTTCCGTTGTGTACACAATAAACTCTTCCATCTACTCTGGCCTTTAAAGACTTCTCTCCTCAGCACTAAGTAACCATGGTCTGAAGATCGCAGTTGCACGGTTAGACTCACTTAATCCCCTGCGATAGTAATACTTACAGCTACTGTCACTCGATTTGCGCATCAGGAAGCAGTCTAAAGCAAAATTGATATGATGACCTGGAAATCGTTGATTACTCGAGAGACTCAGTGAACGACCTAGTGTTTCGTTGAGCTCACAGGTAGTGCTAGAGACAACCACGTCGATAGGATCGCAAGGGACTGCGACAACTCAGGAGAACCGCAAAGTAAGGACCTTTATTCTTACCACGAACCTCCACAGAGTCTTTTCGGTTGTTGCATGAGAAATGCAAAACTAAAACTCCTTCTGGGGAAAAGATGTTAGCACAAACTCAAGAAAATGCCAAAATATGGCTGCCCACACTAATTAGACCATTTTGGCACTATAGGAAGTTGGAAAGTAATTCGTCAGTCAGTGGAGCCGAAAAACACCGTTTAATTTCTCGATTCTTTCTTCTTCTCCGGCAAGAAATTTGGCAATTTTTATGATACAATAGTCGCCGGCTATTAAGCCCACCTCGGGCCCAGACCAAATTGGGCTTAATAAGCGGCGGGCGCATTAAGCGGAGAGTCCTCGTTCTTGATTCGCAAACGCAGGATAGGCACTTTACATTACATACGTACTGCATTATGTGAACAGCTTGCTTATGTACAAGGAAACAATGCTGTTTGTCTGTATTTTACGCAATAACAAAAGCAAAAAAATTATTTGCGACACGGAACCAGTTGCGCACGCAGAGAGATGAGAGTCCCATTATCCTGTTGGCAAACTGGGCTTTGTAGCCGGCGACTGGGCTTATTAGCCGGCGGATTTTGCTGTGTAAAATTCCGTCCAAAGCTGATTTGGGTTTAATAGGCGGCTGGGCCTTTTAACCGTGGGCTTAATAACCGGCGACTACTGTATAATGGAACTGTCCAAATGCAATTTCCTTTTTCTATTTTGGGCTTCGTGAAGTTTCTTGCTCCTGTTCCGAGACTGTAGTGATTTTATAGGAATATCTCTGAAGATGCGAATAGCTGTAAGATGATCTGGAGGATTTAAATTGTCAAAAAGTGTCAACTGTGAATAGTTATCTGTGGATCAATAAACAGCAGGATAAAACGTAGGAGGTCTGACCAAGTTGAGGCTCGATGTTATGCAAGGACTTGGCATCCAAGATAGGGCTTCATTACTTCAGAAGTAGGAGATGCAATCGCTGGAACCAGAAGTGTATTTGTCTTACTTTTCGGATTCTGCATTGAACACTTCAGCAGACTGTATCTTCTACTTCTGGACTACATCCTTGAACTCGCCTGTTCGCTTCTACCAGTGATTAATCACTTGTCGGTGTGGGGGGGGGGGTTCGGTCATTTAAGAAACTCGAAGTTCAAATGAGTAGGTGTACTATCCGATCCGGTAAGCCACACATGAACGGCGTCGAACAATGGCAGATAGTTTCTCTTGACTTATTCTGGATCGCATACCTTCCAATGAAGCCGAACCTAATTGGATTTCCTTTGCGTTTGCTCGCCTACATACATAAGTGTTCCTATAAGGAAGAAAGATCTCGCCGTCTAGTTAAAAAACGAAATTAACAGGCATATGCCAATACAATCTAACATCTGTGTCCCAGGAAGCAATTAAGAAGAAGACTCGATCGCTGGGACAATACGTTTATTCGATTGACGTTCCGATATCCGTCGCGGATTCGTCATCAGAGACATGAGTAGCAAAACAGGTTAAGCATGCACAGAAGTTTGCAGTATTTATAGGACACAGTCATTACTGCAAGCCTACAGTGTCAATTAACGTTAATTGCCTTCTTGTGCGTGGATTGCTTGTCGGACGGCACGCGGGCTCTGACCTGCTGAACTTTCATCGCGGGCGGTGAGCTCGGGCGTGATAATTGCTCGGCCGTCTGGCTCCCCGGTGTTGGCGTACGATGAGGCGGTGGCCTGCCCGTTCCTCAAGTGACGGCTTGCTTTGGCCAAATTGAATCTCAGGATTGAATATGGATTGGGCAAATCGTTGCACTTGTTGATGGATTGGGGGCCCGTGAACCATGACTCAAGTAGTTCTCGGCTCACCCGATTGTCATTTTATGTTCCTGGTTTCCTTCGATGTCACGTCCCTTTTTATTTCTATCCCTCAGGATCTGGCAATCGAAACCATTGAATTACTCCTACGAAACAAATTCGATGAGACGGAGAATAGCCTTGGACATGCGCTAATCCTACAGCTCCTGAAGTTCTGTCTCAGGACGTACTTCACGTTTGATGGAACGATCTACGAGCAGGTTAAGGGGACACCGATGGGTTCACCGATTTCGGAACTCATAGCCGAGGTGGTCATGCAGCAGCTGGAGTCGCTGGTTTTCCAACACCACAGACAGAAATTCTGGGCTCGGTATGTGGATGACACCTTCGTCGTTATCGAACGGGACCAGGTGCTCACGTTCAAGGAACGTCTCAATAGCGTCTTCCCGGACATCCAATTTACGATAGAGGAAGAAGAGAACAACCAGCTGGCCTTTCTTGATGTCCTCGTTTGTTGAAAAGATTGTGGTGGTCTAAAGACTGAAGTATTCAGGAAAGCGACAAACACGATGCAAGTGCTGAATTACAACAGCAACCACCCAATCGGCCACAAACGCAGTTGCGTAAAAACACTCTATCAGCGTGTTGAGACGCACTGCAGCGAAGAAGAGGACAAAGTTGCCGAGGTAGAATACCTCCGACGGGTGTTCAGAGAAAATGGCTACCCGCGCAACTTCGTCAACCGGTGCTTGCGCAAACGAGATGGCCAACAAAAGCGCACCGATCCCAAGGTTTGGCGATCAATCCCGTACGTCAAGAACGTATCGGAAGCAGTCGGCCGCCTTTTCGCACCACTTGGAGTTGGAGTCGCACACAGGCCGGAGGCAAATATAAGGCGTGAGATAATGAAGCCAAAAGACCCACTGCCACGGCAAAAAACATCTGGGGTCGTCTACAGGATCTGGTGCAGTTGCGGTCAAAACAACTATGTTGGATAAACTGGTAGACTTCTCAGGACGCGAATTGCCGAACACGCGGCAGCAGTGCGGCGAAATGATGCCAATTCTCAAATTGCGGCTCATTCGACGAAAACGGACTACACGTTCAAATTTTATGAGGCTGAAGTTCTCTCAAGAGGTGACAATCGGGTGAGCCGAGAACTACTTGAGTCATGGCTCACGGGCCCCCATTCCATAAACAAGTGAAATGATTTGCCCAGTCCATATTCAATGCTGAGATTCCATTTGGCCAAAGTAAGTCGCCGCTTGGGGAACGGACAGGCCACCGTCTCATCATACGCCAACACCGGAGGGCCACATGGCCTAGCAATCATCACGCCCGAGCCCACCGCCTGTGATGAAAGTTCAAGAGGTCACAGCCCGCATGCCGTCCAACAAACTATCCACGCGCAAGAAGGCAATTAACGTTAATTGTCACTGCATATTTGCAGCAATGATTGTAGCTTATAAATACTGCGAACTCCTGTGTATGTATTATCTGTTTCTGGTACTGTTTTCTGCTAATGTCTCTGATGATGAATCCGCGAGTGATGTGGAAACGTCAGGCGAATGACCGTATTCTCCAAGCAATATAATCTTCTTCTTCTTCTTCTTCTTCTTCTTCTTCTTCTTCTTCTCAGTTTGGGCATTTTTGGACCAAGTTGTCACCGATAAAGAAGCAAGTCCCTTTCAATTTTTTCTCGAGATGAATATAACGCATGACGTTGCAACTTGCACTCACTTCATATTATTCGTAAGCCATGTCCATGGTGATGCCACAGCGGAAGACTTCCTCTTCTGTGAGGGCAAGAAAAAATTGAAAAGCAAAGGATATCGCCCAGTATGTGCCGGACGTCCTACCACGTTGCCGACTCCCTGGTAAAGGTAGTTGAGATCAATGAAACACACTTTCCTCTGCCAATACAAGCGAACATCCGTGTCCCAGGAAGCAATTGAGAAGAAGAAGACTCGATCACTGGGACAATATATTTATTTATAGGCGAATAAACATATTGTCCCAGCGATCGAGTCTTCTTCTTCTTCTCCTCACACTTTCCTCTTTCCAACGTACAGACTCACTTGTAAACGTTGTCGAAATCACAACAACACTTCCTCTGGCTGATGCCACCACTGCACCTCAGTAAAGGTCGCAGGCATCGCCCTAGACTCCAACTCGAGCAACTACTGTCACACACGACAAATGCTCTCCGACCGGCATGTGTACTGGATTATCTCTTTCTTTTCATCGTTCGCTCACTTTCGACACATGCACTTCGTTCTGTGTCTGGCAGGGAGCTGTGGCGGAGTGCCATAATTCTCCCCCCTCCCCTTCGTTCTTCATAGCCCGCTGCCCCAGAGTCATGTATCGTCACAAACAACTTTTTCAATGCTTTTTCTAACTGGCGCCTCCGCCCCCGAGTCTTGACCTCGCAGCTGCTTCTGGCTAACCGATAACAGCTGCGTCATCGTCCCCTGTTCTTTGGCGTGCCTGCGGACCCGACAGGTGACCGCGGCTTTATAAGCGCGCCTTCCTACGAGCCACTTAACGCGACACTTCTGGCCACACCGTAGGGGGCCGTTGCAGGCAACATTCCTTCGAGTAATTGCAATGCACCACTCACAGACCACTTGAACTAACTTCACAATTCTACTAAAGCAACTGTCATCACCCCAGACAACAGACTGTCCACACTCTCAGGCCTGGCTGGACGCAGTCAGGACCAGCCCTGGCTTCGCCAGTGGCCACTGCCACCTGAGACTGCAACTAGGAGTTCTGTATACAATAAACCACTCTTTCTGGTGACTCTTGCCTTCTACCTTCTATCTGGGGATTTCGACCTGATGGTTGTAGTGATCTAGGCACGACCATGGCTTAGACCCCTACAACTTCAAGCGCGTCAGGTATTTTATAGTGAAAAAATACGTTAGAAAATCTATTCCACCCTCCAGTCCCATACCCAGGCCGGCCGGTCAGTTTTTTGTTGTGGGAATTGCGTTGTGCATAGATATAGTAGGCTTGACAAACAACGACCCTCCTCCATCACAAACTGACCTCGTTCCAGTTGTGATGCACTTTTTCGCTGACCCGACCTTGTTATTTACATCAAAATTTTTGGTCGGCCGCCGACCTATTGAGACATGACCTTAGGACAGCCTCTGTTACTCCAATTTTCCTTTTCAGGGAGGCAAGGCAACTCTTCTTTAGCCAAAATTAAGCCAAGCGGATCATGTGCAATGAAAAGACTTTCTTTTACACAAAAAAACTCGTGTCCGACACTGACCAGTCAACTGGCCATCTAGTTGCATAATTTGCGTTCTCTTGAAGGGCTTTCAGATTCCAGGCTAGCAGAAACATTTTTTTTTCAGAAGAGTTATGATCTCATCAAATCTTTATTTAGTGTGTTTCCGTTTTTCAGTTATATCAAAATAACTTAGGTTCAATCACGCCGAAACTCTGCACCGCTTTCCAGCACTAATGATCACGACAAAAATTGTTGAATTTATAGGAAATCTTCAAAATTCAAAATCTTATCTTGTTTTCTTATGTTTTAAGGCGGTTTATCTACTCTCATGCTTGACGCACGGGTAGAAGGGACACTCGAGATTGGTTGCTAGTTTTCGAAATTTTCACGAGCATCCTCACTTATCCTACAATATGACGAAGATGCTTTGAAACAAGCTGAGTGCATGCATCATATGTCTGTCTACTGGCCCGCTTGTCAGACTTTGTCAAATACGGAAGCGTACCACTGCAGTATGGACCGATAAGAAACAAATTTTATCATTCAGTTTATGCACTCAGTCTGTTTTCAGTGCTTTGGTTAACGCAAAGATCCGATTAACTGATGGAACTGGAAGCAGACACCAGCAAATAGGCGATGATGATGGCGTCTCCAAAAGTGACCGAATCAACAATTGACGAAAGAATCTAAGTGGCCGGAGCCACCACGCCTGACTCGGGTCCTACAGGGTCGGGTAACCCAAAGCCTTAGCCCGTAGGCGTCTACGGAAAACTCGCATGTACATAATCCTAAACTTAAACCAAGCCTAAAAAATCCAAACCTAAATCTAACCCTAAAACCCTAGCCTCAAACCGAATTCGGAAGCAAAACCCATGTCAGGCAGCTGCAGCCCTAAGAATAACCTAACTCTAAACACGAGCCTTAAGCCTAACCGTAGCGCTTACCCAAATCCTTATCAACGTATTACCTTGTAGTGACCTCGTATTCTAAGCCATGCCTTGCTCACATGCCTATGGAACATGGTCCGCGTGTCTAGCTCTCGTGTCCACCAGCCCGTGTGCACCAGACGCTGTCAAACCACCGATCAGGGTCACTGACGTGTCTGATCCTGAATGCCCAATTACGTTCTAAGGCCAGTTCACGAAGGACCTTACTGCGGGGATTGCTGACGCTCAGACACTCCTGGAGCCGGCGGCCTTATGGTCAGTGGTAGACATTCGGACCCGGCGACTACACCCGCCAGAGTGCGACTCTGGAATCAGGCCCGCTCATGGCTGGACTACACTCGTCTGGGAGTCACTTAAGTATTACTTACATTCTACTCCTTCCGCATTGAATTAAATTATCCACAACACTCTGGCCTTCTAAGCCTTATATTATTTTCTATCTTATAACAATTAGGATACGTTTTAGCTTTTATTATCTGGCCGGACTACTTCGTATCCCACAGCATAATTTCTTTCCGGACCTATTAGTAGACCAGCCGTAATGAATCACAATTACCTAAATCAAAAGTTACTGGCTCCCGGCCTAACAGTATGCGCAATTTTCGCTTTCTTATCTACTCAGAAAATAATGTGCTTATTTAGTGTTAATCCTTCGAAAAATTTCGCGACAAGTTAAGTCGAGCACCGGATCAATATGTTTATCATCCTTTTATGTTTTTAGGAGCAAAGTTCACACGGCGGCATGACGAGCAACTGACGTTCCCACTTATATTAAAATTAACTTACACGTCCATAGGTAAACTAGCTTCACTTCGTCCCACCATGATTATCACGTGTGTACATTCTCAGTTTCGAACTTCTAAGTGTGTGCTGTTACAAAAAAAGAGTAGAGAGTAGAATATAGCCGTTTATAGATCGACACTTCAAAGACACGGTACGGCATTTGATCATGTGGGACAAATTGTCAAGTCCCTTATGCAGACTGGCGATATAAAAAATAACAAAGTAAGTTGTACTTGCAATTTAAAAGTAGCAGCACCGAAGATATTGTAATTAAGCCGACGGATAACGTTGATGTGGCAGCAAAAGGAGGGCTGTGAAGCTTAATCAGACTTAAAAAGGCTTATAGAGAGGTGGATCGACGCTCCATATATACCCGTGAATGAATGCTTTCTGATCCATGCGTGGCCATATGATTGCCTCCAGTCTTACCCTGTGCGGCTTTACTATGTTATTAGCGGAGGATAATAACAGTTTTATCGTCCTGCTCAGTCGACTCCACACTTGCTTCATTGCTCGTTGCCCAGCTTATTTCCCCTATAACTTTGGCTTTTGTTGTCATTACTACTATCTCCATACACACAAGTGGAAGTTACCGCAATTCCTATAGTCCCAGTACATCTTGCACACCAATTTCGAACCTTCAACCGGCGTGACCACCACCAACACTATCAGCACCAACAAAAACAACAACACCAGCTCCATCGCCTTAAAACCCACCGATATGTCCTGCCCTCGCTGTAACTGCACATACCTTGAGGATCAGTCACAAACTTTAACGCTGACTTCAGCCAGCATTTTAAGTGCATGTGGAGACAAAAAACACTTTGTCACATTTGACTTACGGCGTGCATGTTAGTACATATGCCAGCTGAGTAGCTAAGTCATAAAGACTGTTGCTCAGCTTCTTCCGCATGCTACATATGTGATGCGAGTTCAAGACTATCACGGTATACCCTGACTGAGAAGGGTGCTAACTGACGTATTTACCAGATGCACCATCAGCCCACTGTGTTGAGTGTTAATTGGCTTTTTCGTGGAATGGGAATCATACGGCGATGGATCCTTCTAGTCGCCTGGTTGTGCAAATCCTGATGTGTGTGTCAAGCGAGCCAGGTTGTGCCGTGGCCCGCACAGACGGATTCGCCGAGCCTATCAGCCTCTGCGCCTATCCCAAATCAAACCGCTGACTGGCTCAGACGGTGGTCTGGTGCTGGAGGTGAGGAAGAGAGTGAGGTCGACGGCTCAGCGCATTTTCATCAGTATAGACAATCTGATGCGCTTGAAGCTATCACGGTGTGCTAAAAGCCGTGGCTTGGAAAGTTGCTTACTGACGCGAAGCTCACACCCTGCGGTCAACCCAGTGTTAAGAGTGTTGGGTGGAGTGACTGGCTGCCTGGCTGGCAAATTGGGAGTCAGGCCGCAATGGCGCCTTCGCAATACGGTCTTCATAACACTCCCACACTGCTGGTATCCGAGCCACGAATGGCGGTACGCATAGGGCGGTTTCAGCCGCGCAAACTTTCTGCGCTCGATCTCGCTTCTGGTCTTCTTAACTCTGTCTTGATACCGGGCACAAGTTGGTGAGGAAAGATGCAGTAAGGTAGATGCTGCGCAATTCTTCTATCACTTAAGACTAATTCCTGCGAAAGTCACCGCGTTTGCGTTCAGCTTGCTGAAGTGGGAAAATGGCTGTCTGTCAGGGCTGGCCAACTAGGAGTTTAGGTGCCAGTTAATGCGACTTATCTTGCTTCGCGAAAGGGCGGTTATCCTCAGTTGCCATGGGAAAGGACAGGTGACCCTACGATTGCTCTTATCTCCACGAGCAACAACCGTCTGTATGTCACCCCGTTCAATCATAGTAGGCGCCGGAGGCGGTGGACAACCCTTGGTTGACCCCAGCAGGCTTAGTTTGTCCACCTGTACCATCTAAGGGCTGTTAGCTCGGAGAGGCTGTAACGGCGTTTTGAAGAGAGCTGGAAGTCAAGCAAGGTCAGTGAATCATGCTTAGCCGCATGTAGTCAGCGAATTGAACTTTTACTAACGGGGTTGGACTGTCAGTATTTTCTATCTACAGCTCACCCTGCAGATCCCAAATCCCTAAAATAATCCAGGAAGATGCAGGTAGCACTCTACAACATCATGTCCCCAGGCCAGATATGAAAACTGGAATGACAACACAAATCTAGTGAGATCGAGCAGGTGCTGTCGGCAACTCTCAGCCTTTGCATGACTAACATAAAAGCCATGCTGTTTAACCAATCAGAGAACACTAACAAGGCAGCTGGAGAGTCTCTGTGTGGTGGGAGAGCCAGAGTGGACTGGTAGTCGCAACTCTCTTGAGTGGCTTCTATTTGCATGAGAGTGTGCTACTATCAAGTTGCAGCCAGGGGTACGAAGGTTTCACACAGGATCACATTTCGGTAGGCAGTCACACTTACCAACATCATATTTCGGCAAACAAACTCCAAGCGTGACCATTGTCCACTAGGCCTGTGATGAAGACTGGTCATCAAGACAGTCATCGTCGTTCTGGAGCAAGAACCAGAATAATCGGAAGTCCCACGGGTACAGACGAGGCAGGCTAAAACGGAAATCTCTGGATTAGCTGCCATCGTCGGACAATCAAAAGCCGGAGCACAAGCCATAATCCTTTGGTTATTTAGCAGGAAATTGACCTAGCTGCCACCGCTTCATAATAACTAAGCGGTGCTTATTATTATGCGAACGCCCATAGCTGACCTCATGGCAAATCGGAGCGTCCATGCTTCTTTTTACAGTCGCAGCAGATGGGTAAACGCCACCCCTACTTTTCTTCGAATTTTAATGGACAAACTGCTAATAACAGCCAGACATTTTAATGTCGACAAAAAACTTGTAGAGAAGAAGACGACTCGAACGCGGATCTCGAAACGTCAGGCGAATAAAAGTATTGTCCCAGCGATCGAGTCGTGTTCTTCTCAGTTACTTCCTGTGACTCGCATGTTCGCTTGTATTGGCAAAAAACTCGTAGTTCTACCCAGTTTTTATCCGCTCGATCTCACGCTCGTTATTTTTGGATAAGAAGGTTTTATGGCCTGTCAAACTTCCTAGTTTGTAAGGCCATCCGCACACTAGATAACATTAGGTGTTTAGTGAGCTCTACAATCCTTATAATTTGGACGCTGATATGCTATTTACCGACAGAAAGTAGGACGACTAGAGTATTGATTTTTTTGCTTAGTTTACCTCAGCCTATTAGAAGTGTCCATGCTAGTCATCCTTGTCTCTGCCAGTAAAAATTATAGATGCTTCCAAGCTGTGGTAGACAAGCAGTGACCGAATGCTCTTCTCAGAACCACTGGCTGACAGCGGATCTATGAGATCTAAAGTTTAGGCTACTTTTCTCGCGTACCAACGGAACTACGTGTGGCAGTGACGAGCTCATTTTGACAATACTCACGGGATACGGACGGATACTCGAAAAGCAGGTTTTCTGTCTCACAGGAGGTTTCAGCTCTTTTAAGATGGAACAGACTCCTTTGGCCAATCACATGACCTGAAAAGGTGCCTTCTCGGGTTGGCAAGTGCACGAAAAGATGACAGGTTGGTAAGAGAGTTTGTAGTGGCCCTAGCAGCCACTTGGAACCCAAGACTAGACGCTGACGCATGACTCATCTAGCCTGCCTGTGTGCCCGCCGCCTCTTGGGGCTAGGTGCTAACAGTCATTGGCCCACGCTGTCATTGGCCCACGCTGTCATCGGCCCAAGCTTTCATTGGCCCACGCTAATCTAGACATCAGCAGCCCCATTGGCTCCCGGGACAAAGCATTCGCCAGCAATTCCTGATGCTCTATTCACTCCGGAGCCGACCAGAATAGGGAACGGACGCACTACTCCGCGAGTCAACATTCTCTCCATCTAAATCTCCGTTCCATTGTGTACACAATAAACTCTTCCTTCTAATCTGGCCTTCCCAAGACTTCTCCTATCTCCTAAGAAACCAGGGTCTGGAAGATTGTAGGTGCAAGGATTAACCAACTTAACCTTAACTCCTATAACTGGTGACCCCAATCGTGAGATGAACTCTCAACTAAACTTCTGATGTGGCCGAGCTCAATCATCATCAGACCTCCCTCACCTTCAACTAAATTTCTCCTGTGTCATCTCATTTGGCCACGAAATGGATAATTTCATTATCGACACCCTGTCGTTAAGCAAGAGGGAGATGCTCCATCGCTCACAGCCCACGGACCTTAGGCTCTGGTTCCTTCCCCATCGCATGGAGCACTTTCCCGCTATGAGTGCCAATACCCAGACCTCCATTCCAAACTCTCATACTACTTCTACTGCCAACGGTGCCCCTTTCCTCCTGTCAGCGAGCACCAACATGGCATACTGATTTGCCATCGAAGTTCAAAGCAGCCAATCAACCTCCCTCCTAGGTAGTCGAGATAATTAATCTCCTACAAGATGCCGATGCACGTGTAGTCGATAACTTTCCTCCTACCGCAGACCCAGTTGCCCACGCGGACGCGAGAAGACCTTTCCTCCTCCCAAGCGGCACTGGCGGCACTACCCAGCCTCTCGCATGCCAGCCATAGAAGCTCATGCAGGCCACAACTGTCCCTTCAATCTGGCTCTCGCAAGCTAACCACTCGAGCGCAAGCTGGTCGAACCCTGCCGTTGGTACGTACCTCCTTCCTTATCCTTTACTAACCTTCCTTCGTTCCACTTCTTTCATCAATGGACTTCGGTCTTTGAGGGGAGCACTTGTAGTGGCCCTAGCAGCCACTTGGAACCCAAGACTAGACGCTGACGCATGACTTATCTAGCCTGCCTGTGTGCCTACCACCTCTTGGGGCTAGCTTCTAACAGTCATTGGCCCACGCTGTCATCGGCCCAGGCTTTCATTGGCCCACGCTAATCTAGACATCAGCAGCCCCATTGGCTCCCGGGACAAAGCATTTGCCAGCAATTCCTGATGCTCTATTCACTCCGGAGCCCACCCGAATAGGGAACGGACGCACTACTCCGCGAGTCAACATTCTCTCCATCTAACTCTCCGTTCCATTGTGTACACAATAAACTCTTCCTTCTAGTCTGGCCTTCCCAAGACTTTTCCCATCTCCTAAGGAGTCGGGCTTCGAGGATTGTAGGTGTTAGGTTTAAGTGTCTCAGCCTTAACACCTATAAGTTCACGTCAGGCTAGTACAACTTAAGTGCGCAATTCTTGATAGCCAACAACTGCTTTCAAGTTGTCGAGAGAAAAGTGGTATATACAATGCAATTGGTAGTCCTGTCTTCGCCTTGGATGATGAGCTGTAGTTAAAGTCCAAAACTCATACAATATTTTTTGGTACGGGTAACGGAGGTCCATCTTTGTGTTATGTAGATCACCATGGGGCCGGGATCCCATTATATATCTTATTAACTCACGAAATTAAAAAATCAGTAAAATCCTTAGAATTTTTAAGCTTGCGCTAAGCTTTGTTCCTAAAGAAGGGTTATCTTTCAGCTTAAGGAAACCTTTATCGAGAAGAAGAAGAAGACTCGATCGTGATCGATCGATCGAGTCTTCTTCTTCTTCTTAATTGCTTCCTGGGACACGGATGTTCGCTTGTATTGGAAACCTTTATCAATTGCCGAATTCTTTTGTACTTGACCTTATTAAATTCTGGGTTTCAAAACCATATGCTGTTTACATTTTGTGCAAGGAACTTCACACATTCTTAATGCTATGAGGAATAAATCACATAATGCGCATGAAATTGTGTGATGAAGAGGGACCATGGATAATCGACGACGAAAAATAATTAAAAATTGGAGTGTTTAAAACTAGAAAATAACAAGAACCATTACTTAAATAGCATCATGTTTGGCGATAAAAAGCGCGCGATAATTAAAAGGAAAAATGATATCAGTAGGAAATAAGAACAGCGCTAAGAACTAAAACAAAGCTGAACTAAACTCAAGAAACTAAAAAATACACCAAAATAAAACCAGGCTAACGTGGATGCAGTGTGGATGGACCGTCTCGTACCTATATGGTGAGAGATCATGCTTACTACTATGAAATAAGTAGACAGTTAGGCAAAGTAAGCGTATTGCACTCGAATCAAGACTTTTACCGTACCATGTTGTAGATAAGGAAAATTCATAAATTGACAGATACGGTGCCTTATTAATGAACGATTCGCATAATAAGAAACTTGTTTCAACTCGAAAAATATCCTTTCATCAAGTATAATATTTAAAGACGTGAGTGTATACTGCATAAGGACAAGAAAGCTTATTTTTGTGCATTTTTTCTATAAAACACATTTGACTATCGAAGAACGATGATAAGATTGTATGATAATTAAGTGGGCATTTAGTACAGAAGGTAGGTTTTCCAAGCCATTGAAAAGAAGTTCGTTAAAAAGTTGGCACGCGGAAGTGACAGAAATATTTTGGAATCATAGTACGCGATAATCAATATTAAATCCTTACTTAAATAATATTTTTAAAACGAAAAAAATCACAAATTCGGTTACCATAACATGAGATCACAATTATTGTATGTTTAGGAGCAAACATGCGGATTGAGCTTTTATCATTATTAATTATGGATAGTTTACTTTTGAATATTTCGAGATACAAAACGCCTTTCGAACATGTAGTAGATTGCTTAACTCATGAAATGTACCGACTGAATTTTGAGGGTGTTGAACATACATTTGAGGTTATTTATTTTGTCTATTGAATCGACTTGAGACGTAAAATGTTGTTTCCTAGTGAAGAGTTCCGTTCAGATCAGTATATTGACGGAAAATATGGACAGCGTTTGGCAAAATCCAAAGTTTCTTGAGATCCAAGGTATTTCATGCGATATTGAACGCTGTGGATCAAAGTGTCTTGTGTATGTACGTCGTACTATACAATAAAATAAATATAAATCATAAGTTTCTTGAAGATATCTTTTTGAAATTCAGTGTAGCAGGCACAACATGTTTTTCGGCAACTCTTCGTCAGGCCTCTAACTTTGCAAGCAATGAACATTTGAACGTCTATAAAAATCAATAATTGTCTTAGGTAGGCGCCTTTTGGCCACTACGGACTTTGTCAGTCTGCGCAAGTGGTCAGCGTGTTGGGTGACCGACTGCCACTCGTGGCTGGGGGCGATGTGCTATCGTCACCTGGCATCGGCGTCGGCCACGAAAGGGACAGGGCTTGTGTAAGAGTTTAGCCTTCATGAAAATCAGATACATGCAAGTATGACAAGTTGCATTTTTTTTTAGAAAAGAGGAGCGCATTCAGTTGAAAAATATCTCCTTTGGAAATCTGGTACGCGTTTTTGCCACAAAACCAACAGTATACTGGTGCTGTTGGGAATGTGACCAAAAACTGTGATATCGCCGTCTACGTTACCCCTTGTATGATCCCCCAAGGAAGAGCACAACAAGAAGAGCACAAAAGTCGAAGCCTTAAAGCAAGCCTAGTACAGCATACTAAAGGCAAGCGAACGCCTGTACAAGCCATATCCAATTGGACCAATCAAATCGTGGGCTCAAGTAAGGGGCGACTTCATTGGCTTCATGACTCATGCAGCTGGCGCGTTAGAGTCCGGCGTCCGGCTGCAGCTGCGCGCGGCATCATCACGTGCATCGTGTGTGTGAGCGAACTGGTCGCTTGCCGTGGGGACGACTCGTCAGGGCTGTGTGCGCATGCCATTGAGTTAGGCCCTGACAGGTGCAGCCGTAGTTTGTTTTACCACACCGAAAATAGTGACTGTAAACAGGCATACATATGATTACCCGTGACATGCCATCACTTTTCTCTGCCACGTCTTTTCCTCCTGTTGGCTACAAGTATGGCAAAAGCAGACATTTACTTTGTCACGAGATTCAGAAAATAGTTTTTTAAAATATTTCTGAAGAATATAATTCTTTACATACTGATTGTCAATACCTTGACATCACTGTGCCAATTATATGGTTATATTTTCCGATCGATGTATGCATAAAGTAGATTTGAGAAACTAATTTTGGACATTATTAAGTGCATGCCTTGGAGGTAGGGGACTGGAACATGAATTTTTACGGTCAGAACCGAAATTTCTATGAATATTCAGTCGAAGATGAGCAAATTTTATGGAATAACCACGCAAATGTCCATTCTAAAAACAAGTTATACTAAAAGCACTATATATTTAATATAGGAAAGATGTTATGAAGTACTCCCGACATCGTTGCTAGCTGGAACGCTGAGGAAACCGCTAAGGAGCAGAACCCCTCTTTGCTGTATCACGCAGCAGCAGAAACCGCAACGAAACATGTGTCTGGCCTTTTAGCTAGTACGTGTGTCGGGAGTACGGTATAAAATCTTCGCCATACAGAAGTTCGCCTAACTCATGAAACATGACGGACAAAAATTTAAGGGGTTGGTTTAACATACACCCGGGGATTATAATTTTTGATTCTTGAATTGATTTGAGACGCGAAAAGTTGGCTACTATAAATGAGTTCAATTTACATTAGTGTATTTAAGGACAAATGGGCCACAAGGAGCAAATCGAATGTTTCTTGATATCCAAGGAAGTGCCTACGCTATCAAACGCTGCAGGTCAAAACCTCTTGTTTTTGCGAGTTTTACCATCAAAGAACATTAATATAAGCCAGAGAAGTTTAAGTAACGTCTTTCCAAAGAACGGAATGTTTTGTTGTGCGCTCATAAAAATCAACCAAGTGGAAGTTTGAACAATCGCATTGTTTCCGGGAAAAGAAGGATGGGTTTAGTTTAAAAAATTATATTTTGTAAATCTAGTGGGTTTTGGCCATACAATTAAGCAGTTTAGCAATAGACTTGTACAGTTAAAGTGTGTTTTAAGACACCGAAAATGAAGGCCGTAGAAAGCATGCAGCACCTGCGACATACCCTCACTTTTATCTGCCGAGCCATCTGCGAAAATGTCCAATCATTTTTATGTACAGTTAAGTCTGAACAAATACGGAAAATTTAAACGAGACGTGCAAAAGATTATCAATATTCACAAAATCTTAGCATATATTCTGCCACTCTGTAGGATCTTTGCAATCTTAGGACGGGAGCTAAAAGTAAACAATTATAGCGAAAAGTGCTCCAATTTACACGGCAAAGAAAGCCCTTTCATTTTAGCAGGTTTATCCTTTATTTTAAGAGAGTCCGAAAAATGTCTCAAGATTTATCATTTTTATGCTGACTTAACTTTCAACAAAGGTAAAACGATTAAGAGATTTTACGTCTAAGTATCTAATAAAAGCGCTTTTTCAAAAGGTACCTTATAGTTGAAAATGATCTCGGGCATATTTGTGTGGGACTCTTGTTGTGGACATGCATTTCTCTCGGCAGTGGGTTGACATGTTTGGGGGCTTCTAAAATCATGATCCAAACAGAAAGTTGCCTGAGAAAGAATATGCAAAAATTGACTATTAAGGTGAGTGTGTTTAAGTAGGTTTTTATCAATCGATAGAAAAGAATCTTTATTTGTGGACAATTGACTGAACATACTGAAAAGCACAAAGTGTTTATCACTATTTCAAGAACGATCAGAAGATCGCCATAATTTAACTACAACAAAAACAACAACAACAATAAATACAAAGAATTGTGACGGAAGAAAATTTGATCTAAAGTACACAAAATAATATGTTTACGACTGCACCTGATAATTCAATTTAAATTTATGAGTCAGTGTCCAGAATATCCCATGTGGCCCTTACTCCTGTGACGTCCTACTCGGCACAATAAAGCGAAATCGCGGCTATCAAAGTTTAACGTCTCTCAAACAATGTATGCAACGAAGAAGTAATTGACAATTCTCGTGAAACCATGCTGAAATATATACTCAAATTTCAGGCTGTTTGGTAAAAGCTGTACTGTACAGTGCGCTTAATATGGGAGTATATGCATCGGAAACTTTTACAAAAGTATTATTTTTGAACGTAATTCTACTTAGGGTGTTTTATATAACCGGTTTTGTGCAAGAAACGGTTTTATCTATATTTAAAGACGGCGGACTCGTGGCTCAATGGTAAGAGCGTTCGCGCCTGGCCGGAGAAACGTGAATTCGGAACTTTGGTGTGGCAGCAATTTCCGCTGCTACACTGGAGCTGGGGGTATCACCACCTGATAACGCCTAATTAGGCAGAAAATGCCTTCGTGGATTGTCCCGTCTTTGTCGGTAATACATTGTTACTTCAAACGTAATATGTCTCGTTTTTACTACTGTAAGACTTTGGGGGACGCAATTGGGTCTGCTTTTGCGTTACAAAGAGCTTCTTGTACAGGTCCTCGGATTTCATGAGATAGGGTAGCTACCATAGGTTGGAGTTAACTCGCGGTCGGGCTAGGTTAGGAGCAAGCTTCGCGAAGGAGATAAGGGCAGTCGTTGTCGTTTACTCGGTGCTACAGATTTTTCACTTATTCGGAATTTTCCATTTTGTACTAGAACATAGCATTTCTAAACATCGACCGACCACTAACGGAACCCACTCTTTCTGCTTTGCCTTGGGTCTCATTTCTCGGTGAAGGTTAAGCAACGCGTGTCAAACCTGTTGTAGCCCAGATAGTTCGGCGTCGCCAGTTGTTACAGCTCAGTATTTCGGACCCGACTAGTAGGCATAAGAAGCCAAGAGAGCGGTTCGGATAGGAAGCCTTTATTCAGCACGGTACAGAGACAAAGGAATGGAAGTAGCGTGTCCACCACAGCCTATTATAAGGCTTTGGTCCTTCTAGACTAGTCCTGACCAATCGCATGCAAGGGGGATTCGTGGTTCTCCATGCTGCGAGACGTTTCTAGGACATCTACAGTGCACGCGTGCGCGGGCGTCATGTGTGCTCGGGTAGTGCGCGGCCGGCCTGCGGCCAAGACTCAAATAGCGTGCACTTCTCGTCTCCATAACAAAACCCAAACCGGCAGGACAACGAGCTCGTGACTCAATGGTTAGAGCTTTAGACTCCGGTTGAAAAGGTCGCGGGTTCGAGCTTCGGGTGGTGCACTACTTGGGGTTGGGTGTGGCTGGCTAACGACCAGTCATAAGGTACAAAATGACCACTCCAGTTTCCCTTGTCTTTGCAGGAAATACGACTGGTCTAGACTGCTAGCTGCTGCAGCTGCGGTCAGGGCCTGAAAAGTAAGACCCAAGGCAGAGTGGAACGAGTGAGTTCCGGTAGCGGTCGGTGAAAGTTCATCAGGAGTGCCAACATTGACAATTATTAGACCAGTTCAAATAACATATTTGCTTCGCATCTGGGCTGTGGGCTGGGAAGAATGTAAGTGAAAAGTTGTGTTCAGGCTAAAACTGTTGTCACTTGCCAATACAAGCGAACATCCGTGTCCCAGGAAGCAAGTGAGAAGAAGAAGAAGACTCGATCGCTTGGACAATATGTTTATTCGCCTGACGTTTCGATATCCATCGCGGATTCGTCATCAGAGACATGAGTAGCAGAAAGGTTAAGTATG